>JAYKXP010000022.1:0-748720 GCA_037176845.1 Paramarasmius palmivorus | reverse complement strand
TGATGTTCCTACAAGCAGCTGGTCAGAGTTAGAGAAATCAAATTACCTTGTCATTCACCGGCAATCAAGGAACAGCGTTGAGAGGATTCAATGCGTTCCCTAGTGTTGTAACCGTTTATCGCACGGTTCGGGCCGGAGGCGAAGAGACAGTTGGACGTGGGATTTCGGGATTTGATGTGGCGGCAAGACTCTCGAGGAACACAGAAAAAACCTAAACAGAGGACGACTTGATGTAGATTGGGGTATCTGTACACGTTCACTCGGAAGGACAGATTGCCTAGAGTCAGTCCAATTTTCACGACCCTCCCGGATGCTCAGTGAACGCAGTCACCTTCGGACTTCCGAAATTCAATATTCAATAAACAAATCTGTCAGGGATAGATGTCGCGTGACTTTGCCACATCTGGAACGATGATTTCTCAAATAGTTCGGCCCTTTTATATAGTCTGGATAGAGCGATAGTCCTGGTTGTGCCTATGCCTAGGTACAAGAGAGAGGAAACCTATAGCACAGATTAGTATCCAGTTTAATCTACGATCCGAACGCGAGGGTTGACATGCCGTCTTGTATGGTCAGCAGAGCTGATAGGTTTCTTGGAATACCTAGCGTGTGCGTGCTCGAGCTGTAAATGTTGGTTGGATACGTTGAATGTAAAGGGCTGGCCTAGTGAGTGGTATTGCTGGTCCTGGGACGTTGGGAAGGTGTCGAAATGGGAGGTAGGTCGAAGGTGCGGGTCGTGGGGATGGTGGGGTGAACGTGTTTGGGTTGTCTGCGAAGAACGAGATAGGTTGATAGAATAAGATGACCATGGAGAAAACGGGGATTAGGGAACGAATACCTTCACGCAGCGTGTGCTTATGGACACGTAGGATCTGGCACAATACCTCGATATCTGAGGGGAGAAAGATTAACCACGGGCGACACAAGATGGAAATGGGTTACAAGCCGACGAGCCTTACTGTATAATACATCCAGGTCTTCGTCTATGCCGGTGGTGATATAGTGATAGATCGAGGGACTGGCGGAGTAATGAAACGTTCAGCGGGTTTGAAAAAGAGATCTAGAGCTGATGCACCAACCAAGAAATAGTCAGTATTAGAGATTAAGGATTCGAAGAGTGCTCTACCGCTCCGTTGAGTGCGTCCGCTGGCACTGGAGAGCTGAGTTGGACTTTGATTCGTGTGATAAAGGGCAATATTACGATATCTTCCACGGAAGGACTTAGTTAGGATAACCAAATAAGGGAGGGATTGTGCATTTCTAGGCGTATAGGGAGATCTAGGCTAAATGAGTTGATCGTCGCGCATGCCATGTTATAGAGGTGGTGTTTTGGGGACAGTGAAAGAGAAGCAGTTTGCTAGGTTTACCGTTTATGTAAGGTCAGTTATGTCTCGATCGCGGAAGTGTAATATGATACTTACCTGGAGACAGCAAGAACTGCAAGACTCAGTCGGCGGAAGTAAATGGTGATGGTTCGATTTCAAGGAAACCCGAGAACACGTGATCGACTCGGATGTGCCTGATGAAATTTCATACGTCATTTTCGTGGTCATCCAAAAAAAAATGTATTCTTCTTTGCTTTCCTATGTTCATGTCGCCATCCTCCGCCTTTGCGCTCATACCTTGAGCTCTCAAACACTCTGTAGCCAAGCCCTGGGATCAGCGTAACTTCAAATTCGCAGTATTTTCATAATGCTGGCTTTTGTACGCTCAGATCTCATACAGTATGGTATAGAAAACATCCTCGATGCGGACAGGAGCTAATGCTATAGATTGCGCTTGTCATCTAGAGTATCGAAGGTGGAGAGTCCAAACGACTTCATAAGAAAGTAATAGATGTCGTCCTTGGTCTCAGAGCTTGTACTTATGGTCAAGAGGAAAGTGATGGGTGTCCAGAGAGACAGAGAAATATATCTTGCTCTGGACGACTTGCAAGAAGAAGCCGCAGGAACGGAAGTCCCTTGAATTTGTTCTGTGAAAACAACTCCAAGAGCTGACCACGGAACTTCGTTTCAGCTTTGTCCTCGTCCATTCCATCCACAAGAACGACAATGTAACCTTCTTCGTCAAGTTATCCCTTCCAGCCTTGGAGAGGATTGATAAGAAGCTTTTGTAATTTCCTAGACAATTTGGTGTTTTGAGCAATTTGATGACCGCCTTTCATGACTTCCGCTATCGGCTATCCGAATCTATCGTTGAAGCCTGCCAAAAGGAAGGCAAGAGTATCAACTCCATCACACTGCTGTATTCCTTTCGATCAAAGCGGCCAATCGACTATTAGAGCCTATTTCGAATAAAGAGTTGTGAAGTGTTCCCATCAATGAGTGCTAGCTTTTACCGCTGGGATTGACAGTGCGGCGTTACTACATTCACCCGGTAGCGAATCTCAATTTGTGACTCTCTCCTGCCATAGCCAACACTTTCTAATACGCCCAGTGACTCTCAGGCGCGTATTGCTCGTCTATCTTGAATTTTCAGCCTCAGCAAAGTATACATTCAAGGCACATGATGACTTTGAGTCTCGAAAACAGGACCAAGTTGCCTGGTCCCGCAATACTCGAGTATCGTCCCACCGGAACCACGGAAAAATCTTCGTCAGCACAAACCTCAGGTCTAGATATATCTGTTTAGCACGCTCAATACCCGTGTTTCCTTGCCGTCAAGCAGGATCATTTCTCGATCTTGCAGAGGCAGTATTGCACTCGATAGTCGCCCATCTGGGGCTCGCGATGTACGTGTTTTCATTTTCGGAATTCATATTGTATTCATTGCGTCGGTGGATGCCATGTAACAGAAGACGATATTTATAGATTGAAATCATTATCGATTTGCTATTCGACAGGTACTCCCGGTGCGAAAACGGCAATATTTACTTGCTATTCAGAATATGCTCGTAAAGGCTCTAGTCGCCTTGTATATCGAGGTCAACGGTACTTGCCAAATGCGTTCGCGAGAAGGTATCAGATGTGTCAGTTGGTAAGGACTGCCAACCTTAACGATAGCCAGGATATATTCACGAGTATTATTGTACAGGTGAAAGGTTTGGCAAAAGAACGTACACTGCGAGAAGCATCTGCGAAAGTCATCTCAGCACTGCAGTGTAATCACCCAAACATGCTACATACCTTCGCTCGATCCTATACCGCAGTCAAGGTGGAAATTAAACGGAATCCATGTGTCAACCTCGTGTCTGGTCTTCTGATACCACTGAGGTGTATGGCTAACACGAGGTGATACGACAGAAGGTAAGAGAAGGATTCGATCAATGTACCTGGAACTTTGTTGAGGATTCGTCATTCGTCAGATCGTTTCAATGCAGCGTGCAGCAACAGACATACCACAGTGACCACTAGAGACCTTTATCCGAGCGACGGGACTTTTTGGCATGAAGAGTGGTGTTGAGAGTTCCGTGTGAAGGTCAACGTCCGTTGAGCATGCGAGAAGGTGAGCCAGCAGACTGGGAGTCTTCGGTACACTGTATCGATACACGTGGCTTTGGGAATCTTCCGTCGAGTTGAGAAATGTCCTTGGGGTGCAGATTATCGCGCACCACGGGAACTTGCCTGAGACAATAGGTCGTATACCGAAGGAAAATCGAGACTTCTGAAGTGAACGAGTCGTTTAAAATATGGGTGTAAAGTACTGGAATTGCTAGGATAGTTGTTAGAGCAGGCTCGTCGCTTAGAACTCTAAGAATACGCTTACCTGTGTGGCCACCCCAAACGATCATCCGATAAGGAGATATGTCCGACATACACCAGAAACCCCATTTCCCAACCTCATAGCAAGCTTGAAAACACCTAGAAAGAACTTAGCATCCAGGAAATCGCCCGTAAAATGAATTCGACATACCTTCTCCTCGAAGGTCAGCCTACGGAGGGAGGTAGTCAAGGTAGCCCTGAAACTCAGGGAACGTGATCTTCGATGTTTAAGGCTGCCTTTGCGGTCTACCCGCTGGGTGCAGCATATCAGGAATGCATTAGGCAAGGCCGGTGGGAATGATATAGGCGGGGGGTGTTCGGGGGGTGTTGAGAACGAGCGATAAGTAACCTGGGGGTGTATTATAGTGTATTTGGAGTGAAGAAATGGCGGTAAACGGTAAATATTTGAATACCTGCTGGGTTGGCACCACTCGTAGAACGTAGCATGTCGCTACCTGCGGGGTAGATTCAGAAAATGACGGATATGAAAGGGACAGGTACATGCCTACGAGTCTGGTTACCTCAAGCCCCAAGCCGTTGTTGCTGAGAGTCAAGGGTTGGTAGGTAGCTTTGGAGCCCATGGAACGATTAGCGGGGCATTAGGTCGGAGAGCACCGAGCAGGGCATTTGCGTGTAACAGTAGACGTAGAGTAGACGTAGTTGGACTGGATGCTGTAGCTTTCCAGGTGACGTTGTCAATGTAGCGGGAGGAAGCAGTAAAACTGCATGTCGCGGGCGGGGTCAGGTAAGAGTTCATAGGGCTGATCTGTGTTGAACATATAGGCAGACGTTTTGGGGAGGACACTACAACAGTAGATTGGGATCATAACCCAGAACCGTAGACAGAAAATACGCACCTTCTCGAAGCAAGTCCAGAATTCATCGAGAGAATCCCCGTCCACTACCGCAGCCAACGTTGCGCTACCCCCTGCACACAAAACCTTCGTCTTTAAATGGGCCGAAAGAGGCTTGATTCCCCGGGCGAATAGTATCCAAGCTTCTTTGAGTTCAACGGCTAGCGATGTCCTCTGCGGGAGCGTCGACGGGTGAATCAGGGCAGCGATCCACGAGTTGTAGAGGATGTGGTAGAATGGGATCTGTAACTGTGCTAGGTTAGCTAGAGTGGAGGATACAAGCTAAATGACGGACAAGGTTTCAAAAAAAACACGAAGAGCCTACAGAACCTAAGTGGAACGATGGTGAAGGTTGTGGAAAAGGAACGAGAAAACCACGTGGTTTGGCGAAAAGAAATTTGTCCCGATAAGCGCCCAAGTTCCGATAACGTTCAACCACATTCATGATCATCAGCCAAAACAATTCAATTCCTTGCTCCTCACTCACAACTCCTTGGTCAAGGTTGGAACAAGACTTGGCAGCCTCCATCAACGGCTGTCCCACAACCCACTCTCAAACTTTCAACATGCTCACCTCAACTTCTAAACATCGCGCCTTGCGTAACAGCCTGCGCATGCCAAAGGTCTAAAGATAAACCAGCTCTAGGTTACATCCGTCCCATGTCCTACCCATAACATAAACCGCCAAGGTCGAACGTATATAGCATTAACGATACTACGGATTTGAGCGGATAAGGCGGATATACTCAAGTTGTGAGCTATTATTGAGGAAAGTAAATCTACCAGGTGTATGGCACTACGTATAGATAATTGCTGTGTCCGTCTGAAAGACTAGCTCTCAAGCGCCAAATAACCCGAGAACATCGGAGTTTAGCGCCCAAGTCTGCAAAGATACTACCTCTGAATCAAGCATCAAGCGACACCTTCTCCACCATGAAAAATGCGGTATGAATAGAAGAGACTATCTGGAACTTATTCCGGTAGGTCCGAGAGTCGACGTGTGGCTAAAGTAGGATGTTATCGAGCTTTCTGCGTACTAAGCATAGGAAGTCTTGCCATGCGCCAGCGCTGGGAACTGGGTATAGGTGCGAACGTGTTTCGAGGAGGTAGTCGAGATTAAGAATACGTTGCTTTTGAACGCCTTGAGTTATGGCCAGGACAAGGTTCGTTGAACAATTTCCTAATGCAAACAGAACGTAAAGCACCATCGAGGCTTTGAACCCAACCGATACCCTTGAAGTTCCGATCATTCTGCGCCTCTTAGCATGAGCGATGGAGGAAAACAGGTATGAAGATGTAGGAAATACCGACTTCGAAGTTGTACAATCGTGAGCGTGTTTACAGGAAGCTGGCGCGGAGATTGTTAGTATAGGACTATATAGATTGAACGATCAATTAGAGACAGACCTTGGATAGAGATAATCAAGTGTACACGCCACACCAAATACGTTCATCTACACCACTCTCTTCTTTTGTATTGGTCACCGTGCATTTCTTTTATATACCTTTCTCACTATCAATAGCTAACACCGTGATAGTATAAGTGTATGCCAACTCTCTTCTTGCCATTCTCAATGCTCGCCACAGGATAATGCTTGCCGCAGGATCCGCGACTCAGTTAATGGTGATGGCAGATACACCACTAGTGGCCGGAATGGGATTCGCCAAGGGTTTGTATGGGATATTTTTTGTCATGTGACTGTGTCCATCAGAAATGAATGAAATACTAGTATTCCATACCGGGTACAATATATATACAGAGTTATGAGATGGGGGAAGAGGAAGATGAGTGAATACAGATTTTGGACACATTGTATACTGGAAAAGGTTCATCAATCATGTCTAGCAGCTCCCTGATCATGCGAGAAGTATTAATAGCAAGAAAAAATGTAACAAGCAGGGTATCACATACCATAAACTCCTGAATACTAAGCTAGTGCCCTCCACTCTTGTTCTTGTCCTCCAAGTTCAATGGAGGATGATGGTCCACGGGTCACCTCTGGCACAACCGGTTCCTGCTCTCTCGTTGCCCTAACCCGCCGGTGCTTGATGTATTGGAATGGCTCTGCGGCCAAAGGGGGGAAAAAGCCGGGGCTGCCGGTGATGGTGGAGCGAAGGCGATAATAAATAAAGAAGCCGTCCCGGAATATGCCTTGCAGCCAACCTTGATATCGTATATGCCAAAAAGGCACAATGTTTCTTTTGTAATACTTCGTGGATTCCACTTGAAGTGGATGCTGCCCCAGGGGCCAAATTGGCAGCCAATAATGCGCGGGTGCAGCACCAGGTATGGGATTGGGGGCTCCGATTTCCACTGAAACGTGCGCCACAAAGGGTGCAACTCGAATATGGTAGATTCGGAGCCTATAGCCATCAGGGAGGATGATATCCTCATCCTCAAGCCTGAGGCGAATGTCGTTGTTCTCCAGCCATGGAGTCCAGGTTGACCATGATCCGATGAATTTCATAATTTGGTAGTGGTGCTCAAGGTCAAGCGACTCTCTTCTTTATACTTGCCAGTATATTCTGTTAATTTATATTTAGATCTATTTGAGCATTGAACATGGAATGTCTTTGGAATCTGAAGTGCTCCAGAGGCCCCAAAGAAGCACTAATGAAAGGGCGTAAACTTGAATAATACGGATCTGTGTGACTTTGAAACAGGTAACTTATATGTGATACAGGGAAAATAGGGATGACAAGAAGTCCTAGTCAGCCGCCAGCTTGTGGAGATACCCTTGAAGTTTGAGCCAAACTCCGGCCTTTCTCAGGATCACTGCTGCCTGTTGTATTTTGGCCTGGTGTTGCTAGACTTGCGTGGCCAGTACCGTTCTGTCAGTCACAGGATACACCAAGTCCCTTGTCATTTCCGTGACACGGTTATTTTGGTGACCTTCCAGCCATTCTCCGAACTTCTTCTGCCTTTACCTCATTCCCCGTTTCACTTTGCAGATTGAATCTCGGGGACCTGAATATGACGGCAGAGAGATACAGGTAAATACTTCCTTCCCTCCACTTTTCGCCCCAAAACAGTGGAATTGATACCGAAATCAATGTGAAACGATGTATTTTTGATCCAGAAACCCCCAACTTCTCGGCGAGTCGCCGGCCGGTACTAGGTTAATGCTTACTGGCGCTAACATGCTATGCTCCCTTGTCCCCGCAGTAGTCGACGTTACATCATTGAGCGAGGCTTAATGCAAACGAGAATTCCCTCTCCATTAGATGAAGACTGATGAAGCATAAAATTGAAAGGTGTGGGGCCGTCAACGACCCTAGTATCTAGTCACTGTCATTCAGTGGCTCAAGTGCCAACTCGAATAGGGATTACAATGAATAACTCTGTGTCTTGATCTCCACTAGACCTGTAACTGCTCCCTCTGTGACGATGGCAAGCATGTACAGAGGGACCTGTAAAACGGAGTTTTCCGGTCGCCCTAACTTGTTATGATCGAAAATGTTGAATTTCACTCGGGCCCGTTCCCTCTTTTGGTCAACTTCCTTTTGAGGACGCCCACGTTTTGGAAGGGTTTTGATGACCACGGCTGAGAGTTCCTGGGCGCACGTACAGATGCTGAGCCGACCGAGAATGTTGCTCGAGTACTGGGGGGAAATGGAGTTGCGGGGAGGTGGGATGTGGGCACAGGCAGGTTGGATGCATCTTGTGGATTTGTGCTGGTTTCCGCCACGGAATTGGGGTCAATTTGCCATTGAAACTGCATCTATTGAGTATATAATGATGACAGTACACAGTATGAATCGAATTCAGAAGGTATACGGGCAGCGATGGTGAATCGATGGTCACTGAAGTGGAGGTCGATGGACGCGGAGAGGAGAAAGCGTCTGTGTACGAAAAAGGAAGTTGACCAGAAAAGGAGATGGACCTGAGTACTCTACAGCTTTTTCGATCATAACAAGTTAGGGCGACCGGAAAACTCCGTTTTACAGGCCTGTCTGTACATGCTTGCCATCGTCACAGACAGGTCGGTTACAGGCCTAGATCTCCACTCCATCGCACAATAAATCAAGGTCAAGTGGGTGGAAGGCAATATTGTCTATAACTTGAATCAGTTGACACTCAACACTCAACGTCTAGCTTGAAACAATGTGTGCGCCACTGCTCTTGACTTTTCCTGTGAATCATAGGTCTATCTATTGCTCCCGTACTAACTATGGATTACTTGCTTCATGATTCTGCTGTATCTGTTATGTTATCTCAGAGCAATGCCTAATTATCAAGCGAAGTTGTTTGACTGAATAGGAACTTCAAGTCAGAAACAGGTGCAAAGCCTGCTTTTATTGCTCCAGGGTGTGAGCTTTGTGCGAGAACTCTGTTGTAGGTGCGCAATTAACGTATTTGACATCGAGATGTAATCCACAAATCTTGGGAAACGATGGCCTGAGTCGAGATTGGCAGTTCCATGTGAGACGCCCACGGAGCGCTCATCGACGTTCCGGCCGGAATGTGCGGGTTTCTGGCGGAAACCGGGTTTCCCAATAGAATGTACTGTGACGGCAGGATCAAAATGTGATTAGAGCGGTAATTCGGGGGCCAAAATCCGTCCAAACGTCTAGACGTATACAAATATGCTTCCTTTGATTTGTATTAATCTACATCTTACTTAGGTATACCCTGGGGGCAGTAGTATACTGAACATGAACAATCGTATGGGGAAAGTCACCGTTGCTCAACGACGTTCACCTTCAGTCAAGTTACCTGGCTATTCTAATCGCAGGCTGCATGACTTCGGCTATCTTCTCACAAAAATTCACCTGCATCCTCGGATCTAATAATTGTATAGATAGAATCAGGTGCCACAAAAGCTCGCGAGTCGAAGGTTTATTGTATAGCGGCTACTCTTCTCCACCGGCACTGTTCTCGTAAACGCCTGAGCAATCAGTTGCCAGTGGCAATCCAGCCGATTTGTGATCCGAAGCCGAACTCGCCAAATATTGTTATTTGCTGGTGTTTACCACAAAGGAAGGATTTGAAAGGGCTGTCCTTCCGACGCCCAACGATCTCGCACTCCTGCTAAATCGCCTTTCTCTCTCTCTGGCGTTCTCAAACCTTCCCTCTGTTGCGTCCTCGAAAGCACCCATGCCCCGTTTCGAACACTTTTCGGCTAATACCCAAACTCTCGATTCACCAATGGCTGACGAGCCATGTCCACCACGCCCAAGATTACAAGATATGGCCAGGAAACTTTACCCCAATGAAGAGACTGAAGTCGTGATGCCTGACGGTACGAAACGCCAAGTGTTAGAAGTCGTGTTGGACAAGCTGTGGGCAGTTTTGCCAGGACATCCATGGCTATGGGGCTATAAGGAACCCCAGGCAGGTGTGAAGGTTATCAATATGGTATGATTCTGTACACTGTCAAGCAGTAATATCACTGACCGCCATGAGTTTAGGATCCCACCGACAAAGACTTCACTCATGAACGTGTTTTCAAAAGGTCCCTCTCATCCACAGACCCCAGCTCTTCCAAAACGACCTCCGACCTCGTTTCAATCGATTTCCTATATCACACGTTAGACAAAGTATCCGGCGAGGATGTCGTCTACATTCAACTCCGGGTGAAGAGCAATTTCCCGGTCCAGCTACAGGTGAAAAGGGACGGGCTGGTTGAGGACGTTACCCTTGATGAAAAGGGAATGGCCTTGCTACCAGTAGCTTCCTCACTCCGCATATCAGAAATTAGTACTCGAAAAAGACCTGGGGCATCCACGGAGTGGTTCGTAGTTCCGGAAGCGGAGGATGCAGGGCATCTTGCCATTAACCATAGTGAGTTACAGCGTTCTCCTGTCATATAGCTGTCTGATGAACCCCCTTCAGACAAAGTCTAAGCCTCACTGTGCTACCCCTTACGTATCATTGGCCGAAGAGCTCTGTATACATTCATGGTTTTCAAACACTACTCCATCGCTCTTTCACTCTTCCTATGTATCACTGTTACCGTGTAGCCGTCATGTATCAATGACAATTTCATATAGACTTTGTGATTTTACGCTCATACACATGACAGGGAAAGCGCATTGAATTCAAGTTGAAATTGGATGGCGGCCCGGGATGAACCGTTATTATATTTGTCAATCACATGACAGACGACGCGTTGACGCAAGGGTCATATCCGTGATGGGATAGCTCTGACTCGTTACTGGGAGGAATGCGACTCTTACCTCGTACGTTGCTTACCTGTCTTATATCAGGCACCAATTCTGACCATTTTTCTGTGGTATCTCAGGGGTCGAACGCTACAACACTTGACAACACCAACAGCAGTTTTGCTATGCAATAAAGACCCACATATCCATTGATTCCTGCACCAGAGGATCACCGTACCAGCATAAGTTATGGGCTTTGGTTGATCAGGGAGTGCTTTGGGTGCCTCATGTCGAGTGCGAGTACAGTTCGCTTCCATTTGGCCTTCAATAATTTTATCTACACTTTCAGTCTTTTCGGGGACTCACATTACTCGGAGACCATCTGTCGAAACAAACCTGGCGTTCCATATCACCCACATGGTCGGAGATGACCCATCTTCTTTGAAATGGATAATCTATTATCCCTTAATCGTTCACGAGCAGATTTCTCTCTCGACAACATGTCTCGACTCTACCACACGCGGTAGCGGCCGCCGACATACTCCTCGCGCGGATCTCCCGAGGGAGTGTAGGTCAGAACCAAAGATTACAATCGCCAAGTTTATTGCTTCATGCCGTGACGCTACCCATTCACATACCGGCACATATATTGATTTCCACCAGGTCACAAGCGTGATAGCCATACTTACGTGTTGAGTTCAGCAGGAGGGATAATTGTCTCTTGTGAGACATACGCTGGAATCGATGACCTTTGTGAGTTCTAATTCGGTTTTCACCGGATATCTATCGATGGTATCGCCGCAGGTTCAAGAATGTTCAAGGGATCAAGTGACAGCTCGAGTGTGGACCAAGATACCTCAACATCTGCTATGGCATGATGTTGTCTTTCTCCGACTTCCAACTCGACATTACTTTTGGCGAGCTATGGGCTACAAGGCATGCCGAGGGACTGGGAACAAAGCATATGTCATAGCAGTGCGTGCATTACATTTGTCTTCATTATCTTCTAAGGTCACGACGTGCAGACCTTGCTATGTCGACCAACACCGCTTCCCGATTAAACCCCTACTACGCAATCGTGTCTTGCTTCCAAATTCATGCCTCAGGTATGAAGAACGAAACTGAACCATTCATTATCGTGCCAAACCACTCATCTCCGCCGTACCGACCAGTGGCGGACGTTGGTTGAAGCTTTCGGCAGCAACGGATGAGATGCCGGTCACGGTCAACTCGTTGTCGATGCGAATTCCCTTCATCATATTTCCGTACATGATCGCTCTCAGCGCTGCTCTTGTGGTTCCATCATCAAGCTCCTGCTTCTCATTTGCACGCGAGGTTGTCCTATTCCCGTCGCCGCTACCTTTTTGAAGTGATGGTGATACCTAGTTGATACGGTAGCACCTCGAGTCGCATCTGTTATACTGTGTTCAGTCCCTCTCCCCGACTGTATGTTGTTGCCTCGACATATCACCCATCATGTTCTCTTGATGATACTAGGATAGCCCTCAGTGCATCATTTGGACATCTCCCTGCCGCAGAATCTTCCTAGTCGCTTTCGAAATCGGCAACGGCTCCCCCAACGGTTGCCTACTGGAAATGATCGAGATATCTTATGGACTCAACGGTGAGCCTTCTGGTTACCTTCCGTCAATAGTTACTAACAACCTCTCAAAGCCCGTTGATTCTGAATTACATACCATTTGTCGACTATCTGGCACCGTCAGCTGGCGTTATACTCTTCTATTCTTCTTCGTGGGCTGTGAGAGTGAAAGAGGGGCAAATAGAAAGTAGCACGTCAACCGTCATGTACACCCTAAGCAACTGAGCGCTAGCGTTGTCCGATAACACCGACTTTAGCGCCCAAGCTTTTCGAACTACCTCTTCCACGCCAACCATTAACCAGTGCGCTCTCCGTCAAACAAAATACGGGGCAGATAAAGCAGACCATATGCAGCCTGTCCCGATAGGTCCGAGGTCCGATATCAGGCCAACGTAAAATGTAATTGGCCGGTTTGTCTAGCGAGGTACGCAGCCTCACCGTGCACTAGTGGAAGTGGCTGGGCGCGGATACAGAAGCGGTTAGAGGAGGGGATCTAGAAGCCCAAGACGCTGCTGCTGAGAGCGGTTTCCATAGGAAGGGGAATGACTTAAATTTGGAGCAACGCTCAAGAAGGCGGAATATGAACGATTTGCAGAGCGTGTGTTAAATTGTTGCTTTCGGCGTATACACCCATAACATGGTGGGATAGATGATGGTTTCGTGAAATGGGCGAGGGAATGAGCGTCTCGTCAACGCTGATATGTGTTATCCAATGACTTGAAGTTTCCCGGTAGATCGGGAGTGGATACAGGAGATAGGAAAGTGGCGGATTTTGGTGAAGGAGTTGGGCATCTAAAGCCATCAAGCGTACATTGGCAGGATTTCATACACCGTCCTAGGATCAACTCCTGCTTCTGATTTTCGTGATTCGTCTGCCCCTTTTCGACCTCTCAATAGCTTGCTCCATCGCCTAATTCCTCCTTCGTCATAGGTCCGCGCGGAAAGCACAAGCATTGCGAGTATGCCTAGCTCGGAAGAGCATGCGTGGATACTCCTCTACCCAGGATTAGTACCAAAGCCGAGCCCTTGCTCGGCCCCTTCTGCTCAGCATTTGTTACACCCAACGTCTCATGAGCCATATAGCATAGTATAGCATGACCTAGTGTAAAAAATCTAGGTGATGTGCGGAGACGAGCGGGTACTCGTCACCGAACCGTTCACCGCGGAATCGGAGCTGCAAAGATTGGTAACAGTCACAGCAAGGAGAGAAGGATGAGTCGGGATGCTTCCGCGGCATGCGGGTGATGAGTAGATATGATGTGAGTGAAATCAGAAGAAGGCGAGACAGGGAGGTGGTTTTGGAAGGAAGTGTGGGCGTTCGGGAGTCGAGGTCCGTATACCGATAAGGATTGGATGATGTTCCACCGTAGAACTCGGAACTGCGTTCCCCCACCACCGAATACTCGACTCTGTCGTCATACAGTGCGACGAGCAATCGAGGGAGCGTCGCACACACAACCTACTAGTGCACAGACGGAGAGGGAAGTGGAATGAGCAGCAAAATAGGAATTGATCCGGGATAAAACGGCTGTATTGGATGCCTATGATACAGGGAATGTCGAGTATATCTATGTGGCTCTGAACGCCGTTGACTAGGAAAGGAGTGGTACCGTGTATATGTCCACGGTGACGGCGACATCTGGTGAAGTAGTAGGACTGAAGGGAACGGACAATAGAGCGGGAGCAAGGCCGGAGATGCCATTAGAAGGGTGTCAAGGTTACGGCGGGAAAGGAATTGCGGGGTGCGGCAAACATTTTCATCTTCAGCGGGTGATGCGACAGAATGGTATTCTGTGGAACTGATGGTTCATATGTTTGGTAACTGAAGCTGTGGTTGGAGAGTTGAGCAAGCGGGGTCAGAGAAAGTGACGAGCATACCTTTAGCCAGCATAACCCTAACGTGGGCGAATTCTCCGGCCATTCTACCATCTTTGATCATCTACGGTAATCCTCCGAGGCGGAAACAGAGCTTATAAATGTGTTCTAGCCAGTCGAGATGAGCGCAGAAACTGCGTCGTTGGAACTCGGGAGTATTGACCTTCAGTGAAGAGGTATATTTCACGGAGCAGTCTTCGATTTGCCTATATAGTCTAGTTAGCCTGGCTTTTAATCAACGGAGATCTATTTTGTACCTTTGGACGAAGCTCTAAAACCATAGCAACTGTGTTTGCCACAGCAGGTAGCGGGCAGGTGGAGGGGAAGAGCGCGGATGATATAGTGGATGGTGGACGTTTGCGAGATCCGGAGGCATTGACATCATTACTTGTGGCGACTCGACTGACAGGAAAGCATTCCAAGAACTCTTCCTAAGACTTGAGAGCATGAGTGAGCGAGAAATCGAAGAAAAGAAAAGCGCTACTCACGATGTAATTCAACATACTCCCAAATAATCTCCAACCATCCATACAACTTGATATTCTCCATAAGAGGGTCTTTCCATCGCTAATCCCGCCTGGTCACGACGTCGATGCATAACCGTTGGCACTAAGTCGACATCTCCCGAGGTCGTCGTTTGCTGAAGGAACTAGGTTTGTTTGTTACTGCCAAATATGGCCACTTGGGTTAGGGTCACGATGAGCGTTTGCCAATTGACGCCGACAAATTATCCACGTAATCGTGACAACGAGCCAGCGAGTCGCTGAGCCGCTGAGGCGGCGAGTCAGCGAGTCGCTCATTCACTGAGTCGTCCAGTCACTGAGCCGGTAGGGCGCTGAGCCTCACGAATGCTGAGTCGCTAGGGCACTGAGCCACGTAAATGCTGAGTCGTTCCAGATGTAATATTATAGTAGAGTAGTGATTTACAATCAATTACAATCTTATAAAGGTGTATACAGAAGTCCAGAGGGTACAAAACAAAGGAAGTGGAAAGCGGTGAAAGGCTCAGAGCTCCGAGTCGGGTCGCAGACTACTAGGAGAAGAAAACAGGGAGGAGGCTGAGGCTGGTGGGGAGGTGCTGAAAATTTGGTCGAAGTCCTGAAGATGAAGCGTATCTTGACTGTAGCTATGTTGAAGGAATGAACTGGGGACGAGCTTCAAGGGTGAGCTGGAGGCTTCTCCGGGGATTCCGTTGTTTCTCTGCGTCTTGAGGGCGGAGTGTGATTCAGTCGAGCCTTTTTATAGGAAACATCTTGAAGCATGAACAATCCTTGATTGTCGAACTGGTATTGACATCGCTGGCCTCGGGCGAGCAACTGGGAGACCAGGAGGGCTCTAATACAAAAGATCAGCTTCCATAGACGAATCTCAGAGCCATGGAACGTACCTCAGAACTACCTCTCTTTCTCTTCAGAGCAGGGAGGAGTACAAGGGCTCTCCACACGTCAAATTCTTCCTGCTCTTCTTCCATCTTCTTATCGTTCTGCTCAGACTCCTTCAAAACCTCTTTCAACCTCCGCAAGCTGTCTGGTGTTTGTGGTAGAGGCGGTGGACTCGGCAAATCCTTGAAGGGCGATATGACGTTGATGCGTTTCGACACGAGCTTTCTAGCTGACGAAGAGGTGGTGGAGGTTATTGTATGCATTGTTATGGAGGAAGGATGTAGGGCGAGAATCGGATGCTTGTGGTTTGGGTGAAAGGTATCTCTGCTTAGTCAATCCAATTCCCGCTCAACATGTCCAATACAACCACACAATACATTCAATAACTAATAATGATACAAATTTACCAATGAGAAGGGTTCTTGCCGTCTGCTTCAAGTTTGGCAACTGTGTCCTCGTTGTGAAGCATAAAGCCAGCGAGTCGCTGAGCCGCTGAGGCGGCGAGTCAGCGAGTCGCTCATTCACTGAGTCGTCCAGTCACTGAGCCGGTAGGGCGCTGAGCCTCACGAATGCTGAGTCGCTAGGGCACTGAGCCACGTAAATGCTGAGTCGTTCCAGATGTAATATTATAGTAGAGTAGTGATTTACAATCAATTACAATCTTATAAAGGTGTATACAGAAGTCCAGAGGGTACAAAACAAAGGAAGTGGAAAGCGGTGAAAGGCTCAGAGCTCCGAGTCGGGTCGCAGACTACTAGGAGAAGAAAACAGGGAGGAGGCTGAGGCTGGTGGGGAGGTGCTGAAAATTTGGTCGAAGTCCTGAAGATGAAGCGTATCTTGACTGTAGCTATGTTGAAGGAATGAACTGGGGACGAGCTTCAAGGGTGAGCTGGAGGCTTCTCCGGGGATTCCGTTGTTTCTGCGTCTTGAGGGCGGAGTGTGATTCAGTCGAGCCTTTTTATAGGAAACATCTTGAAGCAGTGAACAATCCTTGATTGTCGAACTGGTATTGACATCGCTGGCCTCGGGCGAGCAACTGGGAGACCAGGAGGGGCTCTAATACAAAAGATCAGCTTCCATAGACGAATCTCAGAGCCATGGAACGTACCTCAGAACTACCTCTCTTTCTCTTCAGAGCAGGGAGGAGTACAAGGGCTCTCCACACGTCAAATTCTTCCTGCTCTTCTTCCATCTTCTTATCGTTCTGCTCAGACTCCTTCAAAACCTCTTTCAACCTCCGCAAGCTGTCTGGTGTTTGTGGTAGAGGCGGTGGACTCGGCAAATCCTTGAAGGGCGATATGACGTTGATGCGTTTCGACACGAGCTTTCTAGCTGACGAAGAGGTGGTGGAGGTTATTGTATGCATTATTGTTATGGAGGAAGGATGTAGGGCGAGAATCGGATGCTTGTGGTTTGGGTGAAAGGTATCTCTGCTTAGTCAATCCAATTCCCGCTCAACATGTCCAATACAACCACACAATACATTCAATAACTAATAATGATACAAATTTACCAATGAGAAGGGTTCTTGCCGTCTGCTTCAAGTTTGGCAACTGTGTCCTCGTTGTGAAGCATAATCATGATGTTGAGAAAGAATTCATAAAACACCGCACTCATCTCTCGGCACATGGGCATGTAGCCCCCAATCCATGCGTTCTTCTGCTCTGCAATCGAAGTGTTGAAGTACCATTGAAGCTTGTTGTCCTCGTCCCTAGCCATCAACTCTGGAAACGCATATGGGTTACAGTTCAGGTTGCAGTATTCGTCGGTTTCCTTGTGCTTGCAATTGAAGTGAAATACGTCGACGGCCAGACCGACATTCTTGAAGAACTCCTTCAGCTCGGGACGTGATTCATTGCGAACGTATTTCGATAGGATGCAGTTTGTGTCGTAGACAAAATGATTTGGAACTCGGCGACCAACGAACGTTTCATAGAAGAATTGCTACACGTCATGAGAATATTAGCGAATAGCATACCAATAGAATAGAACAACTCACAGCAACAAGGGAGAAAGCTTCGTGGTGATTGAAGGTCCTGCGTGCGATGAAGACTCCACATGGCGCAATGATGGCCTGCTCGTTGTGGGTCATCCTTCGAAAGAACAAACCATGGATAGCGCCCTCTGGGTCATCCTCTCTCACTCCAGCCTCTCCGTGAACACCAACACCCCCTACTGCCCGACGAAACTCTGGACTTGCCGTGTCAATCTCCTCTCCAACCTGATCCTCACTTCCACCTTCCTGAGACTCTCCCGAGTGTGTCCAAGTCTCGTACCTTCTCTTGAGAACGAAGGCAGCCTGTCCGTCGACTCGTCGAACCTTCTCTTCAGCCTCCACATGTCGGGGTATCTGACAAGTCCTATATCCAGGGCGTACGGGGTTGCTACATCCAACAATGCGACATTCCTTCTTGAGAGATGCATGTTTCTGACAGAAGAAATCCCGGCGGTTCTCCAGTTCCTCTTCACACTTCGGCACCCCACAGGCTGCCCTGCCCAGAGTGACACCATCACAGACAACGACAAACACCTCCTTGACTTGACCGTTGACATGGTCCATGTAACGCACACAGCCATCACACCTGTGATTGATTTCGGGCTGGCCATGGACCTGAAAGTGACTATTCACCTCAATCATAGCATCACGAAAACGTTGGTCTTGAGAGCCTGTGTGTGGGACGCAAAGCTGTTTCTCGAAGTGCTTGATGTAAAACTCCAGAAGCGAAAGTATCTTGAAGCCGTCATAGACTCGTTCAGTGCGCAGTTCACCCTTGTAGCCCCAGCCAGGAGGAAAGGCCCCACGTTTCTGATGGCTCTTGTTATAGACCTTGGCACAGTTCCCGCCCGATTTCCTGAAGAAGCCGGTATTAGCAGCTGAAAACAAGGAAAGGGTGACGACGTACTGTGCCAGCAACATGTCGTTCCTCCAATCCTGCAGGACACATTGCTCGATAAACTCGTGTTCGCTAACTTGAATGACCTCTGGGATCTGATACAACTCTGCCTTCTCATCCTCTCTAATAAAGCCTGGTAACGGAGCAAGAGGGTAATAGTGTCGGGTGTTTGATTTCGAAGGCACGTAGAAATTAGGACGATAGCTGGTCTTGCATTCTGGTGAAAAGCGTCGAAATCATTACTACATATACGACTGCAAAGAAAGCTTACTGTGACAGGTGATGTTGTAGTAAAGCACAGGCATGGGTCCATGGCTTCGAGTATACAGCACTCCTCGATGTTCTTCAGCGCCTTGGAGTTTCCTCGGCTTTCTCTGAACGACATAATCACATTCTGGGTTGAGGCATACAGCAGTAGGCGGCCAGAGGCTTATAGATGAAGCTAATGTGTTTTGTTATATTGGTCAACATGAAGTCTGTTCAAGGAAGGAAGCAAAACACGCACGGAACATCACTCCCCCATTATCTCGAAATGTTTTCTGTGTGTTACGGTCTGAACTGACCCTCTCTTGCACCTCATCTGGTTTCCACACGATCCTTCTCAGGGAGTTCCATAGAGCTTCTATATCCCCAGTAGGAAGTCGGCAGGACCGGGAAAGAAACGTAGTTGCCCAAGGGTCAAGAAAGAGCGGTGCTTCATTGACGGGTTGAGTTGAGGGATAGAGAACGAGGATTTGCTGCTTGAGGAAAGTGCAGAGTGTAACAAATGCCAGAACCTGAGATACTAGAATATTGGATGCCCTTGCACCAAGCTGGTTCACTAGCTCAGCCAGCCGGATGGACATGGTGGTTGTAGAGAAGAAACGAATGTCAGACAAGGATCAACGCAACGCAAGAACGTATCATCAACATCTATTACAACTCGAGTTTTACAAGTACATCAAAACTTTACTAGTCTAGGCATTGTATCATATCATTAGGTATCGCTCACTAGTCTAGTTGAGAAATAGATATCGTATTGTATCGTATCATTAGGTATCGCTCACAGATCAAGGAAAGAACAAAGAACAGATGCTAATCACTCCCCCCTTTGACCCTTTCGACGAGGGCGTGCAGCCTTCTTCAACTCAGTGTAGACATCATACTCAACCCTTACAGAGTCCTGGGATCCAATAGTGCTGTCGCTCCAACCAGATGGCGAAGATTTGCGGTGCTGATCTTTGGCCTTGCCCTTGCCCTTGCCATCATCTTCGTCCTCATCCTCATCCTCGTCCTCGTCCTCGTCCTCGTCTTCATCAGTGTAGAAGTCGTCTTCTGATGACTCGTCAAGCCAGCCTTCTAAGTCTGCCATGCCTCTTGCTCTAGCTTCCTCTGCTTTCCGCCGTCGAGTCTCCTTCTTCTTGAGAGCGCGATGGAACTGGTCAGGGTCCTTGACGTATCGGCAGAACCGGGAGTATCGAGCATCAGGATCATTGGTATCCAAGGACTCAAAATGAGTCTTGATAACGGCAGGGGCCTTCCTCCACCTTCGACGATGACCGTTCACCGTGGACTCCTTGTAGACAGCCTTCTTGAAGAAGGCCTTGAAAACTGTCGCAACACCTCCTTGGAGCGTACCGCGCTTGTACCGGTCCATTGCCCGGAAGCACTGTGCAACGGTCTTGTACTGGTAGATGAAAGGCCAGGCCTTCGGAAACGAGTGCTTCTTTTTCGGAGAGCGCCGAACACCAGAAACAACTGCAGTCTTCTGTTTCTTAGGCGCTTTTCGCAGCTTGGGCGTGGAAGGAGGGATGCGGTTTGATGCGGAAGCAGTTTCTGAGCTGTCCTCAGAATCGGAAATGATGATGGGCTCCTTGCATGGGAGATGGTTTCGCTTCACTTTGCTGGGCTTCGAAGCTTTGGGAACATGGGTGGGGGGAGGCGTCGCAAGATGATGATTGTTATCATGATTAGAGTCGTGATGGTTACCATCGTCGTGAGAGACAAAGAGGCCGAGATCAGCATCTGGAGACGCAGTGTGTCGTCCAGGGAGAGGGGACAGGTCTCGCGCAGGTGAAAGGGCAGGTGAAAGGTTATGGGAGGCTTGGGAAACAGGCTTTTGCCGCTTGGACTTCTTGGTCTTTTCGCCGCTAGTGGGGGGAGTATCACGTGTACGTTTCTGAGATGGGTTCGGAGGTGACGGGGTAGGTGTTACTTCGGGCGGAATGTTCTCTGACTCTGCTCGTTTCTCAAGGAGAATGGTAAGAACATCCTTGCGACGAACATTGAGAGGAATAGGGTGGTTGAGATCGGAGGTGGAGGATTGCTTTGTGAGCTTAAGAACGTCGTTGAAACCTTTGTGCTTTGTCACAAAAGGGCCTGCCACCATGACGAGCGGGGTGCCTGCCACATAAAGGCCGTTCTTGCTCAGATCAAGCACAAGACGATCGTCAACGCTTACGGCAACCCAGTCCGATATATCGTGACAGTACAGGTTAAGCTCGCCTTCTGGGAACCCCAGACGCTCCATGAAGTCAGATTTGAAGGCAAGGTGTGTTTTTCCAATGAGACAATTCTGGAGGTACAGAGGCTTCGGCCTCTCAGAGTCATGCTGGGATATATGTTTAGTAAAGGCGAGATGCTACAGACACAGCTAAACACTTACCCAAGGATAAACTAGCAGAGTTGAGTCAGCTGCTTTCGACATCTCCTTATGCTCTCTAACCTCCTTCTGCTGCGTTCGCCTCACAGAGTCGGCATCTCGGCGTTCATCCTGATCAACAAGAGTGAAAAATTGAGGTTCACGATTGGGCTTTGAGGTGGTCGTGGCAGATGGCTGGGTAGGTCGAAGTGGAGCTGCGGAAGATGAAGCTGTAGAAGCCGTTGGACGGGTAGCAGCAGGCTGGTTCCTGGGTTTGTGGTCGTCACAACCACACGGAATTCCAGTCTCAGCAAAAACCTCCATACAGCAAGGCCGGCACATAGCCTTGTCTCGACCACATCGCTTATTGGCAGGTCTACAAGTTGCGTGGCGGCAGGGTAGAGGTACCACCTCATTTGCCTTCCCTTTGCCCTTGGAAGACGCCGTAGTTGCCGTTCCAGAAGTCGATGGTATAGGCTGATTAGCGCGGGCTTGAGTAGGGGCCTGAGAAGGAGGTGGTGCAGAGTCGAGAATATCCTGAAGCGAAGGATGAGGATCTGTGGTTGTGCTAGAAGGAGTGGGTAATAGGTCAGGCTCATAGGCAGCGGCCTGAGCATTGAGCATATTGATGAGGTCAGTGTAGTCCTGTGGCTCCTGAACCCCCTCGAGAGAAGGAAGTACAGGTGAAGGTGTGTGAGAGAGGAGCCTCTCGGGCGTGTTCCATGCTGAACGGATGGAAAAATCCGCAGCCTGTTCCTGTATCACGCTTACGAGGACACTAAAGTTTAGGAAAAGGCGATTAGGAAACGATAGGAATGCAGAAGAAGGAGCACTCACCCAAAGCGCGTAATGTCCGGCATGGTTATCAAGAAGACCCCAAGGTGTTTATTGACGCAACAAGGACACTTGTTATCGTGTAGGAGTGAAAAAATATGGGCGGGTTTGGACATGGCGGGGGCCATTGTGAAGTCGAAGGAGTGTATTGAAGTGAAGGTTGAAAGGAAAAGAGGGAGAAGGAACGTTTTCGAGGGAGCCTTGTATTTATAGCGGAGAGGGTTGAATGTCACATAAAATCGCGTCCAGAGTCGTTTCTAGTCGTTTGGTGCGTCATTGCAGTCATCGATAGCTGCGACGATCGAGAGGAAATGGCCATGGCGAGCAGCGAGCAAATCCAAAGGCGCATGGATGACTCAGCTTTCCCGCGACTCAGTGTGCCGATGACTCGCCGTTTCAGATGCTCGCCGCCCCCTTGACTCGCCATCTCGCCGACTCGCCGACTCAGCGGCTCAGCGGCTCAGTGCTCAGTGACTCGCCGGCTCGTTGTCCTGAATACGTGTATGATCTCGCTACTTTGACTCCGCGGCTCGACGTTCAGTGACCGTGACCGTGACGTTGATCCTGTCGGCCGCTCCTTCCTCTTTGTCGTCATCTTCACCGTTGCAGGTCGCTTTCTACCACAAAGGCTGTTGTGAAATCATTGCAATGAAGATACCGCTGTCCGAGTCAAGGGGCCCATCGGTCTCACCGGCACCTGAATCAGGATTGTCTCGCAGTACTGGTGCTGAGTACGTTTCGCAGGTGTTTCGTTCGGGGATACATTGTCTTACATCAAACGTTATGTATAAAGGTCGAGCTTTCTAGGCCGAGGAATACACCAGAATCACCACTGTCGAACACGCCATGTCTACACAACTTCCTCTCGATATCACCGAACAAATCATCAGTACACTCTGGCTATCGCCCCTCTCACCTTCTCATCGCGCGACATTCATCAAATCGTCCCATCTCGTTTCCAAGATGTGGGATGCAGTTTTCTCTAGAGTTGCTGCCCAAGACGTATACATCCTCAGCGACTCACATTAGCTGGCGATTTTCTCGATATCTTTTCCTGGGCGCGGCACAAGTCACCTCCGCCACCTCCTCGATCATCTCTGCCGCTCCATAACGTTCGAGCACGAACACAAGTCCCTCTTTCCCTGTCCCGAAGAGGACGAGTTCGGACGTGCCATTTACCTAGTCCTCCGAGTGATATCTGCGTCTCCCAATCGACTTCCCCTCGGCTACGCCGCGTCGCTCTCGTGGTCAAGGACTTTTTGGAGGAGACTATTTTCAACGACCGCCCATTTTTATACATGCCTTCCCAAGTCCGAGAGCTTGACATCAACTTCTGGTATGGCGCAGAAACGACATCGGATACTGTATTTGGTATCAAACTCAAAACGCACATTTTTGAGCGATTTCATATCCCCCGCGGGTCTTTGTCCTTCATTAGGAGGCTGAGGGTCAAAGGAACATCGATGGCTGTCGTAAAGCTTTTATTGGAGGCTTGGGGGGGGGGGCTGGGAGCGTCTCTCGGTATTCGAGCAGGATATTTGGAAGGAGAAACAGCCTCGTGGTAATGCAAAGGCTCTTCCGTCTGTTTACGAGGACAAAAGGTTCAGTGACGATGAAGACACCAGCGAAGGAGAGGAGGAAGAAGAGTTTTATGATTGTGAAGAAGGAATATAGCTGTTGGATGTGAGAGATTACTGCGCACGCAAGAGTTTACCACAGCGGAGAAGTTGATTCGGGGCTTAATAGGCAAGGATAATTCGTCACTTAGCATAATCACTATAGATATCTATTCGTTCTCATATATAATTCTAATGTCAGTCTCGGACACGTCAATACTGTCATCCTTCTTGTTCCGAAGTTTGCGAGCCCACATAAGAGTACATTTCATTTGGTTATACAAATCCAACTATCTATACAGGCATACAATGCGAGATACAAATCAAACTGACTGTGAACGTAGTGTTTGCAATATCTGGGAGGATAGATATACGTGGATGCCGATTCGGTGTACTGGGCAAAAGGTCCATGCAGGAGGAAGATCTGTAGATGATGCGGGGCATTGACCGATTCCAGTCCGACATAGCAGACAAAACGAAATGGGAGAGAAGGAAAAGATGAAAGCAAGTGACATAGAATAGCTATGATCAACTCAAGTGGGTTCTTCATTCCAACACATCTGGGCTCCAAAAGCCGCCATTACTTGACACCTTAGTGGCAGAGAAGCTTTTGGCCTTGACCTCTTCGTGATAGACAAGTAAGGATACAAAATTGTGGGCGGAGCCGTCGAGGCAGCCCGGGAAGATGTGCAGGCTCAACGTGGTGCAGTGACCTCACCGAGACAGATTTTTGTCCAGCGCTGGGCACCTAACAGCAGAGAGTGCGATAGCTTCATGAGTGATGTCAAGGGATGTACCAAGTACAGAACGAACGGCCAGAAAGACGCGCTATGAGGAGAAAAATAAGTACAGAGCACATATCAGGTATCATGGAACACACCTGCTGAGTAGTAGCCCAAACTTCAGCCTGTTCTGGAGGCGCTTTCATCGCATCGAAATCCCTTTTGGACTTAACCTCGTTCTAAAGCCTTCCCTCAATCTCCGAACCCTTGCTCTTCTCATCCCAGCCAGCTTGTACGCCCTCAGGGCTTTATCCACCGGCTCAAGGGTGTTCCACTACTGTGCAATGAACCTAACCTCCCGGGAATTTTTGTGCGAGAACGTGATCGTGAAAAGTTGAAATAGACGCGTTCATCTCCGGGTTTGGGTGCTGAAGTTGAGGTGATAGTAGAGAGGAAGGTGATTGAGCTTGCGTTGAGGAAGAAGCTTGGATGGTTTGTTCGGAGAGGGAAGTGGAAACCCTGCCCAATGTCAAACTCGACGAGGGAATGTTTGGTAACGAATGACCTGCTGGACGTAATCGAGACGAGCCTATCAAGGACGTTGTCGACGAGCAGGATGTAGAAGGCGAGAGCGTCAACGGCGATGGAGAAGCTGTTTGAGAAATGGCGCCTTCGTCCCTGACAATGACAATGACGAAAAGATTGGCGAAGATGTGCAAAAGGCGTTCCTCGCTGTTTCAGACGGCGGAGCAGAAAGAAGAGTGACCGGCAGTGGAAGGAGAAAAAGAAGAGTGACACCAAGCGCGTCTGCGATTTTGACGTCTTGACGCTGATGGGCCTGCCTGCACCTCAACTTGCCGCTCCTTCCTCTTCGCCATTTTCACTGTTTTA
Organism: Paramarasmius palmivorus; assembly: GCA_037176845.1. NCBI lineage: Eukaryota > Fungi > Basidiomycota > Agaricomycetes > Agaricales > Marasmiaceae > Paramarasmius > Paramarasmius palmivorus. The sequence goes on along the minus strand of JAYKXP010000022.1, from coordinate 723,626 downwards.
GGTTGCTTTCTACCACAAGGGCTGCTATGATATCATATAGGAAAGATACATTCACTACTTTTCGCCAGTACCGCGGTCGGTCTCACCTGCGCCCAGTGACTAGGACTGTCTCGTAGTGCTGACTATGTTTCGCAGGTGTTTCGTTTGGTTATACATTGTCTTACATCAAACGTTATGTATAAAGGTCGAGCTTTCTAGGCCGAGGAATACACCAGAATCACCACTGTCGAACACGCCATGTCTACACAACTTCCTCTCGATATCACCGAACAAATCATCAGTACACTCTGGCTATCGCCCCTCTCACCTTCTCATCGCGCGACATTCATCAAATCGTCCCATCTCGTTTCCAAGATGTGGGATGCAGTTTTCTCTAGAGTTGCTGCCCAAGACGTATACATCCTCAGCGACTCACATAGCTGGCGATTTCTCGATATCTTTTCTGGGCGCGGCACAAGTCACCTCCGCCACCTCCTCGATCATCTCTGCCGCTCCATAACGTTCGAGCACGAACACAAGTCCCTCTTTCCCTGTCCCGAAGAGGACGAGTTCGGACGTGCCATTTACCTAGTCCTCCGAGTGATATCTGCGTCTCCCAATCGACTTCCTCGGCTACGCCGCGTCGCTCTCGTGGTCAAGGACTTTTTGGAGGAGACTATTTTCAACGACCGCCCATTTTTATACATGCCTTCCCAAGTCCGAGAGCTTGACATCAACTTCTGGTATGGCGCAGAAACGACATCGGATACTGTATTTGGTATCAAACTCAAAACGCACATTTTTGAGCGATTTCATATCCCCCGCGGGTCTTTGTCCTTCATTAGGAGGCTGAGGGTCAAAGGAACATCGATGGCTGTCGTAAAGCTTTTATTGGAGGCTTGGGGGGGGGGGCTGGGAGCGTCTCTCGGTATTCGAGCAGGATATTTGGAAGGAGAAACAGCCTCGTGGTAATGCAAAGGCTCTTCCGTCTGTTTACGAGGACAAAAGGTTCAGTGACGATGAAGACACCAGCGAAGGAGAGCGAGGAAGAAGAAGAGTTTTATGATTGTGAAGAAGGAATATAGCTGTTGGATGTGGAGAATTAACTGCGCACGCAAGAGTTTTCTTACCACAGCGGAGAAGTTGATTCGGGGCTTAATAGGCAAGGATAATTCGTACACTTAGCATAATCACTATAGATATCTATTCGTTCTCATATATAATTCTAATGTCAGTCTCGGACACGTCAATACTGTCATCCTTCTTGTTCCGAAGTTTGCGAGCCCACATAAGAGTACATTTCATTTGGTTATACAAATCCAACTATCTATACAGGCATACAATGCGAGATACAAATCAAACTGACTGTGAACGTAGTGTTTGCAATATCTGGGAGGATAGATTTACGTGGATGCCGATTCGGTCACTGGCAAAAGGTCCATGCAGGAGGAAGATCTGTAGATGATGCGGGGCATTGACCGATTCCAGTCCGACATAGCAGACAAAACGAAATGGGAGAGAAGGAAAAGATGAAAGCAAGTGACATAGAATAGCTATGATCAACTCAAGTGGGTTCTTCATTCCAACACATCTGGGCTCCAAAAGCCGCCATTACTTGACACCTTAGTGGCAGAGAAGCTTTTGGCCTTGACCTCTTCGTGATAGACAAGTAAGGATACAAAATTGTGGGCGGAGCCGTCGAGGCAGCCCGGGAAGATGTGCAGGCTCAACGTGGTGCAGTGACCTCACCGAGACAGATTTTTGTCCAGCGCTGGGCACCTAACAGCAGAGAGTGCGATAGCTTCATGAGTGATGTCAAGGGATGTACCAAGTACAGAACGAACGGCCAGAAAGACGCGCTATGAGGAGAAAAATAAGTACAGAGCACATATCAGGTATCATGGAACACACCTGCTAGATAGTACCCAAACTTCAGCCTGTTCTGGAGGCGCTTTACATCGCATCGAAATCCCTTTTGGACTTAAACCACCTCGTTCTAAAGCCTTCCCTCAATCTCCGAACCCTTGCTCTTCTTCATCCCTGCCAGCTTGTACGCCCTCAGGGCTTTATCCACACGGCTCAAGGGTGTTCCACTACTGTGCAATGAACCTAAAACCTCCCGGGAATTTTTGTGCGAGAAACGTGATCGTGAAAAGTTTGAAATAGACGCGTTCATCTCCGGGTTTTGGGTGCTGAAGTTGAGGTGAGATAGTAGAGAGGAAGGTGATTGAGCTTGCGTTGAGGAAGAAGCTTGGGATGGTTTGTTCGGAGAGGGAAGTGGAAACCCTGCCCAATGTCAAACTCGACGAGGAATGTTTGGTAACGAATGACCTGCTGGACGTAATCGAAGACGGAGCCTATCAAGGACGTTGTCGACGAGCAGGATGTAGAAGGCGAGAGCGTCAACGGCGATGGAGAAGCTGTTTGAGAAATGGGCGCCTTCGTCCCTGACAATGACAATGACGAAAAGATTGGCGAAGAATGTGTGCAAAAGGCGTTACCATCGCTGTTTCAGACGGCGAGAGCAGAAAGAAGAGTGACCGGCAGTGGAAGGAAGAAAAGAAGAGTGACACCAAGCGCGTCTGCGATTTTGACGTCTTGACGCTGATGTGCCTGCCTGCACCTCAACTTGCCGCTCCTTCCTCTTCGCCATTTTCACTGTTTTAGGAGTGCTTTCTACACAAAAGGCTGCAATGATATCATATAGGAAAGAACATTCACTACTTTTCGCCAGTACCGCGGTCGGTCTCACCTGCGCCCAGTGACTAGGACTGTCTCGTAGTGCTGACTATGTTTCGCAGGTGTTTCGTTTGGTTATACATTGTCTTATATCAGACAATGGGTATAAATGTCCAGCTTTCTAGGCTGAGGAATACACCAGAATCACCACTGTCGAACACACCATGTCCACAGAACTTTCTCTCGATATCACCGAACAAATCATAACCACACTCTGGCTATCGCCCCTTTCACCTTCTGATCGTGCAACATTGATCAAATCATCCCATCTCGTCTCCAAAACCTGGAACGCAGTTTTCTCTAGAGTTGCTGCCCGAGATGTATACATCCTCAGCGCCTCGCATGGCGTGCAATTTCTTGACATCGTTTCCAGATGCGGCACAAGTCATAGTGACGGCCACCTCCTCGATCGACTCTGTCGTTCCATAACGTTCGAACACGAACGCAAATACTTCCTTCCCGGTCCCAGAAATAACGAACAATTACTTGGACGAGTCATCTCTCTAATTCTTCAAGAGATAACCGCGTCTCCCAACCGGCTTCCTCGCCTACGCCGCATCGCTCTTATGCTCAAGAACTTCTTGATGGCGACTATTTTCGACTATCTGCCATTCTTCCATGTGCCTTACCAAGTTCGGGAGCTTGATATCAACTTCTGGTATAGCGCAGAGAAGGATTTGAAGGCTGTGCAGGTTAGGGATTTGGAGGGTTGTGACAAATTTTACATTGGGCGCGGGTCTTTGCCGTTCATTAGGAGGCTGAGGGTCAAAGGTGCCCCGAGGGGTGTTGTGCAGGATTTGTTGAATGCCTGTGGGAGCAAGGAGCGTCTCCTGGTATTCGAACAGGACGCCTGGGAGGAGGAACAATCGAGTTGTCGCAATAGAACTCTTCCGTCTGTTTATGAGGACGAAAGGTTCAGTGACGACGAAGACACTAGCGAAGGAGAGGAGGAAGAAGAGTTTTATGATTGCAAAGAGGAATTTGATCGCACAGAAGATATTATCTGGGCTATCTTGAAATCCGTGTCCGATATGTCATTGCCGCCAGGGTTTACCAAAGCAGAGGCGAGTAGAATGCTAAAAGTATCTCAAAGACATTTAGCCATCTAGTTAAACCTGTCTTCACTATACTTATATTTGTGCTCGTCATTATTCAATCATATATAATTCCAAAGTTAACTGACCAATTACTCAGGTTGTTCAACAAAGACTCCATACAAAAGTACATTCCGATTCCATTGATTATTCAAATCCAGCTATGTATACAGGCATACGACGTGAAATACAAATCATACAAATTACTGTGTACGTAGAGTTTGCAATAATGTGAAAAAATAGATATGTTTGGTCAGTGGGCGAGTCTGTATTGTGCAAAAGGGTCCATGCAGGAGGAAAATATGTAGAGTATGTAGGGTATTGACTGATTCCAATCCGAGATAACAGACAAAAACGCAAAATGAAAGAGAAGAAAGCCCGAAAAAGGAAGAGAAGCAGAATGGGGAAGATCGACTCAAAGGCTTGTTGGTTCCAACACATCTGGCTTAAACCTCTAGACCATTGGCCACCAACAACTGTGTTCCAAGAGCCACCGTTACTTGATACCTTACTGGCGGATCGAGAACTTTGGCCTTGACCTCTTCGTGGTACACAGGTCCACCCATCTCCAGTGGGACCTCCGTGTCGGTGGTGAACGTACTCCCAAGGTTGATTGATTTTTGTGGGAAGTGTTTTACATTGAAGTGGGCCTGCGACTTGATTAGTACGACATAAGTAACATGAAAGATTTGGATTACCTGTCCCATCCGGATGATTATGGCTGTCGAACAGGCGTAGTCGGGGGAATCCAGGGTTCCGATCACTAACGAGGAATTTGTTTCTGTTGGTACGGTATTCGTTGGACAAGGGGAAGAAAGTGACTCACCGAAGTATAGATCTTCCTTTTGGATGTGATGCTTCTCGCCAAATACATCCAGAATAGTGTCCACGTTTGCTTGAACCACCGCTTCGGGGCATCTAGACTTTCAACGTAACGATAGACCGTCGACTCAGTGCCAGATAGCGCCATCTTGTGCCCGGCTCTCAATGGGAACGAGTAACGTCGAGCCACAGATTGACTAACAACAGGCTTCCGTTAGTCAGTGCTTTGGTTGAAATCTAATGAACTCACGAAATGCCGTTTTCGCCACCATTTCCCTCGCCCGCCAAACGTACAAGAATCCGCAATAGTATCAACTCCCGAAGAAGCGCGTTCCGCTTTATCCTGTCTCTGACTTCCCGTATTGACTTTGCCGAAGCCATAAACGTTGGAATATTCTTTACAAACCTAGCTCTCCGCTCTTCTCGGGATTGAAGGCGTTGAACAAAGTGACGAATGCTCCCTTCGGTTTCGACAGGTAGCCCACGGCACCTATTGCAATGGGAGATGGTGACCACAATGGCAGTGTTACTGTCCAATCAATGTTAGGGGCCGGAAGACCTAAACAGGTAATGTGAAACTTACATGAAGGGTGGAAATCGTGAACCAACAGCATGCGATAGCGTCTCTCGTTCCTCGTATCTGCCAGCCCCTCATTCGCTGGGGGCGGTGAGTCGTATCCGTCTTCTATGGTGTTGTCCACCACGCCGATTGCATCGCCGTCCTCTGACTGAGAGCCGGTGCTGGGACCGAAGAGTGACGAGGTGGCTGAACTAGGATTAGAAGGCGTATAGATGACTGGTTCGGGCATATGTATTTGAGGCGTGGCAACGGATCTCTTCTCGTGTGGGTGGATTGTAGGGAAGGTAGGCGATGTTGAGAGATCCCTCTGACGTTCTCTTGCGGTTCTGAAGGATGCGTCTGAGATTGATTCCGGTGACGTGCAGGAGCCGGAACAGGTAGGGTCGAAGGGCGAGCTTTGGAAAAAAGCGGATCAGTCGACCTTGCTGGAGCGTTGGAAGAATGATACTCACGGGGAGTGTTGCCTGCGGAAGGCATTGGAATCGGTCTCATGTCGGGACTAGTCTCGAAGTGGACCCATACTCCAACTCAACCGTCTTTTGATTCGGAGTAGGTGACATGAGGTCTTCCTCAGCCCCAATACCTTTTCGAAGAGCCTTCAGATCCCTCGCAACAGCTCCAAAATGAGTCTGTCAAATGCGTTCGTTGCCCCACAACTCCTAATGATGTTCTGGACAGCTGGCGTAGTGAACCTTGTTTGCGTATCGTGGGCCGGGTGTCGTCTCCTGCATACCAGCTCACGTTAGAAAATTGGGAGGGGAAAAAATCAGATAATGACGCACGCAAAACGAAAGTGTCGGACAGCATCGTCATCTTGCAAAGGCCAAGGCATACGACCCATGCTCAGAACCTCTATACACGTTATAGCAAACGCGTATACGTCCATCTCGACAGTCAGCTGACTCTGTGAATGTCCAGCCATAAGCTCGGGTGCCTGCCAGCGAAGAGTACCATCTGCAAGCGATATCAGAACCACATTAGTGATAGATGAGCTGAGGTGATCCTTACGAGGAATAGGCGTCCCACTTATTCTGTAGGCTTCACTCTTCATCTCACTCTGTCCAAAGTCCGAGATAACACAATGAATCCTGTCATCTACCAGTACGTTCGCGGCCTGTTTATCACCACCATTGAGCTCTGTACCGTACCAGCAGGAGCACGAAGAGACGAACCTTCAAATCACCATGTAACACCCCGTTCCCATGAAGATACTCCATACCCTTCGCGATCTCATGCATGAACCTCACAAGATCCCACTCCCTCTCTACCTCTCCCAAAGCTGCACCGCTAAAGCTCCCACTCCGTCCTCGTTGATGCATGCCAGGAAGAGAATTCGAGACTGACATTCCGAAGGAGTTTGAACCAGGATAGCTCGCTGTTCGGCTACGTCCACTGGTTTCGGTCAAGCCCAGACCGGTTATAGTGTGAGTGGATGTGGATGATGGATAGAGATATGGAGGTAATCCAAGTCCAACCGGTGGTCCACCCTCGCGCGATACTATACGACGCAGGAACTCTGTGAGGCTTCCGTTCCTGGAATTGTTCATAAATTACCATGCATTGCGAGAGCGGAAAGATGTACTTACTTCATATACGGACTGACGAAGAACCAAGGCGGTTCCCCGCTTGCACTACTCGCACATAGCTGCTCCAACTCCGTTGTTTTGTTTGAAGCCCCTCTTCCAAGAACTTATTCTCTCATCGAAGATAGAGATTGGTCGTGGTGTCGTCTCCGGCACATGACATAATACACGTTGGTTCAGTATCTCACACCAAAACGTCAGACAAGCATACATAACCTTGATTAGCAACAGTCTGGTTCCTCCACTTTCCCCGATAAACATCGACTAAAGATAGCACGATACTTTCTTCTTACTCCCGGTTCACCTCATTATACTGTTACCACACTCCGTCATTATTAAACGTCTTCCAATCAACAAAGGAGCAATAAACAGACACTTTGTTATTGTCCTAGCTGGGCAATTCGGATCTCTGCGACCCCATTGGCGTTCCTACTCATCCTCCTCAAACGCATCTATCTCCACTCTCAATAAACTCACCTATCGAGCCCCCGTTGTTCTTTCCGTCCTACACTTCTCCCTGGGCCCAGATCCTGCAACCAGACCCGGAGCCCACTAGCCATCGCCGAAGTACGACGAGTGTCGGAACCTCTGTCGCAGACGAAATAGTACTTACTCCTCTCTGCCCACACATTCTTCTTTCAACGAAGTATATCCTGTCCCAGGTTTCCTCCGCGATTTTTTTCGATTTTTGCCGGAGAAGGTGTAGGTTGCTCAATTAAGCCTCCTGAGCCATTCTTTGATAGCCCTGTGGAAACGCGGAGATTGAAGTTCCGTATTGGCTCGCTGGGCGGTGGACGTGGTGGTGACCAGGGCGCCTGGCTCTAGCGAAACTTACATCAGCGACACCACGATAGCCTGCTCTATCATCTCTCATCTGAAACTCTTTGTGGCCTTCTTCGTCGTTTCTGATCGCGCTCAATGATGCCATTCGAGAGCAACGCTGCATGGTCCTTGATAGCTTCGGGCATTTTCCTCCCTAGATCCAGATTTGTCAGTACCATGAAGCCATTATGATGAGGCTTGAGAACATACACGTCCGACACCAATGGAATATCTGCATCTCGTACATCACACTCCCTTTCGACTCTAGAGCTATCTCCTCTTCATGTTCAGGAGATTGACTGAGCATCCAGTAGCTGCATCAAGCAGTGTTCTGTGGCTGTGACCAGCGGCTTTGATGCTCTTCTGTATGCTCCATTTCTGTTGGGAGACATTATGATGTCGTCGGGAAGCATGGGATGCTGCGGAGCCGGTAGAATGCGTTATATTGGCGGTCAGTGATTAACAGGTGTGCCGGGATAGTGGTAGCGTACATCCTCGCTCACTCTAGTTGGCATCTGTGGAGGAGTGGTGTTTTCTATTCCTTGCCTCGGCGTGCAGAAAGACCTGGAGCTGGAGTAATAGTTGCGTTACTGCCGACAGTAGCCGTACTCCCCGAACTATCAAACGATGACAACGAAGGTGGCGAGAGTAGTTGGCCTTGTTCTTGCACAGAGGACGACGGCGACGGGTCGTGGACACCAGTGAGTTGTAATGCATTTCCGCCAGAAACACCAAGCCCAATGCCTCCAATTGCACCGACAGGTACCCCATCCACGACACCAACTACACCCGTCCAGCCTCCGCTGGATGTGGAGCTATGAGTGATCTGGGGCGTGAGTTGATGGAGTTGGCCGAGGGTAGACGAAGAACCGATCTGGCCAAGCGTAGTGAGGGAGGAGAGACGTTCACGTTGTTTGCGCTCGGCCATGACCTCTTCCAGAAGTATTTTTGTGTCTAGTTGGCGACGAGCCTCGGCGGCTTGAACTTGCTTGAGGATTCGTATTTGTATTGAGAGCTACCAACAAGCATATCAGTGTTTTGTAGACGATAGAGAAGCGCGTGCAAGTTGAAACAATATGAAAGCAAACGTACCGAAAACATGCCCAAGGCTTCCTGAAGTTCAGCATCACATCCTTCAATCTGCTTCAGGATTTCATCCCTTTTCAGGTACCGTTTCAAGAACGGACGATGTGCCTGTTTTTGGAGGAAGACGTAGACAGCGTTGAACGCTCTGCGGACGCGTCAGTTTTACAGTAAGACGGGAGGATCGAACACGTACTCGGTCAGCTTGAGAACAGGCATCTTCAGTTCTTCCGTAACCTGATCACCGGCTTCTTTGACCTCCTCACGAACACTTAGAAGAATGTCAGCGCATCGCTCAGTGAGACGGAGACATTGGAGTCGGTTCAACTTCGGCTTCTGGTCAGTACCACTAGAAAACGCTAAAAAGGTAAAGCACATACATCAACCAACTGCAACGAGTCCCATATCAGAAGCAGCGTTCGTGCACATGCACTGAGACCAGGAACTGGCGCAAACTCAAGCATGTCAGCAGAGAGTGCGAGAGCTTCATGAGTGATGTCAAGAGCTGTACCCAGTACAGAGCGAGCAGCCAAGAGGACACGCTATGAACGAAAGAATAAGTATAGTTTACATATCTGTCGTCGTGAAACACACCTTTCGGGTAGCAGTCCAACCCTCGGCCTGTTCTGGAGGCACTTTCATCGCATCATCATCCCTCTTGGACGGATCCTCGTTCCAAGGTCTTCTCTCAATCTCTAGGCCCTTTTCCTTTCTATCCTTCTTGTTCCCAAATTCTGGTGATGACTTGACCCACCAGCTCAAGGGCGTACCGCCCGGAGGTGTCTCTGTTCCACTATTGGGCAAGGAACCTAACCTCCCAGGACTTTTTGAGCGAGAGCGCGATCGTAGACGAAACGTTGAAGTAGACGTGTTCATCTCGGAGTTTTGGTACTGAAGTTGAGGTGATAGTAAAGAGGAGAAGGATTGAGCCTGAGTCGGGGACGGGGGTTGAATGGTTTGTTCGGAGAGCGACGTGGAGACTCTGCTCAACGGCGAGCTCGACGAGGGAGTGTTCGTTAACGAGTGACCTCTTGGACGTGTTCGAGGCGAGCCCATCGGCGACGTCGACGATGAAGATGAAGATGAGGACGAAGACGAAGGTGTCAATGGCGGTGGAGAAGCCATTTCAGAAACGGCGACCTTCGCTGTCAATGAAGAGCAACAGCGAGGGCGGTGTTCAGAGTGAGGTACCGCTTGTCGAAGATGTGTGAAAGGTGTTCCTCGCTGTTCACGACGACGACGAAGAAGCAGAAAAAAAGAGTGACTGGCGGTGGAAGGAAAGAAAGAATCGCGATGGGATGACGATGATCATCATGGCGACGTTTACAGTGAGCCGGGCAATAAATTCTATATTTGGTAATGAACACGCACCGTAATAACGTTAACTCCGCAATTTCACCGGAATTTGACTCTTTGACTGCGACTTTGACAGCGTACACAGCGTACTGCGTAATCTTTTGTTCTCGTTGACTCTATGACCCACTTTTTATATACAGCATTACACCAAGTTTAGGCTTGATCCTTCCATTCTTCCTCGCCGTCTGCTACCGGTGTCTCAGCAGTATGCACTCACCGGCACCATTTCACCGAGCTCTGTTCTTCCATCTTATACGCACTGTCCATATCAGAACATCCTTTCCACTGGCTACCAGTTTTGTCCCGGAAAGATCAGCTTCACTCTGGTGTTTGCCCTCGGATCTCGACGGTGAACGTATGCTTCGGCTACCGCGGCGAAAGTAACCTTTTTGGGTTCAAACTACAGCTTGTACTGCCACATCTCCGCCTACATATCGAGGGTTGTTGAGGTGATGGTATCATGCAACAGAGATATCATTGATTACTCAAAGGCTTTTACAGCAAAGAATCACATTCCATCGGCTATGTAGGCCTTAGGGCTCTACCCTGAGGCCTGAAGGCCTGATGACGCACATACTCAAGCATCATTGGCAAGCTCATTGCGCTTTGACTGGCCCCCGACGAGAAGCCCTTGACTCCAAACGAGGCTCCTATGTCTACCTTCGACGACTCCATTCCTCTAGGTCTGTCTCATCCGCTTCGTAGCACTCAGTACTCAATAGCCTCGATCAACTTCTTTACTGGCGTCTGCTCCATACCCTATATGAAACAAACCGATAAGAATAGACCATATGTACATTCCATATCCAGACATGAATCCCTACATTGCTACGACACCGGCTCCTCAAGGATGCAACAAAACCTTTGTATACCCATCAATTCTCTTATCAAACTTCTCATACGCCTCCGGAGCCTTATCCAAACCGACATTATGTGACACCACAAACGAAGGTTTCGCCCGTCCAGCGACGATCAAATCCCGGAGGTAACGATTATACGCTTTGACATTACATTGCCCGGTTCCGATCGACAGTCCTTTCTCGAAAAGCTTGCCAAATGGGAACGATATGTATCCCCTAAACGGCGAGACATGGTCAACAAAACGACGATCCTCCGAACCAGAGAACAAGAAACGCCCTACTTTGCAGCTGCCGAATCCGGTGCACCGGGGTCACTTGGTACATACAACCCCGGTATCCCCAATCCACCAGTAGGCCTCACAACCCTAATCAACGCCTCTAGAACCGCATTGGGTTGTTCAGTCTTTCCATCGCTCGTCGTAGCCTGATACCCAACGGCTTGTAAGTAGAGTTAATGAGACACTTCGAAGAGTCACTCCACAGAGGAAGAGCTCGCTCACCATCAACACCCCTGTCAACCTCTTTGCCGCCTCTCAGCCTCAAAATCTCCTCCACTGGATCCCCCTTCCCAAAATCGATCGGCGTACATCCAATCTCCTTCGCCTTATCCAGCCTCTCCTGCACCCTGTCGACCACATACACTTCCGATGCTCCTCTCAAGACAGCCGAATAGGCAGCCATAAGCCCAACAGGACCTGCACCGAAAACCGCTACGGATTCACCTGGGCGAAAGCCGGAGAGTTGGACACCGTGCCAGCCAGTAGGGAAGATGTCTGCTAGAAGGGCGAAATCTTCTTCGTGATCTGTTCCAGGCGGTAGTTTGAGGGCATTGAAGTCGGCGAAAGGAACTCGGACGTATTCCTAGGGAGGCTTGAGTTTCTGGTGAACAGTTTAGTAGGCGTGACGTACAGCTTGTCCGCCGGGATATGGTCCCATTGCCACGTATCTGCGTTGCATGTTTTAGTTTCCTGCCTGTGAAAGAAGCGGATAATACGTACCCATAAGCACTGTAACACGCTGTTTTGTCAACAGTCATTCCTTTCGAGATGTATTTCCTTGAAGACTCACCCGCCAGCCTAGCGCGAAGCCCCATTAGTTGAGCTCTGAACACAACATTACAGGCACTTACGAATCCAGGATTAACATGTGTACAGAACGCCGACCTTCCTTCTTCACAGTTCAAACACCTTCCACATGCAACATTGAACGGCATAACAACACGATCACCCTTCTTCAAAAGCTAGGTATAATTCCATATCAGCCTTCAATGAAGCCAGCTCCAAGAGATGTAGACGTACCGTAACACCATTGCCCAATTCCTTCAGTCTTTCGATTAGACCAAAATCTCGGAAAAAGGAGGAAACGTCAACGAAAACGCACATCGACGATACCCATACTAGACCCAAGGATTAGCTTCATTTTTGACTCAAACGCAAGGTGAGACAACTCACTTTTCATGCCCAAATACAATCCCAGGTTCTGCAGCCGTACGTCCTTCGTACATATGTAAATCGCTTCCGCAGATACATGAAGTCGTCACTGTCGAATACCCGCGTTATTCTCCCCTGTCAATCCGTCCAAACGCACGGAAAGACGCACCTTTGACAATAATATCATCAGGATGCAGGATAGTTGGTTTCGGTACCTCTTGGATAGAGACACTGAAAGGTTTGTCATAAACCACTGCTCGCATAGTTCCTGGCATTGTGTGCAAGATGGGTGGGAGAAAGATTGTTTTGAAAACCGAAGGTGACCCTTTTATCGCGGAAAGACGGCTTGGGAAGGCCTGGTGACCGTGTCAGATGGTAGGTCGAGAGTCTGTGCTTGGGAACTCAGCTGACATCGGTAGTGGGAGTTTTGGTCTCTGTTCAGTGCCCTTTCTGGTTAGAGTAGCTAGAGAAATTTTGTTAGGAATGAAACCATATCTATCAAAAGAATGCAACTCACCGTGTTTCTAAGCCTTACTCTCCTATCCGACTGGATCAAGAGTATTGATGTGAACCATAATCCAGCTTTGGGAGGAAGCCAAGGATGGGAACATCAAGAATCAATATAAGGTGGTTCTGAGCGGACGTCCGCGTCAATGTGATGCGTTGTATCATACCACGTGGTACATCGGCACTTGCCGAGGAAGAAATTCAGAGCGCTTCGTTCATTTCAAACATCTACAACGACCAAGGCAGGATTCCTTTGACCCAGTATTAGTATACCCGCTGTTGCACGGAAAATCTGGCTGTGTACACAAAACTGCCTTCGGCCTTTGCATTTTTCCATGGGGGCACTGGGGTTCCTCGTCATCGAGAATTGGCCAAGTAGGAGTGAACTTCGGATATGCGGTATATCTTGAGGTCCGGCGGTTATTCCGGCGGGTGCGCTCTCATTTTGCTTTCTGTGCCTCCTACAGATGTACTCATTCATTTTCTTTCTCTTCCCCATGGTTCCGCCGGAAAAGACTACACGTATTACAATCTGGTCGTTTAATGAAGACTGACTAAAACACTCAATGCAGCGCTCCATGACCTCGCGATAACCAATGCGTGTGCTCAACATCGGTCCAACGGTAAAACATCTGGAATCCAAATCCGCTCTAGCTGTTATAAAAAGACTCTGAATCTTCGACGAAGACATCAAACAACCCATCACGAGCTCCGAAATGCTCTCACTATCACCAAGCACCTTACTTCTGCTTCAATTTCTCTTTTCATGCGCAGCCGTTATCATTCTCATACCTGTTGTACGGCGTGTCTATCTGATTTGTTATCTAAATTGGGCAACATCCCATATGCCTGGACCGAAGAACTCTAGTATCATCTGGGGAAACATACCTGAGCAATATGCCGATGTGAGTTCCAGTCGCATGAACTTTCAGTGGTTCTCCCTATTAACATCGAGATGCAGAATACCGCATCACGTTACCCTAATTGGATGAAGGCTCACGGAAGAATCTTTCGTGTTTATACTCTACTCAGTGTGAGTAGTGCTCTTTACAACATCTTCAACTATTAACACTCTGTCTCCGCTGGACAGACTCCAGAGATCTTCGTCGGGGACTTGAAAGGCATTTCCTACATCCTCAAGAATGACTATGATTACCATAAACCCGACTCGCTGAGATACCTTTTGGGCCGAGTTACTGGACAAGGTCAGTCGATAGCAGCATTCTTAGTCAATCTCCTGGTCGTTTAACGACGATTGTTCAGGTATCTTTGTTGTTGAAGGAGATGAACACCGAAAGCAGAAACGAGTCATGGTATGTCGATGCAATCATGTTCCTAGGGAACGGAAGTTGACGGGTTTGCATGTAGAACCCTGCTTTTGGACCACCTCAAATCCGTGCACTGACTGATATCTTCGTCGATAAAGCCCTTGAGGTATCTCAACTTCTATCTCCTTCGACACTTCCTAACGCTCGTGAATAGCTCCGTGATGCATGGGCTTCACAAGTCGATAAATCGACAGGAATCGGTCGCATCGACGCCCTTGGATGGCTCACGCGAATGACACTCGATGTCATTGGACAAGCAGGTCAGTCCTGCCCTTTTTCCGTATCACCTTCTCTCTCAATGTTGGTGCAGGCTTCAACTACCGCTTCCACGCAATGGTCGGACAACAGAACGAACTCAACACCGCTTTCTCTAAGATGTTCGAAAGTGGCGTTAATCAGATTGGCTTGAATATATTCCTGAGACTTTTTGTACCGATTTTGCGTTCGTTGGTACGATCCCATCCTCTCCCCGCCTCTACACACTGAATGATAGTGAATTGGCAGCCCGAAACAGATAGCGCAATACGAACTGCTGAGCGTATCAGCTTGAAGATAGGAAAGCAGCTCTTGGCAGAGAGTAAGGCAGACTCAGAGGTCTCGAACTCGGAGGAGAAAGGACGAGGAAAGGACCTTCTTTCATTGTTGGTTCGATCCAACTTGAGCAGCGAGGTACCAGAAAGTCAACGGTTGAGTGATGATAAGGTCATTCCTCGTAAGCATTTTCAAATATTTTCACTCTTCCATGCCATTTACAATCCATAGAAATCTTCACGTTCCTCGCTGCTGGTCATGAGACAACCAGGTATGTTATCTTAACCTTTGGCTTGATTTCCGACTAACTCTTGGTATAGCACGGCTACGACCTGGGCTCTTTTTGCACTCACCGGCAACATGGAGGCACAAACGAAGCTGCGGACAGAACTCCTTTCCATACCGACTGATCAGCCCTCGATGGAAGATCTCAACAATCTCCCCTACTTGGATTGGGTCGTTCGCGAATCATTGCGACTCCATCCACCAGTGACTGGGACAAATAGGGTTGCTACTAAGGATGATATAATTCCGCTGGCTGAGCCGTGGACAGATGCACGAGGCAAAGTTCACTACGAGCTTCCGTGAGTGTGCTCCATTCTCCTCGAGATGAGCTATGGATCCTGACGACGAACGACCAGTGTCAAGAAAGGCCAAGAATTCATCATTCCCATAATCGGTATGCAAAAGGACCCGTCAATTTGGGGACCGGACGCAGAAGAGTTTAAGCCAGAACGCTGGGAAAACCCGCCTGCCACTATTCACGCGATTCCTGGAGTATGGGGAAACCTACTCACTTTCTTGGGCGGTGCACATGCGTGCATTGGTTGGAGATTCTCAGTCATCGAGTAAGTCTCACTGCTTTCAATTTCCCGGGGTTACTAGCTCATGAGGACGTAGGATGAAAGCACTGTTATTCACACTAGTTCGAGCATTCGAGTTTGAACTAGCTATACCGAGAGAGCAGTTGTTGATCAAACAAGGGTTTCCTGTACAGAGACCACTTGTGGAGGGTCTTGGGAATCAACTACCGCTGTTAGTGAAACCCGTTTCAACCCTATGATACCTAAGAATATATCAATATGTTTCTACTCTCAAGGAAAATCCTTGTATGTTCGATAATGCCCCAATACAGGATTAAGCAGTGGTGTTTTGCATTTTGTGTGTGTTTTTTTTTTCCGCTCGCCGTAGCTGAACGCAGTAGTGTCCGGCTGTTCCCAAGTTGTGGGACCCTGTTTCGTCCATAACGGAGCTGTGTATATATCTATCGGTATCTTTTGAAACAAAAAGATACGCGATGGTCTCGAGTGGGAAGAAGAGGCAAGTGATGCGAGCCTAGCTGCACGATCCGGTCGGACACCAAAGTCGGAGTAGGTCGGAGTTCGGAATCCGAGTCGGAGCCGGAACCGAAGAACATATCTTAAACCCCAACCATTCGGATATCAAGATCCCAGTAAGTCCCAGCTAACTGCTGCATATACTCGGGTATGCGTTCCATGACATGAGACGAAAGGGATAGCTTAAGTTCGGTCCGGCAGGTGCTTGAAGCAAGCTTGTGCGATTTCATCGACATCTACAAAAGGTCTTAATGCGATTCCCCTGGCAGCATATTACTGCAACGTGATTGATGTCCAACGCCATCATATTGAGGAGTCGTCAAATGGGAGTTGGAAATGTACATGTCTATCAATCTGGGCTATTTAAACCGTTCTTCAATATGGGGCCTGGCATACTTTCCCGATGTTTGGCTATAATCACTTTACATACTTCTCCATCGCGACTTTTCTTTTCTTTACATTATGGCGCCTGAGACCGAAGAAGCGCTGGCTACCACCTGGACCTCAGCCTGAGCCAATCCTAGGCCATGCTAGAATCGTACCACTGGAGAAGCAAGGAGAGACGTTCAAGGAATGGGCCAAAGTCTATGGTATGTCTCTATTAAGGCTTGGTCGCATTGAATATCTTTCATTCAGCCTACAGGCGACGTCATGTATCTGAAGGTCTTCAATCGCGAGATGATAGTGCTCAACAGCATCGAAGCCGCCCATGACTTACTCGATAAACGAAGTGCGAATTACAGCTCACGGCCCTACTTTCCTATCCTTGAGATGTACGTGCAAGTTTACCTACTCTACACGTCCGATTTCGAACTGATGGCTATCAAGGATGGGCTGGGGTGGTACAATTGTTCTAATGCGATACGGAAAACAGTACATTAAGCTACGAAAAACCTTCCAGCAGTACTTCTACCATCGGGAGACCCTTGTACGGGACTTCGTTCCAGTCCAGACTCGCGAAGCACGACTACTCGCCAAGAATCTACTTACTGGCACCGCTCCCGTGGATGCTGTCGGACGGTAGAGTCACCACGTTCTATCAAACCTTATGTTCTCTCATTCAGCTCGAAAAAGCTTTGGAATTGCAAACTCTATGTCTATGACGTATGGAAGTTCGCTGTTCTCGGCAGAGCCCGACACTTATGTTCATCTGGGGCATGAGATCGAGGATGCGGTCAATAATGGCGGTCCAGTTGGTGGCACGCCAGTTGATTTCTTCCCAATTTGTGCGCATCATGTGCTATCAATTCTGCTGGTTCTGACACCTATGACAGTGGCACGATTTCCGTCGTGGTTTCCCGGAACATACTACGGAAGAAGGGCACTCATGAAGCGCCCCATAGTCCGCAGGATATTTGATTATCCTTGGGAACAGTTCGTTGCTAAACGAAAGGTGCGTATTCTCCTTCATGTTCTCTTTTTCAGCTAACATTCTTTCGGTAGACTGAGAAGTACAATGAACCTTGCTTCGTGACACATCTTTTACACAAAGCAATGGAAGGTAATCCGAGTAATGATCAAGGCCTTTCTACGGAAGAAATCGAGGAGATTAAGGGCCAAGCCAGTGCCGCCTACACCGGTGGCTTCGATACGGTTCGCACATTTAATGCGAGACTTGTACGTATATCGAGTCTGATTGTTATCCTGGTTAGGTCTACGCAACAATCATGGTATTCCTCTTGTCTATGGTTCTCCATCCCGAGGAGCAACAGAAAGCACAAAAGGAGATTGATACAGTGGTCGGAAACACGAGGCTGCCCCAATTCGAAGACAGACCTTCCCTGCCATACGTCGAATCCGTATTACAAGAAGTGTTAAGGTATTTCTCTAGCATCGATCCGAAGCTAGTTCCGCTGGCTGATAGCCTTTGATCAGGTGGGGCCCCGCTGTGCCGCTAGGTGACGTACCACGGTTGTCTCCCGAAACCTCAGCTAATGAACTTTGAATTCAAGGTCTTCCTCATCAATGTCAAGAAGACGATATCTATCGAGGTATGCTGATACCCGCGGGCGCTGTTATCATTCCGAACATCCGGTAAGAAGTCGAGCAAAGCGTCGGTTATAAAGGTGCTCAAGACGTTCCAAAGGGGGATGGGTCTAAATGAAAATGTCTACCACGACCCTGAGCAATTCGATCCCTCGAGGTTCCTTCCCGAGCCACAAGGTCGAGGCGAACCGCGTTTCTCTGCCGTTTGGGGATTCGGTCGAAGGTACATACCATGTCATCTTCAATCGCGAGTGTGCTGGACTCATCTTGAGCAGAATTTGTCCCGGAAGGTACGCTGCAGAAAACAGCCTTTGGCTAGTTATAGCCACATTACTCGCTACCGTGAACATTCTCAAGGCGAAAGATGAGCACGGGAACGAAATAACGCCCGAGGTTACATTTACGCAAGGGTTAGCCAAGTAGGTCTTTCCAAAAGGAGCGGAAGCAAGTCGCTAAACATACTTATCTTACAGTCAACCGGTGCCATTCCTTTGCGAAATCACACCTCGTTCAGAAGCCTCCGTCAACTTGCTGAAACAAGAGTGTTAGCCACTCAATTCTTATGTAGCAATATCGATAATCATGTTACTGTACTTACGACCTGAACTGTTTGTGTATTATGAAGACCTCTTGTAAGATGCTCAGGATAGTGAGTGGATGATAAGGACATTTCATGAACAACATTATTAGGGTAACTAAGCCAATGTACACAATAAAGGTATCGAAATCTGCTCGACTCTGAGTAGGAAATCCATTCCACACACGGAACCGGCCGTTCTGCAACGGGACCTTATGCCCTTTCTCCTTCCTCCAAGCTTAAAGCAATCCAGCGTCAACCTTTCCGGTTTTGACATCGCCTAAGTTAACGAGACCGACATCGCGAAGGCTAATGGAGCCTGTCTTGACGTCTCCGATGTTGACAAGCCCGACGTCGGGAAGTTGTCTGGCGGTGATAGGACCTGTTTTGGCGTCGCCGACATTGACAAGACCAACGTCTCGAGCATTAACTGGGCCAGTCTCAACGTTGCCGACGTTGACCAGTCCAATGTTGGGGAGCTTGGGTAGTTGTCTGGCGGTGACGGGGTCGGTCTTGATGTCACCGACGTTGACGAGCCCGACATCGGGAAACTGTCTGGCAGTGATAGGACCAGTCTTGACGTCGCCTACATTGACGAGGCCAACGTCTCGAGCAGTGACTGGGCCGGTCTCAACGTTGCCGACGTTGACCAGTCCAACGTTAGGGAGCTTGGGTAGTTGTCTGGCGGTAATGGGACCGACCTTGACATCACCAAGGTTGATGAGACCCACGTCTCGGACATCGATGGGACCAGTTTCAACGTTGCCGACATTAACTAGTCCGAGGTCGGGAAGCTGTCTGGCGGTAATGGAGCCGACTTTGACATCACCGAGGTTGACGAGCCCGACATCGCGAGCGCTGATTGGGCCGGTGGTAACGTCTCCAGCGTTGACAAGACCTGCGTTAGGGAGTTTATGGATAGAGGCAAGAGGGAAAGTGGGTGCGGCTTGGGAGGAGGCAACGACTGCGACGAGGATGTAGGCGGTGAGTTTGGCAAAGGAAGGCATGTTGAAGAGAATTAAGATTAAAGGATGGTTGTTGCGAGGGAATGTGTGAAGCAACTCCGCTGGAGGCTGAAGGTAATAGATATGAGTAGAGTAGATGAGATAGCTGTTTGATACCGACCTGGAGGACTCGAATGGCTTTTATACATCTTCACGCCTCCACCGATGTCTACACGAAACTTGTAGCACACTCGGAACAGGAGCAGCTAGAGATTGAAATAAATGGTCTCGATCATTGTCGCAAAGTCCGTTTATCTGATCGTCGACAACCGTATTCGTTCCACACCGTTGAAGGGATAATTTGGAGACAATTGAGACGGATTGAGACCCTTGGCGAGAGTTGCTCTAACAAATGGACCGGCCCTCCAGAGGTAATCCTTGCTCGTTCTTGGTACCGACTCCAATGCTTCAAGGGATCTTCATAACTTCAAATAATGAAACATGGTCGCCTACTGGGAATGTCTTAGTAACGCTCCCGTTGCAGTTAACACGAAACACCCTTACTGACACCGAAGTTCTGACGTCGAGCTTAGTGCCACGATCTGGGCATTCTTGCGGTAAAGGATCGTAGAAATGAGTTGGGGAGAGATAGGACATTTTCGTCGTGGGACACTGGGAGGAAGAGCAAAATTTAGCCGAGCTAGGTCGACATTTTTTCTCACAGCGTCGTTGACGTCGACGGCAGCGACGAAATTATTCGGAAATTACTTCGGGCTCAAGGCCTTGGCTCGAACGGGGAGAACAGAAACTAAACTGTAACACCTGTCTTTCGGTAAAGGTGCGCACTTTGAAAGCCCTGCTCTGTAAAAAATATGCTCTAACTACGGAACCGTCCAGCACACCACGGCCGAGAGGCCCAATACGCATCTACTCTGAGCCAGGGTCGACCTACATACGTCCCTAGGCAATCATGGCCAAGAAAGGGTTCCAGCCGTATATTTATGACCCTGGCCGAGTCTGAGACGAAGTGGGAGGAGCAGTTCGCGTGGTACTATGGATGAAGAGAAAGGGCCAGTTCGGCTCCTGAGGGTTTGGCGTTACTGGGACCATTCCGACACCCCAATCCCGCCGACTGTGGCGATAGCCTCTGGTCCAGGTACATACGCATCAGATATCATCACTTGACAAGGTTTTCTCATACTTTTCCGTAGCATCGCGATCGGGAAAACACCAAAAATCCGAAATCACTGATTCATCTGCCATCTGCCATCCCCACGTTTGATAACCGGCCCCAACCCAAGCACGTTACACGAAGATAGTCGGGTAGCGGACTTTTTCTTTCGTCTCAACTCCAGCATATCATCTCGCAGAAAGTACGGTGTCTGGGTTACAGCAGTCAGGATGTCCACGCTCGAAGAAATGGCTGCTCCGTACATGACGGTTGGTCAAGCCATAATACTGCCTATCAGTACGCTTTCTGTAGGTTCGCTCGCCTCGATCGTCACCCTCGTACTGACAGGTACTCGTCCAAACAGGCCATGTATCTCGTGTACGGTGAGTTGTCTAAACCCTTAACAGCAGAACGCAGGCCCTAAACCCATTTGCTAGGCTTCTACATCATGCTCTTTGGAGTCTGCATACACATCCTCTGGGCTCGAGTCAACGAACACCCCAACAATAAAATCTACCTCGGATGGACCATCTCCCTGTTCATTATGACCACCGCCGCAAACTTCCTCCAGACATGGCTTTTCGTTCGGCAAGCTATCATCGACTTTGAATCCACCAAGGACAGGAATTACATGAGGTTTTTGCTATACATGCTGGAGGATCGGCTGAGGGTAGATATTGGGTGAGTTCTGTGTCGTGTATCGGCTTCCAAAAGTGCTTATACGATTGTTCTCTGTCAGGGCTGCAATGCAAATCCTGGCATCGTTGATCAAGTTCGTGAATAAGCTCGTATAAGCGCTCCTGATGGCTCAAACTACAGTACAAGCATTACAGCAGATTCTATGTTGGTGAGTGGTACTTACACTGAGTACGGTGAAGCCATGATTGACTCTTTCTAGATACACAGATGTTACATCATCTGGTCCTCAAGAAAATGGATAGCTTATCCTTTGATCTTCTTATCCTTCGGTATAAACCGTACGTTCATTTCACAGTTAACCCAGAGCTCGCACTCAAGTATGTATCTAGTCATTGGCCTCCTTAGCATCGGTATGCTCACCCAGGGGCAAATCAACTTGAGTTCCGGTTCTCCATCAGCCATGGATCTATATCAAGATGGGAACATGCTCAACAACGTCTACCTCATCTCGAATGCTGTTTTCAATGCCATTTTGACGCTTCTCACCGGTGGGTATCTCTTTCCCCTCATGATGCACGAGAGCTAATTGTGTACAGCCGGAAGGATATGGTGGATGACCCGCGAAGCCCGAGCGCTCATGGGACGTGAGGTAGACACCAAGTACAGAACAATTTCCGCTATCATGTACGTGGTGTCGTTCTTTCATTGAGAACCACTTTAACGTGCCTAAACGCCGATCTTTATTTAGACTTGAATCAGGTATAATCTACCCAGCAACGATCATTCTTGCTCTCGTTGTGAGCGTTGCTACGGATCCATCAGCTCAAGGTACATCACCAACGTACCTGTTCCCAGTTGCTTGGCAGGCCGCGGTGAGTGCTCTGTGCAGTCTCTTTGTTCTTCGAACAAGATTTGATTAGTGGGTAATCTGGGCAGGGTATCGCCCCAACACTCATCATCGTGCGGGCTGCAACGCAAAAGAGCGTGGATAGCGTTGACCAGATGTTGACAACGTTGAGCTTTGCACAGGGTAATGAAGACATAGAGCGGAGAACGGGGAGGTTTGTAGTGCCTACTGAGCAGAGTCCTGAAACGGGATCCAGTGGGAAGTCGGCCTCTGAGAAAGATAACGAGGGGATGGAATAGTTTCATTGATTCATGTTCTTTTCATTGTACAGTGTACGATATTAGGTTATTCTAGATTTCATTGCTATCGTCGTTCATGTAGAAACCAGCTAGCCAGACGCGAATGAAGGACTGCGCTGCCTTGACTGATAGGATCCAGGTTTACTATCGTAGAATAAGGTCAGATATAGCATGTGATTGAGCAACGCAGCACGCAACTTGATTATGGATAGGGCTAGTAGTGGTATGGAATCGGAAAGGTATGGTAAACCAGTGGTCGAAAGAATCTTCTAGTTCCGCACTACTCGGAAAGTTGGTTCTTCATTAGCCCGCCCTTTCAATACCGTTCGAAACTATCGTTATATGTCCGACCCAGCCCGTCATGGATGTATTGGCTCCGACTAAGCATTTGTCAGAAGAAAGGCGGTCATGCGCCTGCGCCTGATTCATAATTGAGGATAGCAGTGACCAAAGGCTCTGACCTTTCGATGATCCAGAGGGGCAGAGCGCTGATGACTCGTGATGATTTTGATGGTTGCTCTCGTCATTGAGCTTCGCGAATTCGAATGCTTTCAGCGCTGACTGGACTGCTCGGTCCTGGAATTACTTAGGTACCGCTGGGTACATCACGGACAGGAAAAGATAGCAACTTACCTTCACTTCTACTTATTCATGATCCGTCTTTTCTTCAAATTGGCCAAGAGCGTTGAGATAGAGCTGGAAACGAGGTGGCAGTACAGTAAAAACCATGAAATCACGAGTCAGGGAGGAGGCTGACAGGTGCTTACTCATAGTACGGATTTATCGGATATTGCCGAGCCAACCTGGTCCTGACTTCCATGCAGTGCTGAGCACTGTTTGCTCTTCTCTATGGTTTACTAGTTTGTTCTTTTCAACATCGACCTCCTCACTCTAGATCTCGACCCTTAAACATCAAAATACTCCCATTTCCTTGTCTATTGTGCAGCGTTCGACACGATTCTTCGCAGCATCATCGTCTACGCCGGTTCTAACGGTGCTATATTGAGTATGTGTTGTCATTTTGTCCTGATTACATTTAGCCATTGACACAGTCATATATATAAGATCCCTGTACCGCCCACTCTGCCCTTGAACGAGGATACACATGTCATCAGATTCAAGCTCGAGCCCTGACTATTCTGCCTCTCAGGTTTCTTTTCCGGCTATTCCAAAGAGAATCATAACCTCGAGTGGTCGTATTAGAATTGCTCGTGCATGCGGTAACTGCAGGTACGCATCATAGTCATTTGTTAGATTCACATCGTTCAATCGTTCACAGAACGCGCAAAATCGTATGTGCAGTCCTGTCCCATGCGGTGAATTATTACTGAATGAAGTAGAAATGTGACGGCAGGCTCCCACAGTGTACACCTTGCTTGAAGTCGACCACTCATGTCGTGGACGGCCCGTGCGACTATGAGGACAATCGAACCAAGGTGCAGCTGTTAGAGCGCGACGTGTTACGCCTTGAGGCCCGTTTAAAAGAGCTGGAGCAGCCTCAATGTCTGGGCACCGTGAAGCTCAATAAGCCCTATACCAAAAAGGAAGAACCAGATGCGACGTTCAAAGCCTGCATGATTGCTAATGGTCCTGCCCATTTGTTGAACGTCTTTGATCCGAGCTCGAACGAGGTGAGCCATGGTTCACTTTCATAAACCTCATGTCACTCATTTGACTTTAGGACGTACCACTTGAACTTAGTCACTTCCTGTGCGTAATATGGTCTCTATCTCAACGGGATGCTGATGACTTTACATGTAGAGTCGACGCATTCCTGCCTCATGCATGCGACTTTGGCTTCTTCCTCCACATGGACCGTTTCCGACAGTCGGCACTAATACCACTAGAAGACCCCACAGCACGCCTTTCGAGACCTACCCGCGGTCTTCTTAGTGCTATCCATGTCTTGGGTCTCCGTCTGTCCGGGACGGGACCTACAACTCCCCAGGAGGAGGCTCGTATTGCAGCCTATCTCACTCGAGCCATCAACGACGTGACAAAGATGATGGTTACAGAGTCAGCTCATCCCTTTGTGGTTGTTCAAAATATCCAGGCCGAGCTCCTCCTTGCAACGTTCCTGTTTTGCCACGGGCGTCTCTTGGAGGGACAATATCATCTTACAACAGCCATATCACTTGCTATCGGGGCAAGGCTGCATAAGATTCGGAGTAGCCGCGACAAAGCTACAGCCGGCAGTCCATTTTCATTGGCTCCTAGTGACGATCCAGTGATCGAGGGAGAAAGAATAAATGCGTTTTGGATGGTCTTCACTCTTTCAAACTGTTGGGACGCAACGGTTGATAGCAGCACGAGTCTCATTGCTGTATTTGGAGACGGAAATATGGAGGTCGATGTGCCGTGGCCAATGTGTATGCCAGAATACGATCAGGTACATGTTCACTAACAGTCAGGTTGCGAGCAGTTCTTGACGGATTGTGATTTATAGGGCGGTTTTCCTCCAGGTTTACAAGGAACATGGACGGTCCAGCGCTTCTTAACCCAAGCTCCACCAGAACCTTCTAAAAATGAGTGTGGCGAACTCGCCATGTATGCCAAAGCATCTGTCTTGTTTAAACGAGCAAGGAAGATGGAAACGCATCTTCAGCGGGGACAGGGTAAATGCCTATTCTCTTTTTTTATCTTCGACTTACCTTCCTGGCAGAAATACCAGACTCCCCGACAAATCGGGTTCTCTGCGCACTACTCGACTCCTTCGTTGCCACATTACCTGCTCTAAAAGGCAGAATAATTCATTTCTCACATCCCGAGCTTGCTTTCCCGTATAACGCCATCGGCGAAGAATGCTCGACTATAGGCATGCAATTGACGACTCTGACTCTGGCATACTCGTCGATGATCCACCTGTATTCATTCAATTTCGAGACTGACGCCTTTTCGATGAAGAAGTCCTTGGAAGCAGCCAAAGCTTGCATTGAAGCCCTGAAGAACCCTGAAGTTAGGATGTACTTCAAGCGCTCGAGTAGGATTAATCCAGGATTTGGGTGCTTATGGGAGACTGTCTGCGGGGTGCTACTAAAATGGATGAAGATATCGCGCACCATAGCCGGTTTCAAATGCTCCGATTCAATGCTCGGGATATCAGAAGACGAGGTGGTGGAATTACTCGAGGTTATCATGGGGGTTATGCATAGCTATGCTTGGAGGAGCCCCATATTGAGTGAGCATAATCTCGTTGCTTTTCTCACTCATTCTCAAGTTGAACCAGGGAATGCTCTCGAAAAAGTTCGCAAGATGTACCAAGAACTTCCGCCTTCCAGTATCCAACCATGATATATGTAGTAAAATATAATATCTCTATTGACTTTCTTGCATAACATCGTTCTATAGACCAAGTCAACAGTTCATCAAGCATCGCGATGTACCTGTGCGCAGTGAGTACATTAATCCGCATAAACAGCGGTAATACCTTCACCAAGGGAATACTAACGTCGCTGGTGCAATGCCCTCCAGAATATAGATAGTCAATTATGAGTTCATAACCAGCGTATGAAGTGAAGCCTGTAGTAGTAGTGATAACTTTCAGAGTAATATCCGTACCATGGAGTATTGCCTTCGAAGCTGAAGTGGTAGCGGGAGCTTGAAAAGAAGGTAAAAACATCCGAAAGCATAAGCATCTTTAGGACGAATCTGGGTGGGAACACCAGTCCGGCCCGCAAGGAACGGACAGTATCGTCATGTTTGCGTAAGCGCGAAGGTCTCCATCCTCCACCTCCACTTGCACCCGTGAAGCGTATCTACGATCAATGAACTTGGAAGTCATATCTAACTGAATCCGACAAGTCTGATCAAACTATGGTGGGTAATATGTTCTCGCCGTCCTCGAAGCGCACTGAACCCGAAAGAGGCTACTTCTCCCGCCTGTGTCTCGAACGTCAGTTTCAACCGATTGGCTTGACGTGCTTATCTCGACATCACCATTACACCACTGTCTTCTATCTGAGTCTATCTATCATGCGAAAGATGTCCCAATTTCTGATTTATGCTGAAAGTTTTGGGTAATGAACGACGCAGGGGGATTCGGAGACTTGACGGTGAGCTTTACGTGTATATCTTATCTTTCTGACCGATTCAAGCAGGATCTTCAAGTCGTTCGGAGCCCGAAATGTTGTTATGCCCTCTATCGGCGAACTTGAATAAACTTTTGACTTACACCACGAATAGCGATTTTTCCGACTCTTGTAAGGCAAAACATTCATTCATATCCGGTCCGTGTTCTTATTTTTGTTCAGAACTTCAGCCTTTGACAAATTAAAACTTTCGCAGTTGCACGTTCACGAGCTAATCCATTATCCACATTCGTGGCCGGTTGGAATTATATGTGAAGTCCCACGAGATTATTTAATGATATCCTGAAACCTGATTTGACACATTGGGCCATGCTCGTCAACGTTGGCCAGTTTCTAGTCGAGGCGACTCGCACAAAGCCTACCATAGAAGCCCCTACAACGGTAAGCTTGGACATCTATTATTATCTTTGATCTCATGAGCCTTTTCCCTCACAAGCAACGATGTCCAATTTCTATGTCAAGCTATTTCAGTCCCGCGACTGTCGCCACGACTGCAAAACACGTACATCTGGTGAGAATCGAAGCATTGTGTCAGGGCAGCTTCGCTACTACACCTGACGTTTAGGCTCGCGGTCAAAGGAGCTGCTTTATCCGTCCGCTAATTCGAAAACACATTACGGGATGCTTGCTACTGCAGCTTGCTGTAAAGACCTCACACATCATCCCACTGATACGGGTTTGAGATACCATCTGTGCAGTCGGCTGGTAAGTTCCCATTAAGACGTCCCCTTTGTCCCCGAATAATTCCTCAAAGCCAAGAACATATCCGAGGCTCTTTCTTGATGTTACCGACCTCCATTGACTCGGGACCGACAGGTGGTTCGGGGCTAACCTGAACGTTGCACAGGCAGCAAAGGTCATCCTGGAGCAGCAGAGCGAAGTTTGCGCATTCATGTACTTTGCAGTTATGGATCTGATCTCCATTTAGGACCACACAGTCTCACGCCAGCCCCCATGCTGTCCTTCACGGGCACTGACTGTAAGTGCTTGCATTCGCAAAACGTGAGGTGTGGGACTCACGGCTAATTGTATCTTCTAGTGCAAAGACTTCAAGTTTTGGGCATATGCATGCGGCTTCACGGAACCGCGAAGGACCTCCCATGGATGGTGGCATGATGTTTGCAATCCTGAGTCCCTGATTCGTATGTCATTACTCGATCCCGCCGTTACTTCACTTAGCGATAATAATTTAAGCAGAAATGCAAATAAACCACACGGGTATAGAGGTGCATAATTGCTTAATTCAATGCTTTCAGGTTATCGTTACATAGGATCACGTTAAATTGGGTCGCCACAGGACATAAATCAATGGTTATCGTTGGCTGAGAAGACATCAAGATTCTGTCAGTCATCTGGCCGTTTCCCCTTGTATTTTCCGTTCCACATGGCAATGGTGTCTTCAGGCCCCCGGGTGGTTGGAAAGAAGCCGTTCAGAAACAGGCTAAACTCGAGAACACTTTTGACTCGCCTATTTTCCGAGGTGCTACGTATGTGTCGACCTGTTCTCGGGACGCCACCTTGTCAGGGGAAATTTGAGTATGCCGTGACCAACCTGGCATCTGTGATTGAATGACTCATTCTCAACATGCCAACAGGATACTTGGAATCCTGCCGCCTCGGACTGTTCGGTTACGGCTGAGCATCTCAACGGGAAACGAAATGTGGGGATGCTTCTACATTCGAGCGGAAAGAGTACGGAAACAACTTCAGTCGGTTCGATTGGTGCCACGTTCTTCCGACCATACTTATATCTCGGTGAGTTGCCGTTATGTCGCCTAGATAAACAATCATCGAAAAGTTCAACTTTCTAGGGTCGCAAGCGTACCTAAACGATTGGGGGAAACTTCGGCCATCCGAAGTTTTTCCTGAGAATAAAATGCATTGCATCTCTCGGTTTGTACCTTAGTAAGAGACGTGATTCCAAGGAAGCAGTGCAGCTGAAGCTCGCCTTGCTCCATTCTGCCAAATGACTGAATCCAGAACAGACCTCACCTCATGATCTCCTAAACGGAAATAGACTCATCAAGGAAAACGTCAACACCTTGTAACATCTGGGTTTTAAGGGGCGCATATGAAGAAGCTAACACGGGCCGCTGGCCCCCTCTATTTGAGTGCGGGAAGCATCAATATACACTCTCCTACAATTTAGTGAGTGTTCCCATTGCTATTGCCCTTGGTTGACATATCCGGAAATTACATTCGATCTTTCAGGTGTCCGCCAACCCTCCGAGTTGGGTATTCAGATTACGTCTATTTCGACTCATATAAATCAAGAATTAAATCGTTGGATTAGGCGCTCCCACCCCACGATGTCCGCCAAACCAGTTAACAGATCTGCCACTCACCCGTCCTTGCGTCCGTCGTCGTTGTCGATATCCCTGTAGCGAGCTAATTATTTGAATAGACATACGTGATGCACACGACGCCCACATCGTCCTGGAAGCCGTCCGTTTGAATGTTCTACCTCTCATCAAACGGAGACTCATCTCCAGTGAGCGGGAGCTGTTGGCTAGTGGAAATGTTTTTGTTTGGGAGGAGGCTGAAGACGAAGGCGGACTTCTAAGATGGACAGACGGTCGACGATGGTGAATATCTTCAAGTATTGTCTCAAGCCAATAGCTGACATTTGTCGGGATCAAAGGTCGCAAAGCCGAATGCGAGGTGACTACCTCTTTTATGAAGAAAAGGTCGAAACGACGCAAGAAGAGAAGGATGCAAAAGCTGCCCGCAGGTAGTGTGCAGACTCTTGCCAGCAATGTGCATCACTGAAACAATTCATAGAGCACGTCGAGCATCTGACCCCACGGTTGCTCTTCCGCCTCCCACTAGACGCAAGGATAGGCCGTCTAAACCTAATGGTTTGACGAAGCAAACCTATTCCGCAATTGTACATCTTCCGGGATCGACTGAGACACGCAAGTGGCACGTAGTAGCATATTTCTCGGTAACTGTCCTTTGTTCGTGCTAAATATCCTTTTCTGATTGCCATCTTATGTAAAGGGAAACGACTATCTCCACTTGCCATTAATCGAAAATTATGATTACCTTCGGCGCATTCGTGTGCCAGAAGGAATCTTCCTGAATAGCAAATCACTATCATCAAGGATGGATCAGTATTCCTGCAACTCAGACGAGGTAGATGGACGTGATATTGATCGATCGACAGTGTATAGCAGCAGCGTATACTCGACACCGACAATGTCATCTGCTACTTTACCTTACCCTCCGCCCCTTTCACCCCCATTACCAGGCGATCGAAGTCAAAGAGTGTCCCTACCGCCTCTATCTTCTCTTGAATATCCGGATAGACCTAGTATCCCCAGGCGCCGAACTGGTGGTCCATCTTTACCCACTACACCCGATGTCTATTCGCCACTCTCTGCGGAAGATCGCCGAGCTTTAGAACGACTGCGAATATCATTGTAATATCCTTTTCAACACATTTAGCTTCCTCGCTTCCTCTATATACCTGCATGGTAATGAGCTGAGTTTGCGCTGAGCGCAATCAGCTCGCATATATCCGTGTCAGTTTGTTGAACGTTCTCGAGAATAAATTATCCTTGAGCTCTGGAGGCGCGGGAACAAAGCGGATGGTTTGATACCTCTGCTGAATGAGACATACTAGCATGTAACTACGGTTCTATATCGCAGGGACTTCGGTCTGGTAGGCCAGTGGCCCTATTCATATAGCGTATCTCCCACTGGACACGTACTCTGTGAGCGAACAGCGTGTCATCGAAGACCTGAAGTATTCATCAACTCTCGGACACGGTTCTTTGCACTGAAAAGGGTGATCCAAGCTTTTTCTAGCCCTCATACAGTGTTGGGACACCGAAGTAACGCCGGGACTCGCTAGGGAACAGTTTCTAGAGCGACGCTAGGAATATTTGCGGTGTCATGAGCACCGAAAGTTGTTGATGCACGCACTTGTCGCGATTTGAATTCGTAGGACCAATTGATTGTACAAACGAAAAATGCCGAGCAAAAAACCGGAGAAAAGAAATGATGAGTCAAGTCGATCGGGGTGGAGCCTACTAATGGCCGCGCGAGGCTCGTAACCCGCCTCGTCGTACATTCGCCCACGCGAACCAAATTTATAGAGTAAAAATTATTTTATATGTGTTGGCATGGTCTCAAATGCTGGGCCCAGAATAGTTAAAATGGACCTAGCTTTGGCAACGCGTCAAAGATCCCTCGCGGCAACGTGATCTCCGCGTGACCTCGAGTAATTTCAAAGGCTGTGTAGCCAACCCATCTTTTTTGTTGACCGTCATCTTATCGAAGTAACGGGATAGGCAAGTTCCTCTTCGTTTCAATCCATTGAGCAGAAGATTTTCATAAATCAAAATCTACAGCAATCCTCTTCAATGAGGGAGATTCTCTATATCCAAGCAGGCTCATTTGCGAATCACATTGGGACGCACTTTTGGAACACGCAAGAGCAATACTTTACTTATTCAGATGTTGAATCACCTTTCGTTGAGCATGATGTATCGTTCCGGGAAGGTCTAGATAGGAAGGTATGGCTATCGCTCGACATCAGCTTCATCTATGACACAGCTTTGTCTGGCAGGGGAATCCGACTTATACCCCCAGGTTACTGCTATTTGATCGAAAATGTGAAGTTTCGTTCTGGAGGAATGTGTGACCGCTACTAATTATTAGCCGTCGAGAAGCTCAATTTGGCTCTCTTGCACGAAATGGAGTTTTACACGATAACTATGACGAGGAACTCCCGAGCCTCTGGTAACTTCAATTATGAGATTTAATGATTCGATACTGATCCCTCGGCTAGGAGCGGCAACTCGGTGGAGTTCAAGCAGGAAACATTTGAAGACCATCCGTACCAGACTACACTATTGGAAGACGAAAGCAGCACCGATCACTATTCTTTCATTCCTCAAGATGTAAACTTCTGGTCGGATTTTAACCGCATTTACTACCACCCAAGATCGATGCAAATGCTCCCTGACGTACCCGACTGGCAGGATGCTGAAGGTGATTGGATACAGGGACAGAACACCTTCACACGTTTTGCCGAGGTAACCTCTGATTGAAGGACTGTATCCCGCACAAGCTAATAATGGTCGCAGGAAACCGATTTACTGGAAACTTCAATGAGGTTATTCCTAGAAGAATGCGACGCTTTCCAAGTAAGAATCACGAGCTATCATGCATCCAACAGCTAATACTCCACATTTGTCCAGGGAATGCAAATAATCAATGACACTTCGACTTTCGGATCTTTCACATCTTCGTTACTGTCGACGTTCCGAGACGAGTACAGTAACACATCATCGGTGGTGTTTCCGCTCATGTCAAGTTTTTCTCCGAAAGACATTCACTTCCTCGAGGTTGTGATCTTTCTGGTCTAAATTGTTCGAGTTGCTAATTTTTCCGAATAGTCAACAGCCGCCCGCAAAGCTCTCAATGACGCGCTATTTTTGCGAGGTCAGCATGACATGTCTCTAATGACTATCCCTATCCAATCGCCTGTGGATTGGAAAGACACGCCTTGGTCAGACACTCTGTCGCTCAACGTAAGCTATTGCTGTACACTGCCAGAAACTTGAAGTCACTAGTCCCAATTCAACAGAATAGTAACTATCATAACAGTGCGCTCCTTTCCGTCCATGTCGAAAACGCCACGATTCCGCTGCGGTAAACATTTTTACTCTTTCTTATTCCAGTTGACATGATCTCAAATTAGGCTCAAAGAAAGGCGAGAGACCATACCTTTGTACTCCACAAACTTGGATGCCCATGGATTGCATCGATTTGGGCAGTTAGGTGGCGTTTTCCCAACAACATTACGCACAGATATCCCCCATGAGACCTATGACTTCTCTGTCGGTCGTTATTATCCTGTGAGAAAGCTTGGTCATATTGTGATCCGCTGTTCAGCTAAAGCGTTTCAGGTACCGAGGCCTTATTCTGAAAGACGCGTCACGCGAGGTCCTGCCGTGCCAAGGGGCGAAGAAAGTGATGGGAGCTTGGACTCATCTATTGAAGCCAACAGCCGCACGAGGTGAGAAATGTAACTGTCTTCACGCCGTGCCTGTCCCATGGCAGCCTGCTAGTTGTGACATCGTGAGATTGGCTACTGACCACAAACTATCATGCCGCCTTCCAGTGTACATGTGCAAGCACCATACCCTCTACCTTCCTCATTCCCGGACATCATCGCTGACAAGACGATCTTCGGGCACTCTGCACTGAATTCATCCACAAGCGGAAATGCCGGTTGGTTTTCGGGCACGCGTAGTGTCAGCGTGTTCACTTCGCTTTCCGTGACCAGCGGGCTACCTTGTCTATTTGAACATTATGCACGATTTGCTCAGGAATGCGTCAATCGCCGAAATTCTGCCTACTTGTATGGCATCGTGGATGATTGGGACGACATGAAGGAGCTCGTCAATGATCTTTGGACCATTCACGATGGCTATGGAGCAGAAGCCGGGCAAACCAACGTCGAGGCTATTCCAGAAGATGATGATTGAAGTCAGGATTCGTCCGAATCGGATTTGAAAACTCCGGATGTATGTATAATCAGTAGAGCCCTATGAGCTCCTATGGGTATCCACCGCCGTCGGGGATACTTCTCTGTAATACAGATATTTGAATGCAGGGTCGAGTGGCAAGGAACACTAGAGGTACACTGCGACTCTTATGTACATATGTCATGGCGCACATGTGGGTTGAATCGAGATGACCTTGGGGCACCGCCTCGTGAGCTTCAAGAATCGAGAGCAGGGGAAAGGTAGAACGCTTAAGCGGCCCGTTTGGTGATAGTACCTTTGGCCTAGCCCCAATTAGTAATATCCTGACTCCCGGGATTCAGACACATAAGGTTTGAAGCTTTACAACTCCAGTAAGGAGTGCCTAAAGTCGCTGTAAAAATACTTATGGAACCCATCTCATAAAGACCAAGATGGCCTCCTTCACCTTGTAAGAATCTAGAAGCGCACTCGTGATGAAATTCACAAAAAGAATTCGAAACGCCACCACACTAAGATGGAATGCAACGAGGTCAACCTCGTCTAAACCGCCCAGACATACGACAGGACCACACAGCTGCGGGGCCGTAACCAAGCCGTAACTAAATCTTCAGTTTCCGGACCGGCTGATCGCGATTCTGGCACCATGCGAAAAGTACACTGACAACGGTGACGGTGACTGTGGCCTTCACAGCATTGGCAGGATTACCTTCCTCAGACACCGGCGTTTCCCCGAATAATACAAAAATATGTTTTCGGTCAGTTCCCAGAGAAACTGTAACATAGTTTACAATCACAGTCTATTCGGATCGTTTGAATGACAGCTGGTGGCTTCAAATTCGATAGTTTCGTACAATACAAATACATGCTGAACTAGGGACTCCTACTAAGTAGTGTATGGACGATCCTGCTATAGTACTAGTGTTCCGACTCATGTTCCTGAAAAGTAAACGACATTTGAAGAAATCATTATTTAAATCCTTCATACCTTTCCCATCATTCGCTTCCCTTCCTCTACCTTCTCTTCTTTTCCTCCCAGTTTCCCGGATATGACCTTCATCTCACCCTTAATCTTGTCCATCAACTTCGCTTTTCGCGGGGTTCCTCCGACGCTGCGGCTTCCGTCGCTGCCACCACTACCACCCGATAATGTGGACGAGACGTCGTGATGGTCCCTGGTGTCACCGTTGACCACATTTTCAGTGAACTTGCCGTCCTTAGGGGGTGCAGCGTGCGAAGGGGCTTCGTGGCCAGTAACCGCAACAGTAGAGTCAGTGTGTGGCGTCAAAGGTAATGGCTTCTTGTTGTTGTCCCCCTACAAAGATATTATCAGTGAGTCATCTTCGTTCGTTGAAAGTCGTACGACATAGAGCTGAGCGTCTGGATTAGCATCCAGCGTAGCCTGATGATTTTCGTCCAATGGAACTCCTTTCCACTTAGCGCCTTCGGCGGCTAAAGGGTGGGTCCTTGGACTAAGATTAGCCGGCCGTCCAGTTTGAACCTGTCCCCCGTGGGCCATCGCTGTTTTGGGAGTAACGATCAAAAGAATATATAACTCACCTTAATCTCTGAACCATTGACACGATTGTTCTTCTCGTCAGGAAGAACAGCGATGCTCGTCTCCGATTTACCTCCCGGCAAATCACCAACACCACCACTGCTATCCCCGGCATCAGTAGTGGATAGTTTCGAAAGCGGACTTTGACCGATTCCAGGAGTCTGAACCGGTGTATCCCCCAACTGGGCTTCGATGCTGGCATTCGAGACGGATTCTAAAGGCTGACGTCCATTCGTAGACGGTGTCAATTTGGTAGCGGTAGTTTCCTCGGCAGTGCGCTCTTTAGGAAGTTTAGCAACACTTGTTTCGGGATTGCTGCTTGGGCTGAGATCCACTGCATCACCACTATTCGGACTGGTGTGTTTAGGGCCTCTTTCGTCTGGGAGCTTTGCAACCGAGACCTCAGAGGGGTTTCCTGGAAGCGAGCCGACGCCGTCGGAGTGTTCGAATGGCTTCTGAGGACCGTCCTGGGATGGTAGCGAAGTTGCATGTGCGGTGGCACCGGCTGCACGACATGCGGATGTTCAGACGATCAGTTATCAAATCATGTAGTATTTAAAGATACGCACGTAAGTACGCCGCAACTGATTGGGGCAAATACTGCTTTGCGGTCTCAGTTGCACTTTTCAACGCTTGCTGTACGTCTTGCTGTGCGGGAAGATATTGTTTGGCCATATCCAGTACTCCGACAGGATTACTATCGCTCGTGTTGGTGTCTAGCCCCCGAGGATATGAACCTGGGACTTCGACCCCCGGTGTCGAGACCGAAGAAGCTAGTACTGGTTGATCGGAATCCAAGGGAGTATCGCTAGTGGCCTGGAGTTTGGAACTCGTTTCGTTTGCCCATTCGTGGGCAGGAGTAGCAGGTAAGGCTTCATCATTGATCTTGGGTGGTGCGATGGAGGCCATACTGGTTCGTGAATAGTTGAAGTGGATTGGATATTTCTGTTGTGATGAAGAAGGAATGCGGGTCTCAAGGTTGTTATGAGTATTTATGTTGACTCAGACGCTCCACGAACCACCGACGTAGTGGTTGTGACGTCAGAATGATGATTGGCGGGGAGCAGGGGCTAAGCGCTAGGCGCGCAAACAAGCGCCCGACTATAGTCACGCGTCCAGAAGTTCAGCCTGATTCATAAAAATGATAATTTAAGTGAGCTGTTGTACAGTGGTTCTCTACGATTCGTGAGGACTTCATCCAGAGAAGACGGCGGGTCCAGGAACCTAAAAAGATATTCATGAGCATGGACAGACGCCCGTAGCAAACGAGAATGCATACAGTGTAAGCAGTTGGAACAGGGTTGTAGATGTTGACAGTGAGGCCAGGGTCTACAATACAATGTGAGTAGATGGTACCAGACGCAGTCAATGCTGCTTACCGTCAGCGGGAACGTAACCTGGGATGGAAACCTTTGAAGGGCTGGCAGAGCCACCTCCTGTAATCTTGATTTGGGCACATGAGATGTACCACTGAGGAGCGCCAGCGACGTGTAGACCAATTTGCTCAATTCTGGAAATAATTGTCAACACCTGAAGTTCTCCATCACAGAATCGTTGGATTACCTAGCAAGGTACTATAACAGCAGAGTCAGCATCAGGCAAAACAACCACGTAAACGTGAACGAACCTCGCCATCTGGAACACTCGCAGGGATGGTGGCAGTGAGCTCAGAGAGGTTGAAGTCGACAAAGTTAAAGGGGTCGAATTCAGCGCCCCATTCTGCAATCTGAAGATGCTCACGGTCAGATGCGTCGCGTTAGCCTGGTCCGATGGTACGCACCTTGAACCAGTTTGCTCCACTTCCATCCCAATCAGCAGCGCTACCTGGCGCCTGGCCAAGATAAACAGCAGCTGGGCCCTACAGTATCAACAACGGTCAGCTCACGTCAGTCTTGGTGAACGAGGAATACGTACTTGGTGGTAGAGCGTGTTGTCAAGCTGGAAGGTGATGTCGGATCCAGCTGGAACTTCGACGGTTTCGGTGGCAGCTGCGGGGCTGACGTTGCAGGTAATGTCAGCGGAGGTCACATCCTGCACAGGAGAGTTGTTTGGCGGTTGACGAACGGCAGCACTAGAAGTAGTGCCACCAGCGACGATAGTAGTCCAAATGTCTGCAAGGTATCAGTCCATGGGAGGAGAGCTAGCAATATGCGAAGTACTCACAGTGCGCAGAAGCACATTGCGCGAGAAGAGCGAGAGAAGCAAAAGTAGCCGCGAGTCTCATTCTGTTGGATTGTATGACCAGATCACTGCCTACAAACGAAGGATGGTGTGTGCTTTTATAGCTTCCCGACCCTCAATCCACGGAAACCCTTCAACACCCGTGAGATGCGAGTTTCTTCCGAACGTTGCTATTTGCCTCGATGACGCATATG
Source organism: Paramarasmius palmivorus (assembly GCA_037176845.1). NCBI lineage: Eukaryota > Fungi > Basidiomycota > Agaricomycetes > Agaricales > Marasmiaceae > Paramarasmius > Paramarasmius palmivorus. The sequence continues at coordinate 686,594 of JAYKXP010000022.1, read as the reverse complement.
GGCTAAGCCGTCGGCTCGTGGAAACGAAGTACTATCAGAGGGTGAGATGACGCGTTGAAGAGGGTTTACTTTTGCTTGCCGAGTCGACGGAACGTACAATTGTAGAAGTGTCGGAGGCCTGTAAGGAAAAATTGGTGCCTGCTGCGCCAGGAATAGTATAATACTCACTTCTGAACGCGCCACTCTTCGCTATCTGAGGCAAGTTGTTGTTCCCACTGGAATATCCTACTCCACTCCACGTCGCATTCCACATAGCGACATCGATGAGGATCAACCGACGATTTTCCTGCATCCTGGGTAGACACCCGCTTTGATAATCCAAGTATAGTTTGAGGCAATTGATTCGAGGACTCCCGGAGTTTTTAGATGACAGATGACGCATTGAAGGGTGAGAGCAAGACTTTTGTGTTAGGGAAAGCCTTAAAAAGTGTAAAAAATGTCAATCACCTATTCAATCAATGGATACGATAAGAAAGTCACCTACGTGCTCCTTCCCTATTTCGTATGAAGTAGTTAGAACCTTTTGCTCTACCCTGGCTGCTAGGACGATGCCAAATATGTAGACGTCGACGTGGAAGGGGTGAAGAGGGTGGAGACCGAGTTTCTCACGGCGTAGGCCGCCTATTCGCTTATGTATAGTAAGGAAACTTCATTGTATGCATTATCCACGCGTCGTGTACAAGAAAAAGGGTATTGTGCCTCGATATCTATGTATGCTACTATGGAACCCAACGTATAAAAGACTGTACGGTTCCGTACGTCCAGACTCATCCACGGAATGGTGCAGGTCCGGGAACCTAGTAAAAGTATGGCTTCAGCGGAAACATCTTTCAGTAAGAGGTAGAGCATACCTTGTACGAAGTAGGAACTGGGTTATAGATGTTGACAGTGAGTCCTGGGTCTGCGCACGAGCCTTCAGCCGAACGTCCAACAGGTAAGGGTTCTGGTACATACCTGACGCGGGAACATATCCAGGAATCGACACCTTGGATGGGTTGGCACTTCCACCACCGGTAATCTTGATCTGAGCGCAGGAGATGTACCACTGAGGGGCACCTGCAACGTGGAGACCAATTTGCTCGATTCTGACAAGGTACTAATACCAGATGCTCGTCAGAGGACAGTTGGCAAAGGGAAACATAGTTGAATCACCTCGCCAGCCGGAACGCTCGAAGGGATAGTGGTTGTCAATTGGGCCGCGTTGAAATCGGTGAATTGGAAGGGGTTGAAGGTTGCTCCCCATTCAGCAATCTACATTCGGTTCACATTAGCTTTTCATATGGAAAAATACTACTATTTGCTTGCCTTGAACCAGTTGGCACCGCTACCATCCCAGCTGGATGCAGAGCCGCTGGGCGCTTTACCCAAGTAGATCGCGGCAGGGCCCTATCAGGGCGTGTAAGTCAGAACAACTATGCCTATGATTAATGCAATATAGTACCTGGTGGTAGAGGGTGTTGTCGAGCTTGAATCCTAGAGGAATCATTGTTTGGGCAAAAGTGCTACAAGATTTGAGTAAAACTGACCGATTGTTGAGCCAGCAGCAACGGACACGGTATCCGTAGCTGCTGTTGGGTTAACATTGCATGTTATGTCCTTGGAAGTGACGCTCGTGACGGGACTGTTGTTCAACGGCTGACGAACTGCGGCAGTTGAGGTGGTACTACCCGCAATCAAGGTAGTCCAGATGTCTACGGTGCGGCATCACTGGTCAGTATCATAAGAACAAGACTAAGAAAGTCGGAAGACGAACAGTGTGCAGAGGCCGTCTGGAGCAATAAGCAGAGAGAGGCGAGCGTTGCGGCGAGCTTCATCGTAGCAGCAGAGTTTGACAGTCTAGTCCCTCGCAACACTGCATTAAATACCTCCCTCTACACAAAAATGCGGATAATCATAGGCCCGTTGTCTCTGTACATGTACCTGGACGTTGAATGTTAATGACGACCGCAATGCAGTGAAAGACTTCACACCTGTCGTATCCGAGGGATAGTTGTCTGGTAGTTGTGAATGATTTTCCTCAGCTGACCATAAAGTTCGGCGAATTGATATAGAGATAGATATTCCTGGGTTCCGAATATCTTCCATTTCAATAGACCGGACGTTTTTGTTGGCCAAGTGAGGCATTTGCGATATGCCGAGTGTTTTGCGGGTTTGCTGAGCAACGATATCTAAGAGAGCGAAAAGCGAGGCAGCTATATTGACTCACCACCGACCTCACATTCCGGTGATATGGCGTGCTATGAAGACAAAGATAGGTGAGTGAGAGAAAGATATAGATATCTTGGTATACACACTTCAACGTCTAAAAATCTTGCCTTGCATCCTCCTAGTCGTTTGGGCGCGAACCCAAATCTAACACCGACTGTTAGAGATGTGGAAGCCTCAGAACAACCAATCTGACCTTTCTTCGGTTCGCGTGCCGTGATTAGCAGAGACATGGTCTAAACAGTATACGCGCCTTCTTCGGACATTCGAATCCCAGAATAGACGAGGAGACGCGCGTGGGGGACAATGCTGAGTGACTGAATGTGGTCTTCGTGATGGTCAGAAAGTTCAAAGAGAGTTTGTCATAGCCACGTGATGTCTGTGTTCAGATCCTTGTTTACTTTGTTTGTCTACTTGACACCGCGACACAGAACAAGACTATCTCTAGCTATTTAATACGATATTATTTCCTGCTTCATCCACGGAAGGGAGCAGGTCCTGGAACCTTGTAGGAAGTAGGCTCAGGGTAGTAGATGTTGACAGTGAGACCAGGGTCTACGACGAGGATCAGGAAATAGTGCTTGAGGCATAAAATAAAGAAACGCACCAGAAGCAGAGACATATCCTGGAATCGACACTTTAGCGGGGTTGGCACTTCCTCCGCCAGTAACTCTAATTTGAGCACAGGAAATATAATATTGTGGAGCACCAGCAACATGAAGACCGATTTGTTCAATTCTGACGAGGTACTGCAAGGAAATTGTAAGTGTATGTGTAGCGGAAAGGATGCGGTACTTACTTCACCAGCTGGAACGCTGGATGGAATGGTAGTAGTCAGACGGTTCGCGTTGTGCGAGACAAATGCGAAGGGGCTGAACTTGGCACCCCATTCGGCGATCTAGTATTTGTTCAGTTTATAGATATAAACTGCTTTGATGAAGGCGTACCTTGAACCAGTTTGCACCACTACCATCCCAGCTTGATGCAGAGTCACCAGGCGCTTTACCTAAGTAGATCGCAGCAGGGCCCTGCAAAGAAATATAGGTTACTTTATATCACAGCCGACAACGATCCGAGTAACTCACGGCGTGGTAGAGTGTGTTGTCCAAAAGGAAGCCGATTTCGGACCCAGCAGCGACGGTGACGGTCTCAGTAGCCGCCGTCGGATTGACATTGCATCTCATGTCGTTGGATGATACATTCTCGACAGGACTGTTAGTCAATGGTTGACGCACAGCCGCGGAAGACTGAGTGCTGCCCGCGATCAACGTGGTCCAGATGTCTGAAAAGTAATCGTGAGCTTCATGCTCAGTATTACGAGCGTCAAGACGTACAGTGAGCCGAAGCCGTCTGAAGCAAGAGGCAGAAGGAGAGAAGGCTTGTGGCGAACTTCATCGTGTCTATAGAGGTTGGTGAGTGAGCTCTGAAGGATCAGCCAGCCCATTGTTGCGTTTTTATATTCTCGAGGGCGCGGATAATTCTAGGTTGTATATTCTGAGAGCCGTAAACCATCAGCCAGTTTACTCAAGGAACCGTTATTGAACTCACCTAGGATGGAAAAACAACTAGAGGTGTTCTGTGCCTGAAAGCTTGGAAAGAGACATTTTGGCTTCCCGTCGGATGTCTATACTCGCTTCTGATGACGAAACGAGGTTCACGAGCGAGTGGTGAGCCCCAGTTGAGCCTCAGGTGATGGACCCAAGCACTCATGAATCCGAAAATCATCCTTTGCATACGAGGAGAACAGCCGGAAAACGAGTGTCATTCGCTTGGAAGGTACGAGGGTGTAGGCGAGGTATATTGCAGACGTCTGAGCAGTAATCACTATCAGAGGTCTTTCAAAGAGTTTTAAAGTTGCGCACCTCGTAGGACTCCAACTAAACCCTAACACCCTTGAGCAGCTTCCCGTCCACTCGCTCTCCACGTCCTCTCACGAAAACCACAATAGGAGTTTCTGGACTCAGTGCCAAGAGTCGAATCATGAATGGTAAAAGCATCGACGGTGCTTGGCCGACGTACGCGTATGCTTCAGTGATATTTTCGGTGAAAATTTGGCTCGCGGATCTTGCTGACTACTCTGCAGAAATGACCTGAGAATCATAAGCAACTGACAATTCGAGAAGGACCCACTAAGATGCGCAGAACCAGAGCTTCCGATACCGAAGATAGTGGTAGATGGGAAAAAGCGACCAATTTTGGGCAAGCTCAACGCTGTGATGCATGTGACTTGGTCAAGGACCACATCACTCAGACAAAAATTTGTGGATTCTAGCATATTTCGGTAATTCTCGTCACCCCAGCTGGATTTAAGTACTCATTATCTCGTAGGTCTGCCACGGGAAGCTCTGAAGAAACAGTACTGACTACAAACCGACTAATGGACAGTACTAGGCATCCTCAAAGTTCTTGTTCTCTCTTTATTTACTTGGAAGAAAGGACTCACTTGCTACAATTAGTACGTCTGGCTGTGCGCCCACATGGCGCTCCTTAATGACCAAACAAATAGGCTCCGTCCTCAAGATCGCGTAAGAGTTTGTGGGTCCAAGTGGGTAGCTACGATCATAACTTGAATAAGGGTGTTAGCGCTAACTTTTTATGTCTCTAGGCGCAATCTTGTTGTCTTCATGGCAACCTTCTTTTACAAGGTATTTGTTTCCGCAGGAATTCGTCAGGACAATAACGCCATTGAGCTATTTTAGTTGTCGGTGAATGAGGAACACTAGCCCTCATTTTCACTCAACCTTACGACCATTTAATACGACATTCAGACCATGAAGAACCTCACGAAGTTCATGCTGTTTCTTGGTACGAAGATGGGAGGGAAGCGCCAACTGTCCAATCAACCGCCTTCAGTACCGAATCAGAAACCACCATTGTGGCGGCGCTTTTTTTCGAAACACGAACACAGGCGACCGCCAAACGACACCATTCCCACGATACCAGAAGACTCATTCCAGGCTGGCCATGTACACGTAAATTTCACTCTGGACCCGACGCCCATAAACACTCAGGAGATCCCGAATCCTACCTCCAATTTCCATTTCACGCACCACACGCCTTATAGCCCGGAATACGGCTCCCCATACGGCTTGGCTATTGGCCCGGACGTCTCGGATTCAGACCCACAAACTTCACCTCATCCGACTCGGAGCCAAACAACATTCCTCGAGGAAATCGCATCTAGCGTGGTGCCTCTACCCTTCGGGTGTTCCTCAAGGGAGCATCTCCCGAGTGACACCCCGCACCCCGTCTCTAGATCATCATTATCGCGATGCCCGTCTTTCAAGTTGCAGACGACCTCGCACGATTTTCCACGACCAAGTGGAGAATCGATGGAACGCGCCTCTTCAATATCCGATTCTACACGCATCGCTGCCCTTTCTCATCCCCCCTCTGCCCCCGCTATACCAGAGCCATTAGCGCCTCCTACAGTTTGCACACCTAATAGTAGTCCGGAGCTTCATCCTTTCATTCGACCTGGAAAAGGAGAGTGTTTGACTCCCCCGCCTGCGCCGCAACTTCAAAAGCAATTGCTCGCCTTCTGTACCTACAATAGCGGCTCATCCGTATCTGGCTCTTCACATACACCTCCCATCGGCAACAGAAGTCTGTCCCCGCGACAGACGCACCCAGACCCTCATATAATACACGCGCTCATCTGCGTGCAATGCTATACCCTGCTATTTATCCAGACGATTGAAACTAGTGACCCCCTACCAGGGCACTATTTCCTGTACCTCGCGGAAGGATATGGGGGCCAACACACTCTCAATCTCATACCTGTCCATTGCCCTATGAGGGAGTCGTTATTCGCCTACCAACATTCGCCTGGCCTGTGCATGCTGATGCCTAGCCCCGATATATGTTCACAGCATTCCCTCGTTCGCCTGGGACCGTGTCTCCGGATTCCATTGAACAACGGTCAGATGCAATACCACGGGGTGGAAAATAAAAATACTGTCTGGGCCTGGAAAAACCTGCGAATAATTTCCCTAAAGCCGTCGCCTTTTCAAATGAGGAGGCTGAAGACCAGGTATGTCGATACATCTACTATTTGACTTTGAATTCTCACCATGTACACCTAAGACATTTTACGCCAACTGGAGCCAATGGAGAAAGAGCCCTAATTCAACCTCGGCGTCCTCCTCTTTACAAACGTTACAGTTCCAGTAGCGGAGATAACCAGCAAAAGTACACCCCTGTGCGAAATGGATGTTTTTGCCAGCGATGTCACGCTATACTTTTACCATCAATAATTGGAGACGCGGACATTCCTTTCCATAGTGGCTACTACCTACCTCGCCTCGAAGAAGGTTCGGACAAGAAAAGAAGTCTACATTTCATTCCCGTGTCTCGTTCTATGTCAAGAACGGTCTACATTGACGGAGGACTTCCAGATTTTTGGCAGTTCTTGTCGGGTGATCGTTCAGTTCTCTGTCACGAGCATGATATAGCGGAACTCGGGCATTGTCGCCTGGAAACCTTCTTGAATGGACACATGGTCTATGTCGGATTCGAAACAGACAAGACAAGACGAGTTTGGGATGCATTACGTGGGTTCTTTTTGTTGAGGCCGCAGGACGTGATGAGGTATGTCCTTCAATGACCTCTCAGATTCACTCAATCTGATTATGTTACGACAGCTCCGAAAAAGAAGAAAGTACAGAGATTGTGCCTGTAGAAACTGGGTGTCGAGAGGGTATAGTGCTCATTGAGGAAGAGAAGAAGACTTCCGTTTCCGAAGACACCTATACGCTTGCCTATAATCCGGACATGCCAATATACTCAAGAGGTATCGATTCCAGAGCAGGTGACGCTGTTTTGGCCCGTGCTAAACGAATCTCCATTAACGGTCTTCATAAAGCATCTTTGGTTCACGTTGGCCCTCAATCCGAACATGAGCACTCTGCCCATGCAGAATATAATCAACAGCAGACCAATGTCCTAAAGCGGAAGGCGTTATCGAGGCATCCGCGCGAATCACCTTACTTTAGTGGAACTGAAAATGCAGATTGCGAGCAGGTTGCTACACTGTCTACCATCGACGCTTCAGAAAAAGGGAAAATGCGAGACTTTAATCCGTCACCACCACGTTCGCCGATTCTTATGCCTAATCCAAGGTTTGAAGTAGACCTGGAATCGATTAGCTCAAAGCATCCGACGATCTCTGCCAATATCGTTCTAGCCGTGTTGAAGATTCATTTACGGGATAGGCCAGAGAGGTACCAAGATATCATCGAGCACTATTTCACTGTTTTGCCATCACCCGAAGAGGGTTCTGCACGCCTTATCTTTTCGGACTCCGTGGCTGCAGCTATATTTGTTGCCGAGGTCATCGAGGTGAACCATGTTCTTGACCAGAGCGGAGGTGGTGCAGCGATCAGGGAATTGTTGAAGTTCAATCGCATTTATGCAAAACTAGTGGAACCAGAGGATATCTTGCCTCCAGGACTATATGACGGGTAAGTTTGTTTTTCCCGATAGCGTACTATGAGGCCAATGCATTGATCATCTCACGTAGGAGATTTCTCGTACCAGATCTTTCAAATCAAGAGCTACTGGCATCGACATCGGCATCTCGTCTCGATGATGCGAGTAACGTTGGTGGATCTGGGGGTGTGGGCGCGTAGTTCGTCACGGTGTTTTGTATGATTGTCCGAGTCGGTCGACGAACTCGGACTCGGACATGAAGGGTTTCTACACATCTTACTGTATTGATCTAGAGCCTAATATAGTAGCGTCGGAAGTGATTGTTAGAAGCGACCCACTTCTTCGGCCGAATTGTGATTACCGAAAAAAACCGAGTTTTCTTGAGCTTCGGCATCAAGTGAATTCGAAAGTTTCTTTTGATTCTTGACGCCCGCCATCTGACTGCGACTTTTCGTACCCAAAACACTCGAACTTGCTCGAACTTCAGAATAGATGCCTTCTGCACTCAACTTCCGGCCTTCTAGAGCTGTTCTATCCACAATATTCCCTCCGTGAGCTGGTTGATCATGCCACTAGTACCCAAATCCAGCTCACAGTTCTCAAGCATCCCCCAGGCATACAAATGGGGTGCTTTATACATTCCCAAACCTGGGAGGCCTCTCCTGGACATGTCCCAAGGCGTGCCAGGCTCACCACCTAGTGGAAAGCTTCGCGATGCGCTTCAAACCGCGTCAGGTTTGCCCAATAGTTTTGGATACTGCCCAGCCCAAGGGGAAGCTACTCTGAGGGAGGAATTTGCAAAGGAGATGAAGGAGATATACGGGAAAGATGCCGATCTTACGCAGGACGACCTGGCACTGACTGTTGGGTGTAACATGGCATTCGTTGCATCGATAATGAGTTTGGCGGACGCTGGAGATGAGGTTATATTGCCTGTGCCGTGGTAAGTGCTCCTGTTCTAGTTCCTCTTCATTCTCTAAATCTCTTGAAGGTACTTCAATCATCAGTGCGTTTGCCATCCAATAGTAGATCCTTCCGCTGCAAATCAACGCGTCTTCCAATCAGAATGACCCTCACGCTTTTGGGAATCAAGCCTGTTCCACTGGAAACATCCTCCGCAAACGGTTTTCTTCCCTCGCTAGAGCAGTGCAAGTCTTTGATAACGCCAAAGACGAAGGCTATTGCTCTCGTCACGCCAAACAACCCAGTGAGCATTGTCGCGTATTTACCAAAATGTCGATGTTCATATGCCATCTAGACAGGCGCGATCTACTCGCCTTCTCTCCTTGCATCATTCGTCACCCTGGCCAAAGAGCATAAAATTGCTCTGATCATTGATGAAACATACCGCGATTTCCTCGTTGATCCAGCTACTACTTTGCCCAAAGTACCTCACACACTCTTCTCCAACACCAGCCCCGTTCCATGGCGCTCTACCCTCATTCATCTGTACTCCTTCTCCAAATCATACCGTATCCCAGGACACCGACTCGGCTGTATAGCCGCCTCACCACTCTTGATCCAAGAGATTATCAAAGTCCTCGACACGCTTCAAATATGCCCGCCTCGCATCGCACAATTAGCTCTCGGGCAACCGGGACTACTGAGTGAGTTACGCGAGAGCATTAGGAATATGAGCGTACAAGTGGCCAAACGACACGAGCTGTTCAAGGAACATCTACCAGAAAGGTGGAAGATTGCCTCGCAAGGTGGATACTATGCCTTTGTACGGCATCCGTTCACAGGGAAGGGATCGGTGGAGGTATGCAAGCGATTAGCGATGGAGATGGGTGTGGTGGTACTACCAGGAGCCTTTTTCAAGGAGAGCAAGGAACAGAGTGCAGAAGATCCGGAGGACCGGTGGATTAGGTTTTCAGTTGCGAATGTGGATGACGAAAAGGTCAAGCGGGTATGCGAACGCTTGAAGGAAAGCGAAGGTGTCTTTGGTTGGGGAATAGATGTATAAGGTATACCGACCAATCAAGTGTACAAGAATAGCGCAATGAACATTTTGTCGTTTCGTTGCTTTATAAATTGAAGCCCTTGAAACCTCTAGGATTGCTGACGAAGATATAGATATTTTGGCCTTAATATCGAGGAACGAATCCGGCATTTGTGTTAGTGGATTATTCATCAATGACATTAAGCTAGTACTACATCGTATCGTTATGCTGTATGGGTAAAGAATTATGGTATAAGTCTTCTAATTTCCGTATGCAATCTGAGCAGACCGCGGTAACCAATGCCAGAACCAATTCCTTTCATCTATTGCTAAGACCTGCCACAGTAGCCCATCATCTATGGCATGAATTCTCCTGACAATGCTCCATATCATTGACCCCGGAGTATCATCAGATTCGTCTACAGGGACCCAAACAAGATCGGTCCAATGACCGAGTCTGTACAACACGACTGTATGATGCCCCAAAGCGAACAGGCGTTCACGGTCCTTCGCTAGAAGCCCAAGCAAGTAAATGGGCGGCACAGAAGGGTGTGGCAAGTGAAGTATATTTTCCCATGGCCAGGTGAAGTCTATTCGAGGAACTACTCCAGTCACCGTGCAATGCTGATTGCATGGGGTCCATGGAACTGTGTGTCCTTGAATATGTGAACCTTCGCTGTGAGCAGCATCATCTTGTCTCGCCAATGGTGCTCCATCCGTGTAGCCATCGCCGCTATATACATCCATGGGTGTATCAGCGCGATCATTTGCGGTGGTCGATTGTGAGTCAGGGGCTTCTTGTAGTCGGTCTCGAAAGGGATGTGCTTCGGAGGATCCAGATGCTGAAGTCGATCCGGGGGACATGTGCGACCGTCTTCCGAGTTTATTCTCCGGATTCGGACGCTCTTCAACGACAAAGGCAGAGCGATGCCTAGAAAGCGGCTGTCGAGAGCGTGTTGTAGACCCCTTCGACTGGTCCTGAGTCTCTCGTTCAGAGGGTTCTATGCGGACCTGGGTTTGTTGGGTTTGTGATTGCACAGGAGGTCTCGTCGATTCGTTAGTTTGGTGAATCTGCCCTTCCTCAGCTGCGAAGACCATGGATAACAGCCGGACCCACGCTGGAATGTCTCGAATGTTCTGAACACTGAACACTACGTGTCCCAACCTATCCGTCTCTGGGTCTAGAGCGAGATCTCCCAGTTCTGATATTTCATGTTCGCACTGTCGCTCGACATCTTTGGGTGTCAAAACCCACTGTCCGCTCCGTGTCTCCCCAACTAACGTACCCGGTATCCCAGGTGGAACGCGCAAGAAACGGAGAACGTTCTCCGCAAAGTCCATGTAAGGGAGATAGTGACCATGTCCACTGTTGGGCATTGACAATCCAAAGAACATCGACCCACAGGTCATGCAGAGGTGGCTTTGGATGTGGGAGTGGGGTGACTTGGTTCTGGACATGACAGAGAATAAGTGTGCCCATGCCTGCTGGTACGCAACACCTCTTCGACCGAGTTCCAGATCTAATATCAGCTCAGGATCCTCAGCTAAGAGCTTCATCTCTCCCAGCTGAGTCAGCTCTAAACAAGGCCCACATCGAACGGCAGACGCGCTGAACGCCCATTGGTCAGGTGCTCTGAGTGCGATTAATGCACCAGAGGTCCTTGTACCCGGTGGAAGACCGATGAAGTGGATGATACCCCCTTCGACGTCGAGATCTGCCAAGTACTGGCCATGCATATGGTAGTCTATTTCCGAAGAATCGCTGTTTTGGGCAGAGGGGTCGAAGTACAGTGTTCCGCATCGCAAGCAGATGCTAGCCGTGACATTTTGCTCGGTCGAGGAATGACCGCTATGAGATGTCCCAACTTGCGAGATTGTGCTGAAACCGTGGGATTAATACACTGAGAATCACAAAGCCTCAAAAGACAAACATACCTGGAAATAGACGGTTGAGCACCCGACTCGGATACCTCCAGCTTGATCACTTCTCCGTTCTCTATGATCTTAAGAATCCTTTTCCAAGCTCGGGGATCTTCAGGCGCCTTCACGTAGTACTTGTGGATGCTGCACCTATCAAAGTACTGTCTCTCCTCTTCCTCTGTATCACCACGATACTCAAGAGTACCCAGATGCAACCACGAGTGTTCGTGTGACTCGTCCGTGGGTACGGGGTCACGGTTGGGGATAACGACGGTAAAACAGAGCATAGCGGTGTCGAGGTCGATAGATGGATATGTAACATAATACCCAATCTTTGCCGCTGTGCCCAGGGCTATCGTATTACAGTCTAGGCAGATTCGTCCTGCGAACGCGCTAGTGGGCCTTGGCTCCGGCTCCGGCTCCGAGAATTGGCCTTCATCCTGGATGATACCATCGCTGGTTTCGGAAAGCAAGGTTTCGGCATCATGAGAAAGAATAGCGGCATCTCCGTTTTCCTTCTGCGGGCGATCCCAGACTGCTTCGCGGTTCACGAAGAACCTGGAGACCGCAGGTAGCGACGGAGTTTTGCGCATATGCTGGACTTCGAGCAGCTCGTTCGAAGACCCGGCGGCCAGTGGAGTGTGTAGGATGGTAAGTTCTTCGGATGAAAGTGATGAGGGTGTACTAGGAGTCCGTGGTGCGGAAACACCTTCAGTCTCCTCTGTGATGAGTGAAAGTGCAGATGGTTTTCTGGAATGTGACTCGCGATTATTTTGGGGGATTGAGGTGGATACGGAGATCGACACAGCGGGTCCGTTTGGTTTCAATACTTGGTCTTCTGTCACAGATAGAGTTTCGAAGTCACCGTTCGTGTCTAGCAAAGGACGCGATCCTTGCCCGTCAGTGTCATTTTCCACTCCTGGTGGGCTTCTGGGAGCGAGCTATATCAGCCAAGACGTATAAAAGGGTAGTAAGGGTAGCTATACCTTGTGATACATGGTTCTGGGGTTGCGATCTTTGGAGGGTGCCGCGAAAGTGGCCGATGGGATACAGTATTTCTTTCTTCTTCTGAGTCACCTCTCTCGTCAGCAGCGCTGAGAGAACCATATGGTCAATCGCAAAGATTGAGGATTGCAGCTCGGAGTTTGCGTACCTTGTACCGAGAAGTGGTTCAGGAGCATGCTCGTTCGGAGCAGGCAGAGTTTCAGGCGTGTGCTCTTCTGTTTGGAGGTCGATGACACTTGGAACATATCGTAAGCTTTATAGGATACGACGAAAGAGATAAAGCGCGTACACAGTCCGATGACGAGATACTTTCACAGACCGTAACAAGGCCCAGGCGCCTGAATTCGTGCCTCCAGTATACATAAACTTTCTGGCCCCAACATACTTGAACTCTCCAAGTGAAAGCGCATGCGCGTCACATTCCTCCGCAGACGAACAGAAAGATTCGCCGAGATAAGGAGAAAAGCGCCATGTACACTCAGATCCAACAAAGGAGTCCGGTAGTGGATGGGGGACAGGAATGAAATATATCATCTTCTCGTCTTCGTCTTCGTAAAGAAAATAGTGGCCAGCAGAAGTCACGGGAGGTGATGAAGGCGTAGGTTTGAAGCTCAAGGTAAGACATCTCTGACAGATGGATCCTTGGCAGGTGATAAGCGGTAGCGTGCGAGTAGGAAGGACACCGACGTGGCGGAGACGACGAGAGGCGTTACGGAGGGCAGTCTTTCCGTGCGGAGGGAGGGAAGGGAGTGTCGCAGAAACGGTTGATGATGATGATGTACCGCTAGTGGTGAGGTTATGAGGATCGGTCTCGGGTATGGGGTTTGGCTTTGAAATCGTATTCTTGGTTTGTCGGGGTCGCTGCGTCTCCTTCCTCGCCACACCAAACATCTGCATGATCTTCGTTAGGGTCTTCATGATTAGGCGTAAAGTAGTCGTAAAGCTTGACGGGATCCATCCGACGCTTGCTGATGGTTAAATATGGAGTGATGGCCGTGGTTATTATTGTGTTCCTGCCTTATTCTTTCTGTAGAGACCGAGTCTCGAGAAACAATGATTCTGATGTGGGCAACGCAACAATTAGTTGAGCTTCTTGTTCTAATAAATTTGGACCCACAAAGCATCACTAGACAACCGAAAGTCTGTGTACCTCACAACCACGCCTTTCTTGCCCAAACAAGCTGAATCAACCTCTGTCTTGAAATCGAACCCACTTGTAATTCTTTTCAGGTTCAGTGTGTACTGTAGAGACATCAGTCACTAATGATGAGAGAACTGCAAACTGCCTACCGAGCTCGGGTTCGCTTGAAAACGCTTTTGTTGCCTTTATTGTCATTTCTCTTTCCTCCAACCTGGTGAATTGTCGTGTTCAAGGGTCCTTGGCAAGATTCTGCTGCAATAAATGAAATCCATGGCGTTCACAGAGCGACGAGGAGAAATTGCTGGTAGCGGGGTAGCGGTAGTATAGTGAGAAGACAAAGCATCGGTCGTGCGAAAAGTCTAAGGAAGGAAACCGGCCCTAAGCAGCACTAAGCTCTTGCCCATCACCTTCATGATCCCTAAGTTACCTCCCTTGACTCTAGTCCAGTCAAGGTGCCTAATGCTGCGATCCTTGTCTAGGAAAAACGGGTCTTAAGACGCGTCTCCCCAAACTTTCGTACTCGTTTGTACTTGAGCATCTGATTGCGGTAGGAAAAGGTACATCTCTTTGATATATTCAATGCCCTTATGCCTATCTCTGATGTTCGAAACGTAGGTGACATTTAGTTCCGTTTTACCCCCAGCCGTCTTTTACTGCTATTTTTGGTTCCCGCACTCTGACATGCAAACGGGATCACTATGACCGCGAGTAATTTATACATCTGAGGCTTTGAATGATCTCTTTCTCATTGACTTATACATTATAGTGTTCCCGCTGCCAGACTCGGGATTCTAGAGCGTCATCTAGGACTTGAATGATGCATTTCAGCCTCATGTGGGGACTCCTGTTCAATCTACCGCCTCTGGGGCAGTATCATACATCAGACCAGCATGTACATTGCCTATCCGTAGACATGTCGTCCAATCATCGGAACAAAAGAAGTTCAAAAACGTACCTTTCACGGCCCGCCCCATTCTCTCCGTCATGATAGAGAAAGCTTATCACTCCGACTTGGTCTGCACACATTCTGTTCCAGGCTTTCAAAACTTCAGCTATGGGGTACGACAGGTCTAAGACTAGCTTGCGGCCATACTCAAGTGCACTAACTACTCCACCTTCATTCTCCGAAGCTGCCAAGCATTTCTCGCCTCCAGCTCCTTGTGCTCTCAAGCTCTTGTTGACAGGTCACAAGCGATCCATCGTGTTTTCTTAAACCCTTTTAAGGCCGTTGTGACAGGCGCTGATTGATCGTTTTCTACGGACGTTGTACACGACATGGAGAGCCGGTAAGCCATCTAGAAAAGCCTGGCAAGCAATATTGCCTACTATTTCGCCCATATTGAAGAGGTAGAGGTCTAGTCTCTATATTTCAGGCCCATTAACTAATTCGGTATGTATCTGGTGTGCAGGAACGTCCTCTGGAGAAGGCTGATCGGCCGAGAGGACGGTCGATCAGCAAGACTATCGCCGTCAATCTCTTTGATATGGGTTTGATCTGCCAATACATACTCACGATTTGCGGCGTTGCAGTGAACGCAAGATGACTGAATTTCATTCCTCCCCTGGTCCAGGTCCATGGCAGCATTGTGTTTCCCGTTTTCTGATGCAGGCACGTCGTTTTCATTTACTCTACTGTATTCATCATATACTTACTCAACTCGAAGGCAAGGAACGGGGGTTCATTACCCTTGATCACACTACACAACCCGGTGCGGAAACACAAGTGGGGTGCTGCATGCACTCGAACTTGCTCGGTGCTTCCCGTGTTGCCATCACATCGCCCTGATAATCATTTTCTACCTTTCACGTCAACTTCAAGAAGCACAAAAGGCATGCCAAACGAGGAATCAGGATACTTGGGACGTGCTTATATACCTGCCGTGCCCCAGGTTTACTGCCCTTAACCGACCCTATCCTCTTTCCTTACCTCCGAAGATCGACGATCCTTTAAAGCCTATACAATGGATAGTGTCTCGGTCGGTGATAGATTCGGTATGTGCGAGAAAGACTTCGCTCGCGCTGGTACTAACGCATTGATAGGCGCTGGGCTCATCGGAGCCATTGTAACTGGCATGTGAGAAGTCCGACTCGACGTTCATGTTGGAGAATCTGAACTTTCCTTAGTCTGTACGGGATTACGACTGTCCAGGTCAGAGAGTTTCTGCCCAAGACGTGCCGAATGCAATACTTACAGGTGACATTATGAAGACCTACCTATACTATGTCAATTACCCTAAAGACACGAAGGGGCTCAAGTTCATGGTAAGTTGTCCCCCGTAATCACTGTAAAACCAAATGCTAACGCAGGATATATGCCAGGTTGCAACGGTTTGGTTCGTACATTGGGCATGTTCAATCGATTATTCGCTGACCTGGGGATCGTCCGATACAGGGTTTTCGACACCGCACATATGGTTTTGGGTATGTGTCTGACAACTGTTCAACTTCAACCCGCTGAACCTTTGGACCAGTGGTGGTAACGATGTATCATTATCTGGTGAGGCACCACGGGACCCTGTTGATAAACATCACCCTGACTAGAAGTAGGTCACAAATTACAACAACCCTGCCGGTCTCAGAGATATCCATTGGTGCGTCACTGATAATCATTGATTCTCGGACGTCGTTCTCAACGGTATGATTAGGACCCTACCTGTAAGTTTGCACCCCACTGATGATTTCATGGTCTTACGAAGCCTCCTTCATCCAGGCTGGCGTTTGCTTGAATGTAAGGTTTCACCTCGCTCCTCCCGATTTTCGTTATCTCATATGAGCGTTGCAGTTGGTTCTTGGCATAATATCACAAGGGTAGGCATACTTATCGATACTACCCGAAGTCCAAATTTATCTCAAGCGGTTGCAGCTTCTTCACTCATCAAGTACATACCAGTACGTATCACCACTATCTGGCATTCAGGACCGACCTCACGCGAACTGGATTAGTTGCTCGTGGCCTCGTACGATGGATATTATCTCCTGTCCTTTCCCTTCTTGTCTTTCTCCATTTCGGTATGTCTCTTCGCCACGATAGTACTTTCAAGTTTACTGATCGCAATCTTAGTGTTTGGCATTGGTACGTTCTTTGCTACTGGTCCCATGGCATCAGCTAAATAAAATCGTCTCAGTTACCGTGGCCTTCTTGTATGTTCCTCTTCCGCAGATCCCTTCTTCCACCTGAGTGACCCGGCTTGTGCAGAGTCATCGAGAAAACCTACGCGCGTTTTCAAACTTCGGAAACCGTCAAGGTAAATACCGCGTTGCAGCCACTCAGAATCAGCATGTTGACGGACTGATCACCTTCAAGCTCGCCGGTGCAACCCCCTTCGCCATTTTCGCCGTTCTCTCCGACATTCTCGTTGCTGCGTCATTATGCGCTTTATTGCGCGACAGTCGGACGGGCATTCGCAAGACGAATATGCTAATTACGACGCTAATGATCTACGCAGTTAACCGCTGTCTGCTCACTTCGTGAGTTGAGTGGGAAGATCTGGAACGCCGGTCTAACTCTTCCTGTAGTGCTGTTGCCATTGTAGAGGTCATCGTGGTAAGTAGGCCTTTTCCTTCGAGTTGACCGCCTTCTGACTTCAGAGCCATAGTTCATCGCAACTCCAGGAAGCCTGTGGTTCATCGCTATTGACTTTGTCATCGGAAAATGTACGTCGACTCCTCTTGCTTCGAACTGGATCTAATTTTCTTTCGCCCAGTGTATGCCAACAGTTTACTGGCTTCGCTGAATTCCCGGAACGCACTGCGTGCTCAAGCTGGGAGGAACAACGTATACATCTCTGCCTCAGATGCTTCGACGGTATGTCCAACCAACCATTATTATGCTGACTGATAATAAATGCTTCCAATAGGGAACTGGATCCAACGGTACCGGGGTGCGTCCTGTCATCCCAGTTCCAGATCACAGATCAGAACATTCACTGACCTCTGCTCAATCAGCCGCAGGGGCCTACCGTGGTAGCACTACGAGCAATAAATCCGGATGGTTCGACACGGTCCACTGATGCTGTAGCATCGTTTGGATCTGAGGGACCAAAGGTAGATGTGGACGTTTTCAGGGTCTAATTTATTCCGGATCGGATGAATATACAATATGATACTTGGATGAACCTTATATTATATGTACGATTGAGTTGCACTTATGTATCGAGCATGTAGTTATAAAGAAACCAATAAATGTTTTATTGGGTATCAATGGAATCCAGTTACTAGTACATCCAATGAGTGTGTACAGATTGCCAGTGGTATAATTAGTAGAAGATGTTATGCCGTCGTAACAAGTGTATCCTTAGAGCAAGCCAGTAACACTACCGACAACTTTACCAGCCAACTGGCCAACGTTGATTCCCAAGAACTCGAAGTTGGTAAGGCAGCCGAGTTCAGAAATTACCGGGCCGATGGTGCTGCTAACCAATGGAAGAACGGCGGAAGAAAGCTCTCCTCCAACGAGGTCAGTGATCGAGTGAACAAAGTCACCAAGTGGGGAACTACATTACTCTAGTCAGCGTACGGGACGATGGGATATGTTGGAAAGAACATACGCTACGCCGTCGAGAAGGTCAGTGACTTTCTTCTCGACATGATCAGCGCCCTTCACGAGGTTGAGCACTCCACCAAGCGCGCCGAAGACGGTCTGTGCACATTAGATCAGCTGGGAATCGCAGAATTTGTGCCCGAGACCTACGTTCAACAGAGGTGCAATTTCCTTTGCAAGGTCATCAATAGAAACTTCGCCAACGGTACCCTCAACGGTACCGACGAGTCCCTTGATGGTGCTAGTGGCTCCGGACAGGATGTCGGTAGCTTCCTTGAGTATAGGGTCGAGAGTCTCTTCCGTGATATCGGAGACTTTGAGGGATTCTGTCGCAATGAGTTAATATTCGATACCTGAGGCAGGGTTGATAGAGCAAATCTCACCAATTTTTTCAAGAAGAGGGCTGACTTTGTTGAGGACATCAGAGACGATGCTTCCAGCCTTGCAGGGAGTGCACGCGTCATCCCGGACACGAAGAGGGAGCGCATCCACGACAGTCTTGGTGACTCCGTGAACGAGGTCAGTCACCGGAGCTACTTTTTCAAGCAACTCGTCGGCGGGGATAACCTTGTTCAAAAGGTCGAGTTGACGTTCATCAAGCGCGGCAGCAATATTTGCTTTAGGGAGCTCGACTTCAGGGAGCTCGACGCCTCGAGAGTTGACGGAGACCTTGGCATCAACTTTGTGAGCCACGTCGGTCAAGAGGGTGGTATCAATGGGTGCCGCACTAGAGGTGGCGGCGAGGGCAGCGAGGATGTAGATTGCGAGGGTAGAGAAGGAAGGCATTGTGGTTGAAAGAGTGTTGAGGGTTGAAAAGGAGTGGAATTGATTCGTCGGAGACGTGCTAAGAAGAGGTGAAATTCGAGAGGGTGATACTCGATGAGAAATAGCAAAGCTCCGACGAGCATTTATACGTCTGCACGCGTGGCAATATAGAGTAGCTGGCTGGAGTTCCGCGGTACATCATCGCCACTTTGGGTAGATTCTTCGGGTTTAAACGGGGAGTTTTAACAAGGTCAATCAACCGGTGAGTGATGAGTTCACTCAGCCTTGACCTGCCATCCTTACTTGCCCTCTCAGATGAGAGTGTCCTGCGCGTGTCCGCAGCGGCAATCTCTTCGCGAACCGTTGTCGTTCGCACAGCATTCCGAGCCGTAGTCGCTCGATCATTCTGAGACACAGTTCTCGTGCTCGCGAGTCATGCGCTCGCACCTACTCTACGGCCTCCTGGCGGACTAGGAGATTTATCTCTTTCTTACCGTCCGCCAGGTAGGTTTCACTATTTAGTATCGTTAAACTCTCTCTTACCGTCTGACAGTGTACATTTTTGCGCTTTTTCTGAATATATTCATATTCCATCTTCAATATCATCTTTCATGGTCGATGAGAGACCCAGATCCGCTTCACCGACATCCCGGGGATGGCCGCTCAATGAGCGATATCACCAGCAGCAACAGCAATTCCCCAGACCGCTCCAAATCCCAAGAACAGACAACCGACCAGGACCAGGAGATGCTTCCTCTTCTAGAGTCCGACTCCCACCTATCAACATTGGGTTCCCGTCTATCAACACCGCCGGATCTGGAGCCCAACGTAACCCTGATACCTCAGCATCAAGAGACCAGGCACAACAGCAAGTTGAGGAGTTCCGTCGGGGAAAGATTCCTCGCCAACAAGCCCAGCTTGCTATCGAGAATATCCTCAGACAAGGGTGCATCCGTGCGGGAGTACCGTACGAAGATGGCTACCTTTTGCCATTCATCCTCCAACTTAATGCCCACGAGCAGGATCTCCGTCAAGCGCAAAGGGATGGCCAACTACGGCAACCGGGTACTGAGCAAGAACGCTCCCAAACACTTCACGACGAGCAAAATGGCGGACAACAACATTTTCCCCAACCTAGGAGATCACTATCTCGCTCACGCTCCCCAGATGTCGAGCGAAGAGGACGGCGTCGTCACCACAGGCGAAGGAGACATCGATCCCGTTCCAAGTCTTCCAGTTCAGGAAGTTCTAGCAGTTCCAGCAGCGACGACGAGTCTCGCAAGCATAAGAAGAAACTCAAGTCCTCTTTACTCCACTTCGAGAAAGAGACAGTTCGACACCAGGTCCCCATCACCGATAGACATCGGAATGTTGCAGAACAGCTCGAAAACTTTTCCCGAGACAAAAAGGAGGCGTTACGACGACTCAAAGCACAAACGGGGATCCCTAAGTTCACGGATGAGCTCTGGGGAGAAATCCTCAAAGGATCTTATATCGAATTTGGTAAACTCAACAAGGAGCTCCATTTCCGAACAGAAGACATCGGAGACCAAACCGAGTGGTCCCAATGCTGGGATGACTATTCGAACGCAATGCAATTTGCCTTTGGTGGACGAACAGAGGAACTCGATAGTTACCGGCGTTACATTATCGGCAAGTTCACCAACATCAACTCCAATCTCCACCACAACGTCATTGCCTTCGACAAGGCTGCAAGGAAAGAGATTTCAAATTCCAGACTCTTATTCGACGATTTCGATAGACTCGAGGACATCAAAGACTCTTTCCTTACCCAATCTGGAGCTAACTTCAAGCCTTCTGGACCATCACGCCGGAGATCCTCAAACAGACCCCTCTCACAACGAATTTCTGCGTCGGGACGAGCTCGGGATACCTCACGATTTAGTAAAATCCCTTTGGGGTCCCGCATTGATCATCATTGGATACGACGTGGACACCGTTGCTCTCACCATCACGTTGCCCGAGGAGTCCAAGGAGCAGTTGATGGAAGCTGTCAAAGACTTTATGGGACGCGATAAACGATACCTGCATGAATGGATGGAGCTTCAAGGTTGGATATCATGGTCTTTGAATGTATTCCCTCGTCTTCGCCCTGCCTTGTGCAATCTCTATGCCAAAACCAGTGGGAAATCGAATAGAAACGCTGCCATTTACCTCAACAAGTCCGTACGCGAGGACCTAACGTGGTTTCTACGACTCGTAAAGGAATCTAAGGGTATTTTACCCCTTGAAGCTGTTGATTGGAACCCATTCATGGAGCATGATTGGGAGATATTTTGCGACGCTTCCCTTGAAGGAATGGGTTTTTGGCACCCCTACATTGCGATGGGCTCGTATTGCCCTATCCCTTTCCGCGACCCTTCTCTCATCTTTTGGTGGGAAGCAGTCTGCGTCCTGTCTGCTATTCGATGGTTTTGTATGAATCTTTCAATTTTTGGGGAGAGTGTTGGTCTGTTCCCCAAATACGACGAACGGGAAATCAGGCTAACTATCTACTGCGATAACCTTAACACCGTCAACATCTTTGATTCCCTTCATGCTCAACCGGGCTATAATGTCATACTCAAAGAGGCGATGGATTTTTCAATGGGCTTCCGGGTTGATATACGAGTCATTCATATTCCTTCTGAAGACAACTTCGTCGCAGATGCAATATCACGAAATCATCGAGCCCTCGCAATATCACACGTTCCCGATCTGCAAATATTCCCTTTTAGACCCCCTCGAGAAGTGCTGGGGGCGGCGCCGAAATGATAAACGAGTACCTTGCTGGCGTGGCGAGACCATTGCCACGTCACCCGCCCTGGCCTTTACACGATATTCGTCAACGTCGTGCTATTGCGCTTGGTTACACCAAAGACAAGACATCCAAAGAGTCTTATTCATCAGGCATTAACTCATATATTTCTTTCTGCGACCAACATCATCTGCCCCTTGACCCTACACCAGATACGCTTTCGCTGTATGTTGCGTACATGTCCGCATTCATCATCCCGCGCTCTATCAAAAATTATCTCTCCGCCATTTCGTACGGTCTCCGTCCTTTCTTCCCGGAGGTGAAAGAAAATCGAAAGCATTCACTCGTGGTGGAAACCTTGGAAGGAGTTAAACGTTGGCTCGGGTCTGAGGTAAACAGAAAGCTGCCTTTACCGATCTTGGTCGTCCAAAACTACATCTACTCGCTCACACCATCTTCGTCCCATAACGACATTTTGTTTGGTGCTATGCTTGCCTCTGGCTTTCGCGGCTTACTGCGTCTCGGAGAGATGGTTGCTCATGACCGTATCAAACTGCGAAATCCACGGAAGTATACGCTCCGTTCATCGGTTCAGTTGGTTCCCAATGGTTATCAATTCATTGTCTTCACAAAAACCGACCGCTTTTTCGAAGGTTCTAAAGTTATGATTGTAGATCATGAGCTCCTTCATGCGTCTCGATGTTTTTATGCATACCTCGCTTTGCGAGATGCTCGCTTTCCCTTCAACCCATTCCTTTGGCTCACGTCCAGCGGTTCTGTGCCACTGAGGTCATGGTTTATTCGCCGCCTGAGGAAGCTTCTTCCTGACAAATCATATGCTGGCCAGTCCCTTCGTTCTGGTGGTGCAACTTTTCTGGCTGAGGATGGTGTTCCTTTCGACCTCATCAAAGCTAATGGTCGCTGGTCCACCGAGACCTTTCACATCTACATCCGTAAAAACCCCGTCATCCTGCAATTGCTTCTTCGTCATCGTCGCCATCCTACTGCCTCCACGTAACCTTCCATCTGAAGCTTTCAGCTTCTCTCACTCTTTAGCTCTTTACCTATTCGGTTACGGCGCCGGGCAGAATCGATCGTTTTGGGGGCTTTTGCCCCGTTGATGGCTAACAAAGAAACGAAGGAATCGCAGGTTGATTGGTCGGGTTTAAACGGGGAGTTTTAACAAGGTCAATCAACCGGTGAGTGATGAGTTCACTCAGCCTTGACCTGCCATCCTTACTTGCCCTCTCAGATGAGAGTGTCCTGCGCGTGTCCGCAGCGGCAATCTCTTCGCGAACCGTTGTCGTTCGCACAGCATTCCGAGCCGTAGTCGCTCGATCATTCTGAGACACAGTTCTCGTGCTCGCGAGTCATGCGCTCGCACCTACTCTACGGCCTCCTGGCGGACTAGGAGATTTATCTCTTTCTTACCGTCCGCCAGGTAGGTTTCACTATTTAGTATCGTTAAACTCTCTCTTACCGTCTGACAGTGTACATTTTTGCGCTTCCCGCCCTGTATAGTAGTGTATGATTATTTTTCCAATCTCTTTCTTTTCTCTTGTTGTATGTATTATACTTTACTTGTTTTTCTTTTCATTTTCTGTACTTTTCCCTCCCATGTACCTATTCGGTTACGGCGCCGGGCAGAATCGATCGTTTTGGGGGCTTTTGCCCCGTTGATGGCTAACAAAGAAACGAAGGAATCGCAGGTTGATTGGTGTGAATCACATACCAAGATGATCGTAGATCGATAAAAGGAAGCAATTTCTTTCTCCACAGAATCCATGGAAATAACGATCTTGCTGGCGTGAAACCTCCTAAGAGACTCCACTAGAGCGTATGACATCGGCCGTTTGATAATCTTCGATTGCCGGATTATGAGGAAATGTAGTTCATTTCTAGGAAAGCTAAGTTGGCCAACAGGGTAGCTAGACAAGTAAAAGCGCTATTGAGCAAACAGAAAGGAACGGGTAAAGCAAGTCGGATTATGGAAGAACGTAAGCAAGACGTGTCGGCGTCACGACCGAGATTTTCGTGATCCTGTTTGTTTCTCACGCAACTCCTTCACCTCCTCGCTCACCTCCTCTCGCTCATCTGCTCCCCTATCGACGCGACTTTTTTCAAATCAATTATCCCTACCACTCTGGTGGAGAAGCGGTATTGAATTGAGGCATAGGAGTTCTTGGGGAGATAATAGCGGATAGGTGCGAAAATAGATTGTCATTCGCAAGCTGACGCGTTTCTCATGAGACCGAAAGCGTTTCGTGATAGCCTGATAGGGAATACCGTCGATGAAGGGTAGCAGCTCCTAATCCTCAAGCTTGGACGAATGTTTCAAACTGGCCGAAGCGTGAAGGTCAGCTCTCTGATAGCAAGCCGCTTATGCCGATTCTCTCAATCCAGATAACATTCCAGAATTCAGCCAGAACGGATGCGGGAAGGTCCTGACGGGCGCAGCATCAGCACCCTCAGTCATACTAGGCAGAATGTACGGATCACTCATCCTAACGACACTTAATTTTGATCGTTCGACTACAGGCTTGATATTTTTATATGTTCTCTCATATGAATGTCCAGAAATTCCTGGAATTATCGTCTTGGAGGCCGCCCCATTTGACTGGCAATGTTGCCGTGCGAGGCAAATTTCGAAGAAGACCTATTTCACCTTCGGGTCGAACGAAAATCCGTTGATCAAAGCGACTGGCACGGAGCGGAACGTGTCACTGATTATGTATGTCTGTATGTCTCTATCCGACATTGTAACGCAGAACACCATCTAACAATACATTGATTCCTAGGAACGGCATATTATCGCGGTCAACGCAGTCTCCCTCTTTGCTTGTACTTCGGTCGTGCTGGCTGTTATCCTGTTGTTTCAACTGGCAGATGTTGACGTATCTCTGATTTTTGGCGAACGACGGCTCTTTGCACTGTCTCCCGATCCTCAACTCACGATAACATATCACTAGTGGAGGATATACTCTCAGTATAAAAGTTGATAGCAGACCCAGCAGAAATCCAGAGCTACAACCACATCCAGATCTCAGCTTCCTACACATATTCAAACTTCCTTTCCACATCTTAATATCAATGGCTCGCAAACCCGCTTTCGCACCCAAAGAGCCCATCGCCAAGCTTCCTTTGGCTACTCGCAAAGACCGTATGTTATCCTAATCTCCATTGTCGCCTATCCCTGACGACGGCTCCCCCAGTCCGCGACAACTACGAAGCCAAAAGGGCAGACCTAGAGAAACAAATCTCTGAGCTCTTGGGTGTCGACTTCAAAGCCAACCTCGATCCTAACGAAATATGGGCTTACAACACCGACGAAAGCAATTCCATCGGCGGCATGTTCTACCGGTAAGCTCTCTTTCATCCTCACTTCATCAATGAGCACTGACCATTGAATCTTCCAGCTACGTCGACGGCTTCTTATCCTGCCTCAAACAGTACATTGAAAGATTCGGTGACGACGGAAAAGACCATTTCAATGCCGCCGTTACCCAATCCGAGCTCCAAGTTCACGTCAACCGCCTCGGGGACAAAGCCCCAACCATCGATTGCCAAATCACCGATGGTGTCTTCAGTATCCTCTTCCATCAAGAAAAACTCGGCTACAGCCAAGGCTACATCTTCAACGAGCTTCTTAAAGCTGTCGAAGCCGTTCCACGAGAGGGCTTGTCCGTTTGGGCCAAGAACTCGATCCAGGAGTATTACGAAGAGCAGATTGACGATTTGTGCGACAAGATTGCGGATGTGCTCAATATGCCTGATATCGTTGTTGAACCTTCCTTTGAGGAGAACTACAAGGCTTTGAAGGCCGCCAAGGAGGACGACTCTTGGGAGGAGCAGTTTGGCCGTGCAACCTACGCTTACATCGAGGGCTTGCACAGTCAATTGGTCTCTCAAGGATTCAAAGGGGATGATATGTTGCAGGAGGGTATCGCGGAGGTGATGACCGCACAGAAAATTGTTTTCCTCGTTGTTCCGAAGAAGTACAATGATCTCGTTTTGGAGGACGGTGTGCTCGACTTGCGCGTGAGTCTTTCGCTTGGAATCTTGGCATAAGCTGGCATCTGACAGTGTTCTGTAGACTATTCCTGCAAAGTGGTGGGTTGACGTCGCCTCCTCGGGCTCGGGGTTGGTCGACTTGCTTTAAATAGAAGTCGCATATTACCAGCGTAGATTTAGATAGTATCCTTGTTAAAATGCCCCGTATCCTCTCCCGATTTATCCAAATACTTGCTCTTTGTTTCCACTTAGGCTCGGACTTTTTATCAGGAGACCTTGGTGGCTTCGGAACATAAAAGCGATGGTATCAACCATCGGTTTCTATACTACTAATTGTAACTACCTACGCGTTAAAGGTCATGAGGTGAGGGAAGAATGGGCTATCGCTACTACTACTAAGTAAATAAGGATGAATAGATGCCATCAGTTCGTGCTACCTACATAAAAAGAATGGTTGGAGAATGATACAGTGTATGTGATGCTTGCTGGTGTACAGTTCACGGAGAAGGAAAGGTATGAAACAGAAGAACCAGGGAAAGTGATAATGAAGGTGACGACAGTGAGAACCTATGTGAATTATGAATGGTCGGGCCCTCTACCGTCTTGCAACACGTTTGCGCTCACGACCGTCCTCTTCGACATCCATCGCTTCGCCCAGGTTGAAGTTCTGGTTCTGGACTAGGCTTGCGGCGTTTCGGGAACTCCGTGTTCTTCGCCTGAGGCTCGTCGCACTGGCCGCACCAGAAACAGGTGAGGGGGCGGATGACCCGCCGCTAACAGATGATGGGGAATCCAACATCATCATGACAGCGTGTCGACGTTTAGTTCCAGCTGCGACGTCTGCAATAGACATGGCCATTGGGGACGACGGCATCTCTGGGGAAGGGAACTGATGTTGACTGGGAAATTCTAGTGCTGTAGGTGTTGTGGAATCGGTCTTGGCAACAGCTCGTTGTTTTGAAGTCCGTTGAGTCTGCCGCAGGGCTGCAGGGGGCGGTGAGGGTGAGGATGGCTGCGAGGAAGTCCCTTGTCCATGCAGTCGTGTCGTTTGGGTCGTCTGAAGTGTAGTGTTCTATAAAAGTGGGCGCTAGTCAGAGGTCACCTTAAAGTATAAAAATTGAACCTTGTGACATACCTGCTCTCTGGTCGTCCGGCTAGGTACACTAGGAACTGTTTGTGCCTTCGCAGACTTGGCATCAGGTTTGGGTGCAGGTGCAGCGGTCGCTGCTGTCGATCGACCGCGCTCCCGTTCCTTTTCCTTCTCCTCCTCTTCCTCTTCTTCTTCTTCCCGAGCCTTTATGGCCTCCATTCTAGCCTCTATCCAATCCATAACCTTCCCAATTGTCATCCCGTCGGATTCGGCAGAGGAGCCCGAACCCGAGGTATCGATGCCACCGACCGACACTCCTTGTTGTATCATCATGAGCAAGTCATTACAGGCCGCAGCATACCCAGCATTATATGCCCTTTTAGAAGCATTTCTTGATGAACGGTATAGCGTTGTGATGCTCAATGCAGCAGCTAGCGAAAAAGAATGTCCCTGTCAGCTTATTGAGCCAAAAGTAAAATTAGGGGAATGCTTACCTTTGAAATTGTTCACGAGTTCTGTTTCTGCATTCTGGTATGGTGTCGGTAGGGAAGTGGCCAGCGTGTTGAGGTTGAGAGAAGACTCCATGGACGTCGAAGAGAAAGAATTGTCGTTCTGGGAACCGCGGATTCCGGATACGGGTTAGTGCCACGTGAGAGTAAAAGGTCTTGCATGACAACCACAAACAATTCCGGAAACTTCCAAATGATTCATGATTCCCAACAGTGAAGACTAACTATGTACAGGTGCAATAAAGCAGTAATAAATAAACATTCTACGTACTGCTCTGACCATCTCTTTCCGCCTTGGCAATAGCCGCAGCTTCCAGCTCTGCAAACGAGCCACTCTTCAGACACATGTTTCTGAAGATGCCATCCTCCTTCTGTATCAACCGAAGCGGGGTGTCGAATTCGATTAATTTGCCTTTATCCAAGACAATGAGCCGGTCATAATCAATAACCGTTCGGAGCCGATGTGCAACTGATGAGAGATCAGTACAACGCTCATATATACAGCCTCAAGGATACCGCACCTGTCAGCAAGAGCGAGTTCGTAAACTCTTCCCTGATCGTCGTCTGAATCTTGGCATCCGTAGCAAAATCAATGCTGCTAGTTGCCTCATCCAATACGATAATAGAACTTCTCCTGAGCAACGCCCTTGCCATTGCAATCAGCTGTCTTTGACCCTGCGAGAAATTGGTTCCTCCAGCAGATACTTTCGTATCCAAAGACAGTGATGTTTTGGCATCAATGTCCGTCGCTGAGCTTATCGAACTCGTCGTTTCTTCCCGCTCTAATGCCATGTGAATAGAAGGCGGTCTAGAAGACTCGGGTGAGCCAGCTGTTGATGGTGCCCTGGAAGATCTTCGAGAGGCCATCTGGCTTTGGGAAATGATCTGTACTCGGTACAAAACGTCTAGACATTCGCTATCCGTGTGTTCCCCGAATGGATCCAGATTATCTCTGAGGGTACCCGAGAAGAGAGTGGCATCCTGAGGGATAAAGGTCTAAAAAAAGAAACTAGGTCAACCATACTGGAACGAGAAGGTAACCAAGACACGCACCAAACGAGACCGCAAATCATGTATTCCAATCGTCGAAATATCAATACCATCAATCATAATACGGCCGGCTGAAGGGTCCACCTGCAACAAGCACTTAGACTAATAGCTGACCGAAGTTCTGGATAAACTCACAAATCGTAGTATACTCATCGCCAAAGTCGACTTCCCACTTCCCGTTCTTCCGAGTAATCCAACTCTTTCTCCGGATTTGAGGGTGAACGAAATGTCTTGCAGCACCGCAGGAAGGTCGGGTGCATATTTGACCTCCAAATTCTCTACGCGGATCAACTCGTTATTGTTGGAGCTTGATGGCCAGTATGCGGGTGGTCGGTTGTTTTCAATGATTGCTGGGGGTTCCTGTGGTAGGTCCAGATATTCGACAACACGTTCGACGGAGCTGAGGAAAGGTTACTCCCAAAAAAGTCGAGTACAACCGGTGAACGTACTTGAGATCCAATTCTAGGGCTGTCCAGAACCGACAAGCCCAATACACGGAACTGGTGAAACTAAGTGCACTAGTGATACACAACCCAGCTAACCCTGCACCACCGCGAATTGTAGAAATGGAAAAAAGCGAAGTTATGAAGACAGCCTGCGGAGATCCTCGTCAAGTAACGAAGATGCGAATTCCATGATATTTCCATACCAAGCTTCCAAGCGCATCAAAGTTTAACAATAACCATCTATTTGTCATCCAGAAGCCATACCACATCTACACTTAGTTAGACCGGTCAAGGTGAGTCCCGAGAGTACAGATGCCATACCTGCGTGGTGTAGTCGATCTTCCCATGTAAGCTATCCAAGAAGCGTTTCTCGGCCGAAAAAGCTCGTACTGTCACGATACCTTCCAGTAGCTCACCGAAGTCCGAGAATATCGGTGAACGGGAGTTGGACTCCATTCGACGGAGGTCACGACCAGTGTTCAGGTACGCAATGGCGAGTTCACGGTAAATGAAGCCGATTACGGAGGCAGGCAGAAGGAATAGCGGGAAGGCGACGCTGTACACGATAAGTTGCATAATCATAGGAAGGCTCGGAAGGTGGAAACGTACGCGATGGTGATAACAGACGCAAAGAAGCTAGCCAGAGAGGAATTGACCGCTTGTAATGATCCGGCCAGGGAGGAGTCAATAGTTTCAATATCTTTTCCGAAACGGTTAAGCATACGGCCTGTGTGAAGAATTTCAGCAATTTGCATCAGTAAATTCGCACTGGGAAAGTTACCTTGTGGGGTCGTATCGTGGAAACGGAAGGTAGCTCGGACTACTGTGACCAAAAGTTGCCTGTCAAATAGTGAGCCAATCTGAGCTATGTGAGGACGAGGTTAGCTCACTTGAACAATGTCCTCGACGCCCTCAATGCACCCGTATATTGTGCTGTAACCGATAAAACGTTGACTAGTACGTTGCCTAGGCCAATTGCTGCATACACGCCAACGTAGAACAGTGGATGTTCGTGTGCGTTGGGCCAGTCCACGCCGAAAAGACCTTTCGCGGTCGTTGAGTACACTGGCTGTGAGTGGATAGCAAACTGATGGTGTGCAGTGCTAACAAAGCTCTCTGTAACAAACCCATGCTCAGATGTTCCAGCCGTTCGGAATGGTAGGTATGAACGCAATGAATAGAAGCTCGAGCTGCCGCTGGGGGTTTTGTAAGCATCGCCCCATTGCTGTAAGCAGGAACGTTAACTGGGAGCACTACGGTGCGAAATTGGAACAGACCCATATCCAGAGTTTCTCTCCGACGCTCAATAGCTGATTCATCACAACGAAGAGAGCCAAGATACCCCAAATGTAGTAAGACCTATAAAAATGTCAACACAAAGACAGAACATGAGAGATTGGAATCGTACGATGCTTCGAGGTATTTCCTATAGATCCTCCATTTGACACTACCAGTCTCGCGGTGTTCGTCTTTGACAAGTTTGCGGGGTTTTTTCTGAGCTCGTTCGGTTTCAGCTGTAGGGCTATCGGCTTCGTTGACGCCCTTTTCCACAGACTCCTTTTCAGCAACGGCGATTTCCTCGCGGTGAGCGTCTACACTGGCCTCAGTGGAAATATCTTCTAGTATACCACGAGCTTTGAGGTCCTGAATCGTGCCCTGGGTATCGATTCGGCCGTCTAGCATACGGATGAGATAATGAGCACCAGGGAGAACGAGATCAACATGGTGGGTAACGAGAACCTAAGTGGCGAAAATCAGCAGGGTTCAAGGAAGATAGTGAAAAGAGTACCTACCACCGTGCGGTTTGCTAAAAGAGGTCCGCAGAGAAGGTGCTCGTACAAATAACGTGAGGTATGACTGTCCTGTGGGAGGATAAGTGATGAGAGGTACGGAGATCCAAGTCGACTTACCACAGCACTGAGGGGGTCATCCAGAAGCACATATTTCGTTCTGGCATAAACAGCGCGCGCCAAAGCCACCCTGTACAGAAGAATGAGGCCTTTGACATAGAACACAATGTTTGAAACCTACCGAGCTTTTTGACCTCCACTCAGACTGACACCCCTGGGGTAATCGTCGGCTCAGAGCTCTCACTTTCGCTTATACGGGGATATGAACACACCTCGCACCAATCTCCGTAGAATCGCCATCTTCGAGCATATCCAAATCTGGTTTCAGGGCACAAGCCTCAATAACCGCCTTGTATCGCTGCTCGTCATAGGGATATCCAAAGAGAATGTTCTCCTTGATCGTTTGGTGTCGGAGCCACGGCGACTGAGCAGCGTAGGAGATGGCTTGCATGTAACCATTCTCATCCACTTTGCTGGGGTTTTTTGACATGATAATCCGCCCACTTAGAAGGGACATTTCGCCGAGCACAGCCAGCTGATTGGGGAGTGTCAGGAATACGAAATTTCTATGAAGGTAATGGCTTACAAGCAACGCGGTCTTTCCACTGTGATTGGGAGCTCAGTCGAGATTGCTCAAAGTGCAATATAGCTAACACACCTTGCAGTAGGGCCAGTCACGACCGTCAATTCACCTTCAGGGAATACCACCGATATATCCTTCAACTCAAACCTATGGTCTCCAAATTCTCCGTTAGATGGTGTTTGGGAATGCACCGTGATCGTATCCGATGAGTCTGACGGGTGTGCGTCATGACCTTGACCGTTTTGCCCTGAAGGAGTTGAAGGTTCGGGACCAAGGTCATTGCCCTTGTTTGGTTGCTCCGCGTCTTTGCCGTTGTCCTTGGTCTCTACCTCGTTCCATTTCACCGTGGCATTCTCGAGACCCAAACCTTCAGCGTCTGCACCTGAAAGCTGTGGTTCTGACAAGTCCTTTTTGAGCGATGAGACTTGCTCGTCAACTTCGTCTTCACCGAGATAGACAGCAATACGGTCGAGAGCCACCTTGGTCTGTTATATGTAAATCAACACCCGGGGATTCAACAACATGGTGTGGCACGAACCTGAAGAAGCTGAACAATCCATGTCGGTATAACATTCAATGGAGCTCGGATCATGTTGAATAGCGCGATAGCCTATTTCAACGTCAGATACCGAAGTTGAATGCTGATGAATAGAGCATAGGCTTACAGTAAAAGCCACGTCAATGGTCAACTCATTGCCCTGAACGACGAACGTGAAGAATGAAATGATGGAGACCAAGATGGGAGCGCTCATCCATAACAGTCCGAACATCACCGAGTTTACACGAGCTGATAAAAGTCACTGAGTCTTCCTTCAAAGCCTAGTGAGGGGGAGCGAACCTTTGACCATCCACTTCATCTCTTTCTCTCGAGCATCCATAGCCCTATCTATCCAGCGCTCTTCCCAGGCAAAGAATTTGATGAACTTAACCTGTAGGGGCACTCGTTAGAGATTCAACATTCTGCTACAAGGAAACCCACTGCGCCGATGAGTTCGTTCAACACCCCCATCCTCTTATCCCTAGCTGCCAAGTTACCTTTCTGAATCCGAATACTCCTTCTGGCAAGTAAGGTGTTGAGTGGCCATCCTGCAAGCAGTACGACAAAGCCAGCGAATGCCGAGACACCGAGGAGCCTATTATAAATGGGTGAGATACAGCTGCAACTTCTCGAAGATCGGAACGTACTGGTATAGGTAGGCACAACCAATAATGATTTCAAGGGGACTGCCATAAATGAGGTACAGACCAGTCACAACTTGGCATATCTGTAACAAGAACTCAGAACTCGAGCCTAGTAGGACTGGCAAAAGACGCACCCTGTTAGCATCGCCGGCCATTAAATTCACGATCTTCCCGACGTCGGCGCCAGCTTTTGGATCATCAGCCTTCTCAGCTTCCTTGCCCTTTCCTTTGGCTTTCTTCTTGCCATTATCTATTTGTAAAAGAGATCAGCCAAGAAACCAGAAAACAGATAATTAACATACCAGAACTCTGTGCATTCTGAGTACCATCATCATTGCCTTCAGTCTTTTTGTCCTTGTCCACGATACCAGAATAGTCTTTCCTCTTCAAGGCCTTGTCGTATATGGCAGCCATCAGTTCTGATCGGACCCGTGTAGCTGCGCGTCTTCCGAACCAGAGATGTTGCAAATCGGATTCCGCCTGCACAGATAGGTCAGCAGCGGCCGTCACGTAAGTTGAATTGGGCTTACCTTAGCCAGAGAAGAGACAAACATAAGAACAGCGTACACGTATGCCTTTGAGCGGTCAGCAGGTGTGGAATTCGGTTTGTCTATTGCCTTCAGGATCTGGCTAATAAGAACTTGAGCCCGTATCACCTGGGGAGCATAGTTGTCCGACTCACTTGAGGAAAAACGGGTTGAGGTAGTTGAAGCATGTGCTAAGCATGGTAAGCAAAGCATCAAGCATGAGGTCTAACGAGTTGGTAGCCCAAATCTTGCGTAGGAGTGTTCTCCGGTGAATACTGCTGAACTTGATAAAGATAGGTCGAGACTGGATAGTTGGGCTCAACTTCCAAACATCGTTGTCGTTTAGTGTCGTGTGCTTCCCACGTTGCACCAATGGATGAACCCAATTGAAAGATAGCCATCCCCAAACGGTCGTGTAGTCTTCCGGTGAAATAGTATACCCCTTGTAGATGTTGAGAACGGACCATAGAGAAGAAAAGGTCAAAAACGTACGATCTCTGTTCTGTTGACCCTGGTACTTGGAATAGCCATCGGTGTGTTGAGTGTCACAGTCAAGACGAGTAAACATGCTGCTAGGTTGAACGAATGCGCAACTATTTCCAAAATCGAGAGCGAAGGAGTACCCCAGACGGCACGACTGTACAGTAGCCCTCCGAACTGCAACACTCCCGCAAGCAGCTGCAACAGGTAGACCACAAGTAGATCGAATGGAGCCGTGGCACTTGGACGAGCGATGGGGCGAACGACAGTGTAGGTCCATACAAACGCGACCAACAGAGGCCGAACCCCGTTCCAAATGTCCACGGTGTCGGCAGCGACGAAATGGTACGACCCAGCAATTGTCCAACATATCACCTCCAAAAGCCCAACAAACACCAGAACTACTGTTCTCCAAACCTGCACCACCTCCACAACCTCTACTTTGGAAGCGTCTTCGTCATCCGTGACTGTATCTCCGCCTGCAGAATCCACGTTGCTCATGAGAGCCTCGGCTTCATTAAGGGTGATGTAGGTCCGAAACGGCTGCTTCAGATTCTGGATTGTCTTTTTTACTGATTTCGGAAGAGGTACTGGAATCCAAAAGAGCGAAAGGAGGAACACGAAGGCTGTAGGAATAATGGCAGCCCAGGTACCGCGGATGCAAGCATTGCCAAAGTCGACAGCACTGGCATGCCCACAAAGGCCCATGTTGCCGGCCTGCTGTTCTCAGTAGTTCGAAGACTGTTGAGTATGGGCACAAAGGTGGAGGGTAAGGTTGGGTAGCCGTGGACACGACTGCTGGGAAGCGAGACACGAGAGTAAAATAATGAAATGTTGGCACAGCCACCGGCGCCTATTCTAGGGTTCGCGTCACCGGCTGTAATCGGCTTCGAAATACTGGGAGGACCCAGGAGATTGGTATCACTGCGTGATCGTCCCAGAACACTGGATTCACTGCATCTCGGGAACGAATCCACAGTTCAGGGCTCAAGTTTGGCTCAAGTGCTCACCAAGCACGCCATAAGCTGTATTTTTTGCACTACTAAATGTACCAGGTTGAAGCTATATTTTGTAAACTCTTTATGCCCCTTAGACAGCGACGAAGTTTTCGGCATCAGGTCCAGTAGAATTGAGATAGTTTGGGTTCTCAATTTCGTACGACGCGGAAGAATCCACAACAACAGCTACAGAGACGAAAGCTGGTCAGCACCATGGTTCAAGGATAAGTACACGTCTAAATGTGAGCTTACTGATATATCCAAGAACACCATCTGCGACACTTTCTCCGAGGAGCTCCAAGTCTAGGAACGCGCTATTACCATCGGTGCCCAGCTCCTGAAGAATAAAGTCGTCCTCATTCAGTGTCCGGTTCTGCTCATTCAGACTATATGGCTCTAAAGCCAAAACTTTATCACTGAAACTATCATCGAAGAAGAATTGCGCCGTGTGGACCAGAGTTCCTGAATGAGATACAAGTGTGCTTTTTATAATTAGAGTCAGCGCAACCCGGCTCTTTCACCCAACTTTAACAAACACGTACCCATTTGGCGAAGTCTCGTATCCGATGTGGAACATCGCATGGATGTGAATGCAACGAGACTCGTAGAATCCGGGATAGATTGTACGCAATTCAACCAATCCCTCAGAATTGGTAGGTAAACCTCCTCGTAAGAAGGTTTCGTTGCGAACAAGGGGCCCTATCATTTGATCAGGAGGTGGCAAAGTGGTGGGATAACTTCCATATATGCCCGTGGCATTAGCTATATCATTCAATCACTGTAAAAGGCTATAAAGTTGAGTTCACTCACCTTGCCAAAGTTCAACGAAAACGTTTTCCAGTGGTTTGCAGCCGTTGACGTCGACTACGCCGATGTCAAGCGTAAGTGGAACACCACTATTAGGAAAAGGTCAAGTATCAAAACAAATGTAGGTGATGAGCAACCTACGCTTGATCTTCGATCAGATCATATCGAACCATTTCATTGTTAATATAGTATGGGCCTTCCATTACCTTGATACTGATTTATTGACCTTTCAATGTTGATAATACAAGGTCACTCACCTCTGGAGCAACCACACATGTATGGCTACGTATAGAGAGAAGAACCGTCAATAACTCGGGCGCGGAGCACGAATCAACCTCCTTACTTGTTAAGATCGATAGGGTACTGATTCGGAGTATCATACATACTCGGCGTGTCTTGCCCCTTGGGTAATGCCCTCTTAGCTTTGCGGTGTCCATGGAAGGTAGCAATCTGAGGACTGCATTCCCGTGCTGCTAAGTGACGAGCAGAAGCAGCAGCTTCTCTTCGAGCAAGTTCAGCATCTCCCATGCGGCGATATACTTCGCCGGGATGAGCTACATTATAGGGTCAGTCAATAGTGTGTCTGGTTTAGGAGTCGATAGTTCTCACCGACTGCAACAGAAGTAAAAGCAAGTAGAGTGACAAGGGATGTCGTCGAGATCATTGTAAGGCTTTTTGCAATGTCTGTTTAGGCTGAGAAGGCTTCTCTTATATATGAGTGAAACGAGTGGGTACTACGGTTATTCGCACGAATCGCGGGACCCGCAACTTGAAGGAGCAGTCGCTACCTGCTCCAACAGCCAAAAGAAGTAACTAGCACGCCGTGACCCGAACATGCACGAAGAAGTGGCTGGTAGCATACAACCCCGGAACGGCGGTTCGCAAAGTAAATCCGGATCAAGTAGGAATTCGAGTTTCTTTGCACGCCGAATATTGCTGATCGAACGACTCGGATAGGCAACCGCATTACTGTTCTATGATTGGCTCTGTAAGTTCAAATTACGACCGTCGTAAGAGAATGCAGGAAACTTACAAAGCTCAGTCATACCTACTGACGCCACCTAACCTCGCCAAAGCCGGGTATACAAACCCCATCTTGAATATTAGAAGCAAACTGGGAGCTTGTGACAAATCACCGTAATAAACGCTGACTAGAACACACCAAAATAGTTATCACAATGTTGAATGTCAAAAGTGTTTACACGGCGTTCCCATGGGTCCTTCGAAGCGTCGAACGCCTAGTTGTTTGCAGTCTATAAATCATGCACCAGGAGAGATACCTTTCTCGCCTTCGCTTGTATTGAATGTCGTGTGGGTTCTATCGCTTTCAACCCGTAGAACACGCACCTCGTACTGTTACTCCGCAAAAGAGGTCTCGTAATGCGAGAAGGTTGTGCATACATTGAGATTCTACGTTGCGCTGAGGCCTGTAGCCTGTCAGGACCGAAGTGTTGAGCCGCTCAAATACGGCGGCCAGTGCTTCAAGTAAGCTAAATGATCATGGTCAGTAAGATTGATCCCTTCTTGAAGCCACGAAGCCGGGTTTGTAGCCATTTCGCGCTTTTCTCGCGGGCTTGATGGTGGTGATTGGTCAAGATGTTCGGGCGCTTGCACTAGCATGTGACTGCCTGACTGGGCGTCTGACTCTTACATAATTGTGACAGTGTGATCATAAAATTTTTCTAGTGCAAGATATTTACATAGCACTGGGTGCATGGACCAATACAATGTGACAGTATATCGATGAGATATAGGTATTTTATTGACCAGCTTATTGAACGCCACTGTGCTGGTCAATATAAAACCTATACACCATCAATATGTTGTCGTAGGATAATGGACCATGCACCCAGTGTAGATTTCCCTATTACACTGTAAAATCTTCGCTTCCAGTCGAGTTCAAGTAGTTGGTGTTCTGGATAGTGTACGACGCACTGGAGTCAACACCGACAGCTAAGCAGATTGTCAGCGCGGGAAACCCAACCATCCAAAGCAAACATCTTACTGATATATCCAAGAACACCGTCCTGGAGAGACTCCCCGAGAAGTTCCAAATCAAGGAAAGCATTGTTACCGTCAGAGTTCTGTTCTTGAAGAATACCGTCGTCTTCGTTGAGAGTACGATCATTGGTGTTTGTGGTGTACGGCTCAAGAGCCAAAACCTGGTCGCTGAAAGCATCGTCGAAGAAGAGTTGACCAATGTGAACCAGGTTCCCGGAGTGAGAGATGAGTGTTCTTGTGAAACCGCTCAATTAGCATGCGCTATTTTGTGAAAGTCAGAGAGACATACCCGTTCTCAGCAGTCTCATAACCGACATGGAACATGGTGTGGATGTGGATAGTGCGGCCTTGGTAGTATCCAGGATAGAGAGTAACCAGTTCGACGATGCCATTAGCATCGGTAGGCAGTCCACCGCGGAGGAAAGTCTCATTGCGAACGAGGGGTGTGGTGCCTCCAGGCGGTCCTCCGGGGCCTTGACGAGCTTCTAGTGATGCGGTGGTGGGAGGTGGACCGCCTGGACCTCCTCCCAAGGTCGCTGGGTAGCCACCGTATACGCCCGTTGCATTGCCTACGGGGATATATCAGACAGAAAGGAGACCTGCGAGTGAGAGTTGCATACAGGCCCAGATCTCGACGAAGACATCAGAAAGTGGTTCACAAGTGTTGACATCAAGAACGCCGATATCAAGGGTAAGCGGAACACCACTTGAGAACAAACGATGGGTTAATATTACACCGAAAGCGGGGAATACAATGAGACGTACGGTTGATCTTCAATCAAGTTCTTCCGAACGTACTCGTTGTTGATGTAGTATGGCCCTTCAGTCACCTTAATTGAGGTGGTAAGCCATCTTTCGTTATCGACGTAGCATGTCCTCTCACCTCTGGAGCTAGCACGCAAGTATTGCTGCGGAACAGTCATCAGTACCCAAAAGGCAATGAATACGGGCGAGATCTCTTACTTTTGGATCTCAGTGTAATGAGGAGCATCGGCACTAGCAGTGCTCGTCGCCTGCCTCTTTGTCAGAGCTCTTTTAGCTTTGCGCTGAGCATTGAACGCGGCGATTTGAGGAGCACAGTTTCGCGCAGCCAGATGGCGAGCAGAAGCGGCCTCTTCTCTACGAGCTAATTCACCATCGCTCAGACGGCGGTGAACTTCACCCGGATGAGCTACATGAATGAAAAATATGAGCCTGAGACTACAGGATCACCGAGGCATGAGCTCACCAACTACAAGAGAAGCGAGGGTCAACAGGCTTGCGAAGGTTGAGAAGATCATTGGAGTATTGTATTCCTGTGGTTTTGGATCGAGTCTTGAGACCTTTTATATTATTCAGTATCGTTGTTTGTACCAGCAAGATCAAATGCGAGGCAGCGCACATACCTCATGCGGCCAGTCATCATATACTTCGTCTCCACAACTTAGCAGAAAGAATCAAAACGATAGAGTATCGCTTACGTCGATTCTGTATATCAATGCGGGACCCGAGGGTCGTCACACGATGGTCCAATCGGACCTGTGGATTTCTAGACCAAACCCCCGTTTGACCCCCGTTGTCACTTCTGATTATCCTCGCTTTTCAGAACTAAATGGTAATGGAGATGTGAATGCTTGTGATTGTGCGCAAATGAATGAAGTCAAAGGTCTGCTTCGAGAACTTGATTACAACGTGCCTTTCCGTCCCAACGCAGCTGAGCTCGTGCTATAACACCTGCCGCAGACTGGGACGGGAGAGGTATTCGCGAGGTATTCGCGTTCCAAATCCCACATAAAGGCTTTTGAGTGCGAGTATCGGAGGGATGAGTAATGCTACATTCCCTATTCGTTGCTTTGTAGAAGTCATCAATCAAGGAATCCCCAAATGCACACTGTCGATTTTGGTAATCTCGAAGTTTAATATGGCCGAAGAATCAAGCCATCCGCAACAATCCTGGTGACCAACAAGCTTTTTAGCAGTCCGAGTCAACGCTCTTTGCACATGATGCATACCTAGTCTCCATAACTTTCGAGCGCCGAAGTAGTATGGTGGTTCATCAAGGCCGCCGCCAAGATCAGAGTACTGAGTGCTATCTCAGATGGACCATGTCTATCTGCTTTGTATCGGCTGGAACTAAAAGTTGACGGACTTGAGTAGTAAATCGCTGCGAAGAAACGTCTTATTGGTAAATCATAATGCAATAGCTCCTCACGTTCAGAAGACCTCCCAACGAGAAAGGTCTGGGTAACGGATACGAAGAAGAGCACTGTGTATGAAAAGGCGGCATGGCGGTCGAGAAAGAGGTGATGTTTGGTAAACATTAATAAACACCCACGCGTCGTCCTGAACGATGACGCCGTCGCAGAACGCCCGCCCTTGGCGATGGCTACGACGTTTTCTACCTCAATTTTTACAATGCTTCGCCCATAACAACTTCATTCATGATGCATGATCACTGACTTCCAACTCTCGAAACTGGCTGTATCAACCTAAATCGATATCGACATCGTGCTTTAACGTCATCATCCTATTCCCCTTGTTTGCGGACAGCAAAGAGAAGATCAATGGTTTAAAAGACTGGGTGTAGGGCATCAGATGGGAAGAACATGCTATGAACACCAGAGGATTAATTGTGTGTCTGGGGGGTCACTGGTATGTTTTATGTCCAGGTACTTGTTGATATTGTTCTGATTCGATGCCGAAGAATCAAACGCATCGCCCGACGAGTGGATTGACTATCTCCCATAAATCTCTCTCTGACCCGTCAGAACAACCCACTTCAACCCTTTTCAAGTCCGAATACCAAGGAATACGAATAAGATTTTAGAATAAGGGCAACAATTGGTTTTCTTTCGTCCATTTTGACAGCTCTCATTCCCGACTATGTGTCCTTTCCTACCAGCATGGAACTGTCATAGA
This sequence comes from Paramarasmius palmivorus, assembly GCA_037176845.1. Lineage (NCBI taxonomy): Eukaryota > Fungi > Basidiomycota > Agaricomycetes > Agaricales > Marasmiaceae > Paramarasmius > Paramarasmius palmivorus. Next base: position 646,456 of record JAYKXP010000022.1, on the reverse strand, counting down.
CCATGGTGACCACAGACTAGTAATACGAAGTCATGCACGCCAACCTTCAATTTTCAAGTAGAGGGCACCTCGCGTGTGAGTTCCCCGATTCTTCGTCACTTCCGTCTTTCCGCGATTGCTTACTATCATCTTTAGCGTCGGCCGACCCACTTCTATCGCGAATTGACACTCTCTGGAAGGCTTATAAGAGCTGTCCAGGATGCACGGTACCCTCAGCTAAACTACCTCAGACTCAATGGCTATCCAAGAACCAGCTCCCATCGTCTCCGGCAATATTGGTAGGTTTTTGTTCCAGTTCTGCTAAGCTATACTCTTTGCGAATCAGACTGATCTCCATTAAGAATCCTTGGATACAACTCGTACCGATATCCAAATCCGTGTCACCGACGCCATCCTAAAAGGCCGTTATTCCTGCCGGTATTACTTGCCCGAACCCGTTCCCCGACATCTCATTGAGGAAATCATCGATGCGGCGAGGTTCGCACCATCTGGCAATAATACACAGTGCGTACTTTCGCCGTTTCCTGTGTACCACGCCTCTCAACTAGATACATTCAGACCATGGGAAAAAGTCTATTGCATTTCTGGTACTACCAAGCAAGCTATCTACACCGACATCCTTCAAGCAGATCCTAATAAACATCGAAGCCAGTACCATTACTACCCGGAAGGTGGTTTACCAATTCATCATGCCGAGAGGAGACAAGAAGCTGGAAGGGTGTATTATGACTCTTTGGGGATCGGGAGAGAGGATGCCGTTGCTCGAGCAAAGGCCGTCAACAGGAATTAGTGAGTAGTTTCGTATCTCGTTCCAGACGGTGCTGACGAGACACAAGCGAGTTCTATGGTGCCCCAGTGGCTTTTGTTTTCACGATTCATAAAAATCTGGACAAAGGTTCGTAGCGATACATTGTGCATCTGTTCATGTCGCTAATCCGACGCTGGTAGGATCCTGGCTCGACGTTGGGTACTTCATCCAAAGTATCCATGTTGCCTCGGCCGCCCGTGGCTTGGCGAGTGTCAGTCAAGTGAGATTTGACTACTTACCTTCATCGACTACGATTCACACTGACTTCTTGTCCTCCCCAGGAAAGCATTTCCCAGTACCATGAAGTATTCCGCAAACATCTTCCCGTTTCAGATGATGAAATCATTGCTGTCGGTTTCGCGATGGGATATCCAGATCTAGAGAAGGTGGACAGGTATCGTGCAGTTCAGCCTAAGCGTGAGGTTGACGACATTGTTCGATTTTATGGGTTCGATTAAATACTCAATATTTTCGCTGTGTATGACCAACAAGCGTTAGAAACTACATTTGTCGTACATGCAGATTAGTTCTACCAATAAGGTCCAAATTCAATGAACAGGGTAAGGACAGTGACTGCTGAAGCGCTAATGGTATAGCAAAGTTGTCCGAAGGGCCGAATGTAAACCACGAAAGGTAGTGTCCGTCGAACTAGAGCGGGTGCGGCCTGAGAATAGCGTTGATGCTTTGCAGAATAAGAGGTCGGAGGTAATGTAGCACTTACAAGGCCGGTCGCTTATGCAGACACACACTTGACACCCTTCTTCTCACCAATTGTCGTCTCTGTACATGTAATACCCTGAGTCGATACGAAGGTGAATGTTACAGCGCCGTCGTTAGTGATTTCAAGGTTGGTACTATTCAAGCCAGGGAATCAGGTCACGAGAGAAAATGTATGGGAAGAGGGCATACTCTGCCGACACGTTATTCGGTGCTCCGATTCCAAATCCAACAGTCAAGTCCGTCGACGATACATTGAATCCGCCACCAAGACCGTATTCGGGTGTGCCGGCATTGAGCCCTCCTACAAGAACCGTCAATCTAGGTTTATAGCTGAGTGAGAAGATACACATACCCCCGAATGAAACACCGTTATGCCAGTTGATCCCGCATCCCAATCCAATCTGTCCAAAGGGATCGAGGTACCCAGCAGCCGCGACATTCGCAGACCCTTCGGTATCATTGGCTGTGTTAGAGTTGTCGACGAGGTGGACAGTGTTGTTGCCAAAGCGAGGAAGAACAGTTGCAGAGGTGAGGGCAACAATGCTCAAGAGGGTCGAAACAGATAGAGCAAGCATTTCAACTCGGATGTCGTGTCTGGGTAGAGATTAAGTGGATGAATAAGGGAAGCTGGGATAAGACCAGGGCAGCGTCCCCATTTCCTTATAATGGCCACGGATGATTATTTTGGGAGAGGTAAAACGGCAAATCCAGGGCTAAAACAAGAGGCCCTTAGCGATGCGGCGTAAACATTAATACGATTCGGATCCGGGGCGGATGTCAGAGAATGGTCGGAGAATGTAATAGTCGTTCAATATTGCAAGGTCCCTGCTTGGTCCCTGCTGCGGGTTTGCTGCCTTGGAATGACAAAGAAGGTACATCTTCCGCCAGGCAAGCACTAGAACTGGGACCTGAGTTTTACATGACAGCAAAATTCAGAATGACTAGGGTCGGGAATACAGTGATCTAAATGGTTCACCTTCACTTATAGCTCTATAGCAACGGTAACATCCAAGTTCTAACTTGTAAAACGAGTGGAGTGTCATGATCAAGTCATGATGATGAGGAAGCGGAAGCAAAGAGTCAAACGTGGGAATTTGAAAGCCAGAGCCTCGCGTGGCATTTGATAGCCGCTCCAGCCTACAAGTAATGCTGCTGACCAGTTGAGAACCACGGTGCGCGCACCGTGTATAGTGCGTCAGGGTCTCTTTGTGATGCACAAAGGAAAGAATAGACTTGTGTTTAGCTCTAATATCTATCATATCTATTATTTACATGGAATATCATCGCGGAAGCCACGTTTTCTTACAGTGGCTAATCTATGACAGCGGCCATCAAATGGACGGCGGCGGGCGCTTTGCACTGCATATACTTACATAGCCTTCTAGCTTCGCGTTCAACGTTCAACTCCCGCCTTTAGACTTGATTGGAAAATTTTGCGTCTTACTCGTGCGTATACTGATTTACTCATACTGAGAGTTATTGGCTGAGTTCACTTGAATCGAAGAAGGACGCCCGTTGCTCAGGTATTGTAACGCGCCATATTAAGCGCGTGAGTCGATCTCGCGGTGCCTCGAACCAATATACAACAAACCCGTTCTATAGCATAGAAAACGAGCTGTAAGGACGTACAAGCGTCTGGGTAAGGCTAATGTGCGAGAAGAAAGACTAAAGAAACGGCGGAATACCGTCCCCCGTTATATAAGGGTCCGGCATTATATGACGCCGGGGGTACTTTCTAGAATGACCCGTTACAGGTATGTTCTAGGATCATCCTCAGAAGTGCCGCAAATGGAAGCAGGTGTATTCGGTCTGGCGATTTCTGCTCGAACATTTCCCCACTCCATAATGCACAGGTTCAGCTGCCGGACTCTAAATAGTCCCATCATCGTCGTCATCATCATCACCAAAACGACCGACACAACAGGAACTCGTCCCGGTCAACTTCTTTCCGCTAGGTCGCCAACCAGCTGTATGCTTCAATAACTTGATACACGTGAACAGGGCATTGCACCTACAGCGATCGCCGCACGGTCAGGTTTGGGCAAAGCGCTCGAAAGTGTCAACTAAGTCGTGTCTTCGATACATTTCGTTGATCTCGACGTTAGTGATGCACCGAAATGCAGTCGTCTCGGAGTTGCATTTCGTCCAAAGGAAATTACCCAGCGAAAAAGGATCTGATACATTAGTGGAAAGAGCTACATCGTGAAGTTTGAAGGAGGTACAGAGTCAACAACGGAGAACGATAATAGTGTACGATAAGCATAATACATATAATAACGGAAATCTGGAAGAGTACAATGGTATAAGCCTGCCAAGTAGTGCTGCCCGTAGCATGTTCGTCTCACTACACAGTCGACACAGCCGGATTCTTTTCTCGGCTGGAATCGCTGCGGTGCAGGGGTGTAACAAGACCACCGTACTGCCAGCTGACATACGAGCTCAATGCGATGATAGCTGTGAGTGTAAGGAATCCGAGCCAAACGAAAGCAAGCAAAGCCGAGAGAACTCTGCATGGTTGGAAGCGTTGACACCAGCTAAGTCCACTCCAGATGTCCTGCGTTGAAAAAAAGTTAGAAAGGAGCACACTGAAAGCGTAAATCTAACGTACTGATGCAGCAGCCGCACCACCAAGCCAGAGCAACCACAAGATCAACAGAACAACCAACTCCTCGCGGTAATGCTTGATGACTGGATTGACAGTATTTCTGAAGTACAGAAATATCCTATTGGCGACCGAAGGTAAGGTACTGGTACTGCGAAGTAAACTTAACACCCACATGAATCCACACCAACCCATGGTGAGCAGGGTTGCTACCAAAAGCTCGACGGCAACGGGATCTAAGAGCGGCTTACAATGAGTGACAAAACATGGGAGGAATAGCTCATACGTACCATAGAAGCCACGCCCATTGTTCAAAGGATCATTGAATCTAAGATTGGTGGTGTAGTTTATCCTAGCACAACATAGAGCAAAAAGGATGAATGAAAACACAAGCTGAAAAGAAACGTGCCTGTCAATGCTACTGTATCATGGATACGCTATCATTGTTAAGAAACTCACGAGGGTAACATAGAGCCAAACGCGAATAGCAGGTAAATCGAGGCGAGCCATCGGTGTCGAGAGAGTTGTACAAGGGGAAGAAAAGCTGAACAGACTGTGGGTGGAGTATTATGAAGTCATGCTGCCAAGCTGGGCAGAGGGAGGCTAGAGCGTGGTGCCTTTTCCAGCCCGTGAACCCCAGCCATGACAACGAGTCACAGCAACCCCGAGTTTTTTCCAGATACAGAATACGGAAGATTTATCCAAAAACCATTGAACATCCCAGATGGGAACAAGGGCGATTTAGCCAGAAGAAATCCTGAGCAGGAAAAGTCAATGGTCATGGATGTCGATGCCAGAGCATCATTGTTCGGAGACGAGTAGTTGCGGGATTTGCCGATCCTCCTTTCCCAGACACGTTCACCTCGCTTTTCAATTTGACGACAAAAGGCCTCGTTGCAGGTTTCCAGACTTGCTTCACCTCGGTTTCTTCTCATTTCTGCCTCGAACGCCATGGAATGTGCTAACAATAATGTGCTTCACGGCAAAATGTCTAATTATGCACATCCGATGCACAACCCTCGTTCTCCGGGTCACGATCCCGAAGCTCGAGCGTTCTCTCGGTCCTCCTGGCTAAAGTTCTCCCCCTTTCACTTCTTATCAGACTGCCTTCATTTGCATGACGCAGAAGAAGTGTAGGAGTCTGTGCACCGACTTCATCTCGGGAGACGGAGCAATGCGCCACTGACGATCGTTGTATCTTGACCTCATCGCAGTTCAATGGCAGCCCGAGGATACCATCTTAATCATTCTATGTTTGCTAGCTATTCATTCTTAGTGCTCATTCTCGAACATGAACAGTAAGCATCCGGTTTTAGCGCAGGGACCTCGTGCCATTTTATCGATAAGACGGCGATATTCCAACTGCTGATATTTGGCTGATATTAGAAGGCACCGACCTTTTGAGTCCCGTCAAGCTAGAGGCGGTGAAAAACTAACAAACATCGACATGGAAGTGTGCATTGTCACCACGAGGTTTCTTAATGTCGGCCGTCTTGGGAGACGATTAGATGTCTGCACAATATCAACACAACGAGGCAGCCACGAGCTTAACACAATCTTCCGTAAGGTATCTATAGCCTTTACAGTGCCTCACTGCGCCTCTGGTCTGATCTTGTTCCCTTAGCCATGACGCCAAGGCCCCACTTCGACCCTCGACGTAACCAAAATACGATGAAATAGAGGTACCGTAACTGGGCACATGTTGTCCTCGTGTCCCGTATTAGTGCAAGTTTAAAAGTGAGTACCCACTTCTCTACCCCCAACATCACTGACCACTTCTTCACCAGCATTGACCTTCGCAAATTCCCATAATGGCCTTCCAGCTGTCCTCTCTCAGAATCACTTTGTATTTTATTCTCGTGAGGATTCAGTTCCAATGCCGAAACACATGTTCTTACTAGGCGTCACAGTCTCTGTTCGCAATAGTTCTCCTTGGTCTCACATCCCAGAGAATACACTACACGACCCATATCCCTCCAGGTGACCCCCTGAACGGAGGCCGCAACTTCTATGGTGAGATTCCCTGCTCTTGTTCGTATACCGAAGCTTGACCTACTCCCCTAGACCCCATCGTCGCGGAACTTCTAGCAACTTCGGTTCTGATCATGTTGTGGTCATGGTTCATGTACGCCACCATCCTCACATAAAGCACGTTTTCTCACTGATGTCATTCGCAGCATGCACGCGATCTACAAGCGCAGAGAAAACCGCTTCCTTTCCACCTTCCGCGGCGAACTCATCGGTTCTTTTATCCTTTGGATCATGATCCTTGTCGGTGCTGCCATTGCATCGGTACGTTATTTAATGTCAATGCCCATAATAAAGTGTCTGATTATATTGTGTCCAATAGAAACCACCATGGGGAAACCTCTCCTGGTGTTGGATATACTTGCCGTGCCGTGTCCTCACCGCAATGCTCGCCTTCGCATGGCTGTGCTTCATTTTCTTGACAATCCTGATCGCCATTGCTACGATTTTCGCCATCTCAAACCGTGCCTTCAACGAGCCCCTCCACGGACGTTGGGATCCTCGCGCTAGTCACTACGGTCCTTCCATGTCGACCAGGCCAACTTCGTACGCATAAGGGGCGACTGTTGAAAAGAGATATAGAGATATAGAGGGGAGACATGCTTTCGATTCATGACTCTTGGGAGACGGACACGTTCAGAAATGGATTACGCTGACATTCATGTTCACGGTTATGTGCCGATGTTTTGATTATTTATTTGAGCCATGACTGTAAGGCTCTGTACAGTGTACACTCGCGTTAATAGACTTGCACAATCACTTAGTTTTCTTCAATCATTTCGATAACTTTATAGGTTAAACCCTTGGGCGGTGATGTCAAGGCCACCTTCACAAGCAGGTAAAGTAGAGTATTGGAAGTTAAACAGAGTTGGGAAGTATTTCTCAAGCAGGAAATAAAATGCATAGCAAAAAGCTTCAAGCCTCGACTTCCTCAGCCTTGATCCAAAGACCACCCTGCACAACTTGTGGTCAGCCTCAAGCGCAAAATGTTATCCGCAGTTTACTCACCCCGATCAACATCGTCAAAGCAAGTTTCGGGAAGATGTTGTCCAGACCCTTTCGCCCAGGCGCGTTCTTCCACTCCGCGGGAGGATGGAACTCTGGATCCGCAACATTCTGTTCAAGTGTGAATGACTTGAACGTTTGTAAAAGCTTGATGAGTATAAACGACATCTCGTTGTAGGCGAACTGAAGATGGCATAAGGATCAGAGTCGTCATATAGAAGTTGACAATATTGAATGGAAACACACCTGTTGCCCCAGGCATATCCTTGGGCCAGCATTGAAGGGCAAGAAGATGAACGGCCGAGGTGACAAATATTTCTTGAGTCTCGCATCGAGGAAGCGATCAGGATCGAACTCCTCGGCTATGAAAAGTCAGTAAACTTCGAGCTGTAAATCGAAATAGATCTGATTACCATCCGGGCCCCAAAGATTCTTGTTCCTGTGCATTATCATGACTGAGTAAAAAATTCTTAACACAGATCAATAGCCCAATCAAGAAAACACAAGAACGAAAGACAAACCTGGAACCTGCAGGAACGTAAAGTGGTTTCTGCGTGGGGTCAGGTGAGGGCCAGACAGCAGATTTGACATTTTCCCTGATTTAAGGAAAGTTTTAATCTTCACACTGTTGATCATGGATCATTTGGGAACTCACCGAATGTTGAAAGGGCTAAGTCGTGACACACCGTTCAATGCTTGGGATGGGATGGATCATGTAGTAAAGATACATACACGACTGGGTACAATCTCAGAGTCTCTAGAAAGCCTTAAGTCAATGACTATCTGTAGGGTAAAAAAAAACGCACCATTTATGACAGCCCTCAAGTACTTCATTTCTCTGATGTCTTCGTAGGTCGGTCGTCGGTTGGAACCGACTTTCTCCAAAATTTCTTCGCGAAGGCGAATAGTCACGTCCGGATACATACAGAGGAAATACAGGATAAACGCCAGGGTTGAAGAAGTCGTGTCGCGGCCGGCAAGTAAGATGTTCAATCTGGAGTTCGCGGACGTGAGCGCAGGAAAAAAACCAGGACAAATTTACTCACGTTTCGTCCTTCAGAATAACCGGATCTGAACAAGAACATCAGATCGGTGTAGTCGACAAAGTTGATGGCTATTACCTACCATCAGTGAGGTTGACCAGGTGATCCAGCAAGGTTTCGTCTTCGTCAATTTCATTGCTCTTCTTGTTCCTTGTTCTATTAGCCTTCTTCCTGCCGACCGCTTCCGAGACAATGGGCTCCACGAAGGCATTAACCACTTTCATCGGTGCGATGGACTTGTCTTCAAGGAGTTCCCAAAGTGGCCAAAGTGGCCCGACACGTACACGGAATGAAACGACGTTCTGCAAATCTAACAGTGCCTGAGCAAATGTCTGAGCCTTTTGAGTAGCGTTTAAATCAGTGCCAACGGCAGTTTGACGAGAGATGTTTGGGGGATATGGAAGCGAGGCTGAAAGGCTGTGAACGTTGACGCCAAAGAGGAACTCAGTAGCAGAATCGAGCGTAAATTTCGTTATGATGTCCTATAGGTCCATGAGATTCGGCACTTGCCATATAGTGTGTCAGGAACGCACCTGGAAGTCAAAGGGATATCCTTCTCTGAGTCTTTGCTTCATGAGATGAATAGCGGTGGCAGCATGGCGATCGAAAATATCAAAATGACTGATTCGATCTCGGGTGAAGAACGGTCGTGTTAACTGACGATGGAATCTGTAATCATTATAAAGGGAGCCAATAGAAGACAACAAGTGCCTCACTTCCACAGGTCTCCATCCGAGTTAAAAACGCCGACCCCAAACAAAGGGCTTAGGCGTTTCTTCAAACCTTCACCTAGGAGACTATCAATCGAGTAAGAGAATAGGAAGGGGACCGGAAGCGAACCTTTGACGTAATTCGGGAAATCCGTAGCTAGAATGATTTGCAGGTGTTCTGGATGTGTTGTCGTGATCAAGTTTTCAAACAGAATGTTCGCATTGAAAGTAGGGCCCAGCTGGTCCACTAGCTTTTGAGATCCGGAACCTGCCACTTTTTCTTAGCGGTGCTTCACTAAGTGAATGTGTCAAATAATACATGCCTGGATATCCCTTCTTCATCTCTTGCATCAATTGCAACAGAAGATCCACATTTCCGGGTAAATTGCCACGAAACCTTGGCAAACGTCGAGCTCCAAGGCTATGGGCCTCCCATCTTTCCCATAGCTCCTGCAGCAGGATACGGGCACCTCCATAGAGGGGCCACCAAAAGATCCCCAAAACGACATAGAACCAAACTGGAAGAAACATGACGTGAGTATCAAGCAACCGTTTCCCCAGGATGGAGGTGATAGGAGGGATGCTGAGAGTGCCCAATGCACTCATCAGAAAGCGGCCCCCAGGCGTAAGTCTCATGTTGGAACAGCTTTCAGAGCTCCCGAGGGAGGCTGGCTTTATGTAGAGTTACACATGCGGACAGAACCGGTACAGCAGAACGACATGTTCCTTGAAAAGAGGGCTTGCCGAGCGGCGAGATGGTTATCAGCCATACGAAAATTAGACGATAGTCACTGTACGTGCGGTATCTTGAAGTTGCTGTTTTAGCGAAGCAGCTGTAAGCTCTTGGAATGATGGCCCGACGACGAAGGTGAAGGTTGGCTAAGTACAGTTGAAAAATAGTTTACGGGCTGGTGGTTTGACACGTGATAGTGGGATTGATCCGACGCGACGCGCACTGGTGACTGCGCAGTCGGCGTGTTGTTTCCAGACCGACTTCGATGTACATCAGCGGAGAAGAGCTGGCTTGCCGCACCCGCTGCAATGTATCCATGTCACCTTGGTAAGTAGTCGCACGGATTCGTAGATATAGGTAGATAAAGTACAAATTTACACGGATCACCTTCCAGTAGCCTAATCATAACAGTTGTATAATATCGTGTGTTACTAACCATCAGCCTCCTCTGCCCTGATCCAAAGTCCACCCTATTGAGCAACTACAGTCAGTACTGTAATAGAAATTCTTGCGCAACAATGACCTACCCCTGAGAACATGGTCAATGCCATCTTTGGGAAGAACTTGTCCTGTCCTTTGCGTCCAGGGGCATTTCGCCACTCCGGAGGAGGATGAAACTCTGGATCCGCAACGTTTTGTTCGAGCGTGAACAATTTAAAGTTTTGTAAAAGCTTAATGAGCATGAACGACATTTCGTTGTAGGCGAACTAGAATAAAAGCTATTCAATCGTATTTTAAAAAAGGGCGACGTTTGGCATACCTGCTGCCCCAAGCAAATTCTTGGACCGGCGTTGAAAGGTAAGAAGATGAATGGCCGAGGCGACAAGTATTTCTTGAGCCTTGCGTCGATGAAGCGATCAGGATCGAATTCCTCGGCTGTGAACCTTGAACAGCAAGCTGAGTACTAGGATACTTTCAACGTACCATCGGGACCCCAAAGGTCCTTATTCCTGTGCATCATGAGGACCGAATACGGAATCCTGAACAAACGGGGTTGTCAGAAATTCATATGACAAAGGAATGGGACAAGAGAGACATACTTGGAGCCGGCAGGAATATAGAGTGGCTTCTTTGTGGGATCAGGTGAGGGCCAAATGGCAGCCTTAATGTTTTCCCTGTTCCGAAAATGCTTTTCAACGGTCCATGTTTGTGCCATTATGGCGGATGCTTACCGAACGTTGAAGGGGCTAAGATACGCCACTGTCAATGGGATGTAATAGAACATATGAAGATGTAACTCACACGACTGGGTACAACCTCAATGTTTCTATCAGCAAGATCAGCGATGGATACCCACAGTAGGAGAGACATAGGCACCATTAATGACAGCTCTCAAGTACTTCATGTCCTTGATATCGTCGTAGGTCGGTCGCCGGGTTGGGCCAACTTTTGCCAGGATCTCTTCCCGAAGGCGAGCCGTTACGTGCGGATAGATGCAGAGGAAGTACAGAATAAAGGTCAGGGTTGCAGACGTTGTGTCCCGACCTGCGAGAAGGATGTTCAACCTAGGCAATGGCAGCTTCAACACAAGAAGGTACTAAAAAAATGAGTTCCCCTACGTCTCATCCTTCAGAACAACCAAATCTAAACGAGGTCATTGAGAATACGAACAAGAGATCACAGAAAGTCATTTTTACCATCCGTAAGATCAACCAAATGATCCAATAAAGTTTCATCGTCACCAATTTCATCCCTCTTCTCCTTGACGTCGATTCTTCCAGCCTTTTTCTTGGAGACTGCTTCAGCAACGATGGGCTCCACAAAAGCGTTGACGATCTTCATCGGAGCGATAGACTTATCCTCGAGGATCTCCAAAAGCGGCCAAAGGGGCCCAACTCGCTCACGTGTTGCCACTACATCTTGAACTTCCATGAATGCTTTGGCGAATGTTTGCGCTTTTCGAGTTGCTTCTGTTTCGGTACCGGTGGCGATCTGGCGGGCGATGTTCGGAGGATAAGGAAGGGTGGCTGACAGGCTGTGAACGTTGACACCAAAGAGGAACTCAGCAGCGGAATCCAGGGTGAATCTCGCCATGACGTCCTGTAAGAAAAGAATCTATGTAGCCAAAATTCTCACGAAGAACGACGATAGCGTACCTGGAAGTCAAGCGGATATCCTTCCTTCAGCCGTTGTTTCATGAGCTTCATGACCGTGTCGGCATGGCGGTCGAACAGCTCGAAATGACTAATTCGGTCTCGAGTAAAGAACGGTCGTGTCAATTGGCGGTGAAATCTGTCACAGTGTTATAGAGAGGGAGAGAAAAGATGTTTCCGCCTTACTTCCACATTTCTCCATCCGCGTTAAACACGCCAACCCCGAGCATGGAGCTCATACGCTCCTGAAAACGGTCGCCTAGAGAGAGTTGGGTTAGGGAAATGGTCGATAGTGACTCTGGTAGCGAACCTTTGACGTAGTTTTGGAAGTCCGATGCTAGAACGATTTGCAAATGCTCTGGATATGTTGTCAAGATCAAGTTTTCGAACATGACATTCATGTTGAACACGGGGCCTTTCTCCTCAATGACTTCTGAGAGACCATCACCTAGAACCGGGCTTGAATAGTATGCCATTGATCGATGAACTTGGTACTTGCCTGGATAGCCCGCTCTCCAGTTGTGCATCATCTGTCGTAGAATGTCCAAGTTCCCAGGTAGTTTGCCATGAACCTTGGGTACAACTCGAGCCCCCAAAACGTAGGCTGCCCGTCTCTCGTTAATGTCCTTGAGTAGAACGCGAATGGTAGCGTATGCAGGCCATCCAAGGATCCCGACCGCGACATAGGCCCAAGCTGGGAAGAATATACCGCGATCTTCTAATAGTCGTTTCCCAATGATGGCTGCGATGGGAGGAACGCTCAGAGCACCAAAGACACCAGCGAGAAATCGAGCTCCAGGAGTTAGCTTCATGGTGGTCGAATGGAAACCCGCAGGGGAGTTATAAGAATCTAGCATTTGGACAACCGGGAGCAGAACCAATGTTTACCGGGCACAGGTGACATGGTGACATTTCCATTTTGAACATATGGAGCATGTCGGCGGGAGTCATGCGATCATCTGGTGCTGCTGTTGGAGGTGCTTCCCTTAGAAGACCCTAAACCCGGGCTTGATTTAGGCTGAAATTGACACTTGGCAGGTGAGATGTCAAGAAAGAAGCGCAAAGATCACCCGTGTAGCCGTCTGAAATCACCAGCTTGAGTGCATACTGCTGTAAAAGATTCTGAGAACAAGAAAGAGAGCATTCATTGTTGACAGATCGTTGATGTCCGTTGGCAAAAGGCGAGTAGCCCGCTGCCGACGGTAAACCGACGGATATCGGAAAATCAAATTTCACCAAAAAGCGGACCAAAATAATTTTAGCCGCATCACATGACAAGGTGTGTCCAAATTTGTCGACGGGTGTCATTGTCAACACTTCGCTCTTCTGAAATGGCCTATCCTGAATTCATACAAGGCTCTAGCGGACTTGCTTGTGTTCCACTTTTTGGCGACAAAGAAGATTCTTCTGATAGCTCAGAAGGTTCTGAGTCTGCGTCCGAATACACCTCTGATGATGAAGTAGAGGAGGAGGAAGATGAAGGAGAAGATGAGCATCGGGATCTCGAGATTGAGGGCGAAAATACAGAGAAGGAGATAGAAGGAGATTTTGAGTGCGTTAATCACCAACTGGACTATTCTAAGATACTCATAACGTTGTAGTCGATTGGTGAAAGATATCCGAGAACGAAATGACTCTTCTCTTTCGAGAGACTGGGACATCAGCATTGCGGACCAAGAAGAGACTTTCAAGAACGATCTGCGTGCAGCAGCTGGAATTGGTCGCCGGAGGAAGAAAGCTGTATGTCAACATTGCCTATTCCGTGATGCCATTTATTTACATGTTTTCCGTTAGGCAGGCAGGGCGGCTGGTCCAGTACTTTCGCAGCAAGTCAGGGCACTCATTGGAGAAGGAAACCAGGCATTCGTCGACAACGACATTCCAGAGACCATCAGGGTGATGCAAGAAGTCATTCGTATCGAACCTAGGGCAGCAGCGCCGTGGACCGTGCTGGCTCAATGTTACGAGGATATGAAACAGCCTGACCGGGCACTCCAACTCCGTATTATGGCAGCACATCTTCGACACGATGCTGAAGAATGGGATGTATTAGCTCAACAGTCTAAGTGAGTCTCAAACCGCATCCTGACCCCAACCCGGCTGACTGTCCCTTAGAGAGCATGGGCACTATCAACAAGCTTTATACTGTTATCGAAAAGTGTACAGTCTTGACCCATCAAACGTCGACGCTCTCTGGGATCGAGCAGTTCTCGCAAAGGAAATTGGCGACCTCAAAACCGCAGGACAGTCCTTTATGGCGATACTTAAACGAGTTCCACATGACCTCACCGTCCTGGAGGAGCTGCGTCCGATTCTCATCGAGATGGGGGACTTGAATACGTGCACCGAACTTTTTCAAGCCGCCTTCACTCACTATCAAGCTCGTTTTCCTACTGGCGAGGGACCTCTCTCGACGCCAGGAGCACCGGCTTCCGCGGAGAATGTTCCTGGAGGGGGCTTTTCCTTGATGAGCATTTTCGTACTCGCAGATCTCTACAACACCCTAGGCGAGTACGAGAAGGCCGTACACGTCATCAGAGGCGGGTGCAGGTGGTTACAGGGTAGGGGGGATCAAAAGTACTGGGATCGTTGCGAAGATGACCGGGAATACGACTTGGAAGACCAGCCGCGGCAAGCAGCCAATCCTAATGGAAACGATGGCGAGAGCTCCGGAACAACGGTACAATCTGGATACTTCTCGCTGGACGTGAACGCACGCCATCGTTTGGCAATCGCTAGGATCAAGATGGGCGAAGTCGAGGAAGGGATTGTATGACGTCTCTCTATGAATGGAAGCAAACCATTAGTATCTAATATATTTCTAGAGGCACGCAAACGTCATCCTCACCGAAGATCCACTCGACTACAGTCCGTTATTTGTGGAGCTGGCGGATGCTTATTTTGAAAGGGAGATGTACGCTCAAGCTCGCCCTATCTACGAAGTTCTGGGAAGCGACCCCAACGTAAGCCAATGGGAATCATGCTCTATGTCTCCTGCTTACAGCCTCGGTAGACCAGCAGTGTCTATATCTTAACACAGACGGCAGCTTGTCTGCGAGCTTTGGATGAACTCAAGGAAGCAGCGGAGATATATGAACAAGGTCCGCATTGTTAATTGAATGAATTTCGTGCTACTGACTCTCAGCTTGATAGTACGAAATGCCGACCCTTCGGACAACGATGTCAAGATGAAACTAGCTGAGATCTATGAAATGCTGGGTGAAACACGATGGGCATTAGACCTCGTCTATCAAGGTAAGCAAAACCCACATATCACGCCTTGCCACATCTCACACGATGCTTACTCAGTCATCGAATCCCGCAAGAGGCGACGTGGAAAGCAAGCAGGAGGATCTTCCGCCACTACCGAAGCGACACCAGCACCTGCATCCAATTCCCTCTTTTTTGAGGAGCGTAGCGGCACGTCTGGTGCCAAGACCAAAGTCAAGGATCACAGCCGTCTTACACCTGCTCAACTCCGCGAGTTGGAAGCTGAAAAAGAGAAGGAAGTCATCAAGGGCTACCAACGTTTAACGGAGATATGGGACAAGATGATACAAGAACGCGAAGCTGCTGCTGCTCGGCGAACTCGACCTGACGTCGGTCCTGATGGAAGGCTGAACTGGATTATGCTGGACGAAGCGGACGAAGAGGAAGGTCCGTTCGAGAAGGAGTGGATGGCCGAGACTGAGAAACTAGTGGAGACATTCCGGGAGACCAGGAATCTTTTTACTGCCAGCAGGGTATCGTTTCCTTTCTGACTCCCCTTTTGTCCTGCGATCTCACAAACGATATCTTACGTACAGAACTCCTTCAGAGGGATGTTTCCAAAGGCCAAGAGCAACAAGAAGAGACCACAGAAGGATCAGGAAGCAGCAGAAGATAGGATGGCGTCGAGGTTACAGCTCGATCTCGGTAAGCTTTTCCATTTTCCGTCTACGTGGACCGGAGAATTCAACGGACGACAGAAAACGAAACAAGCAAGAAAGGGCCCAGGCTTGAAGGTGTCACCGAGTTCCGAGGGGTGTCGTTTACGGACTGGATGAAAGTTTTTATGCAGGTAGGCTGCTTTATGTTCTTCCCGTGCCTTGTATTCATTTGACTTTCATAGTACTGCTTCATTCTCACGAAAAGACGTCAATACGAACTCGCCGACGAGATACTCCGACACATCCTCATGTCAAACGCATACCTTTCTACTGAGTACCAGGTTACAATAAGGCTTACCATCATCTGTAGGTCTCTTGCTTTGACTCCCTTCTCTGACTTACTTCTTACCTTGTAGCGTGCGCGATCCTGTCGAAAAACTTCTCAATCGTCGTTGAACAATGTCGCAAGCTCATCAGCACCAACCAATTCAACAACGAGATGTATCGGTTACTCATGGCTTCCCTTTCAAGTGGTCTTCGCCCTACGGATTCCTTCATCACTTCAACACTTCAAAAGTTCCTCTTCAGGGAGATGAAGTTATCCGATGCAGTCATCAACAACCCAGACAGTGTTCGCTGGAATCCAGTCGGGAAACGGTGGGCCCCAGTTGCAGGATCAAAGAAGGGCGAGGAAGTTGATGAAGATGAAGATGAGGAAAACCCGAATACTTCAACCTCGAATGGGAAGACACCGCTACCGATGAAAACCAACCCGTTGGTCATAGCGATATACGGACAGATGTGCGTAGCTGCGAAGAGTTATCAAAGTGCCATATGTCAGTCTTACTAGCCTGATTTGTGGATCGTCAAGCTGACATTGCATTCAGTTTACCTGTTACATGCGTACGACTACCTTCCGCAAGATCCCATGATCTGTCTCTGCCTAGCGATCGCGTCTATCGGAAGGGCGATGCAGAGGCAATCGGACAACCGACACCACCTTATAGCTCAGGTAGGTATCTCTTTTTCATTCGTATGTGATGGCCTGACTTACATTTCGCAGGGCCTAGCGTTCCTCTCCCAGTACAGAACTCTACGTAAATCCGATCCCAAGCATCTTAGTGAGGTCGAATTCAACTTTGGCAGGGCGTTCCAGCAGCTGGGTGCGTGTTCATTTGTCCCCTATCTTATACCTGAGCTGACCAACGAGCTCCAGGTCTGAATTCACTCGCAGTCAAGCACTATGAGCGTGTTCTGCGTCTAACCGAGGAACAGCAGGAGGTCAGTCTTTCTGTACTAGCGCCGAGTCGTTGATCCAAACGTGACTATAGGCACCTAACCTGGCCAGAGAAGCGGCGTACAACCTTTCCCTGATATACATTACGACTGGAGCGGCACCATTAGCACAAGCTCTTTATCGGCGTTGGTTGTCTCTGTGAGCTTATTGGCAGCGCATCATACTGTATCGTTATTCCGCCGTGTATACAAGACTGTACAACGCGAACATTTCTGACCCTACTCATCTTGTGGTTCTCATCGAGCACGTCGGGATCGACAAGTTGCTCGTGGCGAACGCACTGGGTTCAGATCTGGATGAAGCCATCGTGGTGAACCTTCCAGTCGCCTGACTCCAGATTGGTGTTCCGTGCTGTCTAGCTTTGTATCGTTATTCCACTGTGTGTATACAATGTGATTCCGTCCATGATCAAATACAAATCGAAGAAAAAATTCAGTCCGTTTCAAGCCAAGTATCAATAGTCATCCACGCCCTCATCCTCATCGTCCTCCAAGGCTATGTTTCCCCCATTTGCATTGCCCATGACAAAGGCACCCTCTTGCGTCTTACACATACCCGCCAACACCCCACAACCCCCGACATAACTCTTCAACACCCAATAAACAGCGACTCTGTCATCCTCACCCAATGGAACGTTCTTTGCACCCTCCGAATCGAAATCCTGCCATGCGAGTACACCTTGACTAACGATCAACGCCGTCAGCGCCATACCCAGGGCGAAGTTCCAGTATACAACGAGAGCCAAGAGACCGAGGAAGATGCCGACGTGTGGAATAGTGTTTTCTGCCAATTCCGCAAAACGGTGGATTCCTCGAGATGAGGAAGAGGTTGTATAGTAGCCTGGAGCGAACACAACGAATTCGATGTGCTTGGGGAAGATAAGAAGTGTACAGCCAGCTGCGATGCACCAGGGCAGAAAGAATGCTAGTTTGAGAAGGTTGGTCGGGATATCTTGGGTATTGAGACCAGGAGCGTTTTCGTTTGAAGATTGCGCGTTTGTTTGAGGCTCGGTTTCGGTGAGAGTTTGGGCGACCTCTTCTTTATCTTGTAGAGATTCGGCTTGTGAATGAGAAAGAGTCAGAGCTGGAACGTTGAGAAACACGGATTTTGAAGATTTTATATCTGTTTCAAGCTTCGGTGTCGTTAGTTCCTATTCGTCGGTGAGGAAAAGAGTGCGAGCTACCAGAGAACTAATTGAGGGCGAGACGGTGGATTGAGAGACGCAAATAGGCTCGTTGGGTAGGGTATAAAGACTCTGGACGCGTTATTAGTGACTCTAGCTCGGCGAAGCTTTGGAATGACACACAGATGCCCGCTGATGTCTACAAAACGACTCTGACTCCAATTCTGGCGAGGAAGAGATGGCACTATTGGATGGCTCGATGCGTGGTGTCGCAAAAGAGGGCAAACCAAGTTCTGCCGATAGCATATCTGGTCCTTCGTCTGCAGACGAACAGGTAGATTGTTCGCTTGAGGAAGGCTAAGTACCCTTTCCAGTCAGCAAAATCATTCACTCTAACAGAGAGCAAGCCGCACCACCATGTTCATTCCAACATCACACTCATGATCGCCATGCCCAACTGTTGCTCTTGGAGAAATCGCGCAATTCAAGTCCAGCGTTGAGATTGAGCTGAAAGTCTTCTCGCCAAAACCGCTGTTCTTGCTGGTCGCATTCAGATGTTTCGCTTCGGAACTGAAGATCTTCTCGTTGTCGTTTAAGAGCCTTTCCCCAATTCTTTCAAAGGGCGGGAGGACGTCTTCGTCGGCCGGCGTGTTGAGGACAGAATCGAACGCTGAGTCGTCTGTTGCTCCAGAATCGATACGGTCCATCATACGATGTGAGTCGTTCGACTCTGGTGAATATGATAGTGCGTCAAAGGTCGCCATGGTTGAGATCTGAGATATCGAGTGGAGCGAGATGATGGTCGACAGAAAAGAGATACCGCTCGTTAGGCGCCCAATGTCATAAATATTTAAAGACTAGCATGGTGTACATAGGTAGGCATATATAGGCATAAGAATTCGGAACGACACATAAATCCATAAATATTAACGAAGAAATAATTCAGTAATTGTAGTCCAATCCCTCACCCCACTTCCCCTTCATGACTTCCAAGCACTCCTTCACGAAGCGGGCATAGTACTCAACTTCCGCTCTAGATTCGCCTTTCACGAACGGCAACACCAGCGAGTCAAACAGAGCCCAACGACCAATTTCCTTCTCAATCCTCTCCCTCCAATCCAATACCTCGTGCCCTGGCCTAAGTGGATTGAGGATGAAGATCT
Source organism: Paramarasmius palmivorus (assembly GCA_037176845.1). Taxonomy (NCBI): domain Eukaryota; kingdom Fungi; phylum Basidiomycota; class Agaricomycetes; order Agaricales; family Marasmiaceae; genus Paramarasmius; species Paramarasmius palmivorus. Next base: position 627,262 of record JAYKXP010000022.1, on the reverse strand, counting down.
CGATATCTTTGTAGGTCAACCCGTCATTCATCGTTGGCCAGGGCAGGTCGCCCGCGGTAAGCAAAGTAGGGATGTTCTCCTGGCGAGACCCAACAAAAACCTCCCATCGGTGTTCGTAAAGAGCCCAACATTTCTGCATAATGTCGACCGACAGCTCCCTTTCGGTGTTCTGACGAGCGAGAAGAGCAGCATGTTGAAGGCCTGGCACCTCGGACCAGCTTGCGTCCACGTCGGGTTGGGAGGCACCGATGTTGTTATTCCCATTGGCCCTCTGCTCGCGGCGAGAAATGATAATCCGTGGAGCCCAATGAACTTTTCGATCCAAAATGCGGTTCTTCTCATCCGTCTCCTCTTTCTCCTTCGCTTCGGCTTCTTCTCTCGCTTTCCTCTCAGCACGCAACTTCTTTGCCTCGACTTCGTGCTCCAATGCTTTCCTCCTGTTCTCCTCTGGATTAATTGCCTTGATCTGGTTCCTCACATGCGCAACGCCTCTAATGATTCCGTGAGTAGCAGCAGCACGTCGAATCCGTTCCATGAAGACGATATCTGCGTCAGTCCTGCTATTCGCAAAGGCAACGTCGTGATAAGCCTTCTGGGTAGCGAAGTAAAGGTCCTTGACCGAAAGCGTGATGAGGTGATTAATGAGTGGCGCAACGGGGGTACGATCTCTAAGCACTTCGAGAACCTGAGGGGGTTGAGGCTGGGGCTGGGGCTCAGGTTTGGCAACAAGCCTAGGGGTACGTAGGCGTGGAATCTGTTTGCGCTTCAGGGTGCTGCGTGTTCCGTGAACCCTAATGCGCTTGCGCGGAGGAGGCGGGGGAAGAGTGATTTTGGCTTTGGATTGCACTTTAGACGGGGAACGAATAGAGGGGGATGTAATACGTCGTAAAGACGTTTTCTTTGCCAGCGAAGATTGTTTACACGTAAGCCTGGTCCAGCGCAGGACAGAGCGAATGGGAGGTGAAAGGAATGTACGGATTTTGAAAGGGTGTCGGAGAAGGGCGATTGGGTCGATTAATGAGAGGACCATGTTGAACCTAAGGTTTGTTTGTAGATCTAAGAATACTAGGACACAATGAGAGTTTGTAAGAGTTGAGATACGATGCAAAGGTTCCTGACCTTATATACCTAATAAAAGCTGCGCAGCAAGCCCTGTTTCAAGACAGATGGAAGGGAGACGATAGTTGGCCTTTGCTCTGATTTTTGACCGGTATTTAAACCTCCCATAACGCCATATGGTGTCGTGGCCGTGGCAGGTATGCCCATGTGATGACTATAAACAGCAATTCTAGGAGAACAATGAGCGGGGCCGGATGCTTGGACCTGTACACCGTTCTGAATCGGGCAAACAATGAAAACAGGGTCGGGTTGGATTTAGGGCCAAAACTCTCCCAGTTTTTCTCGACGCCAGCTTTACCCTAGGATAGCTATCCTTTCCCTCCATTGATCGAATAGTGGATCAGGTAGTGCCACTGTCAGCTAGACATAAATCTGAGTATGGGGTGAACAAAAAGTGAATACTCGCAGCATTATATACTATATGTTCCACTCACAAGCGCTTAGCGGAATTCTGAATCCTGCGGACCAACATTGGACCTCATCTTGAAATGTTTGAACCCTCTTGAATATTCTCTATGACGCATAGCTTCGTCGTCTCTTCAAGGCGTCTAGGTCGAAAAACATGAAAGTGCCAAGAGGATTGAAGCCGGAATAGGATACGTCGAAGAGAAAGCAAGATTCTTACTTCTATCCGTCAAATTACTAAGGGCATCCACAGAGTTTCCATTTGCTGGTAGTGTTTGGATGCATTATCGTAGAAGACAGATCGACATCGAGGCAGAGGCATTAAATGTGGCTGTGCCTCGTGACCAAACCATCATCTGACCTCATGTGACCGCCTCACACCTTGAAGAGCTCCGCCGACTCAGATGAACGCCAGAACAGCTTGAGTGGACTCTAGAGTCCCATTTAGGTATTCTCAACCTTAAATTTCTCTCAACTGGATACCTGCTATTTATGGTATCTGTACTTACACGGTGGGATGGTTCATAGCCCACTGGTATGTGCCAGCGCAAATTCAAACCCGACAATACCAGGAAAGTGGACCCCCCTATTGGATGAAGAGGCTCCAATGGGTACCTTGTGGCCCTCAAACACTTCCAGATCCCGATTCCTGTCGCAAAATGTGCCATATCTGTTCCAGTGCCCGGTCACCTTACTCCTGGATGCAGTTTCGTAACTTTCGTTCTTTGATGAGGATCTGGCATGACCAACGGCTGCTTTCACTCCATCCCCTACTATCTGGTTCATCAAGTTCGGTGTTTCAAGTCTTCGCACTACGCTTGGAGAAATGCGATAAATCTTGTCTTTTACTGGTGCCGGAACTCGAACGTTTCTGCAGCGAAACCTAGTAGGATTTGAATGAACCACTAGGTGCGATCCATGTTCTTTTCGATTACACAGCTGCTAATCGTCGATTCGTTCCTTAACAATAGTTATGCACAAGGACAGCGAAAGTGCCTCCAAGCTCAGCTCTGCAGCATCTTCATCTTCTCCCGTTGCCGCTGGCGGATGCATCAATTCGGTAGCTTTTACTACAACGGTAGAAATCAAACTCTGAAAGATGATACCTCGTGCTTTTTTTGTGCACAAGTAAGTTTCTGTTTCACGAAACTACAATTCTTGATTGATCAATATGATCTTCCAGTTTTGTTCAGTGGTTCGACAGGATTTGTGCGAACTTTCCACCTTTGGTGAACTCGCGAAGTGCCTTGGCTCTTTGTAACTAATTTCTTCCTATTTCGGTTTAGAATATCCACTGATATATTCCATCACTTGCTTCTTCTCTCCCGTGTATTTTTAAAGCAGCTTCTAGGTCATCCGACATCGCCGTCGCCACTCAGCCACATCATCTGCCTTTTGAGGCGCAAGTTTAAAAGGAAAGTTGCGACGCTGAAGGTACCTTACGTGTCGACCTTTTCCAATCCTCCAACATGGCCAGTATCAGCAAGACGAAGACGGAGGATTCTCATGACGCGGGCAGCGCTTACATTATCCGACCAGTCACTTACAAGGATCAACACTATGCAAGTAGTTCTATGAGCGCTGCAAAGTCCGTGATTCATTCACCTCAGACGGTTGTGGAGAATCCCTTGCCGCAACCAACGCCCCCGGTCCCTCCATCGAAGACAACCAAGCGAAATGGTGTGGCTTCGCTCTATATGTCGCTGAGTTGGATGCTGGGATTTCGAGAGAAGTATAGCCTGTTCCTGCGTGAGCTCTGAGTCCTTCGGTGATCTCTGCAAGACCCTGATCAAAAACAGTGTTCATATTTGGAGGAGCGTTGATAGGCTACTGCCTCGCTCGGAGCGAGTTCATGGGCGCAGCCAAGATGAGATCAATGACTATTCCTGGTGCGTTCTGTTTGATATACTCGTGGCTTTGAGACTCAAACCTTTCCTCAGGGGAATTCCGGTGGTTCGATATTGTCATGTATAAGATCAACTATATTCTTCACATCTATTTGTCTATACGTGGGCACTTCATTCTACCCGATCAGACCTAAAGGTTGACGACGGTGCATCACAGTGGGAGGAATATTCGTCGGAATACAGTTCCTTCCTACGGTTAGAAGGGTAAGCGTTTCACGTGCTTTCCCGTTACTCTTAACTAAATAAAACACTTCCCAGAGATTCATTTTATTCCATCGTCTCAATGGTTCGTTTGTTCAACATTGATTTATCGACTCGCTCTAACCAGATTGCAGGCTACTTTGTGATCATCACTCTCATAATCGGGAATGTTGGTGGCGGAATCATTGCTCGCCGATCACTTGGAGGCGAGATCAACGTTCAATCAGCGTACTACATCCTTGCCATCATGACCATTGGGGCCCTCCTTATTGGATTAATCAATGCGAGGAGAAACACACGGCTACACAGGAAGTGGATGCTTCGTCAGTCTCTCCTTGTGACCTATTCCTGTCTGCTGACTGGATCCACCAATACAGGAGGCGTAGTTTACTTCTCATCGGTCATTACCGCGAAGCTCGCCATGTTAGCCGCGATGAAAATTACAACGAACATTGATTCGTATTATTCGGTGTGGCATCTCTCATTGAATCCCATTATGTGCCTAACTTGGGTTTGCCGCAGCTATGGCGCTGCGACGAGGTCCTGTACGTGTTGAGATCACTGGAACAACTGAGCGCACAATACCCCCAATGCTCTGTATCTGGGGATACACTATCTAATCCCGGCTTCTATGTCGGTGTTCATGCTTCCCTTAACGATGGAGACCTTGGCTATGCCTCTGCAGCACGCCTAACACATGGAATGTCTTTGTGGGTAGCGACTTTGCTTCACGTCGTAGGCGTCGAGATATATGTGAGCTCACTTCGTTGCCGTACACTCCATTTCTTCATTTCTGACCCATCGAATAGCTACGATATTCTGAAAAAGCCAACTACGACCGGCATAACTTTGCTCTTGAACCCCGGGATTACGATCCTACCCAGGATAGGTTCCATCGTCTTCGATATTAAATTCCAATGTCAGACTGACTTCTAGTAATTTATCTGTTGGAATACATGTCCATCCCGGCCGTACCTAGTAGTAGATTCTGATATCTTACTTCCAACTTCAAGCCCGATGAAACCGAAATCACCACGTGGTATAAAACTGTACCGTGACGTAATTGGAGCTGACGACTTTCGGACGAAAAAAATCTTCTCGCAATAATCGACTCCGGGCTTGCTCCGGGCTATTCTGTCCCACATTCAACGTTTCAACGAGCACATGAACCATGAGCCGGTTTGGAAAATTGCCCTACTTGAATCTAGTCCGACTCGGCTTGGGACGATATGGTAACGTGGGATGCCACAATTAAAAAGTATGGCCGTTTTAGCTCGATATATACTTGCTTATAAGACCTCGATCCAGAGCCAGTTGCACGTAAATGTATAAATTGCAAACAGAAGCACGGATTCGAAATCGACTATACCAACAATCTTTCACGCCTGCATGGAATTGGAACAAGGTGTTTTGCTCTAGTTATTTGACACGTCTGAGGAAGGTCATTGATTTCTCTGTTCCAAGGAGGCTTGATTATCAGGGATCATTATTACTTTGAAGGCTCTTTGAACTTTCTCGGCCCTGTGATAGGCGCCATACCGACTCAAACCGTATCCTGGAGGGGGTCAGTTACAGTTAGGTACGCTTATGCGCATCGTGGCCGGTCAGCAACAACTTATGACTCCAAATGCTAATGAGCGTCTGACCCATTGACATCCAATTTTTTTCGAACTCCGACCTTGGCAGTCATACTCACCTATTCTTTGCAACGATCAACGCCCTCACCATGGCAAACCCCAGCAGCAACGGCCAAGAAGTCAAGTTCGAGCACGGCAACGTTCTTCTCGTCGACGAGCAAAGATCTCGAACACTAGGTTCTAATACATCACACTTTACCGTCTATCCGTGAGTGAAACAAAATTTTTCTGGCGATTGTAGGCTAACTTTCGGGATTAGTTCTCGAGCGCTCATTCTTGTCAATACGAATGCAAAAATGTTTAGACTGAATTTGGTGGAGTCAATGTCAGGGCTAGGGTAGTACACTATTGAATATGAATAGGTGTGTAACACTGTTTAACTCGTGTCAGTGTCACAGCTGCTAACCAATTCTTCTCTGGAAGGCCTCACGATTTCATTCACGACTTGGCTGTGCAAGGTGTCTCGCTAACCGATATATATATCTCATTCCAGACTCCTAGGTCCTGATTAGACGCCGGGTTACATCACCCTATGTCGAACTATTCAAGAACTGTTTCTGGTTCTCATGGTTCTTAGGTTTCGCTATTCCCGAAATCATGCCGCCAAGAACAGACGGTACTATCGTAGCTACAAGTGAGGTCTGGATTAGAATTATGGGATGCACTGATCATTTTTTTGTAGGTTCAAGATCCTTGTCAGACATGAAGCGCCATACAAACAGAAGAATATGAATACTCGGTTCAGGTGCTTGGGTGGGTGAGCTACAACCCTGAACATGAATAACTGGTTCACTTATCCGTACCTAGTTTTAGAACTGCCGCTGTCAAATTCACATCATCTGCCTTCTTGAGGCGCAGGGTTGGACCACAAAAAGGAAGGTCTAGTCGCGGACCATATTTTGAAGTGTGACGGTTCATCGTTCTCCGTCTTCCATCATGGCAAGCATCCAATACACAGAGAAGACAGACGACTCTCGCAACGCCTATGTGATTCGGCCAGTCGCATATACGGAGCCTTATCCTACCAGCTCCCAAAGTGCTGCAATGTCTGCAAGCTATCAGCCCTCAATTATGACTTCGCCACCCCAAGCAACACCTCACTACCCCAAGATTGGGAGGCGAAATCCTGTCGTCTCGCTCTACATGTCACTATCTTGGATGTTAGGGTTCCGAGAGAAGTATAGTCTGTCCCTACGTGAGTAGTCACCGTCGCTGGGGAGTCATGACTCATGGCTGGCTCTTGACCTTCAATAGTTTTCTTTTTTGGCGGAGCGTTGATTGGCTATTGCCTGGCTCGGAGCATCTTTATGGACCCGGTCAAAATGCGGTCCATGACTGTCCCAGGCGCGTAGTCTCAAGAATCCTCGTTGTAATTTTTTGACGATCATCTGATTAGGCGAGTTTTTTTGGTTCAATATTGAACTCTATAGGATAAACTACATCCTCCACATCTATCTTACAATTTGTGAGCTGATTTTACATTCCCCAATCTGCGATCCTAAGACATGTGCTACAGTGGGAGGCATCCTTGTCGGACTACAGTTCTTCCCGATGATTCGCAGGGTAAGGACCCTTTGAATCATCTCACCAGACGCTCTGACCAAACGACTCTCCTCAGAAATACATGCTCTTGCACCGTCTGAACGGTATGCATATTAGTCGAATCGCCGTTCCTCCGATACTCACGCGAGACATGCAGGATACTTTGTACTCATAATCCTTGTTGTGGGGAATGTCGGTGGCGCAATCGTCGCACGCAGAGCCTTCGGCGGCGAAATCAATGCTCAGTCTGCATATTATATTCTCGGTATCATGACTGTCGTGACTCTCCTTATCGGCTTCTTTTACGCGAGAAGGAATACAAGGCTGCATAGGAAGTGGATGCTTCGTGCGTCGTCTGTTGTGATACCTAGGCATCCCTACTGACACCATGGCCATCGTCTCCCAGGAGCCGTCGTATACTTTTCGTCGGTTATAACCGGGAAACTTATTATGCTGGCTGCAAATCGCATTATAACCGATATTGGTTCCTATTACTCGGCGAGTTTGGCTTTCACGTCAATATTTGGATTTAGCCTCATCTCCCTACACTAGCTCTGGCGACTGCGACGAGATTTTGTTTGTTCTGAAGTCTCTGGAACGACTCAGTGTACTGTATCCCCACTGTGAAGCATCTGGCAACACACTATCCGACCCCAGCTTCTATGTCGCTGTTCGTGCTTCCCTCGGAGGAGGGGACCTTGGATACGCTTCTGCGGTTCGTGTAACCCATGGGATGGCATTGTGGATAGCGACTTTAATTCATGTCGCAGGTATCGAGACCTACGTGAGATATTTCGTTCCTCATTGGTTCTTTGATCTTTACGAAGTTCTTACGACAGTTGCGATATTCGGATACCGCCAATTACCAACGACATAACTTTGCCCTTGAACCACGAGACTACGATCCTGACAAAGATGAATTTGACCGTCTTCGATACTGAAATCCATCAATCTTTACGTCTTGTTTTTGTTGTTGTACTTTTACATATTCGAATGACCATACCGAATTGCGCTCGGGACTCGACCCAGGGCGTGCCGCGGGAGTCTGGAAGTGATAGATAGATAGATCATTCGGGACAGTGAGACCGTGACAGTGACAATTTTCTCCAGGTTTCTCTTCAACCACCACCTGCAGACAACCATCTCTGCATACAAACTTTGTATTCTTGCTTTGTTTTGACATCAACCCTTGCTCGGCTCTAGGACGGGTAAGTAGGTTTCACTTGGTGTTGTTTCAACGTCGAGATAACAGGGTCGTTACAGACGTGTCATGGTCTTTTACTACTTTCGGTTTCAATTCGAAGGTTCAACTTGGGTCAAGTGTCGCAGAGATGGTAATGTATTGCCTTGTTTCTTGTGGCGTAGCAGTAGACGCTCATTGAAGTCCAGGTGACTGATTTCCTGGTCCCGCTGTCGAATCGCCTGTGATTGGTCCTCATCAAGAACTCTTCCATTGCGCCAATTTATATCCAGACCCCTTGTATCCGGATTTGGTGGATGGTCCATTTTCAGAAAGTGATGGGGTTATCTGAACCTGCCCTTTGCCCCAGCATCCTTTTCACCCATCATTACCCGAATGTAAATCCGTTTGTCCCTTCCCGTGAAACACAACCATGGCCCTAAATGACGCTCAATCCCAACCGGAGATTCTGTTGCCTCTGGATATTGCGCCAGATGCCATTCTACTCGATCCTCAACCTCATCCTGCGTTTCAGAGGCACAGACATCTTTCAACGGGTATTTGGAATGAAAGAAGGGTCATAGTAAAGAGACTAGTTACCCAGTCACAATCGGAAGTAAGTGATCCACGGGTATTCTTATTGACTGTTATCACTAACCACTACTCACCTGATTCCTGCTCAGAAAATCGCACGACGGGCTGCTCAGTGGCATGATCTACAGCACACCAACATCCTGGACGTGTATGGTATATCTCCCCAAGATGAAAAGCCTCAGTACATCATACTACCTCTTCAAGAAAATGGCAATATCACGCAATGGACTGCAAATCATCCTGACATGGATATACGACCCCTGGCAAGTGCGTTGTAACCTATTGAATATTGGATCTAAGTGCAGCTTCAGGTTCTCGACGTTGCGGTCGGAATGCAATACTTGCATGCTGTGGGCAACATTGCATCTAGTCCACATTATTGCACTCACGACCGTCCTTGTAGCATGGAATCATTCACGGAGGGCTAAAGCCGACAAACATTCTCATTGGTCCAAATGGTCATGCTTGTGTTGCCGACTATGACATGCTACAAGTGCAGCCCAGTCAATCTCTGGACGCTCATCGTTATTATAGCCCTGAAGCATGGAAGGGGGTGAGTAGTTTGTTCACATTTATTTCGCTTGCTCATTATGCTTGCAGACCACGTCGAAGCCGTCAGATGTGTTTGCGTTTGCTATGTGTGCACTCGAGGCGAGTAGCACCGACACTTTTGAGACTACGGCACTTATTGTTTGTCAGGTATTTACTTTCACGCTACCTTGGGGCGTCCTCACTGAGGACCGCATCTATCGTTTGGTTACACAAGAGGATGCGCGCCCAGACCGTCCCGACGATCCAGAAGTAGCCGTTAAGGGTTTGGATGATAAAATCTGGGGCATCATAGAGGAGAGTTGGCACAGAGAGGCTCGTCTCAGACCGAGTTTTGATATCATCGTGGGAATGTGGCGGGAGCATTCTGTTCACGAGGATTCGTACAGTCACAGTAAGTCTTACTTTTTCGTAACTGTCCACCCGTATGCTGAATCATTGCTCCCGATATAGGTACTCAGAAGTTGATGGAAAATACCTTCGATGATAGACGAACCACGGCCTCGCCATTTGGTGGTAGTCGGTATCGTCTTGTGACAAGAAACTCGATACGGTCATATACCACGGGCCCACCAGCGTACCGTGAGTTCAGCGTTCCTGCTGGCTCTGAATCGTCTTCTGTGTCGTCTTCCGCTGGAACTAGTTCTAGTCGAAGTAGTAGGAGTCCGTCAAACTCTCCTCCTACGCCTCGCACTCCACCCCAGAACGCAATGTCACTAAAACAGATGCCCACAAAGTATCCAACACTACCACGTGAGTCCCATCCTGCTCCCTTCATAGCCGCATAATTCACACCTTGATATAGTTATACCATCCAGATGGTCTCTTCCTGCAGAAATCCCTAGCCCTGGTCGCCAACTTAGTGCTGACTCGGTGGCCTACCACAACTTGACTCGGAGCCAATCAGCCCAGACAGTACCTCTCCCAAACCGTAGCCCCGCCGACATGAACATTCCACCAGCTATATCGTCAGCTGTCTCAACCAGGAGTGACTCTCTTCGGTGGCACAGACCACAACGATCACAGTCTGCTTCGGCATCAATAGGTTCCCCGTATAATCCTAGGCTGTTTTCTCCGAAAACGCTGGAAACCATCATGGACAATGCAACTCTAGATGATGGGGACAGGTCGTTTACTGGATCGAGGTCTACTATTGGCGGTATGTATTTTTCGTGCTCGCACGCGGTGTCGTATGATGCTCAATATTGTCTGTAGAGGCTCGACTTAGTGCAATTCTTGTGATCCAAGCGTTGCAGTCTGAAGTTCGCGAGGGCCAAAAGAAGGAAAGTGTAGATAAATACCTTCTCAAGATGTACGAAATTGCGATAGAGTCGGACCAAGAAGCATTCAAGCTTGTCAACGCTGGAGCTATACCGACACTTATTCATTTACTCAAGACGCGGGCCGCAGAAGGCTATGGAGTGGACTTGGTTTTGATCATTCTAGGGACACTTGCGTACGTCCTCTCGCATCGGCTTGTACGCTAAGCTTTACTGATTAGCCTCTCACAGCCACGACTCTATTAGTGCCAACACCATTTTTCGGACAGGTACAGCAGCGACTTTGGTAGAGATCTGCAGTATGGCTCCGAATGAGGAGGTGGAGACCCTGGCCGTCTGGTGTTTGAGCCGGATATGCAGGACTGCTGAAGTGGCAAACGGCCTCATTAAGCTCAATCTACCATCGGTACTCCTACGAACCCAATCGAGGGATAGTCTCGGTATCTTGCCGAGCATGTCTATGTTCTGTCTAGGCACCCTCGTCCAATCCGACGGACTCGCAGACTATATGGGATCCATGGGTCTCATTACTGTCATTGCGACTCACCTTCGGCGGAGCTCCGAAGTTCCCTCTCCCATTCCAGAGAACGTCAGCGCTGGGCTATACGCAGTAGCAAGGATTTCTCGGTCTATCAAGCTGGCCAAAGCTCTTGCGAAGGCCGGGTGCATCGAGATGATCACTCATCATTTAAAGACGTCGATGAATCCAGAGGTGTTGAGCTGGAGTGCCCGAGCCGTAGGCTGTCTCATGAGGCCTAACAGTAGTGACATGTCGAAGATCCTCTTGCAAGCTGATGTCGCAAAAGGGCTTGCGCGCTTACCAACCGTGCTCCCTCCGGAAGTGTTATATCCTCTGGGTTCGTTTGGGTTTGCCATCCAGAGGTTTAGCTGCGCGGAATGGGGCGGGTCGACGAGAAAGGCTTTGGTAGATGCTGGTGTTGTTGACTCCCTGTTGGCTGCTCTGAGAGTTGCATCAAACGAATATTGTGTCGATGTTCACGTCCAGCTGGCATTGGCGATAAGCTTACTGGGTGATGTTGGTGGATCAGCTATTCGAAAAGAGATTGTGAGCGCGGGAGGTATAGATATCCTGAAAAGTTTGAGTGTAGGAGCGACAGGGAACCCGGACGTGAGCAAGGCTTGCAACATGGCGATTACGAGCATAACGGGTAACCTGTTTTCGCGGAATGCTGGTATGTTCTGTGAATCCTGATGGTGACTGTGAGTCCTGACACGCCCTCATTAATAGCTACTGCCAAGACCGCGATGTTACATGACTGGAATGGGGGTGCGAGTGATTTTCATCCCCCTTGTCCAGTGACTCTATCGGTGCCCAATTGAATAAGTAGCTCGTTAACTCAGAAGACTCGCGCCGTGCAGTATGGAATTCGACGAATTTCCCGACCAAGTATGGCTACTGGGGTATTTCGATTGATTCGGATGGTCACAGGTCACAAGGGTCAAAATTTCCGAACTTTTTCGGATGGTCACAGGCCGCGGAAGGCCTGTCCGAATTGCCTCGGAATGTGACCACCGAAAAGCGCCCAATTTTCGTCCAAATTTAGCAGGTTCTGGACGCCAAATCCGAAATTTTTCGGCGGTCACAGACCGCCAGCGCCCCATCCGAACCTCAAAATCCGGATGGCGAGGTCACAGGTCACAGGCCGTCCGAATCAATCGAAATACCCCAGTATTGATATCGTTTAGAAGCAGCTAAAATGTACTTGTTTATGTAAAGACTCAGAAGAATATTGGTCACGGTATCTCACTATGACGTCAACCAAAATAGCCAAGGAATAGCCGGGTTCTCATGAACCACCACCACCACTGCCGTTTGCTTTCATGAGCGGGATACGCACCACCTAGGGCGCCACCCTTCAGTTGGACGGGAACACGAAACAACTACTATTCCGGAGGAAAATTTTCGGGTTTACTTGATAGGGAAATCTGGTGAGCATTTGTTGCAATGTCTACTAGTCTGGTCCATTTATACATACTTATATCAGCGCTCTAACCACTAGCGAATACTCACTAACCAGTGCATTGGTGTGAGTCTCAGTCTAAGGCCCGGGGTGTTTGTTTCAGAAGAAGATGATGACAGAACTTTGGAGTCCCAATATAAAGGAGTATTCTCCCACCGGTAAACGGCCGAAACCTCTTTCCCCTCCACTATGGCGAGCAACATGGCAATCGATACAGAAAAGGCCGCAAATGCACGCAGCTCCTATGTGATACGGTCGGCCTCTTCGCGAGAAACATATTATAACAAGAGTCCTATGCAACAGTCTACGATGCCATTAACTCCCGTGCGACAAAATTCATCTGTTCCTCTTCAAGCGTCCTCGTCAAACGACCCGCGACTCGAGAAGACAAGCACACTCGGCTCACTATACATGTCTCTTAGTTGGATAACCGGGTTTAGGGAGAGATACAGTCTACTATTATGTGCGTAGCTCCGCCAACATGTCTAATTACACCCGGCCGACTTACCTTCATCGTCAAGTCTTCATCTTCCCTGGTGCACTACTAGGGTTTTGTTTGGCTCGTTCTGCACTTATGGATCCAGTGAAAATGCGTTCATGGACCGTCCCCGGTAAGCACCTGCTATTTGCCATGTCTTTCGCGTCTCACCTCGTCTCCTAGGCGAATTCTTCTGGTTCAACATGCCCCTCTACAAATACAACTACATCATCCACATCTATCTCACTATTCGTGCGTGCTGTTCTCGATCTGACGCCTTTTGCTGTCTGACACACTCTAAGTCGGAGGTATTTTCTCCGGGCTACAGTTCTTACCTGCAATTCGAAGGGTGTGTGCACTTTCTGGCCACAAAGCCATTCATAACTGATGCCTCCGCTCAGAAATATGTTTTCCTACATCGTATCAACGGTCTGTCGCCGCATACTCACTGAATGTCGACCTGTATTCACTTGCTGTAGGTTACTTCGTACTCGTCACTCTCATCGTAGGCAATGTCTGCGGCGGAATCATCTCAAGGCGGTCTTTCGGTGGCGAAATAAACGCTCAATCTGCGTACTACATCCTCGCATTGATGACTATCATCCCCTTGCTGATCGGGTATTGGAATGTGAAGAAGAATACGAGGCTGCACAGGAAGTGGATGATTCGTTCGTATCTTGTTCTGTTGCCCCTCAGCTGTCATGCTCATGATGTTCACAGGAGGCGTCACCTACTTCTGTACAGTGATATCCGCTCGTTTGATCATGTTGGCTGCAGGTCAAATCATCACTGATATTGGGTCGTATTATTCTGTGCGTTATATCTTTCTTGTTGGCAACTCAGGAACTGATGCGACTATTGTCGATCTTGATTTGATACAGTTGTGGCGCTGCGACGAGATTCTCTTCGTGCTCAAGGACGTATCAATTCTGACAGAACGTTTCCCTCAATGTAACGTTTCGGGAGGTTCGCTGACCAACGGTAGCCTCTACGTTCCTGTGCATGCTTCAAACAACGAAGGCGACCTGGGAAGTGCTTCTGCCATACGAGTTACACAGGGAATGGCTCTATGGATAGCTACGTTATTACATGTCGTGGGCGTTGAGATCTACGTGAGTGAGAACACCATGGTGATATGGCTGTGGTACTGATCTTGGTCCTGGCACAGCTTCGATGGACAGAGGAGGCCAACTTTCAACGCCACGGGTTTGCATTGGAGCCGCGCGATTATGATCCGGATAAGGATGAATGGCACTATTTGCACTATTCGGGCTAGGTTCGAGATTCCGTGGTGGTGCGGTTGTGCCTAGGTCTGAAAGGGAGTGGACAACATCGGGACTTGGATAGCATCATAAGTCACCGATTGTAGGGGTATAACTTATCAAGGGATAGACTACTGTACAGGTTAATCTTTGTTCATCCTGGGTATACATGTTCTGTTGGAGGTGTTCATACTGCTACACCCATGGTATTTGCCGGCACCTTCTCTTTTCCCGAGTTCCGCCTTGCCAAGGGAACATTCAAACCCCCATGCTCCCAGTGTAGTTTTGCGCTCAGGCCGCATATGGTGGTGAGAATGAAGAATCCAACCCAGCATATTCCTAGTACCGCAGAGAGAATTTGGCATGGTTGATACTGCTGACAGAATGTCAGTGCTCCCCAAATGTCCTGATATAATACTGATATCAGTGAATATGTCAAGGCTCGATATGTATCGACACGTACGGACGCAGCAGCGGATCCTCCGAGCCAAAGTAACCATATAACGATAAGCGCTACGAGTTCTTCCCGATAGGTCTTGACGACTGAATTTGGTTGATCTTTGAAGTACAGCACAATTCTAGAATGGATATATGAGTCAATTCGTGTGTTTGTGCTCGGAATGAAGGATCAACACACATAAAACCACTCCATCCCAACGTTGCCAACGTCGTAACCAGCAATTCGATGATGACAGGATCTGCACAAAGGCCAGAGATGGTAGGTGAGACAAAGCACCCGCAGTTAGATTTGCATGGGACTTGCCATAGAAGTTGACCCCGTTGTTCAAAGTGTCTCCCGAAGGCAAATTGGTCGTGTACTGAAGCCGGGCTACACATAGCCCAAGGAGGATAACAGAAATCAACACCTGTCCATAATTCAATGTGAGGCGTTTTTAGATCGAGGATGGAAGAAAGAAGACGCACCAATATCCCATACAACCCAATCCGAAAAGTAGCTAAATCCATCACGGTCAACGTGGGCTATAAAGGAGAGAATGGCGCCGCTCGCGGTCGTGATGAAAGTTGGGAAACAAAGGTTTTCGGTAACTCTTCAGTATGTCCGACCTTTTGCTCGTAACATGCTGCTTTGTCCATGACGACGAGATATCTATTGCGTCCGTCATCAAAGCCCAGAATTGTGGGTCGGGCATAATGGAAGTCGCTGATGGATAAGCACGTATGAAGAATGTATGCATGTGTGAGAATTATAGTCCGAGCTTGACTGGGAGTCTTCGGTCGATTGAAGGAGAGGAAGTGCAGAAAGTCACAGTGACACCGTCACGGAATTGGTAGCTACGGGAAAATGCGTACATGCATGAGCGCTTAGTACGACCTCTGCAACCAACGAAAGCGCCCGAGAGTTATCCTTCCATCATCATGTTCACCTGCTGGATATTCCTTGGAACAAATGCGTATAGAGCTCCCTTCATCCTGTCCCTTCCTTTCTTCATCCTGCAAATACCTGTAACTTTGGCTCTTTCACCCCAGTTACGATCCCCAACCTTTTTTCGAAATTCTACGTGAATGTCGCTACAGTCATCACGACTGCAACAGCTGTCAGCAGGACTGCTCGACCGTCTTTGCACTTGCCGTTCTATCCCTTGGGCCGCAATGGGGTTAGGGGAGACTACAGTAACAATGGGGTCAAGCCGTCAGAATCGTCATCGGGATTGCTGTCCCTGTTGTTTCGGATAAAACCATCGACGATCCACTGGAGAACTATGATACTTAATGGCGGCCCACTCGCTGTACTCTGGCGGACTCGATTCCCCATTGTGCGAAGAGGAAAACGGGCTCGGGCCATTGTCGGGCAGCGCCTTGATCTTTATCGAGATCTTTACCAATTTCAGCTCACGGTCGAGAGCAACCAGGAGCAACCGTTGTTGAGCATTGGCAAAGAAGGTTCGAGATCCTATTGAAACGGGCTGGGATGATGACGGTCGAGAAAATAGGTAATCCGGCTAAGACTGACCGTAAGTACCTCGCCCGGTTTCAGTTTCACGCTCATTCGTTCCTGAATTTGATGGAGACCATCACAGGGCTGCGATTTGGTGCTGGTATAAAAAGTCAGTTAGGAAACAGAAACGTCTCCTCATAGTAATACCAGCGTCTCAGTTTACGACCCCTCACTTCCACTCATTCCTAGTCTTGATGCACGCACGCATCCTCACCCTCTCGGCCTTCGTCGCCCTCGCAGCTGCTTATCCCTTCCAGCTTCAAACTCGATGGACATCAGGGACCGGCGATGAGGAAAATGTATATTGCATTGTCGCTTCAGAGGACCGAGATGGAGCCCCCGTCGTGATCCAAGAGTGCAGCACTGCCGCTTATGACAACAGAGCTTGGAGAGTTGCTCTTCCTGACAAATTTGAAGCGGGTCCTGCACCTATTGCAATCTTCGAGAACAAGGTCTGTCCTCTTGTCTATACGAATTTAATCTCATGCTCAGTAACCAGCTTTTAGTGCTTGGATGTCACAGGCGGTGACAAAGTTGACGGAACGAAACTCCAAATCTGGACTTGCGACTCTGTTAACCCCAATCAACAATGGATTTCAACAACCGCCAACACCTTCAGGTCGGTCGAGTCGAACAAGTGTATCGATATTACCGATGGGTCGACGACCAACGGCAACCAGCTCCAGATCTGGGAATGCGGCAATAACAACTCTAACCAGAGGTTCTTCGGTATCACAGCTGAGGGTACCGCTCATACCGTCTACATCGAGGCTGGGGAACCTGATCGTATGTGCATCCAAATAATCCATCTTTTGTGAAACTGACATGTACACTCCTATCTTAGCTAAGCTCGAAGTTGACCGCCCCGTCATGGTAGCTACCGCCAACGCTGACGGCGCCCCTGTCGCTCTCGCCACCCATAACAATTTCACAGAATTGTACCCCGATGGCAACCAGACTTGGGTTATGCAAGATTATCCCTGGTCGGGCCCAATCAGAACATATGATGGCTCAAAGTGTCTTGACGTCCCCAATGGTAACGACGCCAACGGTCAGAAGGTGCAAATCTGGTCTTGCGTCGAGGGAAGCGCCAATCAGCAGTGGGTAAAGACCCCGTCTGGCAGCTTAATCCAATGGTTTGGACACAACAAGTGTCTCGATATCACTGACGGTAAACAGGAGCCTGGCACTGAGGTACGTCTTTTTGTGCGTTGTGGATCATCTTCTCGGAGGCTGACTTGAATATCTTCTTAGCTTCAAATCTGGGACTGCAGTGAATTCAATTGGAATCAGGTCTTCGTTCCGTGGCAAATCTAATGCCACACAATAATCAACACCGGCCTTTGGCTAGCACTCTGCTATTCTCTCATGATACCTGTCATTCTTTTAGTGGTAACATTCTTTGGGATATGTAATACCTTATTTATCCGTCGCATTGTAATACATGCTTGTAATGGTGCACTTTATCGTAGAGTGCCGACCTTCGTCGGGGCTATGTCCCTTGAGGATTATAAGTGGCTCACAACCCATTCTTTTTCGAATGAACATGACTAGGTAGCATCCATTCAGCAGGCTTGTTTGCTCCACTGCTCCGAGTTGCTTCTGTGCTAGTAGCTGACGTGAACTTCAGAGTAGTAGCCAATGGGGCCGATGTAACGCCATTGGCTGACCCGGAAAGGTGAGGATCATCAGACATGCTGCGTTGCATGTTCACGAGGATGATGATCAGAGTA
Source organism: Paramarasmius palmivorus (assembly GCA_037176845.1). Lineage (NCBI taxonomy): Eukaryota > Fungi > Basidiomycota > Agaricomycetes > Agaricales > Marasmiaceae > Paramarasmius > Paramarasmius palmivorus. Next base: position 609,436 of record JAYKXP010000022.1, on the reverse strand, counting down.
GGATAGAGTCCCTAGAGCGACTCTCTTCAGTTGTCTATTGATCAATATGAATAGAATGATATACTGACCGAAATTTGGTCCCCCATCCCGCTGAGAATCGAATATACCTTCTGAGCCGGTGTACCAATAACTACAGGAAAGAATAAAATAAGTTGAGATAACTGAGGACCGTAGAACGATTGTATCAGCTTTGAGAAATGGCATGAATTAAGGCCATACCCAGAAGAGGCAATATATGAAACCCGACTCAACCAGTACCAGTAAGATTTTCTCGCTTGAAGTTCTGCCTCGGGAAGCCCCGAGAGACTGCTGAAGAAAACGGTGATGCATCCTGCTCGAAGTAAGTAGAAATCTTGCTGGCACACTAAGACGTAAACATACCACGCTCGAGCAGCGATGAGGCTTGTTGATGCAGCATTCGTAAGAAGAGATATTCCCCATGCAATGGGCTCTCCCCATTGGCACGTTCTTGAACCGTCCGACTCGGTACTTTGGGAGCCGAAACCCTCAGTCGCAAGGCAGTTCAAAGTGATGATGGCAAAAGCTACGGTATACCTCGTGAATTAGGTGCAGAATAACTCCCTCGTTCTGAGAGCTCACCGAAAGAACTAGATAACATCACGATCGGGATGTAGACCAGCTTTTGGATGCGGGTATTACTGCACAGAACCCGTGCTCTCCATATCACGATACCATCGCCAACGATCATCTGTAGTGTAGGAAGATAAATATCGGATGGCGTTCGGAATGAAGTTTCATACGTTGAACAGAAAAAGTGCTTCTTCCGAAAACCATAACTTGGTCCTCTCTGCCATGACGCGCTCAAACCTAACCTCCAAGTCTAAACTGGAGGATTCCAGGAAGAATCCACCAAACTGCGAGAGCAGTGTAGACACAAACATCGCCCACAGCGCAGTCGACGATGCAAATAGGAGGATTGAGATCACCAACAGGGTTATCGTAGTTGGGGACCGGAATCCTCGCATTCTAAATAGTAGGCGAGGTCTGAGTATATGGCAACGACAATTTCTGACACAGAACACGTACATTTGAATTCGGATTGCGAATACGAACAATACCAGATATATTGCCCAAAATCCACTCTCAACTATCCCCCCGATGGTATTCCATATGGCTCGTTGTCCAAATTCAATGAAGATAGCCCTTTCTTCTTCGCGGAGAGGCATTGAAGCGTGAGATGAAATTCCGCAGAAGGGGCTCGGATTTTATACATTCGAAAGCGTGGCGTGTGCGTTAAATTTTACGTGCCACCTGAGTGCAAGGACGATATCTTTGGGGTATCAACATCGTGCCCCAATTGACACCAGAACACACCTTTGCCACCGACCTAATCTAGCCACTAAAGGTACTCCTGCTGACTACGGACATAAGCGGGATCTGCCTGTCGTATTGGTGGTGAGATGATAAAGTAATTCTTAAAGTGGACATCATTATCCGCACTACGACTTTCTTGGTGTCTTGAGGATAAAGCTGGGAGGTCAGTGAAGCCATCGGGTACAATCACGCACTTAAGCTCAAGATTACACCCGTCATACACTTTCCGAACTTCGGACAAGTTATATCATGTGTTACACCAAAAAATAAACATCTAGGTCATACAACACTGAGAGAACGAGCCGGGCTTTGCGGCGAAAGCTCGACAGGCTTATCCGAGTCGGTTCTTGTTGTGGAACCTTCCGTACTGGAAATATCCGTCCGAAAGTGAACGCTCGAAAAGACGCCGCTCCGGAAATTCGCAGAGGCCAACAACTCTGGATCATCCGACATGCTGCGTTGTAAGTTGACTAATATGATGATTAAAGTGGGGTATAATCCCTAAAGATCGGTAAGCCTTCTTTCAAGCCCATTAATAGACATATTGGGCACGTACCGAGATTTGATCTCCCATCCCACTGAGAATGGAATACATTCTCTGAGCTGCAGTACCAAAGATGACCGGGAAAAATAGAATAAGTTGCGACATCTATTTCGAGAAACGTTTCAGCTTTTGATGATATCACTGATATCTACGAGAATAACATACCCAGAACAGGCAATAAATAAACCCTGACTCGACCAAAATGAGAAGAATCTTCTCACTTTGAGATCTTTGGCGCTTGGATCCTAGCGTTTTGCGTAAGAACCGATGATGTCCCCTACATGCGAAGCTGAGTCGAGTGTTAGAATCGTAAAGCGTAGGCACATACCATGCTCGAATCGCAATGATGCTTGTCGACGTGATGTTAGTTAATAGAGAGATGCCCCATGCAATAGGCTCGCCCCATTGACAGGTCTTTGAACCGCTAGACTCTGTACTTTGGCCACCGAAACCATCGTTTCCGAGACAATCCAAAGTTATCACTACGAACGCTGCGATATTATCAGAATCATGTGATGTCTGGAGGGCTGTGACGAGACTCACCGAACGATATGCACATCATCGCTATTGGTATGTAAACCAGTTTTTGTAGTCGAGTATTGCCACACAGGACCCATGCCCGCCATATCACGACCCCATCCCCAACAATCATCTGAAACCGAGATGAGTGCGAACTATAGCCGACGAACAAGGTAAGTAGACCCACATTGAGGAGGAACAGAGTTTCTTCTGGAAACCAAAGCACGGTCTTATCGACGTTGACGTGTGCGACTCTGCCTTCTATGTCCGAGGTTGGATACTTTTGGAAGAAACCGCGAAACTGGTTGAGTAAGGTGAGGACATACATGGTCCATAGGGCTGTCGAGGATGCAAACAAAAAGACGGATACAAGAAGGAGGACAATGCTGGTCCAATTCCGAAAGCCTTTCTTTCTGTAAAGGCAGAATACACTGTCAGGCTCGTAATCAGTAAGAGAGGAAGTTGCTACTCACAGTTGAATCCGTATCGCAAAAATCAACAACGCGACATAGACAGCCCAAAATCCACTTTCAACGAACCCACTGACAGTATTCCATACCGCTCGCTCGCCAAAAAGCCAAAGTATGTCCTGTTCCTTTGAGTCGATCGGGGTCGACATGGGAGTGTGGTATCAAAGGGCTGCAATTTACCAGTGTTACCCACTATGTCGATATGACCTGAAGCCCGCCTTCGCGTTGAATTAGATGATAGATTTGGATGTCAGACGACATTTCGGGACCCTGAATTTAAGGAGATTTCGTGGGGTTGCAACAGAGATAGCGGTACAACCCGAGTAAATTTGCAATTCGTGTTTTCCCATCGTTCAGGTCCTTTGAGTCGATTTTGAGAAAAGAGGAAACTACTATGGTCATTGGCCATGGTAGTAATACGACGGGAGAAGTGACAGAAATTCGCGCGGTCGGCTCGGCGTCCTGTGACCTGTCACGCTACCTTTCGTTTTCTTCACTAGAACGTGCATGTAACCTCATGTAACTTTGTAGCGCTCGACTAGAGCCTGACTAGAGCAATATTCGGTACACAGCTCACTGGTGAGTATTCTACCGAAACTCTAATTAAAAGATTCTATTTTCTGATCAGGATTCAAAGGAAGTCTCCAGCAAATCCAATGCGACGGAGAACCCAAGCACTAGATCCTGTTAAAAAGGGAAAGCATCAGAGACACCGATTGCCTCCATATGCATCTACTATGCTGTGGTAGTGATTATTGGTGGACGAATCTGAAGGGCACCAGTAGTGCATATGGTGCGGCACAGTGTGTTCAATCATAATGATGTTCATCATGATTCTTTACAGCCGGCCCCCCACACGTATATCTTGTTAATCCTCAGGCCCATGGTTCCGAACAGTAGCTAGTAACTGCGGCTCTGTTCCCTTGCTATCAATATCGTTGATGGACATTGTCAGTCGGAGGCTTTGCAGGTCTATTCTTGGTCTGTACTTCACCCGACTCATCAAGCCTTTTTTGCACTCTTACATCTTATTATCGAGGCAAACTTTCCCCCCATGCTTATTGCTTCAGAAGCGGCGATACACGGGAGTCATGAGCTTTAAGAAGGCGCGTTCTTCGTCATACTTATCCTGGGTGTTTGGAGTTTACATGTATGTATAGCCCAGAAAATATCATCGAATCGCACAGCAGCCGGGACACAGAGTCTATGGGACCCCGTCCCCTGTTGGCCGAACGCACAAGGCGTGAGCCATCAGGATTCAGGACCATACCAACAATCGGACAGGGTTTAGCTTGGCCTCTCGTGTTAGTTACTCGACGCTTTCAAGTTTCAACGGAGAATCTAGTCCTTATGTGGTTTGTCACTTTTGGAGGTTCAACGTCCAATCCCGAGCGCTCAAGCGCTCACAAACTGCTATACACGCGCGTCATTGGGAGACTGATCTACACCGATGCATAGCCATTTCGTCGCCATGGTGTCCCTTGACAATGCAATGCGATCACTTGATCAACAAATTGATACTCATAGACCGGTACTCGTACCAAACTCGAGTCCTTGTTTTCGTTAGAGGAAGTTAGAAGTAACCTATGTAGCCAAAGGCTTCCAAGCATTGTGGGTACACCCTGGCGCGAGATCCTCGATTCCCGGGTACTTGGTCAGTTACGGGCATGGCCCCCCGAATGGAGCGGGCGTCGGGGGTTACTGTGCGACTGTGCGACTAGTGCTTACTGAGGTACGCCTTAACATTCTCCATCTTCCCGTCCCATCAATTGATTTATGCTCCATTGTGTAGTGCCCATGGGGCTTTTCACTGCAATAACTAGATCTCATACTCAAGGGCGGAGCGCGTGGCCTGCGGTATGTCCTAGCTTTTCCTTGTCCATCAAGCATCAATTTATCATAATCATTACTATGTGCACAGAGCTTGATGGACCGTCGGCTAAGATCGCGCTTTTTTTACTTCCGATTGTTGGCGCAGGTTCCTGATCGTATAAATCGCAAGGCGTCCTTTGGGCAATCTTCATTCCAGCTGCCAAACCCCCACTATCGAACTTCCGGCACAAAGCCCCTATTTCCGTCCGCTCCTGCTCATGGCCTACGGCACTTTCTATACTCCACAACCTAAGCAATCTCTACCAGCGGGACACCTGACAATCAAATCCACTCATGCAGGCCGAACATGTCCTGTCTCCTCGCACACGGGCCAATTGCATGAATATCGGGAGCCTCAACAAGGCGATGTACGTTCAGTATGCCCCGCACTGAATACGATGGCGAATCATGGATATATGTACGTACTGTGACCTTTATCTCCGGATTTCATGACATCGCTCATCATGACATGGTAGTCCTCGCGACGGTCAAAATCTTACCTTTTCGACCATCTGCTCAGGCTTAAAAGCATGTTACGGCCTCTCAACTCCTCTGGCCATTTTCCTCACCCTCGGAGGGTTCCTCCTAATTGGGCGATTACCGTTCGCACTGCCCTTCGGCATCGAATCCCTCTTCTCGCCCAGAAACCCAGATGGGTCAAAACTCGTCCCTGGTGTCATCAATCTTCACCTCATCGGGCTACATGGTGGAACGGAGCATGACGCGAGTCTAGTACACGATGACTGCGAAGAAGGCAAGAAATATCCTTCTATAGAGGTCCGAGAAGACTGGGTCGAAAACGTTGTCGGAGATGTTGTTCCAAAAGTCGAAGGCTACCCAAGATCACGGGCAGAAAAGACGTTATCGCTCCTATCCACCTCATCCACACCCTATTCGACACTGTCTAAGGCGACCCCAACACTCTTAGCACCACCTGACGAGTCAGAAGGGAGTACAAGGAGCCCTTCCCGTGGTTCATCCGTGACTGCTGTGGAAGAATCAGACTTGTCGTCATTAGCCGAAGGCTGGCGGAAGTTCGCAACAGCAGCATACAGACATACACTTGTTTCATCAGCCGATGTGGGTCGAATGCGGGTTAGACGGCAGCGGGAGATACTCCCGAAAAAGCTGGATGCTGTACACGAGGAAATTGCGAGAGGCGAGATGGCTATCATACTTGGAGTTTGGGAGAAGGAGACTTACGTCGAGAATGACGAGGCGGATCCTGTGAATACTGTTGTGGTCAAGAGGAAGAAGGGGATCCCGCTCCCATGGTTGCTCACATGGTTGGCTGAGGAGCGGCTACCTGAGGGTTGGAAGCCGGATCATGTACAGGGTTTGTTGGACGTCGCGAGGCGGAGCAAGGAGATTAGGACGGCAGCTAGAGCTGAGGAGGCTGGGCAGCGCGCGCACTAAGCCGGAGTCACCCCCAAGGCGTTCTCCTACAGTCGGGGTGGATCTAGAAACGCCAATGATATCTATTCAACTATTTATTTCGTACAGCCATACAGTACGGAGTTACTATACTAGACATTACGGATAGCTTTGTGCTTGCTAATGTACCTCTACCTTGTCATGTATTCGATAAAAGAATTTCACGCTAGCGCCATCAGTTGGCATATGAATCACGACACCAAAGAGTGATATAGAATTGGTTATCGAGCATCGGTGTGCGGTCTTGATTTAAACTACTTTCAATCCATTGACGTGAATATGGTACAAGTGAATGTTACATCTTGAAACGAAACGAGAAAGACATCAATATCTCAGATACGGTAAATCTTCTTTTTCAGGGTCAAAGTCGCGTGGCTCAAGCGCAAATCCGTATCGCTGGTAGTTGGCGGACTCTGTCTTCCGTATCTACGACAAAAGTTCAGCGATAATACGTCCTAGAGGGTTTATTCACTTACATAGATCTCAACGCCAATGACATGTATTAATGTTGCCACCCATAGAACCATCCCCTGAGTGACCCTGGCTGCAGAAGCAGTACCAAGCTTCCCTTCGCTGGTGGAAGCATGCACCGGGACATACAGGCTTGGGACTAAAAGCGAGGCCCCAGATACCGGACATTGTGGGAAGCTCTGGGTCAAAGTTGCCAGATCCTGGAGGACGAATAGGATCTCATCACAACGCCACAGCTATCGATGAGGAAAGAATTCGAATGTGGGGATCAGGTATTACATCCGTCACAAACTTAGATGTACAGACCGAGTAATAAGAGCCTATTTCAGAGACTATTTTGCGAGCAGCCAACGCAGCCAGTCGACCAGTGATCACAACGGAGAAGTAGACAACTCCACCTGTGTTACAGATGCATCAGAACACATTGATATGATTGAGAGGTATCAAACTTACGGAGCATCCATTTCCTATGGAGTCGAGTGTTTCTTTTGACGTTGAAAAATCCAATGATCAGGGGAATGATGGTCATGATGGCGAGAAGGTAGTAAGAGGCCTGCGAATTGATTTCGCCACCAAACGCCCGTCGTGAGATGATACCTCCAGAGACGTTCCCGACAATCAAAGTTATCAGAACGGTGTAACCTATAATTAAACGATATTGAAAGTGGCTACTTGAGACGCTTGAATCCACAAACCGTTTAGGCGATGTAAACGAACATATTTCTGAAAACGTCAAGCGTTAAACCATGTCACTAAATATGGTATAGGTCCTGGTGATTTACCCTTCGAATGGCGGGAAGGAATTGCAACCCGGCGAGTATGCCCCCGACTGCAAATATCAGTGAAAACTCAACAAATATCCCAAGAAGCACCAACTCGTAGTCAGGTAGATATGGATGATGTAGTTGATCCTGTAGAGAGGTAACTCGAACCAAAAGAATTCTCCTGAAATGCGTTTTAGTACTAGAGGAGAAACGAACAGAACGAGGAACGTGTTGCCCACCTGGTGTGGTCCATGTGCGCATCTTTGCTCCGTCCATTGTAGGGCTACGGGCTAGGCAGAAACCTAGCAGAGCACCGCCAAATATAAAAACTAGATGGAATATCAGAACGAATACTCGAAAACCATGATATCGAACCGAATTCACACAACATCAAACTATAATTTTCCCTGAATCCAGCCATCCAGCTAAGCGACAAATATAAAGAAACGACGCCATTCCTTTTTTTCGTCTGAGGAACTCCTGATGGTGGTTGTAACACAGGTGTGGCGGAGATGAATGTTTCCGGGATTGTGGGGGATATTGGTGCACTTTGAACGCTGCTGCTGAAACGCCGATCCCTATACGATGCCGAGCGTATCACATAGGAGCTGCGCGAAGACGTAGCTTTATCGTAGGTTTGGTGTTCCATGACTCTAGGAGATGGGCGCGAGACCGGGGAAGGGTTTATCTGCCGTCCTCTTATGAGATGCTTTCATTGCTGGTTCCCGTGTCGGGACAGATTACCACGGTGGACAAGTAGTTGATTCTCTGTCATGGCACATACCATTAGTATCAAGGCACGTACTGCGGTCAAGACCAAGCCAAATATGCATCTGGCTCTTGAGATCTACTCCTGTCAATACCGGATGTACAGAAGCCCGGGCCAAGGGGAAAGTATACTTTCGGCGCGTAGAACGCTCAGAAGAGCGCTGATAAGAAAGAGATTCAAAGAAATCCGGCAGATCGCCGGCAGACATTCGGAGCCGCCCTTTGTTTACATAAGGTTCGCACGCTTTTTCACGCTAGTCATCGATTCGTCGTCCAATCCTTGTGAGGTCGAAATGCACTTGCAGTCTTCGAAATGCAAATCAATCTTCAACACAGTACCTGAAATCAAGAGATAGCTCCACATCATCCGATTTGACCTTTGATCATCATCCTTGGCCATTGCACAGGACCCAGTGGTGAGTGGCTCTGGGACGAATTTGGGCGAACCGCTGACAGAACTTTAGTCTAACCATACGGTTTCAGTGTACGATTTCTGTACTCGGTTAGGATTGGATTACCGTAGACGGTCATAAGATGTGAGTGCCGTCATATCATGGATAATGCTCCCGTTCTAACAGTTCTTTCTCCCAGGAACTACCTCACTGCCCTTTTGTTTGACTATTCCATTTATGTTCAGATGAAGGACTCCGTTTTTCGCGAGTGACATTACCCCAGTTCGCTTGAACTGATGATCACTCTTCAATAGAGATTCAGAATAGGCAGGAAACAACACCCTTACCTCTGAACACCATCATGTCGGAAGATACCCCTATACCCTCAGACTCGAATGGCCCTCGAATCATCCAGATGAAGGATATTGCTCCATCCAAACGTTCACTCTCACAAGAATCGATTTCAAGCCCAACTTACATTCTGAAGGGAATATGGAATGGAAGGAGTGTAATTGTGAAGAAATTGACTCAAGACTCACGTGGAGATGTGAGCACTTCCGTTTTTTCTCTTTCCGCTCGATACCGACATTTTCGTAGCAGTTGGCTCAGAAGGCATCCACTTGGCGAGGGTTATACCACCCAAATATCTTGGATGTCTACGGTATCTCTGCCCAAGATGAAGAGCCCTTGTACATTATTCTACCACTCCAACAGAACGGAAGCGTCAGGCAATGGATTGCGGGACGTAGTGACCAGAATCTTAACCCATTGGTATGTTCTTGGGTTGTTGATACACTTGGGTTCTGACAACCTATTCCAGGTACTCGATGTTGCTGTCGGGATGCGCTATCTTCACGCAGTATGCTCCTTCCGTATGTTCACGGGTGACAATCTGAAGTATATTTGCATAGAATGGAATCGTTCACGGAGGCCTCAAACCGGATAACATTCTCATTAACGCGGACGGTCGAGCTTGCGTCGCGGATTACGACATGGCGCATATTCAACCCAGTCGATCCCTCGACTCGCATCGGTATTTCAGTCCTGAAGCATGGAAAGGCGTAAGTTCGCAGTAATGGAAGCTCAAGCTGATGTTCTTACTCTATCCCCAGACGACTTCGAAAGAGTCGGATGTTTTTGCATTTGCCATGTGTGCTTTGGAGGTTAGTCATTATCGATAATCTATATGCTTAGTGCTCAGCCTAGGCCTCGAACAGATTCTCACGTTGGCTCTCCCATGGGGTTTTCATTCGGAGAAACGTATATACCGACTACTCGTTCAAGAAAACGCTCGTCCTGACCGTCCCGATGATCCCGCTGTAATCAGAAGAGGTCTCACGGATAAGGTCTGGAGCATTATTGAAGAATGCTGGTGCAGAGAAGCACGCCTGCGTCCTAGCTTTGACATCATCGTCCGCTTATGGCGAGAACCAGATGAAGAATCTTATAGTGCCACAGGTTCGTCTAGTAACTAGGATGTATTTTCGATCAGCCCTGACACATAACGCAGGAGACCAAAGGTCATCACCCAACGCGGCTCTGTTTGACAACAGAGATAGAGCTGGATCTGCATCAGGATCAGGCCGCCGTCGCGAGGTTGGCAACTCCGTTGGGACATACCTGTCTGGCCCTCCAGCTTATAATGAATCTGAGGAGCTTGATGACCTGGAAGTGACCGAGCCTTCCCCGGGTTATGCGGACTATGCGACAGTCACCAGTGCCCGTAACGCACCTAGCGACGACCTACAGGAAAACGAAATTGTCTACACCTCTCCAGCTCAAGCTCATAATATGCTCGTTCGTGGAATGTCTTCGGGCGAATCTTCATCTTCTGTTGGGACTTCTTCTAGCCGAGGATGGCGAGGTCCACCTAGGTCACCACCAACACCTGCTACTCCCCCATCGTCACGATCCTTGAAAAAGTCATCAAACGGATACGCAGCATCTCCGCGTAGGCACCTTCATGTGGTAACAATGCACCATTTGCTAATACCTCCCATAGAGATGTCTCCATCACGGTCGCTTCCTGTTACTCAAAGCCACAGCTATCAACAGTCAATCAGTGGTCTAACTGGCCAAACACGGCATTCAACGCTTCGAACCCACAGATTTTCTACCGACCTGGTTGAAGCACTCCCGGTTCTCACTAGAGACGAAACCCTACGGAGATGGGAAGCTAACCAACAAACATATAGCCCTCAGCCTTCTACATCCGTTCACAGACAGTATATCTCTCATCAGCTCACAGCCGAACCTCTGGAAATGTCCGGAGATATGGCATCCGTGGACGAAAGCCTTGAGTATTCGTTCCGAATGGGCAGTCAATCAAGCTCTAGATCAACCGTCGGTGGTGAGTTCTGGCCCTTAAACGTGATATATTGCACCAAATGACATCTTCCCCAGCACATCCGAGTGCCATGCTATTAGTACAGGCGCTTCAGGCAGAAGTAAAGGAAGGAAGGAACACCCAGAGTGTGGATGGTTTTCTCCACAAAATGTACGAGGTTGCCATGGAATCCGAGAAGGAGGCCTTCAAATTGGTACACGCTGGAGCAGTACCAACTCTCATTCACCTTCTCAAGACCAGAGCCGCAGAACAGTATGGTGTCGAGATTGTCCTAATCACTCTTGGAACTCTAGCGTATGTTTTAACTTAGTCTGACCCCACTCTGTATTGACCAACTATCGGTAGGCACCACTCCATCAGCGCAAATGCAATCTATCGCACTGGTACGGCTACAACGCTCGTTGAGCTGTGTAATTCAACGCCCGAAGACAGCGTTAGGATGCTGTCAATCTGGTGCCTGACCCGCATCTGCAGGAGCACTGAAGTGGCGAACAGTCTGATCAAGCTCAATTTGGTTTCGGTCATTATGAGGTTTCAAGCCTCCATTGGGCCCATCATGCCTACCATGCCCTTATACTGCTTGGGCACACTCATTCAATCCGATGCTTTGGCTGAACACTTGGCCTCCTTGGGACTCGTTAAAGCTATTGCTACACATCTTAAACGTTGCTCTCAGCTTGATGTGCCAAGCCCTGACAGCGTCTCCGCTGGCCTGTACGCGGTAGCCAGAATATCACGCTCTATCCCATTGGCCAAAGAGCTTGCGAAAGCCGGATGTGTGGAAGTCATTGCACGTCATCTAAAGACTTCGACAGATCCTGACGTCCTTCATTGGAGTGCTCGAGCCGTTGGTTGTCTGATGAGGCCGAATAGCAGTGATATGTCCAAAATACTTTTGGAAGCTGATATCGCTCGGGGGCTCGCGAGGCTTCCCACTGTTCTACCACCGGGTTCCCTATATCCTCTCGGGTCATTTGGTTTTGCCATCCAACGTTTCAGCTGTGCGGAATGGGGAGGATCAACTAGGAAGGCACTTGTCGAAGCTGGAGTCGTTGACTCGTTACTAGCCGCCCTCAGAGTAACAGCAGACGAATTTGTTCCCGACGTTCATGTGGAGCTTGCACTTGCAATCAGTCTCCTCGGAGATGTTGGTGGCTCGGCCATTCGCAAGGAGATAGTGAACGCCGGAGGAATTGACATCCTCAAGAATGTCGGTGCGGCAGGTGGTCCGGATGTATCGAAGGCGTGTAATATGGCGGTGACCAGCATCACCGGTAACCTGTTCTCGCGTAACGCAGGTAAGTATCATCCTTTGCCCTTGTTTTCATGAGTTGCTCATTGCTTTTTAGCGACAGCAAAAACGGCGATGAAACATAACTGGTCTGGTGGTTGTCCGAGTTTTTATCCTGATTGTCCTCTCACAATAATGGAGGAGTAACGTAGGTTTTACGCATTTCTCTCTTACGGTAGCTGAACAGGGGTTTCCTCTAGTCGTTGGTTTTAATTTACTATATTTAACGGACCTCGGACTTTAAAGTTTCTCCTTTGATTCTTCGTTCTGGGTCTTGCTTAAATTATCTGGTATGTATGTAGGTCTTATGCTATCTTATGGGTATTAGATTATGATGATCACCTTCGCTCCTGTTGCTGAGCAGACAGTTCCTGGTTTCTCGACAGTGGCAGCCGGAGAAGGGATAGAGCCGCTCCCGAATGAAGCAATACCCACGCCATCGTGTGACGCGTGACCATCCAAGCTTGCCGTTTTACTTTTACTACGATTGTCCTCAATGCCAACTTGCATGTCAGCAGCTATTTCAAAACGTGCGTAAATTATCCTCATCCCTCTGAGGCTACCGCTTGACCTTGAGTATGGTTCCTAGGCTCGTCTCTCGACGAAATATCACTTACACCAAGGCAAGCTGAAATTGTTAGTAAATCTGCCACTGCTGTTCAAGCTGCCGTCGCGGACGGCTCCGTGCATCGTGTCCTCTCCCTTGATGACTGTTTTGTCAAGTTCGACAACATGGACATCCTCAACGAAGGCGATACACAGGTTTTCGTCTACACAGCATTCAGGAGCTCCCCGAACGCACCTCGGGTCCCAAAGGTCTACGAATGTTTCTCCTGGAACGGTATGCAATACCTTGTAACGGAGCGCATAAACCATCCAACTGTGGACGCGTGGGTCAACGATACCACCAGCAAGGACGATGCGCAGTCTCGCTTCGACACGGCCTGTTAGGCAATTGCCAATGCCCTTCGCTCACTCTTCACTCTTTCTGCTCCTATCGGCTCTGAGATTGGTCTGATTGAAGGAGCCTATGCTAAGGCGCAAAGTCCCAAGCGTCGTGCAAAAAATGGCCTGGTTAGACATCCATTCTTTGGGTACGATACGGCACCGTTTCGCTACACAGGAGCACCAGCCTTACAACGACATATAAACAAGGTATAATCAAGTGCCAGTCCATCTTTTAGCCAAGCACTGATAGGTCTCACCACAGGCCCTCACTTACCGTCCGCGTTCTGCACCACCGCTAGAGGTCAATATTGCGGACGACCCCCTGGTGATGGTTCAGGACGATATCCATCCATCCAACTTTCTCATTGACCCGGAGACGCATGAGGTGACCATCATTGATTTTGCTGGAATTAGTGCGCTCCCGCGTTCGTTCGTCAGCTTCACGCTGTATACGACCAAGGATAAGTTTGTCGCTGGCGTCGCCCAGTACTTGAGTTGGGAACGGTTTGATAGCCTTTTGGCATTGGCAGCGGCTGCGGGGATATACGCACAAATATCGAACAAGAGGTTTGGTAAGATATCGCTTCTTTTTCGATGATAGGCTTCGAGTTGACGATGTCTGTAGGCCTGGACAAGGATGGTCACCCAGTACCGAAGGTTGTATCTCGTTGATTCTGTCCACCATGAAGAAGTGTGATTTCATCTTGTACAGTACTTTCAACAATGGCCATGTTCTGGTGTCCTGTGCTTGTAATAACGATATTATTTTCATGAGATTTTCTGAACCTGCCGTCATCCGTAGTCTTGAAACGCGACTCTATCCACGCTCCAGGTATTCACTGTAGATAGAGTCATCCGTGGGAAACACCGGGACGTCATGCTATTCTTGGTGACTCCAGTTCGAACATGTCGTTCGCGCTCAGCAGACCTGATCACTTGCGCCCACTGATTCAACGCGGACCGTTAGGCAGCACATGCTTCGTCTTTCAGTTATATCTTGGTTCTTGACCATGCTGCTCCACCTCGATGCTTTTTCTAGGACCTCTACTCTGTCTCTTTCCTCTCGCAGCATTTGGGAGAGCACCTCTCGGACCTTGGGATTCGTTTAACTACTCCCCCAACTCCAGAATTGTGCACCCCGTTTCTGTACGGCGCGTTGAAGGCACTGTCGACAGTGCGGGTGGCCTTGTTGATGCTACGGGCAGGGTTACGACCTTTGACGAAGGAAGCTGGGTTGCATTGGATTTTGGTGTTGAGGTGAGGTTCAAAGTATATCCTTTTTCATCTGTACGCTAACCCCACTCAAAGGTCGGCGGCCTCATCTCGCTTTCGCTCTCCAATGCTTCTCAAAACAGCATCATATCCCTTTCATTCACCGAATCACCACTTTTCATCTCTCCAACTACATCCGACGACTCGTCTTATCCTACCGCTAATCAATCATACGATGGCGTTTTGACCGTTGCTGCCCCATTCTCTGATGGTGTTTGGACACAGCCAGGAGCATGGCTGAGAGGCGGCTTCCGGTATTTGACGATCGTATCGAACAGTGGAACAGTCGGGATAAGCAATGTCTCCTGCGAAATATCATTTGCTCCGCATGTGGATGATATGAGAGCATATGCTGGTTACTTTTGGATGAAGGATCATAAGACTGGTTGGGGTTGGGATGACGAAGATTTTCTAACGAAGCGTATGTCAACTTGAATCTGCTCCCTCGTCTCTGATCCTCATCGCCCCGAAAGTGTGGTACGCAGGTGCTTATACGGTCCAGACAAACACGGTGCCGTTGCACACTGGGAGGCGCGTACCCTTCGTTAGCGCTGGATGTGAGCGATGCTGTCTTGTTATCTTCACGCAGAGCTAATTCCCGTTCGGCAGCCTGGGCAAACGATGCCACTCTCGGAGTTGCTGGGCCCATCATCGTCGATGGTATGTACTTTCATCTGCTGTCTTTTGCCGTCCACTGACATGCAAGCCTTCAGGGGCAAAACGAGATCGGTAGCACCCTTTTATGGCTTATGTTTCTTTATGCTCATGCTTACAATGAATCCAGTGCTGTTTGGCCAGGTACACCCTTAATTCTTCATCGCCCTTCCACTGTTCACTCATTTTACGATAGGTGACATGGGCATTGCAGTACCGACGGCTTTTGTATCCACAAATGACCTTATACCTGTGAAGAACGCCCTCTTGACCATGTTCGCCGCAATTGCCTCAGATGGTGCACTTCCTGAGTCAGGTCCGCCGTTAAGCCAGAAAGGTAGTGATACATATCATGGTTGGACGCTTATTGGCAGTTGTACGTTTCCAATATACCGTTACCAACTTTGTGAGCTGACACAAACCATGGATAGACAACTACTACCTTTACACTGGCGATCTTCCTTTTCTGCAAGATGTATGGACAAACTATACGCGTGCCGTAGCGTTCTTGGAACGTAAAGTCGTTCCTAGTAAAGGGTTAATGAACGTGACTGGGTTGAGAGATTGGGCTAGACTTGGTGGTGGGGGCATCAATGCTGAAGGAAATGCTATCTTGTACAAGGTGCGTATGCTGCGCGTTCATGGTCTGCAACAGGTTGCGCTGATAGGCTACATGGATAGGTCCTGACAACAGCATCATCACTCGCGTCTTATCTTGCGGAGGAAACAGACGATAGTGGCGCACTTGAATTGTCTGAAGCGTGGGCTGCCAATGCTACGAAATTGAAGGAAGCTTTTAATAGGGAGTTTTGGATGGAAGATGTTGGTTAGTTCTCATTGTCTTCCTATCACCGATCCTCAGTACTCATATGCCACAATCCGTAGGCATGTACCGTGATAACTCTAGCACAACTCTAGCACCACAAGATGCCAATTCCCTTGCGGTTTTATACAACCTTACCTCCGAAGAAAGTTGGAAAGAGCGGATAAGCGAGGGTCTCACGAAGAACTGGGGCCAACTTGGCCCCGAAGCACCCGAGCTACCTGATACAATAAGCCCGTTCATTGGCAGCTTTGAGGTATGTACCTTCACGAACCATTATCCCCAAGTGCTAACACCAAGCACTGTTAGCTTCAGGCCCACTTTGAAGCAAACCAAAACGCACGAGCGCTCGATTTGTTGCATAGAACATGGGGATACATGCTATACACCAATATCTCGGTACAGAGTACTCTTCTGGAAGGGTTTACGGTGAATGGTTCACTAAGGTACGTGTCTGGGCATGTCGGGATTTCGTCGGCTAAGGACGTATATTGGATGGAAACAGCTACCGCTCGTATCGTGGATACAATTACGACCCAGCTTATACCTCTCACGCGCATGGTTGGTCCTCCGGACCCACATCTGCTTTGACAAACTATGTCTTGGGACTGAGGGTGGACGAACCTATGGGCAGAAGATGGACTGTTCATCCGCATCCCTTCTCGGATGAAGATGAGGATGCTGCAGAAGGTGGCTTTGAAACACCGCTAGGATGGTTCAGTGTTTCTTGGATTTTGGATGAAGAGAGAACGATGGAAGCGAATATCAGTGCACCTGGAGGAACGACCGGGTCATTCGTTGCGCCTCCTGAGGTGCGTAGGGCGAGGGTGGTGGTTAACGACGGTGAGGTGACAGAGATCGATGGTGGAGCGAGTGTTGATATCAAAGTGGACCAATGACAAGAGGAAGTGTCTTTATCTACACAATACGCGCGTTATTCACGTTCTCCACGATGTTCGTCGCAGCGGTCCGTGAGATCCTTGAGCTTCGAAGATCTCGTGCGCGTGCTCGAAGCTCAAAAGTTCACGCGGGAAGAATAGCGTTCCGCATCCGGAAAGCAGTTTCCGTTTTTCGTTATACCGGGATCTTTCTCGGTACTTTCCCGCGTCTACAGCTGTCTACAGCTCTTCCCATACCCATGTCCCTGCCAAGTTCCGAGTAAAATGGATATAAGGCGTTGCGCCTGTGAGCTGTCAGCGCTTCAGCTGTCGACCTGCAGCTCCTGGTGTCATCGTCGCGGAAATCTAGATTGAGAGCCCTACATCGACACGGTTCATCTTCGTCGACGTCTGCCGCGTGCGTCCGACTCCGAGGGCATCACTCTTGATGCACTTCGTAAACTAAGCGATTACCCATCCTGACTTCCGAGGATCCACGAAGCCTATTCCTGGGCAAGTGACCAGATATGTTATATTTGTTTACAGTATTCCGGGAATCCGTGAACGGTCGGTACTCTGCGCTTGAACATATAGAGAGCTGTTAGCTGTTAGCTGTAGAGACGATGAATGCTTTTATCCCCTTGGCCTTTTTATCGTTCCCTTCGAGACAGCAGATGATGCGTAAGTAGATCATCAAGAGATAGAGAGGCATCTCATCAGAAAAGATTCCGTGCGGACTCCGCATTGCCATCGGCGTCATGATCGATGACACGGTTGCTAACAATAACGCTGCTGGTCCTCGTATCAATGTACCTCCAGCTTTTATTTCTGTTTTTATTATTGTGGTCTGGCGGCTTCAAAAATAGAGTCTGCCTTGTGTTGTGGGTAAGGCCAAGGACGAGGAAAATACAAGAGCATCAAGGCAGTGAAGAAGCCGAGGTCTTGGAATTGAGGTCACTGTAAACCCGAAATAGCCGAACTCCGCAAATGGTGCTTATTCAGGTTGTATCAACCATCATCACAAATCCCACTTTGACTCCCCCGCAGTCGCGCTCTCTTTAACTGGCAGTTATTTTCCCAGTACCGTCATTCCGTTTCCCGTAGGTTCATTTATACTCGTGCTGAATAAAAAGTGAACCCGGATTGGACCTTCACAGGTTTCCTTCCTTCACGACTGCAACGACCCATAGGACGATAGCATTAGGACTCGGACGACAAGAGGAATAATTTGAACTTGGAATCGGGCATTGGATACTGGGATGGCTTCAGAATCAGGGATTTCCTCTCCTTCTGCTACGTCGGCGACATTGTCGGGAGCACCATCAAGCTCGAACTCTTTTTCAGTCTCACCAACGTTCACCGATCCTTTTCCTTCTTCATCTTCAACACCAGGAGGAGGCTTTGGTGGTGGGGGCGGAGGTGGAGGCGGAGGCGGAGGAAACGGTGGCGACTTTAACGATAGGCAAGCGTTAGCCAGCAGCGCTTCGTTATACCGTACGTCATTGGGCAGCTCTTCACATTCGACCAGAGTCTCACACGAGATACCCAGTATACACGTTCCTTGCAACCCTAGTTCTACTCTTGGGCGTCAGCGCAGCCATTGTTATTCGTTCACTCCTCCTAAGACGTCGGCATAGACGTATGATTGAGGAGGCTATACGCAATGGAACGTGGGTTCCGCCAACCAACAGCGGTCGAACCAAGGTGGATCTCAGTATGAAACCCAAAATGTATGAAGCATATCTAGGGGTTCCGGGACAAGCACATCAGTCTTCAGATGTGGCAGAACATCCATTGGCTGCAGGGTACAGTGGCGGTGAAAAATACAAGGAAGAACATTTGGAATGGGATAGCATGACGGTTCGTTGAGCCTCTTATCTATATCATTCCCGACGTCACCTCATGCAACCCTCCGCTTACTTAGCCAATGTCTCTACAACTTCTCACCACACCAATGTGGATTGACCCAGCCAATCCCGATGGTGGGATCCCTAATTCACCCACACCGGCCGCTTCTAATCCAAACTTGGCCGCGGGTAGTAATCCTGAACGGCGGAGTATTGCTGCACGGATACGTAGTGGCCTATCCGCTGCGTGGGGCATAGTTGTCCCTAGGGATTCACCTGTTGATCCAGACAGCCCCACGCATAACCGAAACAACTCTACTGCGACGGTGAACTTGCAAGGTTTAGCCCCTTGGAATAATCCGTCCTCGCCTTTACATCCTTCGTTTTCTCAGTCGCCGCCGTCACATGCACCTCCAGTACCACAGGAATTACCGCCTCCAAATACGCTTACAACTTCATCTGCGACAATGAGAGTGTCAGTGTTGATAGTGATGCCTAATTCGCATCCATTACCTGTCACAAAGCATGGTGATGAAGAGGAGTTACCGGTGCTTGAAGTAGGTGTAGCCGATGTTGATGTTGGAGCCGAATACGAGCGCGAGGCTTCCATTGGAGAGAGTAGTAAAGGGAAGAGGGTATCGGAGGATGTTTAGAGCTCACACGACGGACTGTAGTAGTTATTTTTTGTTGTACAATAATAATTGGCCCTCAACGCATACAGATCCAGCATTATTATTATTTTTGTACAGGAGGTTCAACCAAGCAAAAAGTGACAGGTTACCCCTGCCAATCGGGCCCAACTGGGAATTGAACCCAGGACCTCTCGCATTAGATAACCCAAAGCGAGAATCATACTACTAGACCATTAGGCCGATAAGGGAAGAAGTGCGGTATAGTCCATGACCTCGTTCCTGTATACAGACCTCTAACATCTCAGTTGGCTTGTTCCATTCACCGCTTCACTAATGCCTTTACTTGCTTTCTCGAGCCCGATCTCCCGAACCACGCAGCTCGAATCATATCATTCTACTCAAGCTGGTATCTATTGGTCATGACACGCGCAGCAAGGTGGTAAGTATAATTATCCTCAAATCTATCCTCGGCTTCGGCGTTGATTCACTGTCCATAGGCGATGAGAGATGTTTGGAATGCTGCAGCTCATCTGCAAGCGCCGGAATGATAGGAAGAGGCATAGTGGGACTCGTAGCGCCTAACTCTGGCTGTGTCGGTGTGTTATGATACATCTCTTTTCTACAACCTTTACTCATTGTGCTCTAAGTGTCTTTTCCTATACTTCTTGTCCATACACTCAGGGTAAAGACTTAAGATATTAGAGAAGAAAAGGCCAATATGTCGCGTCGTCAGCCCGGCCAGACCGACTAGAGCTCGAGGCAGCGACGAGTGTTACCTGAGGAACGAAAATCATTCATCCAAATATCAATTCCACTACTGTTGTCCCCAAGGGCAGTACAACATGCTACACGATACACCTATGCCCATCGCCAATGCATACCAAGCCTCACGTTTTGTGCATTTATGGTCATCACGCTTCGCATCACAAGAATGTTGTTTCTGCATGCTGAAGCATGATTGCATCACCATACATAAATGTAGATGTGGGCTTCACTGCTTACGTCTGAGGAATGGTGGCTGGGAGCATGGGTGGTATAAATACGTAGAGGTGAGTTATCGATTCTATGACCAACCACAACCACGTTCTTTAACACTCTTTCCTTCGTCCTCTTGTCTGTGTAGCCCTACAACTCGTAACACCCACGCTCGTTCAAATCGCATCTCTTTTCTGTACTCTCTACTTTCACGTTTTGGCTTCCGACACCACCGCTGTCATCTCTTCTGCCGCTCCAGCTCAATTGAGCAGCCTCATGGACAAGTGTAAGAGCTTCAGCTCCCTGGAGCGCTTACCAGCAAGCCCAATTGCCTCTTCGGGTATTGCTCCGCGGCCGCCGGAGACATTCCTACCTGCTTATCCGTGTACTGGGATGAGCATCTGTTGGGGCTCCTAATTCTCAGGCGCCAAGTTTGCTGCGAAACAATGTGAGTTGATCAGATCTGTTCCATAGGATGTACGCTGACTGCCTTCGATATTACTAGACCCTCGGGCGCTTTGAGTGCTACTCTAGTCCGAATCAAGTCGCTCATATAGCTACACCTACGGCGATCTTCGCTCCTCATCGCCTTTGTGGATAGTAATCGACACCTCCGCTACAATTGTGTTAGCGACTTCGATTTCCTCGGGACGAGGTTCATCCCTGAGCCCTGAGCCTCCATTGGCGGATAAAACCTGATAATCCCTGATAAAACCCTTTTTGTTTCACGAATTGTATTATGTATTTAATGCTCTCGCTATTTATTGAACCCTGTAGCTTATTATACCAGTGTATCCATAGTACTATTTATTCCATTAGATCGTAGAATTTGTATCCTTAGTTAACTGTATCCCTTCATATTCTGTACTAGTAGCATCCAATACCACTTCTCGTTCCTCTTTTCGTTCGTATTGAGGAAGCCAGATAGCCTGCCACGCAGCAACCGCCAGCACAATGAACCGCAGGCCATCCATCACATTCATTCCTTGCCGCCATTCGTCTGTACCCACTACACGTTCCGACAGAAGTATCAACTTGATGATCTCCCGAAATGCCTCGGCCAACACTGTGACTTTGTAATCCCCGGCGAACATCCCGGTTTGCCTATTCAGATCGAGCTGGCACAGCTTACCTGTTACCCATGCGCTAAAAGGTACAGCTGGCAGCAATGAGCGGGTTTTTACTCGAGGTCCGGGTTGGACGAGGAAGTGTCCTTGTAGTGCAGTCAAGCTGAGACCGAGAGTTGTAACAAATAGCTGTCGAACTATCGTATTAGCCCGAAATTAACGGTTGATATTACTCAGTCGTACCATGATCGTCATCGGAAGAGTGATTGTGCCCTTTCCCCTTATCGCAGAATTTCGTTCTAGGACCGGAATCCATCTCCATATACCTCTGGAACCAAATTTGCCAAGGATGAGCGTGTAACGTGTAAGAAGAATCTCCGTTCCTACTGCCATGTGTAGATCCGTAAGACGTCTCAATTTCACATGAAGTAAGGGATCTGACGATTGTACACCCTCGTAGATGTGATAGGAAGTGAGGAATAAAATTCCATGGATGTTGACATGTTCCCTAGGTTTTCCCCAGTACCTGAACTTGAGTATCAGGACCACAACGTTCATGGAATAGCTGAAGTGGTAATAATAGTATCAGCCGCGTATGCAGACAATGAGCATTACATACCCTGCTAGATTCAACATGAACTTTCGGAGTGGGTGCGCGTTTTCACGGTGGTGGCCAGCCATAGCATCTGCAGGTATTATTTAGTCTTAACGCTTGAAATTGGCTAGGAACGTACTCATGAATACTGTCATTTGAGCTTCACGATCATTGATAGTCGGGTTCCTGTTTCGCTTCTCCATATGTGGGCCCATGCGTTCACCGAAAGAAATCTCTGACAAGGAGTTTGCTGTCAATGAGAGATGCCAAGTAAAGTTCATGACCCCTTGGTTTGCTAGGAAGCACCGTGAGTATGAAGAGATGGATTGTTAAATAGTTGCATACCTATCACGGATTCGCCGTTCTCTCTTCCACATGTCCCGCGAGTCATTGGTGCAGGAATACGCTCCTGAATCAACGTAAGCTTCACAGTGTAACGCAAAGAAATGGGTACGTGCGTCAGGGAATGCTACTCCAGCCAATGTGTCGAGATATGGTGTATACGCCCACTCAACGCCGTGTCCCATCTCTGAATTGGCCAATGGGTGAAGTTTCACGAGCGTTTCCCAGTGTCCGTTGATGTGATATTGCCGACGACAGGAAGTCCAGGAGGGCTTATTATTCAGATTCCGACCGCGTGGCTCCCTACACTGAAAGGAACCGTCAATATTAGTAACGCAAAAAACGGAACGGACGTACCAATTTACGTCTGAAGGATTTCAACAACTGATGCCCGCTATCGAGATGTTTATGGTTCAAAAGCGATGCGTGCTTTGACATGCGAATATGTGTCCTATATTGCGGTGATGAGGTAAAGGACTGAGTCTTTCGAGGATAGAATGCAACCGACCGAGTCATAATGTACGGAAGTATCATATGTGATGCCTCCGCTCGATAAACCGTCCCGTTCTCAAACATTCCAACGCAGTTCCCCTGTTCATCGCTCCGGTTTGGTGCATCGGTCATGTCAGGTTTTTCCCGTTCTTGAAACCTAATCAGATCCGTGCTGAGAGCAAACGTTTCGAGCACAAGATCTCTCATCGACCGAACGCGCGGTTGCGTGTAGTTGTAGCGCTGTCCATCTCTGAACGGGAAGGCCTGTGGTGGGCGCATTCTGGGTCTCTTCGTCCATGGAGGCCCGTACCACGTAGAAAAATCCGAGACACTATCAAGAATGGAAGGAGTACTTGGGATGAGGACGATGGATGCACGAATGTCGCTAGTTGAGACTTGTCCCCCCATGCTACTAGGGATTATCAACACGTGTACACAAAAATGTCAAGAGCACGCACAATATCTCAAGGGGGATTTTCAGAGGGATAGAAGTAAAGACGTCCACGCCATCCTTCAATTTTAATCCTCTAAAGACGGTATCCGAGAAGATAGGTTTTTCGAACAAGGCGTCTTCAACATACTGGCTGTCATACTCTTCCCACAGATCCCGGGTATCAATTACCCATTGCTCCCAGGCTGCATCCCATTCCTCTTGTGTCCGGCGCCGCCAAACAGTAACCTCAACATCGAATGGCTGCTTTCTGCTGAAAAGCGGACGTACTACATCACTTTGAGTACCGCTTTGCACAACCTCTGCCCAAGTCTGATTTTGATGGATCTCTGAAGGAAAGTTGGGCCTGAACTTGACGTTTAAGATGTCGGATATAAGGGAGAGGATGGCGTAGGGGTAGCGTACGAGTAGTAAGTAGATTGTATAGATGCGAAGGAGGGTGGTGAGGCTCAGATACGTCGAGAGACCGTCACGGTGTCGTTGACGCGAGACATTGCCGGGAACGTCTGTGTCCTCAGGCCCTGACGTCTCCATCAGAAGCCGGGCGAGTTCTGTTGATAGTGACGAGTCAGGTTGAATGGGACCGCGTATGATATATGTATGGAGAGATGATAACGATCATCCAGGCAACATCCAAGACATTGGTTGACATTGGGCGTCTTGAAGGCAAGTGCCTGACGCGGAGTTTTAGCTGTCGTAAACTGGAAAACAGGTCTGTGGAATCGAACTTACAATGATTTAAGAGGCTCCAAATGACGGGACTTGCATCGTAATTGAGAGATAGATAGAAAGTAGTAAGTATAATGGGACTTGCAGAAGATGATGGTGATGGTTTGCAGTCAAGCTTAGGGCGCTTACTACCGGCGTCTACTGACGTACTAGGTACATGTGATGCAAAGCGTGTAATCTCACCTTTTCAATTATATTAGAACCTGTGGACGACGATCAGCGGGGTCTACATGACAGACGAGAATTTGCTACGCTATCGCTGTAATTACGACGCACGCTCGGTAATGACATACTATCGACGGTGTCGATACTCTGATGTACCGAACACTAGCCTGTAGGCTTTGTGTCTTTAGGTGACTGTAACTCTTGGTCTTCTGTAGCGTCTAATACCGCTACTTTTTCCTGTCTGCGTTGGGGAAGCCACATAGCTTGCCACGCCGCAACCGCCAGCACGACCAGCCGCAGGCCATCCATCACACTTATCCCTTGCCGCCATTCGTCTGTACCCACTACACGTTCCGACAGAAGTACGAGATCGATGATCTCCCGCAACACCTCGGCCAACACTGTGACCTTGTAATCCCCAGCAAACACGCCAGTTTGCATGTTCAGATCCAACTGGCATAGCTTGCCAGTTAGCCACGCGCTGAAAGGTACCACTGGACGTAGCAGGTGGGTTTTTACTCGAGGTCCGGGTCGGACGAGAAAGCATCCTTGGAAGATTGTATGGCTGAGTCCTAGAGTTACGATAAAGAGCTCCAGTAATGTCATGTTAATCCGAGAGTAATAATGAATGTCATCTGAACATACCATGATCGCCATGAGACTAGTTATCGTGCTCTCTGGCCTTGATCCAATATTTAGCTTGATGACTGGAATCCACCTTCGTATGCCACTGGAGCCTACTCCAGCAAGGTGCGGATGGAAGGTATAGCGGATTGCAAGTAGTAGAGTTATACCTAGGATCATATGTAGATTGCCAAGATGCGCCATCTTCACATGAAGCAAGATATCTGATGGCCATATGCCTTCGTAAAGATGATACAATGCGAGAAACGAGGCTCCTTGAAAGCTGTCACGTTCGCCGGCATGTCTCCAGTAAACGTTCTTCAGAATTAGAATCACGACGTCGATGGAATATCTGAATCAATATAACAACGTTAGTAGGGTTCTGGAGCTGAAAAGACGACGCACGCACCCTGCTATATTCCATGCGAATTTTAGGAGTGTGCGGGCATTATCGCGACGGTGACCAGCCATTGCATCTATTGTATTGTCATTACTCTGCGGTGCTCAAAAATGACCTAGAAAACTTACTCATGTATACAGCGTTATATGCTACATTGTCACTAATCGTAGTTTTCTGAAGATCCTTCTCCAGAAGCGGACTCATGCCGTCCCCAAGAGACATCTCTGACAAGGAAGTTGCAGTTAACGAGAGATGCCAGGTAAAATCCACAACCCCTCGGCCTTCTAGGAAACACCATGAGTTTACAGAGACAGTTTTCTCAGGGGTTGCATACCTATCTTGATCTCTCCATTCTTCCTACCACATTTCTCACGGCTGACTGGTGCAGGAATACGCTCCTGAACACACATAAACTTTATTTTACAGCAAGGAGAAATGGGCACGTACGTCAGGAAATGCTACTCCGAGCAGATTATCGAGATATGGTGTGTACGCCCACTCGACGTCTTGTCCCTTCTTTGAATCAATATTGGATGGCTGAAGCTTCACTAGTGTTTCCCAGTGGCCGCTGAACATGTACTGGCGATCACAGGAAATCCAAGAGGGTTTGTTGTAGAGGTACCGAACACGCGGCTGGGTGCACTAGGTAGCGCCGTAAGACTCCGCTGAAAATTTTGTGAAAACAGCACGTACGCACCAATTTGTGTGCAAAGGATTTCAATAATTGGTGCGCCTTGTTGAGGTTTTCGTGGTTCAAGAGCGATGCCTGCTTAGAAATGCGGATGTGTGTTCTGCAGGTCGTCGAGAATCAGCGCGATGGGGTTTTGAAGATAGACGGTAACCAACCGAGATATGATGTGTGGGTGTATCGTGTACGATGGGTCTGCTCGATAAATCGTCCCATTAGCAAACATTCCAACGCAATTCTCTTGTCCGGAATCCGACCCTCCGTTATCCGAATCAAGCGCATCTATCTGTTCCTGTCATTGCTGGCTTCTTGAGTTCTTGGAATCCCATAAGATTTACGCTGAGAGCAAAGCTTTCGAGGACGCGATCCTTCATGGTTCGGGCGAGCGGAAATGTGTAATTGGAACTGTGAATGAGTGTTCAATACAGGCAAATCATGTTTGTATAGGAAGTACCTCAATGCACGCATTCTAGGCCGTCTCATCCATGGAGAGTACCACGAAGAGTAATCCGATACATGATCAAGCAATGACGGAGAGCTTGGGATGAGTACGATGGACGCACGGATGTCACTTGTTGAGACATGTTCATTAAGGCTACGAAATCGATTGTCAGCCCGTGTAAGCAAAAGGTCAACGACACGCACAAAATTTCAGATGGGATTTGTAGAGGGATAGAAGCAAAGACATCGACACCGTCCTTCAGCCTCAATCCTCTAAACACAATATCCGAAAAGATGGGTTTCTCGTATAAGACGTCGTATGCATTGTCAAGGTCATATTCTTCCCACTGATCTCCTATCTTCGTGAGATCGGTTTCCCACTGCCGCCAGGCCATATCCCGTTCTTCTGCCGTCCGACGCCGCCAAACAGTAACCTCCACGTCGAATTCTTGTTTTTTGCCGAAAAGAGGACGTACAACAGCGCTTTGGGTACCACTGGCTACGACCTCCGCCCAAGTCTGATTTTGATGGATGTCCGAAGGAGCGTCGACACTGTACTTGAGATATAAAGTGTCGTATATGGTGGTAAATATAGCGAAGGGGTAGTTCATGAATAGTAAGTAAACGAGGCAGATGCGAAGGAAGGTGCTGAGGTTTATGTACGCAGAGAGGCCATATCGTTGACGGGGAGCGTTGTCGATGGGACTTCTGTCCTTGGGAACCGGTGTCTCCATGAGGGACGTGAGATGTTATGGTAAGGAGTCAAGTTGAACGGGACCGCGCATGGTATATATATGAAAGGATGGATGATAACAATCACATCCAGGCAACGTCTACGATTCAATTGAATGGTTGACTGTCGTTGGGCGCCTTAACAGAAGTGCCTGAAACAGAGTTTAGCTGTCAAACCGTTGGGAAAAGGCTGAGAGTTCCAATGAGTCTGAACTTACAGTTAATCATCAATTCTTCAAAAAGACGTCACACTGTTCGAGCAAGAAATCGAACAACAAGAGGTCCTAGTGGTTTATGGTCAAGCCTGATGCGCGTCTACCAGCGTCTATTGCTATCCGTTTGTACATGTTATGCAAAAGCTTCTATTGCACGATTTCCTCCGCACTCATCATTGTCACCAACGTCGACCTCGATGAATGCCGCACGGTTTAGACTGGTGAGTGGAATAATGCTTTATAAATATTTTGTACTGACTTGTAACAGCCCAGAGCGGCAGGTCCACGCTCTTTAGTCCTTGCCGCCGGCGTTGCGGTTGCATTAACACCCCGAGAGCAGGAAAAGGTATGTTACTCAGTTCACGCTATGTACTGTGTACTAAGGGTTGTGAATAGCTCCCAATTTATCCACAACCTGACCCCGAAATTATTGTCCAAGAAGTGCCCTCAGAACTCGAACGCCAAATCGGCATTGCACGCAAGAGTCTTACAGCGACATACAGACAAGCTCATCAACACGTCCAGGACCTTGTCTCAAAATGGATTGGTGTCGAACATGCAGTAGAACGTGCGTTTCTGTGTGTTATATGGTGCTTCTAGTAACCAACGCTACTTTATAGACCGTGTCAAAGCTATCATTTCACCAGAAGAATCCCTAACCCCTGGAATCCTCTACGTTGGTGTAGCCACTCTCAGCGGTTCCATCATTGCTCGAAACCGAGCTCTACCTATCCGATTCATAACACCTCCAGTTCTTCTCGCTCTATCCATGAACCACTTTCTCCCCAAGACTACCGCCAACCTCTC
Organism: Paramarasmius palmivorus; assembly: GCA_037176845.1. Lineage (NCBI taxonomy): Eukaryota > Fungi > Basidiomycota > Agaricomycetes > Agaricales > Marasmiaceae > Paramarasmius > Paramarasmius palmivorus. The sequence goes on along the minus strand of JAYKXP010000022.1, from coordinate 581,452 downwards.
AGAATACCTTGGCAACTTGGAAGAGACCTATTTCCCTACTCTCGCGCAAAAACATGCTGTCGCTAATGCACACACTGCCATGACATGGGAGATGATTAAGAATGCTACAGCTAATGGAAGGGAGAGTGTAACCAAGGGCGTGGAAAATGCAGTTGGGAAGATTGAGGAGACTACGGGGTTGAAGCTCAAAGAGACGCTTGGGTTAGGCAAGGAGCTGTCGAAACAGGCTGAGGGGCGTGTGTTGCAAGCAGTCAAGGCTGCGGAGGTCAAGTTTGAGGAGACGAAGGCGGCTTCGGAGGCCAAGGTTGCAGAGGGAAAGGCTATCGTAGAGGCCAAGACAGCAGAGATTAAGGCAGCAGCAGATAAAAAGGTCGAGGAGTTTACTGAGAAGTTAGAGAAGAAGACTGAGGAGCCTCCGAAACGATTAGTATGATACCGTACTGCAATAGATTAGTTTTGCCCTGCCCTAAATTTACCCTTGTTCGGATCTGTCGGCGTTATTGCTCTCACACTGTCTCCACTGAAAGATTGAATGTCGCACCCAAAACACAATTCGCTACCGCAGCCGCAAGGTTGAATAAAAGCTGGTCGTAAGTGTGTATAATTACTTTGCATTGCTCCCCAGCTCACCTCTACAGAACGATGCTGGATTTCTACTGGTCCCTGATTCTGAATGGTCTTGCAAGGACCTTCTCTGGTGCAACTTCTATCCCTTGCGCCGGCAATTCCTCAATTACGACTGTCGAAGGCCTCATTTCATGTTTCGACGCCTACACCGTCACACAAGCTTTCTACAGTCCAGAAAGTTATGCTCAGGCTCAACCTAGCCCGGCAGAATCTTCCGCATGGATTGACCTAGTCCACTCAATGCTCTATATCGATGGAAACTGTACATCCCTAACCATACCCAACGTCCTCTCAGACGTCTACGGAATCACACTCTTCACCGAACAATCTACCTCCACACCTTACTGCGTCTTACACGAGCTCAACGCAATTGACTCGGGTGTGTACGCTAAAGGATGGGGTCTCATGGTTGTTCCGAATGATCGTTCTTCGACGAAGCTGCCGGGAATACACATCAGCGCACCACATCCAGCGTACGATTTGCATACCCCTCAGCAGGCAGCAGCGCTTTTTGCTGGCACGGGAGCAAAGAGTTTGTTGATATCGGGACGGATACGTACGGCTCTATTTAATGCTACAGAATGCATCCATCCGAGCAGTGCGAGTACGGTCTATTATAAGACCGATCCAGCACATGATGATGTACGTGCTATGGTTCATTTACTTTTCGTTACTTGATACTCGTGATAGAAAGAACCTTTCGTGGTAGCCATCAAGGAAATTCACAAGTGGCAGAATGCCACAGGTGGATGTCCCGGAGAGTCTTGTGCCTTTGTTCAGATGCATGGCAAGGGTGCAAGTACGTGCTCCACAGACCAAATGTTCCTTTCATCTGGGCTAGGTGAGGATATTTCTTCCAGTTCTTGCTATCCAATTCAAGTCTTCCCCAGGTCGTTCAGCATCCTCAATAAACTGGTATACTTCAAATCCCAACCTACCAATTAACCGCCTTCAGAGAAACTTGCGTACGATATTTCCGTCATGGAATATCTCGTCGCCGTCAGACTCGGAGTGCGGACTGACAGCGACGACGAATGTGTTTGGGAGACTCGTCAATGGTGTTGCTGAAGACGAGGTGTGCGTGAAGGGTGCGACAGCTCAGGGAGCTACAGGGGAGTTTATACATATTGAGCAGGCTTCGGTATCCAGGCAGGCTGAACAGTATGATGCTTGGATTGGTGCGTTGAAAGAGACGTTTGGAGCGTAGGGGTCAGGAGTTCCGTTATGTTATGAATTCTTGTGGCATTGCGAGACTTGCGAGTTTGCTGAGTTTCCGTATTCCGTAGAGCATAGGACGCTTTCCTCGAGTTCCTCCTTGCCATTTGCTTGTCATACCAGATAAAAATGTTGGTGAAATGAATTCGCGGTTTTTGCGTTCCTCGGTGCCTTTTCTTTGTGACACTGATAATCGAGTTATCTTCTTTGCCTTCTGGGTGACTATTGGCCCACACTGTGTCAATGGATAATATTTGATCAAATTGATTGTCATCGGCCTGATGGTCTAGTAGTATGATTCTTCCTTCGGGTGTCTGCCCAGTCAGAGCTGCTGACTAAGCATGGAAGAGGTCCCGGGTTCAATTCCCGGTCAGGCCCAGTTATTTTGCATCTATTTTTCGCCTAGTATCGAGGGGAGATGTCCTAGAGGCTCGGAGAGGGCAAGGGAAGGCGGAGGAGGGGGAGGAGGCGTTGTGTGTGACATATTGACGGATTTGGGGCACGGGATTGTCAATGTCTGATCGGAAGATGTCAAGTTTTGAACGTTTTGATCACTGGAAGGACGTGGTTTGTGCGGAAGATGCAACGGCGGAGGTAGGAAGACGGGATCGAGGGCCTTGTCTTGCAGGTCGCGGAGTGTTTGTACCGGGATATAAACAGATAGTAAGGCATGGTTTGAGCATGGGAATGTGTCCTGAGAGCAACTTATGAGGTTTTTTGAGGTGGTGCACCATGCTGGGAGAGGTCCTTCCATCAGGGGGTACGGAGGTAGTAATAGCTTTCCAGGAGGGAGGTGTCCGATGAATGCGTCTTCAGAGTAGCTTGACACAACGAAATGATGGTTTATAACTGTTTTATGCAGATCTGAGAAGATTTGAAACAAGAAAAAGCATAGGGAAGCTCACTTTTCTCGCAGCCCAAGCGAAAACGTCCTGGTAGACTATAAGCGACTTAGCCCAGCTATCAGCCATAATTGTGGTTAACCAACACCCTCAGGGTATCCAAAAGCCAGGTTTATGAGTATCAAGGGGAAGTAAACGGAAAGAACGATAGTGATGGTTTAGAGGAGAGATTGGCAATCCCGCATGCTGGGCCCCTTTACGACGCGTCAATTGACGTTCTCAGCAAAGATTTACACACACACCGAATAACTCTATGCATCCAGTAAGACCCGAGTCTTTTTGTAGGAAAATCAGATAATTAGACCAAGAAAAGGCCTCATAGAACTCACCTAAATCTATCCGAACTATGCTAGTACGAGTCAGCCAAGTAAGGGTAATCTATGATATCGAGAGATTGACATAAGTAGAGCAAAAGCAAAAGAAATCCTTGCAACTGGGGGATCCTTGTGCTCGACGATCGTGACGGTGTGGAAGAGAGGAGTGCCGCTCGTGTATTGACAACGCGTCACGCGCGACCAACATGTATCGCTCCGGACGAAATCTAGCATTGATACCAATTTTATTATTGTATTGTACAGACATGTTATATCTGCATTGGTTTATGACTCGTATATGAACAGTTCCCTGTCCGAGGATGAGACGAGAATAGGTACGCACGCAATCATTGCGTACCGAATACAGCGACGTTCCGATCCTCAGAAACCCGGCACGACCGAGGCGGCAAGCGTTGAGGATAAAGCGCTCGGAAACGTGTTATTGGTAGAAATCATGTCCACTGATATTTACACAAAAAGCATGTAATGGGTGATGCGAGTGCAGTTCATGCGCCTGTACTGGCAGAGTAGCTAGACAACTGCTGAGGGTCATGCTTGGGAGTGAGGTCGGGCGAAAACCTCGTGTTCTAAGTGTTCTGAGTTGCTGTTGAAGCTGAAGGGCAAAAGGAGTACTAGCTTTCATGGTGTTGAGAATTGATTCAGTGTACCTGGGAAGCATCATACAACGACAACAAGGAGGCGGAATCTGACAACGGCAGATAGTCGATCTCTGAGAATGACTTATCCTCGACGTCTTCTGCAGCGACGGAAATGAAAGAGATCAGTTCCGCGAGACACGAGATCCTAACGAACACGTACCCTTCAGCATTCCCAGCTATCTCCTCCTGAACGCTCTAAGTCCTGGATAATTCTCGTATTTCGCTCATGTTCTCCAACCCAGAGCCAAACCCGACAACTCCGAGAGTACTACAACGCCAATGATAGACAAGTCACAAGAGTCGAAGCAGGTGGGCGGCAAATTTGCCGGGCACCGGCAGCTTTGCTTACCAAGCGGGAAAAAAAAACTCTTCCGCGGACGGAGTACAATGTGACCGTTGTTCCCGATCTTCCAAACTCGAACCAAAACGTTGAAGTTCCAATGAGGCAGCTTCACGAGCTGGTAATGTTCCCACTTTTTCCTAATCACCAGCTCTAATAACAACATCTTCAGCTTCCCTGGACATTACACCAAGCCGGCGGAGTCCTGTAGGCTTGTGCACCGCTGTCTTAGATTTCAGGGCATCCGCGACACATTTCAATTGTTCGGATAGCCTAAGGAAGAAGCAAGGTCACCCTCGAACATCTTGAATTTCCTTTCAACTGAATTGCTTCAATGTCTCACCTTCGTCTGGGCTATCACACCCACTTCCGCCAGTTTCACGATGCTGTCATCGATGCCTTCCGAGAATCACAAACTCTGAACCGTGGTCACATCCAAGAATATTTCATGTTTCAAGGCTCGGCTAGATTCTCCCAGAGAGGTATTTATACCAGGTCATAGATGCTCTGTCGAACCAGACAACCCAAGTCTTCAGCCTTCCTCAGACAAGATGCAATACTGGCGCTCATTCCTTTCCTTCTTCACCTTCCTCATCGCGTTTGCGACGCTGTCGCAGGCATTCCCTACCCCGAATGGACCTGCAGCGCTTGAGGCTCGTTCTCCTGAACCTGCTGCTCTTGAAGCGCGTTGCTGGAGCGATGCGTGCTACAAGGCTCAGCAGTACCCACTTCCTGACATCATTGCCGACATCAAGGTCAAGATTTCTGTCGTTGTGGACGAAGTCAGTGAGTAACGATCCTTACGCCTGTCTATTGAAGTGTATGGTAATAACAATCTGTTGCAGAGACGTACAAGACTTGCACCGCAGAGGACATTAGGCCTCATATCCAAAAGATCAAGATCATCTTCAAGGAGGCCTGCGATCATATCCAGGCTTATATCGACGCTCAGGTCGATGTCGCCATCATCTTGGGAGGCAAAACGACGGATCAGATTTCGGTCCTCATCTCTGCGGTACTGGATGTATGTTCTCCAATCGTCGTGCTCGTTCTTCATATACTGATAAGATTGCAGATCATCGTCGACCTCACCAACTTTTGCTTGAGTATCGCTGTCAAGGTCTCTATCAATGCGGTGATTAGCATCTTTGCGGATCTCGTAGCGACTATCCAGGTTTTCCTCAACCTGTGTGTGTCGATTACGGTCGGGTTGTCGGTTTCCCTTCAGGTCTACATCAACGCATTCCTCAGTCTTTGTGTTAACGTCTTGGGGATCACGATCTCGTTGTAAAAGGGCTTCGGGCCTGCCTTTTTTTCCCTTTCGTGCAACGTGGACTTTGTAGTTCATTGACCATTGATATTAAAAAGACACTAAAACTTGTGTAAGGACGATGACTTTGTACGATGTGTATTGAATATCAAACCGAACTCTACGTTTCCTCGAGTGATTTCGGACTAGGCTAAGGTGCATCCGGGTGGAGGGAGTCTTGATGCATCAGCAAAGGACATTCCAGTAGCGGGTAGTCGAAAGGAGCGCGTTACTTATCGGATTTTGAACTATAGAAATGGCACGGTCGTCTTCGCATTCGTATTCATGTCTTGTCCGAAGGAGAGCCCATATTTGGTCGCCTGGTGTATATATGCAGCTCAAAAATAGTAGCTTTAGTAAGTTTCAGTATCAGAGAAGAGAAGCATGGTGCAAACATGCCTTTAGATGCAGGCCCTGCCAATGCCAGTGCACTGTACTGTCGCATCTGGGGACACCAGTGTCGTCGGAGGTTTGTCACCGAGAGCCAGCGAGCATCTAATGTCGTTCGCCACTTTAGTATTATCAGCGAATACCTGCAGCGTTCGATAATAAAGTCTTGTATCAAGACTAGTTCGCTACATCTGATTTTTGAACTGAGTGATTTTTGCAGAATTTCTGACGAACAGGCAAAACATTGGAGTTTTGGTGCAAATTGGTGAGAGGAGCCGGTCCGAAGCTTACCCTTTTTGGTCAGGACCGACAGCGAGACACCGACCCTCGTCGCTTTCCTCTTGTACCACCACCATGCCCCTCTACGACCCCGACAGATGGATAGCCCAGCTCAAAGAATGCAAATACCTCCAAGAAAACGAAATGAAGATCCTCTGCGAACGTGTCCGCGCTCTTCTCATGGAAGAATCCACCATCCAACCCGTCTCATCGCCCGTCACGATTTGCGGTGACATCCATGGTCAATTTTGGGATTTACTAGAGCTTTTGAGGAAGGGAGGAGATGTGCCAGATACTAGCTATATCTTTATGGCACGTATGTGTGTTTTGTCTGCGATACTTTTGACGGCTGAGGTTGAGATGGTTTTTTGGGTTGATAGGGTGACTTTGTGGATCGAGGACATTACAGTTTGGAGACGGTATCGCTGTTGTTTTGTTTAAAGGCGAGGTGAGTACAAGAAAGCTTGTTCACGGGAGTATTTTTGACGTATTGCGGTTAGATATCCTGATAGGGTTGTGCTCTTGCGCGGTAATCACGAGAGCAGGCAGATAACGCAGGTCTATGGGTTCTATGGTATGAAAGCGGTCTTTGCTGAAAACTATGCGCATTAAACCGTTTCTTAGACGAGTGCACTCAAAAGTATGGAACATCGACAGTCTGGAAGGCTTGCTGTAGTGTGTTTGACTATCTGAATCTGGCTGCAGTGAGTTGTGTTTTCCGTGCCTATTTCTTCTCGTTTTGACCAGCATTACTCAGATTATTGATGGCCAAACCCTCTGCGTGCACGGAGGTCTTTCGCCAGATATCAGAACCCTTGATCAAATCCGAACCCTCACACGAACACTGGAGATACCTCATGAAGGGCCATTTTGTGGTCTGTTATCTTCTCCTAGTGTCGATTGACATGTCTCAACGCACTTTCGTTGGTAGATCTAATGTGGTCTGATCCTGACGATGTGGAAAATTGGGCCGTAAGTCCTCGAGGTGCTGGCTGGCTGTTCGGCGCAAATGTCACACGAGAGGTGGGCATTCCTTGCATTTTTACAATATCTGGATCTATTCCAACATCCCCTTTACAGTTCAATCACGTCAATGGTCTTTCGTTAATCGCTCGTGCGCACCAACTGGTCCAAGAAGGCTACAAGTACATGTTCGACTCGCAGCTCGTCACTGTTTGGTCTGCTCCCAATTACTGTTATCGTTGTGGAAATATGGCAAGTATCATGACGATACATGATAACGGAGAGAAGACTTTTGAAGTATATGGTCCAGCACCTGAGAATGAGCGGGACAAAGGCATGGCAACGAAGCGGATTGTAAGTCGTCGCTTTTTCTGGCTCAACTCGTGCTTAAGGTCGAGGATATACAGGGCTCTGTACCGCAGTACTTTGTGTAGCTGGCTTTGCGTCTAGGGAGTTCTCGGAGGTGTACTTTTAGAGGTTGTGACTAGTAGATGTTTTCTACGCATTACTCTCGTATATTTATAAAGTGGCCAGTGTTCAGTATACCTTTACTATGATTCAAAAGGACGTCTGCTATGTCACTAGATAGAAGTGCCTTTGATTTGTACTATGATTACCACTCCCGTCGACCGTGCTGACCGGACTCTCCGGAGTTGATGACAGCTGCGAGGTGCGCATTGCGCGTCTCTTTCCCCACCACCACCATCACATTCTTGCTCCCAACGAGACACTGAAGCTCTTGGTCTGAGCATCTCAGTGTATCTCACACACCTCTTTTCTCTCCAAAATGGGAAGTTTTTGGAAGAAAATAACACTGTTTACGGCGCTCTTCGCGTCATCCTGTGTCGCTCTCCATGAATCCGATGTCGGAGTCGTAGACTGGCATAAAAGCTTCATAGGCATTCCAAGGGTCGACTCTATTGCAACCTCGCCGAAATTCCACCGAGTAGGAGGGAGAAACACGCAAAGTGTGGTTATCTCTGCGACGGAGAGTAATACGTTGGCAGCTTTAAGCCCGGTGAATGGCTCAATAGGTGTGTTCTTGTTCGTGTCTATGAATATAAGACTCTGAGACAACCCTTCACGTTAGTCTGGAGGCATATTTTTGAACCAGAGGACCCAATTGTATCCTTTCATAAAAACGGATGGGGTACGTGGCCGATACGCTTTTGGTTGAACATCAGCTCACCCAGATTCTCGCACAGTTGTCACAAGTCTTTCGGGTCCAGGGGGTTCAGTCTTGCGAATCTTCAACACCCTGACAGGGGATCTACTTCTCGAACGCCAATTACACCAACCTGCATCTGGCTTACTAGCGGAACCGGCTAGCATTGGTTGTACCGTCGCCTTTGGAAATGACACACTAGGAACCGGGGCAGCCGACTTATTCGTTCTTACAAATGGTCATTCTCTTCACTATTTCGTCGGCCGCGACGAAAAATGGAAATGGTCAGCTGAAGACGCAGGCTCATTGGTGGTCAACTCCAACGTTCTCGTGTCCAACGAAGCAATCTACGTCGTTGGTTTAGCATCATCGTTTGCTTCTTACACCTTACATGTTACGGCTCTTTCACCTGCCACTGGAGAGGTCATTGCGTCTGCTCATATTCCTTCCAGTCTCGGAGATGGGTTGAATGACTTTATTGCTTTAACCTCGGCGACGGGGGAACCTCATCTTCTATGGTTGGAGAGCAATAGCATCAAGCATCTCGCTCTTGCGCCTTCGCTGAGTGGCAAGGCCTCTTCCTATCGAGGTTCATTGTTCAGGAAAATCCATGATATTGGATTAGGAAGTCGAGGCATGTTTATTGGTATCAAAATTGACGGCACAGGCCAGGCTCTACAGCTCGAAAATGATGGTGTCAAGTTGGTTTGGGACTTTGAGGAATCCGTAGGTGACTGTTCAGCACCGTAGGCATGGTCTAACGTCCAGCACTAGGCACCAAGTGACAAGCACTCTGAATCGACTTACGCTGGTGGTTGGGATAAGGATGGACTTCCGTATATCGGAAGGCTGTATTGGTCCTATGCGCTCAAGGTCCGTGATTCCAATGCCTCCCCGACTCTTCCTTGCTGAACCATCAGTCAGCTCGCTTCAGCGGAGTTGTTTTCACCTCACCTTGCAGACGGCAAAGGCATGATTACTGGATTCTCTTTTCCATTTGACACAAATCAATATGGCACCATCGCTCATGTAAGGACATCAAGTTACCACCGAGCCCTCGAGCTAACATCAACTCTCCCATATCGCAGCTTACCATGGATGCCGCCAATCCAAGCATGTACCAAGTTCTTGGCAGATTGGTTATCACCACCAGCACCGGGACCATTCAACTTTGGCAACAAGACAAGCTTCAGTGGACTCGAGAAGAATCTCTTGCGGAGGTCGCTCTAGCCGAGTTCGTTGAGCTACCAGAACACGTTTCTGGTGCAACTGCAGTTGCTGAAGGCAGTGAAGGTTTTGTTCAGAGGCTGAGCAGGCAGATTAGAGATGCCAAGGTACGTGTCAATTTGATCTTGACCGCGGAGACTTCGTATTCACATCGTACATAGGATTTACCCAACTACCTCATCCACTTTTTCAAACGGTTCGCAACAGGTTCTTACGAATCAGCTTCGTCTTCAGCCGCGCCCGCCAAGGACAATGGAAGTAGGGATGCTTTTGGTTTCCGACAGGTCATTGTCGCAGCAACCTCTCGTGGAAAGATATTTGGGTTGGACTCTAGCAATGGCGACGTTCTTTGGAGCAAACTCCTCGGTCTTGGATCTCGGGCAGACTCCTCGGTGAAGAGCGTGAAGATGTTCCTTATTCAGGCTGTCGGCGACGCTAGCTCGGGTTTAGAGGAGAGTGAGAAGGCAAATACTAGTGGGCCAGAGGTCGTCCTCGTTGCACAACGGAATAATGAGAGAGTAAGTCTTTCAGTAATGAGACACTTTCATTCATATCAATATGGTATTTTTTCCAGGGCACCGAGGAAGAAGTAGTTCTTTACCACTTCAACGCCTTGACAGGAGAGAATGCCAAGCATCCTACTCGTCAACTAGGTCCTCTTCAGGGACAAAAGATTGCTTCAGGCTCAGTCAACGGTGCTTACTTGTTGAAATCACCTTTAGGAAAAGTAGTGGTTGTTTTGGATGATACATTCCAGGTAAAGGCTTTGCTCATGTATCTTATCTTCTCTTATCGACCAAACATTCTAGGCTCACCTATATCCCGACACTCCCGCTAGTGCCTCCATTTTCACCAGCGTTGCGCCTTCCCTTTTCGTTCCTTTGCGGTTAAGTGCAAGCGAGCTGGGGTCACATCGGATTGTAGGGCATCAATTTACTGCCGCTGGCCAAGAAGGCGCAGTTGCATTCTCAGCCTTCCCGACGTGGTCGTTGTCGCTTCCCGAAGGCGAAGACATTCAATCTGTCATAGCTCCAGCTAAGGGTCCTGTAGCCTCGATAGGCAAGGTTCTTGGAAATCGGACAACCCTTTACAAGTATCTGAATGAACACGCTTTCATCGTCTTGACTGCACCTCATTCGGCTTCCCCTCTCTCGCAATCTTCAGCTACCAAGTTCAAAAATTGTGGGTTGTACCTAGTTGATGGCGTCAAAGGCAGTATCATATATCATGCTACTGTTCCGAGCACTGCAGGGGCGTGCGATATCAAGGCTGTCTTGACGGAAAACTGGCTGGTGTACCATTACTATGACGATGACTACCATGGAACTGGGCAAAGTAAAGGATACAGGATGGTTAGCGTTGAACTGTATGAGGGCAAGAAAGTGGATGAAAAAATTAGGAGGTATGTGTTACGACTTCTTCCGAAGAAGCTATCTGACTGGTGCCATCAGCTCCGATATCTCTGCATATTCAGAGAAGAGCCTGGATATCACGGCGTATGAGCAGTCATTTGTCTACCTTTACGACATCACGGCTATTACTACGACGTCTACCAAGTACGGTATTACTAGCAAGGATATTATAGGTCAGTTCCTAACGGCAGTTTTGTGCCCCTAAACTGACCATGGCTCTGTTAGTTGCCAGCAATAACCACAAGATTCAAGGTCTAAGCCGCCGATTCCTTGACCCTCGTCGCCCGAATAGGAAGCCTACGACCCAGGAGCAAGAAGAGTTACTTGTCCAGTATGAGCCACTGCTCCCGGATGACCAACGGCGAGTCTTATCCCATAACTACGAGGTGAGCATCGTCTACGCTTTTAAACGTTGGTTCATCCTCAATGCTTTGTTCCCAGGTTGCCCAAGTCCGCAACATCATCGCCGCGCCGGCTCTGCTAGAGTCTACCTCGCTGGTCTTTGCCTACGGGCTTGACCTCTTCCTAACAAGAGTGGCACCCTCCAAAACGTTCGACGTCCTCAGCGAGAGCTTCAACAAGACGCAACTCGTCATAACAATACTTGCGTTAGCAGTGGCCATTATGTTTACAAAACCAGCCGTTCGTAGGAAGAAGCTGAAGGAAAAGTGGTATAATTAGCGAACTTTCGTCTTAGGGTTGACTAGAGTAACTGATTTATATAACGCTTGTAATAATATACCCTTGACGGAAGCTCGTACGATGGAGATACGACAGACTCGACTGAGGAGCAAAGGGGTGTTCGTATTAGTCCAATGTTGCTACTAGGAGCTACATGATACGTCTAAGTCTATGCATAAGCTTCTATAAGTGAGTATTGTAGTATCTCGTCAAATTATGTCAGTAGTGGGTACTTTTAATGGTCCTTATGTCTTCTTCTGTGCCATCCTCTTCCTCTTGTCGGGATCCAAAATGAGCTTTCTGAGTCTGATACTCGTCGGCGTGATCTCCACCAGCTCGTCATCCGACATGTATGCCATGCTCTCCTCTAGTGTCATGATCTTTGGCGAAGAAATAACGATTTTCTCATCTGCACCCGCCGCACGAATGTTGGTGAGCTGTTTGCGTAGGCATGGGTTTACATAGAGATCCTCGGACTTGGAACATTCACCAATGACCATGCCTGGGTAGACTTGAGAACGACAAAACGTCAGTTTCTGTGTTGAATGTTAGATGCAGCGATGGTACTGACCGTTAGTCTGCGGATGAATGAACATGCCTCCACGCGCTTGCAAAGGTGCCATGGCATACGCAGAAGATTCACCCTGGGCCATGCAAATGAGCGCACCATTTCGTCCCGTATCGATTGGCCCTTTATATGGTTCGTAGTCCTTGAAGTAGTGATTGAGAGTTCCCTCTCCATGAACATCATTCTTGAATTCTCCTGCCATATACCCAATTAGTCCTCGTGCCGGAATGTCCATCTCAATCTTGACCCATCCTTCTTCAGGATCACCAGTCTGGTAGGATGTCATCTCGCCCTTCCGCATCGTAAGCTTTTCGACAACCTTGCCAGCGTACTCCTCTCGGACGAACACAGTGCATGACTCGATGGGTTCCAACATTGCGTGAAGACCTCTCTTTCCTTCGGCATCTGGGTTTGGTTTCATGACGGCTTTAGGTGGTGCGATGCTGAGTTCGAAGCCTTCGCGACGCAAGGTTTCGAAGAGAACACCAAGATGGAGGACACCACGACCACGAAGCTCCAGAGATTCCGCAGAGGGACCTGGGAGGACCTTTAACGCAACATTGGTTTCCGCTTCCTTGTATATCCGGTCACGGATAACCTGAGACGTGAGCTTGGTACCCTCGCGACCAGCAAATGGAGAATCATTGGGGTAGACGAACATCGAAATGGTAGGCGGATCGATGGGCGTTGTCTGAAGAACCATGAGCATGAAGGACATCGTAGATTACAATGAACTGACCTCTATAGGTTTCGGCCCTTCCTCACCCCAGCCATCCACAGAGACAAGAGTGACATTGACTCCTCCGCCTTGATTCATCTTGATGCCAGCAATACTGACGATCTCTCCAGCACCTACAACCTGTCTTTCGACTTTGTCCACGCCAACACGACTGAGTAACTTCTTAACCTTTCCTTCACCACACTTGTTACCTTCGGCATCGAGTGCAATGAGGTTGTCGCCAATTCGCAAGGTTCCAGACTGTATACGGCCGAGATAGAGCATCCCAATATATGGGTCAGACTCAATCTGAACCGTGAGCATCGAGAACGGGTCGGTACGGGAAAGATGGGTAGGCGGTGGAACGTGGGAGAGGATATGGTCGAAAAGAGGTGTCATACGCGTGCTGAGGGCGTCTTCACCCTCTGTAGCCGTTGGAGAAGCATCGGAATCTTCGGGTGCTGCAATAGTTGGCAGTTCTAGCTGAGCCCAACCCTGCTTCGCGGAAGCGTAAAGAAGCGGGTATTCCATTTGTTCGTCCGTAGCACCGAGCGTTGCAAAGAGATCGAAAAGGTCGGCCTCTACTTGAGCAGGACGGGAGCTAGGTCTGTCGGCTTTGTTCATCACTACCAATGGTCTGTGTGGTGTTAGTTAGTTGTTAACGGCCACAAAATAAACAACAAACTTCAGTCCTCTAGCCAGCGCTTTCGACAGCACGAAACGCGTTTGAGTCATAGGGCCCTCTGTGGCGTCTACAACTAGCGCTACACCATCCACCATACTCATAATCCGTTCAACTTCTCCGCCAAAATCCGCGTGTCCTGGTGTGTCGACTATGTTGATGAGGTTTCCCTTGTAATTAATGCTGGTGCATTTCGAAAGGATGGTAATGCCCCGCTCCTTTTCCAGGTCATTTGAATCCATGACTCGAGTAATGAAGCCTCCGTCGACAACACTATCGGCAGTAGTCCCTGCCGCCGAGGACGATGTCGGTTTTAGCTGGAGTTGTTCCAGCGTGCTCAGGCGCTTTATGGTCCCGGATTGTCGCAGTAACTGATCAACGAGGGTGGTTTTTCCATGGTCAACTAAAGCCACTAGTTAGTAAACATTTTTGCAGAGTAGCGCGGCACTAACCATGAGCAATTATAGCAATATTCCTGATATCCTTCTGGTCAAGCAACTCATCTTGAACAGTCGAATAAGATCTAGAGACTTGAGAGAGATAGGCATCACGACGAGGAAAGACAGAATGACGAGCCGGAAGTCTCTTCCACAGCGACGACCAACCCCGACATGCCTGCATCACAGTTGAGGGGGATGGTCCGTGCGTATTCGGAAAGAGAATTTTTCACTGATCACGTGAAGGGACTTGATCCGACTCCGTGTTTTGCTCCTCCTCCGACCATCACTGTCAGTGTCAGGTCGTTACAACGTTAACCTGGGGCTCAGGTTTACTTCACCCTCCATGCCTGATCTCATTTGTCCTCTTCAATTCTGAACGTTTCCAGAGAGACACTGAAACGACGATTCGATGCCTATCCTTGATAGGGTTCACTAAGGTTCAAACGTTCACTGGCCGTCAAACATCAACCAACAGTTTTCTTCAAATCTCAGCGTACAGCTCAAATGATGGACACAAAAAGCGATGTCCAACTCCGAGGAAGGTTTAATTATCGCTTGACATCGTTCAACATTTTCACTTGGTAACCGTCAGGATCGGATCCTCCCTGTCTGCACTCGATCCAGCAAGCTTTGACTCCCAAACTCAATCTTGGTTTAGCAACTCATCAACTCAGGAGCCAAAATGGTCTTACCTAGCTTACCTGCCTATTTCACCAATATAAACCTTGTTTTCTGCTGACAACCGTGGTAGAATTGGGACGTCGCACGGGTGGCAAGTCGGGAGCGGTGCATCAGTCTGCCCTCAATGTTAGCGAACAAGGCATGCAGAATATTATCGTAAGGAGCAGGTCATATAACTTGGGTTAGCTTACGCTCTGTCTTTTGGTTTCCCCGTTCCCCATCGAAGCTGGTCCTCGATGGCGTACCCCAACGCTCTTTTCTCGACGTTCGCGTTTTTCGGATTTATATTGGTCTCAAGCTGTCTTCCGTGGAATCTACAAAGTGGGTGTGATCTCTCCCTGCCTGAAATACCTTTTGACCGACCTTTCTCAGCATGGAATGCGGGTGCCTGCTTATACATTATATGGACCGCTTTGGCCTGCCTGAATCAATTCATCAACTCTATTTCATGGAATGGGAACTTCGATAGCAAAGCACTTGTGTGGTGCGATATTTGTGAGTTCTTAGACTTGTCGAGTCAGGGTCAAAGACTAATGTATCTGTTGAATGTTTAGCGTCCAAATTTCTCGTAGGATCCGCCGTCGCCATCCCCGCTGCTTCTCTGTGCATCAACCGTCGAATATACAAAATGGTCAGCACCAGCACCATTCCCGTCACTCGCAGAGAGGTTGGAAGCGTCACAAGTTCATATCTCCACGCTAGAACTAACACCCAATCTGAAGAAATTTAAAGCGTTGACCGAGGAGCTGGCCGTGGGATTGGGGATACCAGTACTAGAGATGATCCTTCGTTAGTGACACACCGATTGCATCGTTTTTCTTAATTTGAAGCGAGTTCTACAGACTATATCGTCCAAGGCCACAGATTTGACATACTAGAAGATATTGGATGCATGCCCTCGACATACAACACCTGGGTCGCATATCTTTTCGTTTGGTCATGGCCTCTTGCCATAGGCGTAGTGTCTGCCATATACAGCGGTGCGCATCTGTCGAATCCAGCTGGGCTTATTTCTGACAAAAGGCCGAAAGTAATGAACCTTATAACTATCAACAATAATTCGCCCCTCATCAAACTTTTCTTGTCAAGCGAAGATCACTCGCTAGACTCTTCACGCTATCGGAAACTTGCTGGTCTAGCTGCCATTGAAATGCTCGGAACCATTGTCATCTCCTGTGTTGTCATAACCATCAACGTTCAATTAGGTGTACAACCGTGGATCAGCTGGGAAGACACACACTACGATTTCTCGCGCGTTATGCTGATTCCGGCAGTGTTATGGCGCCAGTCACCATACGCAGCTGTTGCTGTCGAGGTTACTAGGTGGCTTCCTGTTATATGCGCCTTCACGTTCTTCGCGATCTTTGGAATGTCGCGTCAAGCGAGGAAGTGCTACTACAACGCCTACCGAGATGCATTGATGTGGTATCACCGCCGCTTTGTTCTGGATAGCAGTGTGGCGATTGTCAGCCCCCGCATAATCGAGGAAGGCTGGCGTGTTTCGATGTGGGTCATAGCTACTTCCTCAAACCCTTTCGGCAGAAGACTGACAGATTTGCAGATTCGGTCATGATGAAACGAAGACTGTCAACTCGTTCAATTCCGGTGCTCATCATTAGCCTTATCTATACTTGAGAGGACCCGGTTAGAGTTTTGGCCTGCGTTTGATCTCACTTGAGACGCCGTTGCTGTCGTCAAGCTGTTTTTTACTTACCACTTCGAGTTTTGCTATATATTCTTGTGTTTTCCTCCCTGAGTATTCTAAGACTCTTTTTGTAGAACTTAACGAGCGCCATTATCCATGCTTACTGTAAGTGAAAGTATAAGTACTACAAAATTCCGATCCTTTACTGTGCCGACGTTGCCGAGGACTGTACGCGTAATTTCCGGCCTCACCAATTACGTGAAGGTACTTTCTTTCTCTTCGACCATTCATATGCAACAACCATTCAAATATCCAATGTCCGAAGGCTTCTTGCAGTGCCCATTGGACTGGTTTTGATTCCGGATCCTCTCTCCCTCATCTCCTGCCTGGAACTACCATCTTCCATGCTCCATTGATGACACAATGCTTTGTTGATAACATCGGTTCAAGGTATCGTACCACGGCGATGGACCCACAAACGTTTCGTATGTATCTCATCTACTTCCCCCAAACAATAATTTCTTACTGGCTGTCAAACAGGAACTTGCTTGCACTTTGGCACGGAACATCGTCAGGTCAGACTTGACTCTGGTATACGAGCGCCATGGACCTCAGCTTAGGATGTCTACTCTGTGATCAATCCTTGTTCTCTGTTGGTAGTTGTCGTCGGACGGATTTTCCTTATATGTGGTGCCTTGTCAAGGTAATCTATTCATTTTGGCCATCACCGTTTAGTGCAGGCTGGACTATAACAGATAAGGACAAGTCCGTCAGGCGCGTCTTGTGTTCACACATATACTTATACCGTGTGCACCCCTCTTCGACAGGTCCCCATCAAACAAGCTGGTCCTTGATGGCGTACCCCAACGCTCTTTTCTCCTCTATTTCGTTCTTTGGATTCTTGCTGGTGTCCAGTTGTCTGCCATGGAATCTACAAGGTGATAGCGTCATCTATGCGAGTAGCCCACACTTGACTTAACCGATGTCAATTTAGCATGGAATACCGGCGCCTGTCTATATATCCTATGGACCGCTTCAGCTTGTCTGAACCAGTTCATAAATTCCGTGTCTTGGAATGCGAGTACTGCTAACAAAGCCCCCCTCTGGTGCGATATATGTCGGTAGTCGGCCTACTTCCATAACACATCTGTGCTAAGTCGTCTCAAATTAGCAACAAAACTCATTGTAGGATCATCTGTTGCGATCCCCACTGCTTCGCTCTGCATCAATCGCCGAATATACAAGATGGTCAGCACCGGTACATTTCCCATAACTCGCAGAGAGGTTAGAGGAACTCTGTCATATTGTTTATCCCGGGTAATAATTGAATGGTCACACGAAGCGAATACGAACCTGCGTGGAAGAGCTGGCTATCGGGGTAGGCATACCGTTGGTGGAAATGGTTATTCGTATGTACTGCATCTCTGTTCACTCGTCTCTCCTGACGGTTTTCTTGCCAGATTATATTCCACAAGGTCATAGATTCGATATACTTGAAGACGTTGGATGCTTTCCTTCAACCTACAACACATGGGTAGCATATGTCCTCGTTTTTGCCTGGCCTCTTGCAATAGGCTTGGTCTCTGCGGCATATAGTGGTGCGTGTTCCTTGTTCTCCTCTCGGTGATCGGTGACCATTGACACTGCGCAATAGTAATGAACCTCATAATCATCAACAAATCCTCGTCTCAGCGTCGACTGTTTCTTGCTAATGACGGCCATTCATTGAACATTTCTCGTTACTGGAGGCTCATGGGGCTCGCCGCAATTGAGATGTTTGGCACTATCATTGTCTCCTGCGTTGTCATCTCTCTCAACGTCTCTATTGGAATGAGATCCTGGATTAGCTGGGAAGATACCCATTACGATTTCTGGCGTGCCGACCCCGTTCCGGCTATCTTGTGGCGAAGCTCACCAAGGGTTTGGGCTGCAGTTGAAATCACCAGATGGACCCCCACTGCATGCGCTTTGGTATTTTTCGCGATCTTTGGCACATCCCACGAAGCTAGGAAGCATTATCGCAGCGTTTGTAATGCCCCATTAACGTGGTATCGTCGGTACTATGCTGTAAAAAGGGACGCGATTGCCACTGTCAGCCGTCAGACGACGGCGATAGGACATTCTGAGATGCGTTTTTCTCTGTGAGTTGATTTTTGTATAGTCGATATCGAGCATTCAAACAGCTAACGCGACCTAGCCGCAGTACAGAAACGCTTGTTCTGGACATTAGCTCAAAATATGTTAATAGTCGAATCAATTCTGAATCTGTTGCTTAGTAGAAGCTGTTCATTACTGTATATCCGGAGGTCCTTTATCAACAAAGAACTGTTACCGAAAGAACTTGTAGGGTCATGTTGTTCTATTGCAAGAACGTTTAGTACTTTACATTCCCTTTTCCCTTTTCCACCCCTGAAAGCACATATGGGATGAAGATACCAATTAGGCATAGACGGAGAAGAAGGCATGGTTGCTGTTTGTGTGGAATCAGATTTGAGTTCTTCGCATCGAGAGAATAACACGTACTCAGCATTGTAGACAGCGTTAGTGGGGTTGCTCCTAGCGAGACTCTTGCTAGACGATTCGCCATAGGTATAGTCGTTAGTGCCCAAAACTTGACGGAAATGGGTGCCCTCATGGATAATGGTGCTTACAATCAGAAATAAGTGAAATGTAGCCCGAAAGACAAGTCGCAACTTACTCGGCACGGGAACCGGAACCTGTGGTAGCAACGTTCCAATACAACCCACAGAGGTAGACAACACCGTAGGAGCTGGTGTAGACATAGGCATAAGTTTGTGCTTCGGACCCAAAGTCAGTCTCTCTGAAAGAGCAAGGAAGTTCCGACAACGTACATTCAGTGCAGCTGCAATCGTAGGTCCATCCACTGGGAGCGGAGACGAGAGTCTAGAGAAGGATCAGCGTCCTGAGGTTCCCGCATACCAAGATACATTACCTGGAAGGAGCTCAAAGTAACGGAGTATCGACTGCTAGCAAAGGTGCCATACCACGTAGTCTGGAGCGAGCTGCCGCTGGGGTTGGCTTGGAGGTGGCTGACGGCATTCCTTGCAAGTGTAGCAGAAGCAGTGAGAGCCTGGTTATTGACAGTTTGTCTGGAAGAGGAGCAGTTGGAGCGGTAAGAGGCCCGCTTGCCAAGAGCATTGTGCCTGCGGGTGTCAGGGTTGCTACCACCGATAGAAGCGGAAGAGAGGAAGCTGGAGGATGAGAGTTGGCCGGTGAGCTGGGTCAGGGCAGGTGCGGTGCTGGCCTCAATGACGGTGATGGATCCATCGAGCTCCACGTGTTGGAAGAGGTTGGTAGGGGTGAAGGTGAAAGCACCGGTGCCGGCATTGGTGAAGTTGTAGTAGTTACCAACTAGCATACGTTGGTTAGCATCACGTTTGGCCTCAAAGTCCTATACCAGTTACCTTCATGCGTAACATCTACGAATGCTCCGGGAGCGAGAACTGTGAAGGCCTCTGCATCCTGGGACTTAGCAGCAACTTCAGGAATGTATCGGACAATGACACCAGTGAATTCAGGTGCAACACCTTTAGAAAGGATAGTGAGCGAATAACCATGGAACTCAGAACAGGACACCTACCATCACTGTTGGCAACCTCAAATGTGTTGGTGGCCCAGGGGGAAAGAGCAGACCGAGGGTCGTTGAGGAGCTTCAAGGTCTCATCACCAGTGTTAGTGATGGTGGTCACGACTGAGAACGAGGAGACATCGGCGACTGATTCCGGAGCTAAAAAAAGAAAACGGGCATCAGCTGTGCAAATTATAAGGCTAGTGGGATAATCTCACCAGATACGGAGAGAGAGAGCGACTTGGTCGCAGAGGCAGCCGAGATAGCTGCAGCAAGGACAACAAGAGCGCGAAACATTTCGCAGATCGAAGTGCTGGTCAAGGCCGGTGTCGCTTTGGAAAGCGATGGGATTTCGTTCCCCCAATCTCCCCTTTTTAAGTGAACAGGGAGCTACATTCGCCAAGAATTCGAGCTGTAGTGGATGCCTGTTCGCTTTATCGCGACATATTGTCCATACCGCATGTAGCCCTATGCACACATGTGCCAGGCTGATCTAATGGTCTTCGTTGTTGCAAGTCGTTGAGGCGACGGATTTACCAGAGATAGAACCATACGACTCGGCAAAATGATGCATATGGATCACGAAGCAAATGAACAAGGAATCAGAGCGATAGAGCACAACTTCACCACGTGAAACATGTAAACAGAGATTACCCATGCGGTAGGATTTCTTTCTGCCTGATGCTGAAAGTAAGCTAGAAGTGTTGCGACCGAGTACAGTACATACTTTGAAAAAAGAGAGTAGTCGCACTCAATGCTGTTGCTGTTGACGTGAAGGATAGCGCCTTATTCAAATTGCCGCCGGCATCATTTCCGTCTACAGTCTGAGTTAACCGTAAAATCCGGCTATTTCCGCGATGCTAACTACAAACACGCCACAGTCTTCAGAGGATCAAAAAGAGCATGTGGTCCCCAAGAAGTCAAGTAACGGACACACGCTGACTCGACCATATAAGTAAAAAAGTATACTTATCAAGAATTGACTCTTATCGCGCCATCTGGTATGAATAGCGCTAGACCGCTTCCTTGCTTTCACTGGCCGTGACAGGCACAGAGGAAGATCATGTACTGCTACCTACTGCTACTTGTACACCGGAAATGCCATTGTTTCTGCTCTCCGTCTATCCCTCGAACCTATCGGGGGATAAAACATGTAAGAGCTGTTTATATGTAAGGTTTCAGCCAAGTTTCAGCGCGCCTATACGTCGAGCTTGTATTTTGATAGTGATATAGGCACAACAGCATGTCCCTGTTCGCCTCGTGCGACAGCAAAACCTGTCCGTAGTATCGCGGGACCGAAATTTATTCGGATTATTTGGAAGCATTTGGCCCGTGCTCCGAGTCAATGCTTGTATCAGCTTGTGTCGTTCTTGAACAATGTACTCTTCAATGATTATTTGCGGCAGGTCCAACGTCAGATTGGTTTCGATTTGTACTTGGTAAGACGACTCCGACTCTTCCATATAAATAAGTCGTAGGTGGAACTAAACAGAATTACTAATCTACACAGTATCCATCCGTGGACATGAACATGAAGTAGAACATAATGGGAGGTCATGAATCCAAAAATGAACACAATCGCGTAACATTACAACAGTGGGGAATATAGATTTTAATGACCAGCCGCTACACGAGCCGTCAGTACCTCGTTCGGTGTTATTACGAGAGCGGCACGTACCAGCAGCGACATATGTCTTCTCCATCGTAGGATCGACCTCGAACAGTTGTTCTTTGGGTACGTCCATTCTCATAATCTTCGCCTTGATAAACCAAGGGACTTGCCTGAGGCCCCATGCTGCATGCTGTCGTGTAGGAACCTCGAATACTTGGTCCAACTCTTCCAAGCTGAGTTCTTTAGTTTCTGGTACAAACAGGAGGACCAGGCTACGGGGAATGATCAGGATGATATTGAGGCAACGGTAGTAAGGGGACTTACAAGAATCCGATGAAATTCCAGGTCGCGTAGAAGTAGAAGGCTCCTTGAATAGTAAATGCTTCACGAAGCGGGGGCCAGGTTAAACCGAGCACTCCGTTGAAGAACCAGGTAACCTTATAGATAGATCAGCGTTAACAACGGCAGAACAGATATTAGGTGACGACGTACAGCAGTGGCAAAACTCATTCCGACTGGACGAATATACAGAGGAAACGCTTCGGCAGAGTACTGTCACGAAGAGGAAGGCGAATCAGGAAACTTCCGGAAACAGGAAATGTCAACGCTTACCGTGAATGGTACTGGTCCTTCGCCTGGCGAGTATGCCATACCTAGTTGAAGCGAATAGTTAGACCACGACAGCTCTATTCAACTTAGAAAGGCACGCACAATGCAAGTAGATACCAATCAAGATACCCGCAATTCGGCCCTTGTCCGTAGGATTCCCGGGGTTGATGTAGAACATGGATCCAGTGAAGAATAGGCACAGGCCCATTACCGGGAAGGTGGTCAAGAGTAGGGCACGCCTTCCGAATGTGTCAATCGTAAGCATACCTGGTAAGGATGAAAGTTAGTCAGGGTTGCGAGCTAATCTTTGAAGACCACTGACCGGGGAATGCGAAGAGCCAGTTAAGCATTCCGAAACCCCAAGAACCAATGATACTGTTCAAGTCACCGAGACCACCATCACGGAAGATTTGGGAGCTATGAGGACGCAATAATTAGACTATGCTATGCCGCAAATAAATCAAATCCTCACGAGAAATATGCGATGACATTGATACCACAGAATTGCTGCATGAACATGACAATGAAGGCTCCAAGAGTTGCACGTCGGACACGGGGCTTTGTGAACAAATCCTTGTACTTGTTGCCACTAGGAAGTGCCTTTTCGGCCTCGAGCGCGACGGAGATGTAGAATAGATCTCGAGCAGCTTGCACAGGAGTGTGACGGAGGCGAAGGAGCGAATTGTACGCGTCCCTCGGGCGGTTTTTCAACAACAGCCAACGAGGAGACTATACAGCGTGTTAGGAATGCATTGTCCGGACGCTCGACAGTTACATACCTCGGGAACGAATATGACTTGGGCAAAAACAATTAGAGGAGGAACGCAACCGCTTCCCAACATGAGACGCCAGTTGAGACCTTGAATGTTAGCCGTGTCCTTAACGTGATAGAACATCAAGTTGCAGACATATCCAATCATGACTTGACAAACGGTTATTAGAACGCGATCCCTGCTGTATCACGAAAACAACATACTTCCGAATGCAGTCCACATTTGCCACTGAAAAGGCCGGGTGTTAGCGAGGTGTACCTCCCATGTAACGGGTCTCTTACCATCATTACAAGGCCACCTCGAATAGCAGGAGGTACAGACTCGGCAGCGAAAATCGGGACAGTACTATGATACTCGATGTCAGGCAGGCGAATAAGGGATAAAAACATTTACTGACGAGCTCTTCGGTCCAATACCCATACTGAGTACGACACGAGCTGCGAACAGATTTTGCCAGCTCTATTTCGCCGAGTTAGTAGGAAAGGACGCAGATCCGAAGCGCAACTCACGTTGGTGCATGCAGCCCAAACACAAGGGAAAGTCGCGAATACCAAGGTAGTCAAAATCGTTCCTTTACGTCCCAAGTAATGATTCAGAGGGTCTGTGGTCCAGCATGCGAAGAGTGCGCAAGCAAAGTACGGAGCAGCGTTTACCTAGATGAGGTGTCAGAAGATAGACGACAGGAGACAAAGAAGAGAAGGCCACACACCAGGCCTTGAATCCAAACGTCATGATCAGAATTGGAGCCAACGCCGAATTGTTGAGGCCAAAACAAGTTGGCACCGTTGATTAATGACTGGTCTTGTCCTTGCACCACAGCAGCCATGGAACATGCAACCACAAGCAACCAGAGTTGGCGAGGTAGATGCCACTAGAGAGATATTAGACAAACGCGCAAGCTCTGAAGGGATAGGTACGAACCTTATGGGTGATTTCTCTCCTCAAAGCCTCCTTATCCTCCTCCGTGAGGATATCAAGCCCTTCGAAGTGCATGGGATCTTTCGAAACCAAGGCACCCTTTCTAATGTCGTCCCTAGCATCCTCCATTCCGTTATCACGAGCAAACTTGTCTGCCATCTCGATTACTTGCGCATCCGTCAGCCCGGCGAGGGGGTTGGCGAGTTTACGCTGAACAGACTTCTCCCCCGTTGCACCTGTAGGAGGCGTCGTCTCGTAGTGTTGAGCGGCATGTTTCTCATCCAAGGAAGAAGTGGAACTCTTCTTATCGACGGCGGACATGATCGGCTTGAGAACACAAGGTGCCGATCTCAAGACAAGAAGGAAGGGGAGAGATCAAGGCAACATTGGCACGTAAACCGAATCTTTTATACGCGTTCTCAAGCGCCGGATGGAGAGGCCAAGCTGTTGCGAAGTTCCATAGCGGTAAACCCCTCACTTCAGTCCGATGATGTTATCAGACTTGGCGGACGTTGGTGCGCCATGGGGAAGAATGCATACGCGCCGGCACAAAGCCGAGAATTTACTTTCCCGTGGGGTCCCGGGAAAGTGGAAGAGAGATGAGACGGCAAACGCGGAAGGTTGGCAAATGAAATGATCTGGGGTGCGTCTTTCGTGAACGCTTGCCGAACAAGGGAAATGCCTCCAAGTCCAGACGCTGCTCAGCTTGATTGTGGAAGTCTTTTTGTGAGCAATAATTCTTCGTGAATGCGACTAGCTGAAGTAGAAATAATAGTGTAAAAAAGTGAGCCCGAGATTCTTGAAGAGGACAAGTGACGTCACCCGACCGCCATTCCCGCTTTCACGTTGAATGGTCAAGCCTTTCTTCCAAGACTCGCCGAGAAATCAAGCCTTCCGTTGCTCCACATTTTGTTATACGACACCATTCAGTTGCGCACCCGCCTGATACACTGTGGAACGAGTAAAGCTGTCAGTGGCTGTCGAAAATCCACAGGATTTTACGATAACACTCAACCTTTGCTGTACAAGCGCGAAATCCTCAGAGTCAGAGATCCAAGAGAGCAGAATCGCAGATATAAGACTCGTGACGTATGCTGGCCATTATGGTCGGCCCTGAGTCACGGTTGTAGCTTTCTAAAGCCGTTATCGGGATCGATTAACGTCCAATGGTCGGTAAAATTTTTTCGTCTGCTTTGGCTCCATCCGCAAAGTTCGGGATTCGTGGTCTTTCTCGTGGTTTTGCACTTCCAAAGTCAATTTCCAGCTATCTCCAGGCATGTCGAAGCGTCCGCCGTTCCTTTCCAACTCTGCATGCGCCAGCTGTGGAGCGGATGAAGCTAAACGATGGGACTTCATCGTTCCTGATGATGGATGATGTGGATCAAAAGTCGAGGCCTAGCGGTGGGAAAAGAGTCGTTTTATTGGAACCTGGTTTTTCCTGGGTTGCGAAAGTGGGATTACGGATTTATCTGGGCTGCGATAGTATCGGAACAAGAGGCAAGAGGTGTAAAGAATACGACGATCTTTGGTGATACCGTCTCTCAGATTCTTCAAAAAATAGTCGGTGCTCTTGCTCCCGACTTACGTCACGGCGGTAGTGTCGACCATGCGATTAAGCTATGAGAGAGACAGGTCAATCAGCAACAACCACCCCAATAGACGTAACAAAGCCCCTCCATCAAAACGAAGTCAGGGCCGAAAAAGATCTCGAGTATCTCCAGCCTCAGGCTCCAGGATCAAGTTCCTCTGAAGCGGCCGCAATGGCGAGTACTGAGCACAACTCTTCGGTAATATCTGCTAGCGTCTGTCACGGTATTCTGAAGATCTGCGAGTTTTGTTTCGGTCTGAGATACTCGGACGAATTTCGCGGCTCAGAGACCCCTCAAAAACGGGTTCCGGCCAGCAATAAATGCCGCGTATTCAGCAAGGATCAAATCAACGTCACAAGATGTTTGTCCAGGCGAATTGGGACAGACTGAGATGCAGAAAAATCAGCAACTTACATATGAACTATCATCCAGTTGCAAGGGCTATCAACCGAGTATCATATGAACCCACTCAAGAGGCTTGGAGCTTGATCACTGCCACCCCCGCTTGAGACAATCAAAGAAGTGACCTTTTGATTATAACCTTTTGACCCGTGGGTTGTGAGCCAGGAACGCATCCGAGGATAAGAGACTCACCGTAGTGCCTTTCGCTGACCTCGTTTGAGAAGTTCGCGAAACTAGTATGCGGAGTGCTTCAGGCCAGCAAGCATGGCTCGGGGTCCTCTGGTGCCGAGGGTGGACGTTCAAACGTCTACGGCTTTCTCAGACTTTGGATTACTTGGTCCTCTACTGAATGGAGTTGTCGATCCGGAGCGGAAAGACATTCAAGAGCAAACCCGAGGGCCGAGCTGCTGAGCGGAATGTCCTCTTGAGCATACCTCTGCATATGTTTTGATTCGTGGTTCTAGAAGGAGGCTCGGAAGGGGAGAGAACGGATGGTGTTGGGTCAAGAGACGCGAATTAGGTCATCAATCCTGTCTTGACCATCATTTCGGCCCAGCACAATTTTGCAACTTCGCGTTCAAAGGACTTGGAATCAAATCGTCGCTCAGATTATCGAAGGAACGTACCGAGCGGTACAAATAAGGATCTTGGTACGCTCAATTTGTAGCGCTTGCTGACCACTGGCTTATCACGATTTCTAGACAGCGGGATGAGACAACAATGTAACCATTGCCCCCAAACTTGTTAATGAGAAGGAGTTTCCGGTCAGGTCTGGAGCTGGCTTCATGGAGAGACGTGCAAAAAGAATCCCAGGACACCGAGGGAACTTCAGATGTTTGCAAGCATTTTCGAGTTGCTGGAACTACCAAAGGAAGAAAAACTACGGTACGCTGTAGTCCTTTTCGTCTTTCCTCATACTCATCCTTGAGCAGACAGCGTTCACCTTCAGAAACGATCCAACACTATTCCATGATTCCTCCCACTTCTACCCGACTGACTTGTACCCCGATGGTCCTACAGAAGACCCTTACCACGGGTCGTTTCTGCTTCTCTCGCCTTTGGAACGCTTCAATGCCGAAGCGCTCTCTCAGTTCTCCTGACAAGGCTTGAGATCCTTATCCCAACATGCTCTACGATCTATGTATACAGTCCCACTACACCTCAGTGTTGGAAACCCGCACACTGTAAACTTGTTCGCCTATATAATCACTTTCATCTGTCAACTGACAAAAACCTGCTCTACCAGACTTCACATATTCCCAGCCAGTTCCAGCAAGTCTTCGAATGGGCATTCGCCGAAGATCTCCGTTGCATCGATACTCCCTACGAAACAGTGGGACTACCGCACTGGATACTCGAGAAGATCCAAGGTATGAAAGTCTCCGCTTAAACTGACGTCCTGAAGCTAACGATACCTCTTCAGCACTCCACGACTCCCAGGACGAAGACTTCAGCAGTAAAGCCATTCCGGCCTCATTCTCTACCGCTGCAAAGTTCGCATCAGAGGCAACTCTAAGTAGAGGAGTTGAGGATATATTTGCTAGCAAGATTGCAGGTGGCTTGGCTCCGGGGATTGACATGCGCCTTGTTAGTTGACATGGTTCACGATTATCAGTCTGTTCCGATGTGCTAGATAAATGAAATACTGCAATTTTCAACGAATGTTACTATAGAAAGAACGACAGGGTATAAATAATGAGAGTAGCAGCGTGTTTCGACGTTGCTGGCCACAAGGGCCTTAGGTTTGGAATGGAACGAAGATTTGGTTGAAGTTATTCTCATCACAGTCCCAGATTTGGAGCTGGAAAGATACCCAGATCAGGCTTGATGAAGATTGCCCACAAAGCACAAAGACACACCTCAGTACCAGGCTCCTGTTTACCATCCGTGATGTCGAGGCACTTGTTATGTCCGACCCATTGGAGCAAGCTACCGGACGGGGTTATCGCCCACTGTTGATTGGTGCTTCCCTCGACGCAAGACCAAATCTGCACCTTCTGACCGTTTGCGTCGTTGCCGTTGGTGACATCAAGACACTTGGAGCCGTCATACGTGGTGATTGGGCCTGACCAAGGAAAGTCTTGCATAAACCACGTCTGGTTGCCACCGGGGTAAAGTCCCGTAAAGTTGTTATGGGTGGCGAGAGCGACGGGGGCACCATCAGCGTTGGAGGTGGCTACCATAACTGGTCGCTCAGCGGTGGCTGGAATAGGGAATAGGAATTTACATGTCAATTTTGCAAAAGTGTGAATTGTGCTGCAAATACGTACAACCGGGTATAAAACCAGCCTCGACGTAGACAGTATGAGCCGTTCCTTGAGCTGTAATACCAAAGAACCGTTGGTTAGTGTTACGCTCGTCGCATTCCCAAATCTGAAGCTGGTTGCCATTCGTCTTGGACCCATCGGTGAGATCGATACATTTGGTTGAATTGACAGACATAAAAGTGTTGGCAGTCGTCAAGATCCATTGTTGATTGGGGTTAACGGAATCGCAGGTCCAGATTTGGAGTTTAGTTCCGTCGACTTTGTTGCCTCCCGTGACATCTAAGCACTAAAGGGTTCGCCACTGAGCATGAGGTTGAATCTGAATGAAGAAAGAGTTCAAACCTTGTTTCCGAAGATCGCAATAGGTTCAGGGCCCCTTGGAAATCTGTCAGGAAGAGCAGTGACGTTCCAAGCTCTGTTGTCATAAGCGGCGGTGGTGCACTCTTGGATCGCGACGGGTGCGCCATCTCGGTCCTCTGAGGCGACAATACAATATACATCTTCATCGCCAGTCCCGGGAGTCGCCTGACCAAGTTGAAGCTGGAAGGGAAAGGCAGCCGCGAGGGCGACGAATGCCGAGAGAGCGAGAACGCGTGCGTGCATCATTGTTCAGGGCTAGAAACGAGTGGAAGGGAGTGGTCGTAAACTGAAACGCTGGTGTTGTATAGTGATGTCTCTGCCCTAGCTGACTTTTTATACTTGCACTGAATCGTAGCCCTGTGATACTTTCCATCAAATCAAGGAACAGACAAGCATGAAGGGAGATTGAGCGAAATACTTACGGACATTCCTAGCAATTTTCCTCAGGCCGTTTCAATAGGATCCCGAGACTTCTTTTGCCAATGAGTCGTAACGATCGCTCTAAACCATGATAAAGATCAAGGTGCGGCCCGACATCTGCTCAACACCATTCTCCTCTTCACACAGTGGGGAATCAAGTCCGCCGAAGTTCAAGTGGTTGTGTCAAAGGGTCGGATCCGCACATCCCGCACTGAGAGCTTGCTTCTCATACCAGTGGACCAGAACCCAGAGTGCTACCATAGAGATGAATGGTAACCAGCAAAGGTGACATCTGGGCTAGGAACGAGCCCGAGGCATGCCGCACTAGCAAGTGATGGGCTCACCTTCAGGCACATAATCAGTACGTCTCTTTGATTCATCAAGTACCTCTACACGCTAAGCGATTCTAGTGTCACGGTCAGCCATCGGCATCCCGAGAGGTTTACACCTGGCTCACCTGAATAATTGACCAGTATTAATATATGTCTACTGATGCCGCCACATCTTCAGCCCAAACGTCGGGTAGTCTGAAATGGAGAAGATGTAGAGCTTTAGTTCGTTGCAGTAAGAGGTCAATAGTAATAGAGTACGCACTGTTGATAATAACTTCGCTTCCTCAGAAAACTACTCGGCGCAAGGCGCACTTTGCACAGCAGCTCTTGTACATAGCAACCTTTACCTCCTCAATCATCGTACACGGGATTCCGGAAGCATGTCACGTCTTATTCGCTCTATAGCGCGACTTTAAGTTAAAGCGTTGACAATCTGAAGCTGGAGCTGGACTTACAGTACTTCCTCCAGATCTTGATAGCAAGAGCTCAGCAATCGGCTCAATGTAGATTAAGTCCAATTGCGAGAAGGAGGCGAAAGCACGGCGTGACAGGTTTTACACCCATGTGGGAACCTGTCATGCGTTTGAATAGAAACAAAGAAACTAAGTATAGCCCGAAGAGAACCTTCTCCGATGACGGATACTGTTGTTGACTTGTACCGTGACATTCCCGGTGGCGTATGAGCGCACATGGCACGAAATCTGGACAGGGCGACCTCTGGTTCCAGAATGTGTACCTCCTTGTTGCAGGGATATCAGCTTCACAGAGGTCTTGTGCCTCTGCAATGTCTCTGCTGCTTGATACGACAGAAGGTAGGCAAGAATTTGTTCAGCTGGAATAGCTTGAGGGCTCTTCGATTTAACGGGGTAGACGAGCATTAAGCAGCGGAAAAGGTATTCTGAGTTTGCAAGATTTGGGTGAGCTTTGAAATGAGTGCTAGTATTGTGAAACTGTCAGCATCGTGACTGTACAAGCAAAAACGGCGACGTACACGTCAGCTTTTTGCCGGAAAAAAACAAAGACGGCCTAGGTAGATGCCCCCACAGTCCCCTTGAACCATATCGAGGCCTTAGGGTGTCAAGATGGAATAAATAAGTATAAGGATAAGGCCGCTCAATACATATCCTGTTTCCAGAGTTCCGCTGAACGCCGAAGCACGACTTGCGCGTACGATGGCAATCATTCCTTCAGGGCTAAGTAGACCTTTCCGAGCAAGCGATTGCAGTAAATTCTCAAAAACCTGCAAGACATATACATGAGCCAAAGCGGTTATATGAATATCCCTGTCAAAATACTCACCGTTAGTCATTTCGCTCAGGCTTGCACAGAACAATCTGGAAGAATGAACCAATATGCGACTTTACTTGGTGAAAAAAAAAATCGAAGATACTCGCTCCTAGACCAAAGAGTGATGCTCGCCATTCTTGAAACAGAATCCATACAAATCTGGCGTGTACATCGAGGATAACTGAAAGAAACTAGAGAAGTGATGACGCGTCCAAACCTAGCCCAAACCTGGTCCGTGGACGCGTGGACCGTGTCGCAGCTTGGGCGCTTGCCCAAGGGTTGACCTCGTCCATCATCTCTTCCAAATTCCAATCATCCAATTCCTTCTCTTAGACCCATTTCCCTGACTGTATGTACGACGATCCCGGGTGTTGACGAATTTCCACCCCAGTCGTGCATCACAGCCGCTCGGCTGCTCGACGCTCATTGAACAGTTGAACTATCTTTAGGACAAGCCGTTCAGGAAGCCGTTCGAATGGCCGCTCGGGTTCCAACTTCCAGCATGCAGACTAGATCCGAGTCCCGACTCGAATGAATATTTCGGATAAAACTGCCCACTGTGTGAAGGATACGGGCGGCCCCTTGATATCCTCGTGGTTGAGACGCTTTGGGACGTCTCCGGGCTGCGATGATGACGGTGAAGACATCCAGGTAAGAATGTTCCTTGCTCAGTTTCAGCTCCGCGCTTGTTTGATGCATATCCGATATCACCGCAGGCCTACGCCTCCAACAGTGCCAAAGCTTATAAAAGGTCAGTAGCCTAGAACAGAAAAATCTATCCTCATTGCTCATACTAGTCTCTCAGCTTGCAACCCTCTCGAATAATGATACACGGACGCGTCCTCGCTCTCTCGGCCTTT
This sequence comes from Paramarasmius palmivorus, assembly GCA_037176845.1. Classification (NCBI taxonomy): domain Eukaryota; kingdom Fungi; phylum Basidiomycota; class Agaricomycetes; order Agaricales; family Marasmiaceae; genus Paramarasmius; species Paramarasmius palmivorus. The sequence continues at coordinate 550,217 of JAYKXP010000022.1, read as the reverse complement.
GTCGCTCTCGCAGCTGCATCTCCTACCCAGCTCGAACTTGGGAGTGACAACGCATATTGCATTGTCGCTTCCGGGAATCAAGATGGCGCACCCGTTGTGATCCAAGATTGCAGTACCGCTGCTTATGACAACAGAGCTTGGAACATCAGTGCTCTTCCTGACAGGTTCCCAAAGGGCCCTGAGCCTATCGCGGTCTTCGGGAACAAGGTTTGAACCCTTTCTTCATACGGATTGAACATCATACTCATCAACCAATCTTCTAGTGCTTGGACGTCACCAACGGCAACAAAGTCGACGGAACGAAACTCCAAATCTGGACCTGCGATTCCCTTAACACCAATCAACAATGGATCTTAACGACTGACAACACTTTTATGTCGGTCAATTCAACCAAATGTATCGATCTCACCGATGGGTCCAAGACGAACGGCAACCAACTTCAGATTTGGGAATGCGACGGCCGTAACACCAACCAACGGTTCTTTGGTGTTACAGCTCAAGGAACGGCTCATTCTGTCTACGTCGAAGCTGGTTTTATACCCGGGTGTATGTGTCCGCAGCCTAATCCACACTTTTGCGAAATTGACTCCTATTTCAGCCACCGCCGAGCGACCAGTCATGGTAGCCACCTCCAACGCTGACGGTGCCCCCGTCGCTCTCGCCACCCATAACAACTTTACGGGACTTTACCCCGGTGGCAACCAGACTTGGTTTATGCAAGACTTTCCTGGGTCGGGCCCAATCACCACGTATGATGGCTCCAAGTGTCTTGATGTCACCAACGGCAACGACGCAAACGGTCAGAAGGTGCAGATTTGGTCTTGCGTCGAGGGCAGCACCAATCAACAGTGGATGAAGACCCCGTCGGGCAGCTCGATTCAATGGGTTGGACATAACAAATGTCTTGATATCACGGATGGGAAGCAGGTGCCTGGTACTGAGGTATGTCTTTAGATTTCTCTATGTTGTGGGCGCCGGGCAATGGCTGATTTGGGTATCTTCCCAGCTTCAAATTTGGGATTGTGACGAGAATAACTTTAACCAAATCTTCGTTCCATTCCAAAACTAATACCACCATTGATTAGCATGGACTAAGGACTTGTAGTGACGTGACTAGCCTTTAATTTAGTAGTTACCTGTAGTTCTCTTGTGGTAATTTCGTTGTAACTTGTGGTACTGTCAAGTTATTTATCCGTCATATTGCGCGTTACACTCAGTTTGCATGATCGTTCGCTTTGAGTTATAGGAGAAGAAAACTAAATTCTAATCGGATGACCACACCAAGGCCTTCATTCCGTTCCAAAACTAAGATCACGACTGATCATCATGGACTAAGGACTTGTAGTGACGTTGCCAGTCTTTAATTTAGTAGTTACCTGCAGTAGCTTCTTATGGTAATTTCGTTGTAACTTTTCAGTACTTTCAAGTTATTTATCCGCCATATTGTGACGGTGCGTTCAGTAACGCAGAGTTTCATGATTGCTCACTTTAAACTAGGGGGAAAAACCTAAATTCTAATCGGATGTCCACAATCATATTTCCGGGATCAGATGGCGTTCAAAAAACTAGGAAAACAAGCGCTCAGGCTATTACTCTTCTGCGACGAGGAGAGAGAACAAGTTCTGAGGCCGCAGACCCGACCGTTCCGCAACATCTGATTCAGACGACTTCGCTCACACCGATAGACTACAAGCGCAGGACGAAACCCTGAAGGTAAGATAATATGCACCATTGCAAGCATGTATTACAATACGACCGATAAATAAGATACCACAAGCGTCCAACGAATGCAAAAGAAACGCCTAGCATCTCGAACCACACGTCCGTGTTCGTTCGTGTTAATCAACCACGGCCTGAGGCTTAGATCTGGAACGCAACAAAAATCTGGTTCCAGTTCAAGCTGTTCCCACTACATTCCGAGATTTCAATCTATCAAAAACGTCAGCCCACGTATCAACAAAAAATAAAAAGAAAATTACACACCTCACCCCCAGGCTCCTGCTTCCCATCCACAATCTGCAAACACTTATCATGTCCAACCCACTGAATTATGCCGCTAGACTGTTCCCATTGCTGGTTAACATCTCCTTGCACGCAGGATTCAACCTGCACTTTTTGACCATTGACGTCATTGCCATTCGGGACAGAGAGACATTTGGTACCGCCGTATGTGGTGATTGGACCTGACCAAGGGAAATCTTGCATAACCCAAGTTTGGTTTCCGTCGGGGTACAGTCCCGTAAAATCGTTATGGGTAGCGAGAGCGACGGGGGCACCGTCGGCGTTGGAGGTGGCTACCATGACGGGTCGGTCGACGTTGGCTGGAATTCGAATACATAGTCAGTTTCAATTTTCGATTTCGATTTCGCGAATGGACACGTACTTTCGGGTTTCCCAGCCTCAATGTACACAGCATGAGCAGTTCCTTCAGCAGTCACACCAAAGAACCTCTGGTTAGAACTGCGATCCTCGCATTCCCAGAGTTGAAGCTGGTTGCCGTTCGTCGTGGATCCGTCGGTGAGGTCGATACATTTGTTCGAATCGACGGACTTGAATGTGTTGGCGGTTGTTGAGATCCATTGTTGATTTGGGTTCACGGAGTCGCAAGTCCAGATTTGGAGTTTCGTTCCGTCAACTTTGTCGCCGCCTGTGACATCCAAGCACTAGAAATGTCGTGATATCAATCCTCAGGAATCAGAACAGTACAAACTCTGACGAACCTTGTTATCGAAAACCGCAATAGGTCCAGGACCAGCTTCAAACCTGGACGGAAGAGCAACTCTCCATGCTCTGTTGTCGTAAGCTGCAGAGGTACACTCTTGGATTACAACAGGTGCACCGTCTCGGTTCTCTGAAGCGACAATGCAAAATACATCTTCATCGCCAGTCCCGGGTGTTGCCTTCCCGAGTTGGAGTTGGAAGGGAAAGGCAGTTGCGAGTGCGATGAAGGCTGAGAGGGTGAGGATGCGTGCGTGCATCTTGGAGCGAGTGGAAGTGGATTTGGTGAGGATAGATTTTTCGTTCAAGCTTTTGGCCCTTTTATACTGGCATGGTACTGGGTATCTGAATCGCAGCCCTGTCAGTGATACACATCAAGCAAGTGTGGAACTGAAACTACTTACAACCGTGTTCTTTACCCGGATCACCAATTTTCACCGACGACGAACTGACAGGAATCAATGCGGGCAATCGAGTCCGATGGTTATATCCGAGTCCGAAATAATGTATATATTCGAGTCGGATTTATGTAGTTGGGAACGTTGGATGGCTTGATCAGCATGTTCTTGAATGCGCTGCATAGTTTGGGCGTCGACCGACGAATTGTGATGAGCAGCGACCACTGAGTACTGAATACGAAATGAAATTTGTCAAGACCCAATATCGTTGTCAGGAAGTGGTTCGACTCTTCGAGAGAAGACAGGAGAAGACTCGGAAGGGGATGATCATGATGGGAAGAGGTCAACGTATAGTTTGCTTTAGAGCCGCCGGAACTGTTTTCTTGCTCCGACGGAACGCGTCATCGCTTTCCTCTTCTTTTTTTTTTTTTTTTTTGTGGAGCGTTTACGAAGAGGTTAACCTTTCGGAGAGCAAACGTCGCTTTCCTCTTCTCTTCTCCGATCTCGGTTTTCCCAAACCTTTTCACAGGTCGACGTACGTGACGCCAAAGCTCAAGGATGGGACTGGGACTTTCTAGTATCCGAGCAAGCATCTCGTGGAAGCTGTAAGTACGTACTACGTCTTCGTTATCCGCTTCGACAACTGTCACGGTGGACAGAGACTATGCAAAATCAGAAACATGTTTTCTGCTTCCTAAATGCCACAAATGTGTAGTTCAAAAGACGTGAAAAACGCGGAGCTCTGGAGTCGCATCAGGATACAACTCGACTGGAGGTCGCCCTATCCGGATTTCGTGGAATGTAGCTTTGGGTGTTCGGGGGAGTCTTCGCTACTACAACCGTTCGCGACAGTAGCTATATCTAGAATAGGTTACAGAAGACAGTGCGTGCGCGTGAATGTTCATAACGAAAAGTAAAAGGTTACATTCTAGTGCAAGTCTCTAGAACATTCATCGACTTCGATACTCTGGCGGACTGTCGCTATCATCATCAACAGGTGGAGTGCTGACCACGGGTGGCTCGCCTGGACTCGGAGCAACCTGATCAGGCACAGGCTCACCGTTCAGGTTCTGGTCTACCGTTGACAATGGCCATTTTTTCGTATTCTGAATAGGTCGTTCACGGTACCATTCTGGATCCCACTCGAATGGAGTGACTTCGACGTTGTGGCCGACAAAGATGGCAGAAGAAGAGAAGAAGAGAGACGGAGAATCAGTTCGTGTTATTGTCGGCTGCAGCTGAGCTGATTGGCGACGGCGGTAGAAGAAGGCGGCGAGAGCGATCAAAATGGCTAGGAATAGAACGCCTCCAACAATGCTCCCGGCGAGAGTTGCAACAGGTACTACCCGTGTAGGCGGCGGTAGTTCATCGAATATGTCGATTCCATCGGTGAGAACTTGTGCCGCAAAGGATTGATTTACGATGTCAAACGAAGGCGAATATGTGCGGAACGAAGGATCTTGCCAGGATCCATCGTATAGGTTATCACCTATATGAGCGAAATTACGGACAGCATTGTACTGTCAACAATCTTCAGAACAAACATATATGTAAAAGGTGCATCGTTGACCTGTACGCCGAGAAAGGCTTTGATTGCGTCACGAACATCCAATGGTAAGAAGGTAGCGTTCCTGTACGCAACAGCCAATCCTCTAACAAACTCGATATCCCGTGCCACCACATCTGGGAGTACCTCAAGACTTGGTGGACTAGTAGTCTGATTATGGTAGTTTGATAAGATCCCTCTCGGATTTGGCCACCCACTGGCAGTGAGATTAAAGGATTGCTGAATGGTTTCCTGCAATCTAATCATCGATGATGAGTCGAGCGCGCCAACACATGGGAAATTGAACGCTGAACTTGCAGTTTCTGTAGATCTTCGTCATCCTCTAGCACCGCTAGAATCGAAAGCCCTTCAATCACAAACCCAGCAATTGAGGTACCATCAGGCCAAATAACATTGATACCGTCAGGCGGATGTCCGCAATAACTTGCGACACTAGTCGTTGTTATTAAACGAGGTTGATAGACAGAAAGGGCCAGATGCATGACAAAGTCTAAGGATGTCCGTGCCGCCGATACATAAGTGCTGTTCGGAGGTGTTTCCGAGCTAGCCAGGATTGACGAGAATCTGGTGCCATGTTAGTTGTGACAAGGCCTGAGTTTTGCCATAATATCGACTCACAGGAAAAAGTATCTGTAGAGTGCTAATGAGAACGACGTTAGTATGTAGTAGGAGGAGCCACCAACGCAGTTTCATAGATGTCTATAATTGAGCTTTGACGTGAACGATTCTACATTGATTTCATCAGTTTGATGACCCTGTTATAGAAAGAACAAGCATACTTGAAATGTGGCACCGGCGAGTGAGAAACGTCTAGTCGGACTGCAAGTTTGAGGTAGAGAGAAATTTTTTACAGAGGTCTGCCCCGATTGAAGTTCGCTGTCAGAAATAGTATATTGGTTCACGGTTTCCCAATACACTTTGGCACGATCCAGGAGATAATCCTCTCCAAGGGAAAGGTATGCACGTATAGTAGTGTATCCCATTTGACTGTTCATTCATTGATGTTTCGTTTGTCAGCGTGATGAAACCTTAGGACTCAGGAGGAAGGTCATACATAATCTCACGAAGATATCCATTAGTTGCGGTACCGGTGCTAGGATTAATTTGAGCCTCAGACACATTCAATTTCGATATATGACTTACAAGCTCCATATGATTTGGACTTCCGAACGCCAGTACGACATAGTCGTCTCACTCAAGTTTCGTTGGTGTGTTATTACGTTGTAGTTGGCAAGAGCTTCGTAGAAGTGTAGTGTATTTGCGACATTTGCATCTAGTGTCATGATTTATGGGTTAGTTCATTGCATTGCTGAGATCGAGAGAATGGTGCCACCAGTTTGGCCAGAAGATCCGAGCCTCTTGACGACCTGATTGAGAGCGGCATCGGCAGCGTTGACACGATCTGTATATGAATGGGTGACATTGGTATCCTGTTACTCTAAGTTAGCTTAGCATAGAGGACTGCAACTTGTGATTCCTCATACCCAGAGAGGCGTCGTGTGAAGTATTTGCGCCTTGATACCGGAAATAATGATGGCGGAAAGCACAAAGACTGAAAGGAAGAGCATTTCAGAGGGCGAGAGAAATCTTTCCTTGCTCGCGGTACAAGTGACTATATACTTGAGCCGGTTGCCCCAGCCTTGTGTTCGGTCATTCGTGGAGGCTGTGATCTCATCAACTCTAATTAGCTGTGAGAGTCAGATGCATCACAGAGCATGGCAGAATGTGGCTATAAATCGTGCAACTGAGATCATCAAACAGTGAAACTTGGAGGTGAAGGCTCCGGAACCATGTGTTTATATCTGCCCAGGTGATCGCAAGGGTATGATGCAAACAGAGAAACCATAGTTATAATCAACGGGAGACACTGCAAACAGTCAGCGGTTGAAAACGTCGTTGGATGATTACTCAACATTGAGTGATTTGATTCTCTGCATATTCAATGCATATTTATACTCAGTCATCTGACTATTGTCCTGGGCCTTGTGGGACATGGAGCTGCTTTGGGATCTATGCCAGTGGTAGGTAAGATGGAATATGGAGAAGCGCATCATTGATCCAAGCAGATTACGAGTCCTGTCGCTTTTTTTCGTCCGTTAGAGTGTGGGAATGTGAATTACCTTCTATATTTATCGCCTTCGTGAGAACAGCTACGTCAGACAGCGTCAAAAGCTGCGGCGCAACTCCTTGTCATTCTAGTCTTGAAACAAGACTTTATTATCGGACGCTGCAGGTATTCGCTGATAATAAAGTCTTGGACGCAACTCGGGGTCCCAGAGAGGCGAGGTGCGGAGTTTGATTCGGCAGCCCGGCAATAACGAGCTCGTCTCTTTCCAACCCGCGACCGTCATCGACGTCACCGTCAACGACCTCTTCCTTGCAATTTTCCATCCCTGTATTGCTCTTATCGCTTGAATACATCGCATATTTATCATATCCATCGACTTGCGTGATGTCTGAAGCCGACAAAGACGAGACTCCCGCCATAACCAACTCGAGTTCATCAACACAACCAACTCGCAACACCGAAACACAGAGCTCCATACCTGCGACGCCGACCCAAAATAAGAGGCACAACGCTACATCTGAGGTTGCTGCGACGCCTCTGGCCCCACGGAGACCTGATCCCGTACTTGGTACCCCAACCCAAGGATTTGAAGTACGAGGTATGTGTACAGTCCTGTTTTCTCTTTATTATGTCTAACCATGTTGTCAGGTCATCCAAGCGAGTTTCAGCGCGTTCACTATGCATACAACTCCCCTCAGAATCCATATCCGCACCCAATCTACCTGCCCACACCTTATCCATATACATTCTCACCCCACACTGGCTGGCCCGGACCCACGACCCCTTTCTACGCTCCTGCCTTGCAGTCGCCACCTGCACATCCTCAAAATACAACAACAGGGACTCAACATGCATCTCAACATGATAAAATCTCGAAGTTGGAGCGAGAATTTGCGGAGGGCCTATTCCGGGGTATCAAGTCCGACACTGTTGATATTCCCTCGAGAAATTCAGAGGTCAAGCCATTTGAGTGGCCGAACTGGTGTAATTCGGTTGACGACCGTCTTCTTGTTGCTATAAACTGCCTACGCCGTGCAGGTTTTATCACCATTGCCAATTTTCTTGCTACTTTATTGGCCGATGAGACGTACGCGAAATATCAGTCGGTCTCGATCTCTATCGCAAACTTTGTCCGTGGCGTTGGTATAGACACTCGGGAGCATCCTGTTTCTCTTCTCGAGTTGCTCTACTATCATCGAAAAGCAAGGTTACTCGGCCAGACAGTAGTTGATGAGTATGATGTCGATTTCACGGTACCGCCGTATGTTCGGCCATCCTCTGATGGCAGCTCGCAGAATTCGACAACCCAACACAAGATTATGGACTGGGCTCTGCAAAAGGTCATAAAACATGTTGACCGAGAGGCAAATACGTTAACAGAACTCAGCTACCTTGTCCGAAGTCCAAAGGAAAAGATTCGGTGGGAGATTCTCACAGATTTCAGCCTCAAAACTAGCCAGACACTGATGGTCAACCACGCGCCTGCCCTCTTCACCCTTCTCGCAACTGTCGCAATGTCAAAGAACGCAAAGGAGCGATACATGCTCGAAGCAAAGAGGCGCATGGAGGCTTCGACCTCCACTTCATCCGATCCAATTCAAGACGGAGACCCCCTGGAGGAAGCCGAGGACTTAACCACATTCCAAAACAATGACTCGGCGCCTGTCTTTGAAGTATTTGACACACCTCCAGAGAAAATGACCCGCAATCCTCTATTGGTACGCGACTACACATGTTATATGTAGACATGGAACTAATATTTGACTATAGGGTGTTGTGGTTACCATTCTGATACTTCTACAATTCCGGTACCGTTGGGCATTGATTTTCCCAACAGTGATAGGTATCTACCTCTTCACATGCAACGCAAACCGGGATCTCTTTTCGATCCTCTGTCGTGCCGGGATTTGTATTTCCTATAGTGCTGTTCTTACCACTCTCGGTAGCCTTGCAGAGGACTCGGTTCAGAAGTTACAAGAGTACGGGCGTCTAGTGGAGATAACGGAGCCAATGTTCCAATTGCTGTTCGACAACGTGAACAAAATGCACCGTGCCTGGCAGCAGACACTTGCACATGCCGACAAGCTCAAGAGTGGGACAGCAGCGACACTCATTCGTCTTGTTGATGTCCCTGTTGGTGCCCTAACTCAGGAGAACCTTGAGGCGCACAAACGGAACCTCGAGGCTGCGCCACCATCACAGCCTAAGGTTCTCACCATGGAGATGCTCGAGAATGATGTCGGTGACGAGTGGGCTCATATCGAAAGTGTGGGAAGAGGTACAATTCTACGGGTATGGTTAAAGCACATACCATCGCTGCGCAAGTTTCGACAGGATGTCGAAAAACCGTTTGCTGACCGCAATGGGTACGCGAGGCATCCTCTTCGCTTGCGTAAATCAGAAATTCATACCATGCGGACAACGGACATTGACGAGGCGACGACGAAAGGCACAAAATCTGTGTTATTCAACTTGATCACTCAGCTCGGTGTAGTGCCGCGATGGCTACTCGGATGGCTGCTATTTATATGTGGTGACCAACTCACAGTGGATCGGGTACGGAAAATACCCATCTACATGAGCAAGGTGGATGGTTTTGAGCAGCATCGTTGGGTTCTGCCAGTTATTCAGTTGTGGCACATGAAATGGAACTGGCAGAAGGTTATATTCAAGCGGCTCTGGATTCCCAATTCACCTTTCGGACTCTGTCATGATACACGGAACTCACTCCATCGTGACAAGTTCAATCACGAGAAATGTGACTTTTATCAGGCACATCATATCCTTGAGGATAGATTTGAAGCTTTGATTTTACATGCGCTCAGGTGAGTGACAAGTTACGGCTCTTCACCCAGGTTTGAAACTGATGGTTATTGTAGTATTATGTGCGAAGAAAAATACAATGTCCCCTTTTCGGCTCCTGTTCCTCTCCTAACTGCCCTTGAGCGCCACTTTTCTTCAGGTGGCAAGCTTGCCAATCTAAGTATAGAGGATCTTTCGCACCTTGCAGACCAAGTGTACCGACGCTTTGTCTGTGGCCTGGCTCACGACGAGGCATGTTATCCAGCTCTTAGAAAACACTTTCCAGACGTTTACCCTGATTGTGACGTGGAGATTGAATCAGAGGCCAATATCGATACACCGGAGTCACCAACAATTGAAGTTGCCAGTCTTGCAGCTACATCAATCGAAGATCCCCCATCAGAACTACCTAGTCATATTGGCGACGAGGCTACTGAAACAGAAGGTGGCGGTCAGGTTCCTCTAGCAGGTCTTGATGGCGATGCTTGTCTTGCCAATGACATCACCTTTCTGCGCGTTACGTTCTGGTATTTAGAGATGTGCGCCGCTATTGCTGAGGGGGATATAGGCCGAGTTCTGGTAATCATGAAGGTGAGCTTAGCTGCAGCTTTGACATTTACTATTGCTCATTCATACTTTCCCCCTAAAGTTACTACGATATTCATTTTGGGGCGCCGGGTCAACCAATTATGGAAATGAGCTACTTGAGCTTGCTTGTAGCTTTCTGATCGAGTTTCCGCAAAACTTGATTGAGGCGATCATGAACAACTGGCTCGTCAATACTTCCGGCAAAGCTGGCCACTGGTTTGAACTAGACCTACTGCAGGAGCATTTCAACTTCTGGATCAAGCGTCTCTTCAATTCCAAGAGTCACGACTTTGATTCCAAACATTTATCAGAAGCAGTGAGCCTTAACATTGGTGGTATTGGGCGCCTCCGAGAAGTCGTGCCACAGATGTTCAACATCAAGCGCAACTGGAGTTCACATACTGATCCCGAGAAGATTGATGACATCAATCGTCTATGTCGACATTTCCGGGAGCATGAAATACTCCATCACTGTCCTAGTCGAAAACATCAGCCACCAGTTGTCGAGGATGAGTTTGCCGCAGGTCATAATCTCCTTGAGGCTGGACAGCTTCAGAAGTTCTTGGTTCGGACGCGGCGTGTTAAAACAGGAGTTCAGGTTGCTACACAAGGAGACGGTGTTGATGAAGGGTCCAATGATGAAGATCAAGGGTCGCAGCAACAGTGTGAACAACCATATTATCCGATTGCAATAGAAGAAGGTACTTTAGATTTGACAGATGTAATTGTACCTAATTAGACAAACTGCTACTACTTAACATCAAGGTTTTCTTTACGTTTGCGACTTGACGTTGCAGTCCGTGCGCGCTTAACCTTTTTCGGTGAATTCCCGCTGGATGCGGGGCGTTTCGAGTCTATATCTTCCTTGTTAGTGTTACCGTCGGTACCTTTTTTGCGCAACCGTAGTGCAGGTGCCGATGGAACAAGGGGCCGAGAGTCTTCAGTCCCATCATCCACTGCCTCAGACTCTCCACTGCTCTGAACCCGGGGCGGTAACAACTTCAAGCGAATACTTGGCTGGGTTGTTTCCATCCCTATCTCCTTGACATTGGCAGTGGCTTGCAAGTCCTTTGGCGGTGATTGTTCCCAGAATTCCGACATATATTCCTTCAAAGCCTTGCTCAGAAATTCGAATAAGTCTTCTCCATGCTGGCCCAAATAACGCCAGCCACAAGCAACCTCCTTGAACCGGTCAAGGGAAGTACATACGTGGGCCTTCTCGACAATCCGCTGAATTACATGTGGCGGAAGGAAGAACCTGTGACCGAGATTGATTTGGCTTCCTCGAGCGGGTGATGTTGACCATGTACTAGAGCTCCACCTCTCCAACATGCCCATAAACGAAACCTTCAACCGCTTATCCAAAGCCTTGATGGTACCATCGGCACGAGGCAGTCTTGGGACTGGTGTCACGGTATTTGCCTGCTTTGCTGCATATTCGGCCCATTTTTCTACTTGTATGAAGTCGTTGCACGTGTCGTCCTCTTTGGCATGGAATGAACACATGGGATGCTCGAAGTCGCATTGAAATCCATGATCTGGACTGAAATAGCCCATCTCTGCGGCGCGTGAGCAGCGCTCGGCAGTTGGGTTGTACCACTGGCGAGTAATTGCAGGCAACGCTTCCCGACGCTGAGCATCGTCCTTGGCTTGCTTGGAAAGTGGTTCTGACGGGGGATCTTTGGGTTGACGGACCCAAGGTGGTGCGTAAATGATAGCCTCGGAGTATAGCCCCTTTCGACCTGCCCGCCCAATCTGTTGCTTGAGCTTATTCGGAAACGCAAGCGGGGGGATATCAAGGACAACGATGCGATTACATGCAATATCAAAGCCGTAAGTCAACGTATCCGTGACTATTCCTACTCGTATCACGCCGTCCTCGAACTCCTTCTTGTACTTGATCCGTTCCTCCTGTGGGAGAAGGGAGTTGAATAGCCGAGTAGCTTTCCCTGCGTTGGGAATGGTAACTGCTACAAGTTCATCAAGGTACTTCATCAAAGCTTCCCCGACTGCAATTGTCTCGGCGAATACCAAAGTCTGGGGAATCTCGTCAAGAGATTTGACGCCGAAGGGAACCAGAAATGCGAGATCAAGGAATGTTCCGGTGGTGTATGAATGCTGTAAGAAGCGAGTGATATATTTGATGTTGGGACGATCGAGGCTGTACACGGCATGGACATAATGACCTGCTTTAAAGCCATATAACTTAGCCAGGACATGAGACTGAGATGGGGTAGCAGAGCCGGTGGCTGCAAGCCACACGGTCTCTGATGATAGGGTGTCGCGCATTGGGGAGAGGGATTTGTACGGGGCTGCAAATACACTGGATGGATCCAAGGCTAGATCTGCCTCATCAATGATCATGTAACGGATACGCTTCTTGAATGCTCCATCTTGAAGAAGCTGCGTCATGCGAGCACCGCGGAGCATCTGAGGACTCATTACGGCAAGTCGTACATCGTTCCCGGTGACTATTTCGTGGAAAAGATCGCGTCGAGGTGTCTCCAAAGATGCGGCGCGTACAGAGTCTTCATTTATGGCGAGGGCGCGTATACCGTATTCCCGAGCCTTGTCTGCCTACATAATAGGTAAGATAGATTGCTTAGAGGCAGAAAACTACACACATGTTGCTCTGCCAGCATTTTTGTTGGTGCAATTAAGATGCCTATCGCGCTCTCACGTCGTGCTTGAGCAGCGATTAAAGGGGCCATCATGACGAGAGTTTTCCCCTGCCCCGTGGCAGTCACGAGAAAGACATCCCTTCCATCAACTAAATCCTTTGCGTGCTTCAATTGGAACGGTCGCAGTGATGGTACGTTGGCTTTTTCTCGGAGTAACGCGTCGAGCCACGGTTCGGAATTGATTCGATGTCTTGCGCGAGAATTGGTGTCAAAATGAATGGATTGGTCGGAAAGAACGTGCGGATTAGACATAGATATAAATATTGACAGGGATTAGAGATATATAGAGTCAATATTAGAGGTAGGAATCCATTAAAAGAATGTGTCGAGTGGTAGAGAGAAAATTGACGAGGCGTTCAGCCAAGCTCAGGCGACTTTGCCGGAGTGCCGCTGACTAAAATTCAAGCTCCGAGCCTCGCCTCTCTGAGGTCGCGACATGCGTCCTAGCCTATTGTCATTCGCACACTGTACTTTGAATTTTGACGGAACGCGTCATCGCTTTCCTCTTCTCTTCTCCCAAGTCGATGTATGTATCTACACGCTAAGTTCTGTTCAAGGCTCAGGGACGGAGATTACGACTGGGACTTTCTAGTATTCGAGCGGGCATCTCGTCGCAAAACCCTCGACGACGACGGCATTTTTGTGTCTGTGGAATGAGATGCGTCCAAGGTATGACTACTTAGTAGTGAGTACCTGAACATGACATGTACATGACGGCTGCGGCTCACATTGCATTGCTTGAAGGTTCTTGAGAATTTTCAGTATTCCCAATCCCACGGCCGGAACTGTTTTTTCGCTCCGACTCGGACGGATGTTACTGTTCCTCTTATCGCGAATCTTTTCACAGGTTGACGTACATGCCAAGTTCTGTTCAAGACTTAGGGATGGGGACTACGGCTGGGACTTTTTAGTCTAAGAGCTAAAATCTCCAATTTATCAGGTCGCGTTGAGATTGAAACCATCGATGACAATGGCTTCTGTGTACTCGGGCGGAACGCTCGAAATGGGAAGTTCCGGATATGGCCAACACTGGCAGTGAGTACTTGCAGATGAATATGAATATGACGGCTGTGGCTCACATTGCATTGTTTGCAGGGTTTCAATAATTTACCGTTCCACGTCTATTCTCCTCTTCAAGCTCTGGATACTTCTCAGGCTGTTGTCAAGTAATTCGAGTCACTACGGGCTCATCGTGATAACACTCGAACCCAATCCCAATCTCAGGCTATCTCAATGCGCTTCTCTCAGTATTCCATTTTCCCTATAGTAATATATCCCGAAGCAGCTCCATGTCCCACAAGGCCTACATAGGACAATAGTCGGGTGACTGGGGTATAAATATGCAGAGCATCAAGTCGCTCAATGTTGAGTAATTATCTAACTCTGTTTTCAAGCGCTGACTGTTTTCACGTATTCCAACAGCGTCTCCCGTTGATCTCTCTGTTTGCATCACACTCCTGCGATCACTGGGCCCATATAAACGCATGGTCCTGGGGCCTTCACCCCAAGTTTCACTATTTGAATCTTGATGTTCTCACCATCATGGAAAACAGTGGGTCTCTCCTCAATCAGATCAAGTATATAGTCACTCGTGTCGCGAGCAAGGAAAGATTTCTCTCGCCCTCTGAAATGCTCTTCCTTTCAGTCTTTGTGCTTTCCGCCATCATTATTTCCGGTATCAAGGCGCAAATACTTCACACGACGCCTCTCTGGGTATGAGGAATCACAAGTTGCAGTCCTCTATGCTAAGCTAACTTAGAGTAACAGGATACCAATGTCAACTATACACATGCAGATCGTTTCAACGCTGCCGGTGCTGCTCTCAGTCAGGTCGTCAAAAGGCTCGGATCTTTTGGCCAAACTGGTGGTACGATTCTCTCGATCTCGGCGATGCAGTAAACTAACCCATAAATCATGATAGATGCGAATGTTGCAAATTCACTACACTTCTACGAGGCTCTTGCCAACTACAATATAATAACACATCAACGAAACCTGAGTGAGACGACTATGTCATACTGGCGTTCGGAAATCCTGATCGTGTGGAACGGGTAAGTCATATATCGAAATTGAATGCCTCTGAGACTCAAATTCATCCTAGCCCCGATGACACACTTAATGGTTGTCTTCGCGAGATCATGTATGGCCTTCTTCCTAAGGTTTCATTGCGCTGACAAATGACCGAACAGTCAAAAGGGATACACTGCTATACGTGCATACCTTTCTCTTGGGGAGGATTATTTCCTGGATCGTGCCAAAGAGTATTGGGAAACTGCGAACCATTATACCATTACTGATAGCGACCTTCAATCGGAGCGGAATTCTATAAAAAATATCTCTCTACCTCAAACTTGCGGAACAGAGAGTGAAAATTATTCACTTGGCGGTGCCGTCTTTCAAGTGCGTTGAACCTTTCTCAGAGAGGGATCGAACTAATGAAATCAATGTAGAATGGTTTACGTCAAAGCTCAGTTATAGATATCTATGACACTGCGTGAGTAGCTCCTCTTTTGCTGAGAAATATACCAATATCGTTCTCATTAGCACTTGACAGATACTTTTTCCTGTGAGTCGATGCCTGGCCATGGCAAACTCAGGCCTTGTCGCGATTAACATGTTACCAGATTCTCCTCGATCCTGGCTAGCTCGGAAACACCTGCGAATAGCAGTTACGTGTCGGCGGCACGGGCATCCCTACACTTTGTCGTGAAACAGCCTCTTGGCCTTGTTTTATACAAGTTTGTAGACAGCGCATTTGGAAGCATGGATTGTGAAAATATCACTATTATCTCGCCAGGTGGTACCTCAGTCGCTGGGTTTGTGATTGAAGGGCTTTCGATTCTAGCGGTGCTAGAAGATGACAAAGATCTACACAAACTGTAAGTCCGATTTGCCATGTCTTGGCGCACTCAACTCATCATCGATGATTAGATTGCTGGAAACTATTCAGCAATCCTTTAATATCACTGGATGGCCAAGTCCGACAGGGATCTTATCAAACTACCATAATTGGACAATACCCGGGCCATCTAGAATGCCCGAGCTGTTCCCAGATATGATGGCGTGGGATATCGACTTTGTCAGAGGATTGGCTGTTGCGTATAGGAACGCCACCTCCTTACCATCAGACGTTCGTGACGCAATCAAAGCCTTTCTTGGCGTACAGGTCTGTAAGATATACCTTTCACAATATGTTCGTTCTGACATTTTTTGAAAGTACAACGCCGTTCGTAATCAGGCTCACGTAGGTGATAATCTATACGATGGATCTTGGCAAGATCCTTTGTTGCGGACGTATTCCCCATCCTTTGACGTCGTAAATCAATCTTTTGCGGCACAAGTTCTCATCGATGGAATCGACATATTCGATGAACCGACACCACCTCCTTCCTCTTCATCACGGGTACCTGTTGCAACCCTTGTCGGGAGCATTGTTGGGGGCGTTCTGTTCCTAGCCATTTTGATCGCTCTCGCCTTCTTCTTCTACCGCCGTCGTCAATCAGCTGCAGCTGACAGTCACATGAACTATTTTCCGTCTTTCTTCTTCTCTTCTTCTGCCATCTTTGTTGGACCCAACATCGAAGTCACGCCATTCGAGTGGGATCCAGAATGGTACCATGACCGACCTATTCAGAACACGAAAAAACAGCCATTATCGGTAGACCAGAATCTGAACAGGGAGCCTGTGCCTGCTCCAGGCGAGCAACCTGTGGTCAGCACTCCACCTATTGATGATAACAGCGACAGTCCGCCAGAGTATCGAAGCCAATAAACGTTAAATCATGATACAGACTGGACTTGTACTATAATGTATGTAACCTTTTAGTTTTTGTTATGATTACCCACGCGTGAGTTTTATGATCAGTGATATTCTGTTCTATATATTGACAATCTTCCCAACTATCGGGCGCCACATGGACGGTACATGGAGGGCTCGTCACCGTACCCCTACGGGTACGGTCGTAGAAAATACGGGTCGTATACTGTATGGGCCCACCCAAGGGGTGTTCACCGGGGTATTCAATAATATCAACTGGTTGAGAGGGATCGTGCGAATCTACACTGGCGGCACCTCATCGGCGTTCTCGGATATCAGAATCGGCACAGAGAAGGCATAACTAGTACTAGTTCCCTAGTGTGTCGATAGCGTATTGTCCCTCTTCTCATCCTAGTATGCCTCCGAAACGACGGCTAGGAATTCTATGGCCGTGACTCGGAGAGTCTTATAACAATTCACTATTGGTAACGGAGCCGCGTTATGGGCTCAATGTAACTTGGGCGGATTGAATGTCTCAATCTTAAGGTAACGCATTTGGAGAATTCAGAGTGGTAGAAGCAAGCCGAAGTATTTTTGAACTTGAAAAGGGCATATATTTAGGTGGCGGTAGTATCATATGTGCAACCCGAGGAGGCGGCATTGTTATACGCCCATTCACATGTCAAAGAGCAGTGGGCGTGTCAGATCGGTGAACCTTCGATTTCATTCAGCAACAACTCACAGTATCCCACCCAGGAAATTACTGAAAGGAATTCCATTACTCACCATCGGAGCTCATTGCCAGGATTTCAAGCATGTCAGTGGTCACCTCAAGGTCACCTACTTCATGTCTCCGCTTCGGATGACTCGTCGTTGGAAGTCCGGAAAATTGAACATTAATTGCGTGAATCGATTCACATCCCTACTGATCTTGTCCACATCATGATAGACTCGAGGAACCTCTATCGCATAAACATTCTAATTTAGCAGCACAATTTGGAAATCCACGGCAATCGCGCACCTTCCCACTCTTCATCGAGATCTCCAACCTGATGATACTAAACCTCCGCGCCTCGCAGTTCATCTCTCAATCTACGTCAATGAACAACTCCTTCATTTCACGGAGCGTCGCAGAAATACCTAGAAAACCATGTTCTTGTTCTTGTTAATTGAAATCTGATATGCCAGTAATGATACTGAAGTGTTTAAGGCGGACCCGGCAGTGAAGGGCCCGTGACTCTGTGAGTCTGACTGAAACTGAGAACAGAAGAGGCCCGAAGGAGAATACTTACCTTTAATCACTCGGCAGGACTACAATGCCCTAGCAAAAAGAGTAGAACACAGTTTGATGATTATGATCGAGTGAAGCCGAGGCCGCGCGTAATTGTTGCTGCTAGCCTGCCGCCATAAGTTCGCACGACCCCTCTCGACCAGTTGCCAATATTACCGAACACCCCTTGTATCCAAGTATCTCCTCAGAGCAACACACCTGAATAATTTGCGTATTAGGCGACGGCAGGTGCTGGAGGAGTTGGTTCAGGATTGGCGCACGAATCACGATACCTTCAACTGAAAGATGTACATGTGATGCTTCTATTTCTTGTAGCCACAAAATGAATCCCAGCTTGAAGGATACATGTCTGATATTTACTATGCCTCGAGAAAAGGCAACACTCACCATTTGAATTCGCAGGTCTATTATTTTCTTGGTTTCCAAAACCCCCTGCCAGTGCCCCCCGAGCAGTGAGCGTAAGCTGTCACCAAAGGGTATTCACGAGCACTGACACCTGAAATAGAGCTGTCGTCTGGTCGTAAAATTGTGGGGGAACGATGTGAAATGGTACGATTTTCACGATCTGGAAGAGGCATCGTTAGGCGCCCACCCAGCGGCTGATACGGTTTACGACCGAACCGTAGACCGTACCGTACTTTTCCAATCGTTGGTGGCCACGGTACGGGTACGGACCCGTATATACGCGGTAACGAGCCCTAGGAATCGCATCTGGGATATTCTACAGTCCTTAGTCCGTCACGCTGCATGTTTTGGAGCTCTAATTCCATGCATCACTCATCCAAGTCAAACCTGGGAGGTGCCGACTAGCATGCAAGCGCTCCAGTATCTCCAGAAATGCGTCTACCGCTTGGAAGCAATTTCTGATTTCTGATTTTTTTGGTGAAGACATCCACTTGCGGGCGTTACCGTAAAACACTAACCTTTCATTGTTCCCCGGCCGACAAGGAATACTGAGGTGGCGGCAAGAGCGACACTACCATCAACAATGACGAGCCCAAGTCGCTTCAAAGAAAAATCCCGGGGTGCAATTCAATGTAAAAGCTTATTGAAGGTCACTGTTTTGATGTTCGGCAGAGGTCGCTCCGTCGCCGCTGTCATTGATGTAAGTTGGCAGTCACAGTAAGTTTCTGAGGCTTGTTGCAACTGCTGCCTCTAGTACACGCCATCACTTGCTTAATATGAGTTACGATCATTGCATGTCCTGTTGAGTTGGAATTTTGGACCTCACGTTCACATTGCAGACGAGCACGAGCAAGGTGTACTCGCAAGTTTTACAGTAATTAACAATCGGAATTCATAAAACTATCAGTTATAGATTATTGTTAATGCTTCGGAACAGGGAATCCAGGCTGGTGAGTTATATTGGTCACAGGAAAAAGAATGAAAAAAGGAAAGTGTAGACCGAGACGCAGTTGGTATAATTTGTCTCTACAGGGAGAAAAAAAACGATTCTCGAGTATTTCTAAATGACGAGAGTGGGATTCGAACCCACGCCCTTTCGGACCAGATTACAAGGGACGTAGAGCGTCCTGATCCTTAGTCTGGCGCCTTAGACCGCTCGGCCATCTCGCCTGTGAGGATTGGTGGTTTGTGTATGGACATGAGACGAGGAGGAAAGTTGGGATGTAAGTAAAAATGCGTGAAAAGCCTGGTGGAAGGGCCTGACTGGGAATTGAACCCAGGACCTCTCGCAGCTGGGGTAGATAAGGCAGGACCCAAAGCGAGAATCATACTACTAGACCATCAGGCCGATAGAAGGTGGGATGTACTGGATGACACGTCATGGTTCCCAAAAGAGTGTGGACTTGTATCGGCCTAATGGTCTAGTCGTATGATTCTCGCTTTGGGTGCTCCTGCGGAATTCCCCTGCGAGAGGTCCTGGGTTCAATTCCCAGTTAGGCCCGGTCAAAGTAGATGACACATCATTTTTTCGTGTTTTGAACACAAATCACATGACACAACGCGTTGAAAGAAGGAACCAAATTTGACAGCGTCTCTGCTTTTGCAACATGAAACCACGACAATCCGCTATCCCTACCCCTGGACGCAATGTCACTCCTGGCAGCAGATCTCGCAGTGCATCCCAAATTGGAATGGTTCCTTCATCTTCAGCAATGGACACTGATTATATAAATTCAGCTTTTAAAGACGCTATCAAATCCAACGATCCAGCATCCCACATCTCCATGTCTCGTTCAGTCTCCCAACCCCAACGTTCCAAAACACCCACACACGCCCGTCCACCTTCACGTTCCTCCACCTCCTCAACCACCACCGGCCCATTCACACCAGAACTTAACACCCCCGTCCGCATCGAATCCCTCGGTTTCGAAGGCACACTCCGCTACATCGGTCCTATCGACGGTAAACAAGGTCTCTGGGCAGGTGTCGAGCTTTCAGGTGGTTTCGCCGGAAAGGGTAAAAACGATGGAAGTGTAGGCGGAAAGCGATATTTCGAATGTCCCGAGAAATGTGGTGTATTCGTCGCTACGACCAAACTCAGCGCAGCTACCGCCGGTCGTGCACCTTCACGAGCAACTGGTCGTCCGCCTTCGTCTTTGGGCAATGGAAGGCCGCCGTCATCGTTTGGTGGTCGAACTACACCTTCATTCTCATCTTCCACGTCTACATCCAGAATGAGCTATGGTTCTGGCCGAACAACCCCTTCGACAGGTCGAATCACACCATCTACCTCCACAGGCGGGTATTCACCAGAAACACCTGCGATACGTGCGGCTAGGTTACGCAAGATGGGTGTCAACGCTGGTAAAACACCCAAGGCAAACACTGGGACTGGGACACGGGCAGCGAAATACGCAGGAATGACAGCAGCCCAACTATCCCTAGCTAAATCCACATCATCCCCTTCCTCATCATCGATACCCAGTCCCACGTCAGCAACCACCTCGATACCAAGCCCGACATCACGTCTCAGAACCATCTCCACCACTTCTACAAACAACACACCCAAACCACCCACCGCCAACCGATTCGGTGGTATAGGTCTCGGCGCATCACCAGCAACCACTCCAACCAGTAAATCCCAATCCCAAACTCAGCGTATACCAAGCGCAATAGCCATGCCACCCCCACCTCTACCTATCTCACGTTCCGCATCCACTTCCAGCACAACGAGTACGGCTAGTGCACCCGACTCACCGTTGAGTAAAGACGAATTGGACGCACGGAGTAAAGCCCTACAAGAGCGTATCGCTGGGCTCTCCTCCACGGGAAGCGCTATCTCGCCCCCAAGCTCGCCGATCCGCCGAGCGACCATCACCTCACGAACTCAAACCGCCTCACCGCGTCGTGCGCCTTCGAGGAGTGGCGGCGGGGTGTTCGGAGGTGGCGGGTCGACGTCTAGACCTGGAAGTGTCGCCAGTCGAACAGCCAACGGGAGGATGTCCGTAGACCCGGATATTGCGGTTGCGCAGAGTAGGATTGAGGCGCTGGAGTATGAGAATGAGAGGTTGAGGGTTCAGTTGGCTGTTGCGCCTCCGGTGACACCTACACCGGCACCAGATACGGAGAAGGATGAAGAAGCAGAGAAGAAGCAGTTGGAGGTGGAGCAGGAGCTGGTGAAAGCGAAAGCGAACGAGGAGACTCTGCAGAAGGAAGCGGAGAAATTGAGGTTTGAGTTTAAGAGACTGGAAGAACGTAAAACCGAACTAGACACCGCCTACACCACTCTGCAAACCACACTCCAATCAACCACCTCTACAAACGAGACTCTCACCTCCGAAATCACCTCGTTAACCAACCAAATAACTACCCTAGAATCCCAAATCGCCGACCTCACAACCCAACTCGCACGCGTACCCGAGCTCCAGGGCGAACTGGAGAAAGAGAAGGCAGCTAAAGAAGCCGTTGAAGATAAACTCCGCAAACTCGTCGTAGAATTCGAGGATGAGAGAAGGGATTTAAGGGAACAGGTGGATGAGTTGAGGGTTGCTGGGCAGGTACGCGTTCTCTTGTGTTTTGAGTTGGGTAATGGGTGCTAACGCCCACGCACAGGAAACAATCGCCCTATACGAAGAAAAACTCCGACAAGCCGACCTTCTCCGATACGAGTTGGAAGACCAACTTTCCTCTGCCTCTTCACGCCCCAACGCACTCAACGCCTCTACCAACCTACCGACTACCCCTTCCGCTATCAGGGAACCGTTGACGCCGACTTCGCCGTCACCGTTCTCATCTCTACGCCTGCCTAAGGATAAAGAACAGACGACGGAAGAAATCGAAGCAGAGACGCTTCATCTCCAACTCGCACATCTCCAAGCCAAGATCTCCTCTCTCGAAGACTCGTTAGACGATTCCCGTGCCTCACACCAAGCTGACGTCGGCGCTCTCACTACGCGTCTCACCAAAGCCAAAGAAACGCACGAAGTCCTCCAACGCCAGCTATCTGATTCCACCTCCCGAGTTCGGGAGAAGGAACGCGAAGTCGCCGAGAAGAGTAGAAGGGTAGAGGAGGTTGAGGAAGCGTTAAGGGAGTGTCAAGGCGCGTTGGAAGAAGCTAGAGCGGAGGTTGAGGTGTTAAGAGGGGAGGTGGTTAACGCGAATGGGTTAGCGAGCTCGACGAGTGGGGAGTTGCAGAATAAGTTGACGGAGGTACAGATGAGGGGGGTTGAGTTGGGGGAGGAGGTTGATAGGGTGTGTGTCTTTCGTTCTTTTTCCTTGTTCCTTTCCCTTCTTCTCGTTCTTCCTTTTTGATTCTTAAGTGTAAACTCATGCTCACGCTAACGCGGCACGCAGCTGAACGCCCTCGTCGCAACTCAAGCTTCTGAGCTGGACGCGCTGCGCAAAAAGGCTAACCGCGATACACCTCTCTCACCTTCCTCGCCCGAGAAACAGAAGTATGATAAGACGGAGTTGGCGAGCGCTAGGGAGGAGATTATGGGTTTGAAGTGCGTCCCGTTCCCTTCTTCTCTTTCCGTGTTTGTGTTCCTCTGGCGGTATAAGGAGGAAGGCTGACGCTGACGCGTAGACACATAATTCAAGACCTCCAAAAGACCTCTTCGGCGGACGGACAGAGGAATAAGGTGTTGGAAGCGGAGAATATGTTGTTGATTAGTGAGATGGAGGGGTTGCGTGCGGTGCGTTTCTTTCTTTCTTTCTCCTATACCCTTTACCTTTACCTTTACCTCAAACCCAAACTCTAACGAAACGCAAATGAAGCGACGCTAACGCGCCGAAACAGGAAATAAAAATCCTCGAAGATAACCTCGACCAAAGCATACTCCGGGAAGAGGAGAACATCGCTCTTTCCTCTGATACAAACGAGGGAGAAGGTGTTAAGGCGTTGAAAGAGGGTCGGTTGAGAGCTGATGTACGTCTTCCTTCTCCCTTTCCTTCCTTTCCTTCTTGGTTTTGGGTTAACGCGGCGAAAAACACACAGAAAGAGATCGAGACCCTACGAAAGAAAATAGCTGATATGGAGATGAAACATGCGAGGAGTGTACACGACGTGCGTCCCTTCTCTTTCTTGTGTTTTGGGTTCGGGCTAACAAAAAGAAACCGGACAGTTGAATAAAGAAATAAGCGAACTCGAAGCCCTAGTCGAAGCTAAAATCTACCGCGAAGACGAACTCGAACAGGAGATTGAGAGGCTCAAGGCCAAGGCGTCGAAAAAAGCCTCTAAAGGCCCCGATCTTTCTTCTTCCACCACCTCTGCGTCGATTCCCGCGCCGATTATCACTTCAGGAAATGGGGCAGGAGTAGGGGGTGCAGGGAATGGAGAGGTGGTATGCGAAATCTGCGACCGCCCAGGCCACGACATCTTCACGTGTGATTTGTTGAAAGAGGATGGACCGTTGAGTGCGAAGAGTATGACGAGTTCTGCGCATAGGGCGATTAACGGCGGGGGTGTCGGGGTTAGTGTTGGGGGTAAGGGGACAGGAAAAGAGGAGGAGTTGGACGTATGGTGCGAAGACTGTGAAGGACACGGACATACGGCGAAGGAATGTCCGTATGGTGAGGATGTGTTTTAGGGTTTCTTTCTTCTGTGCGTTTTGGGTTTGGGGTTGGGGTGTGTAAGGGGTTTAGGTTGGGGTTGGGGTAAGGGGAAGATGGGAACAGTACATTCATTTTAGTGATTACTCTAGCGTATGATTCGTTCGTTACTTACGTTCCTTTTTTTGCGTTCTTTTGGTTGTTTTGGATACCCTGTCTGTTTCTGTTTTGCGTATGCTGTTTTGGAATACATTCAAGTTGTACGTTCCAAGTTGTGGTGGTGATGTGATGGGGTGAAGAGAATTGATTTGAAAGGTTGACTTTCAACAGACTCGGGCTTGGGCTCGGGCGTCGTTCCAACGCATGGTTGGGAACATGCCTCGACTCGGAGCCCCCAATCACAAGCTGAGATATCTACAACGTTGCTCAAAGTATGTCAAACTAGTCTTCAAGCGTGTCTTTGAACGGTTGTTGAGCTTGACGTTGAGCTTGACCTGGCTTCCTCAGGTTGGCTTTCAACAGCATCGTTCTAACACATCATGATATTATGCTCATCCCTCGAGCTCGTTGTCTTGTCAATCTAGACGCTACTACCCCAACAACAGCTTTGTCCGAAAACGGAGCAGCGGCCTGATGGTCTAGTAGTATGATTCTCGCTTTGGGTAGAAGACAAAGGGATGTCTGCGAGAGGTCCTGGGTTCAATTCCCAGTCAGGCCCGTACTAAAGCTCGCCCTTCGTATTTTATTCCTGCGCGTACCTAAGTCTCGCAGTGAATATTTGAAGTAGTTCCAAACCTCGAGGCGTCGTTGATAACTTTCTGTAGGATGTCCTTCGAGTCGATACGATTCCGTGTACTTATGTGGCGCCACAGCCTCGGTGGTTTCACTGCAGGTTTGGCCGCTACAACCGTTTGTGACTGTATCTATATCCAGGATACAGAAGACACTGGGAGATCTTTCACCCGCAGCTAGGAGGATAAAGTGACAACGGCGGAGTGACATATCAGCTCCCGGGAAGTGCGAACTCGGCGCGGGGCATTTTGCCGAGTTGCAAAACAGTCAAACGTTAACATTGGAAGCGTTGCCGATGTCGATATCAACAGTGTCCGAGTCGCTGGGGAATTCACAGTAATTTGGGAACCTGCGAATCCCCAAGATATCGTTTTGCCACCGCTCGAGTATATGCACTACCTTCCTTATCGGTCGGGGAACAATGAAGGAATATCTATTTCAATCCTTTGGCGTTAAAGCCAAGTTAAAGCTTAAAGACCCAGATAGTGGTTTGAAATGGGCGCTTATCGGGCGCACAACGTCTGTTCACACCCCGGCATCTTTCTGGCAACTGGATTTCCTTGCTGGGAAAGCCAGAAAAATTGGTATATGCGCTTTCAATCGTTAAGGATTTTCCGATAAATTTTTGGAAGTACTGGGGTGTTGTGAACAACGTCAAAATTTTTAAATCAGTCACATACGAACCGGAATGCTAGTCGGCACCTCCCGTGAACGGGTTCAACGTTCGACTTGGATGAGTGATGTACGCGATTAGAGCCTCAAAACTTGAACACGCTAATGAATGCAGTGCGACGGACTAAGAAATGATAGATAGACTGTACAATGTCCCCGATGCGATTCCGTGTACTGGTGCATGTGGCGCAGCTCGCTGATTTCAGATTTGGGAACTTTCTTCGCCATAACCGTTGGTAAGATTATCGATATCAAAAATAGGCTACAGAATACGATCATAAAACTCGTGCGCGGACATTCATAACAAGAAGTAAATGGTTACATTATAGTACAAGTCGAGTCTGGATCGTTTATTGGCTTCGGTACTCTGGTGGACTGTCGCTATCATCATCAACAGGCGGAGTGCTGACCACGAGTGGCTCGCCTAGAGAAGCACCCTGATCAGGTACAGGCTCCCTGTTCGGGTTCTGGTCTACTGACAATGCCCGTTTTTTCGTGGTCTGAATAGGTCGTTCACGGTACCATTCTGGATCCCACTCGAATGGAGTGACTTCGATGTTGTGGTCGACAAAGATGGCAGAAGAAGAGAAGAAGAGAGATGGGGGATGGCTCGTGTTATTGTCGGCTGTAGCTGAAAGTTGGCGACGGCGGTAGAAGAAGGCGGCGAGAGCGATCAAAATGGCTAGGAATAGAACGCCTCCAGCTATGCTACCAGCGAGAGTTGCGACAGGTACCCGTGATGAAGAGGAAGGAGGTTGTGGCGGTTCATCGAATATGTCGATTCCATCGATCAGAACTTGTGCCGCAAAGGACTGATTTACGATGTCAAAGGAGGGGGAATATGTGCGGAACGAAGGATCTTGCCAAGAACCATCGTATAGGTTATTACCTATGTGAGCCAGATTACGGACGGCATTGTACTGTAAACAAACGTCAAAACGAATATCTATGTGAGACGTGCATCTTACAGACCTGCACGCCGAGAAAGGCTTTGATTGCGTCACGAACGTCCGGTGGTAAAGAGGTGGCATTCCTGTACGCAACAGCCAATCCTCTGACAAACTCGATATCCCACGCCACCACATCTGGCAGCATCTCGGGCATGATAGATGATCCAGTCCGATTATGGTAGTTTGATAAGATCCCTCTCGGATTTGGCCACCCAGTGAGATTAAAGGATTCCTGACTAGTTTCCTGCAATCTAATCATCGATAATGGGTCGGGTGCGCCAACACATGGGAAATCGAACTTACAGTTCGTGTAGATCTTCGTCATCTTCTAGCACCGCTAGCCCTTCAATCAGAAACCCAGCGATTGAGGTACCATCCGGCCAAACAATAGAGATATTTCCGCACATCACCTCGCGACTAATCGTTCTTATTAAAGGAGCTTTATAGACAGAAGCCAGTTTCATGACAAAGTCTAAGGATGTCCGTGCCGCCGACACGTAAGTGCTATTCGGGGGTGTTTCCGAGCTAGCCAGGATCGAGGAGAATCTAGTACCATGTAACATGTTAATCGCGACAAAACCTGAGTTTGCCATGGCATCAACCCACAGGAAAAAGTATCTATAAAATGCGAATGAGAACGATATTGGTATATTATTCAAAGGAGAAGCTACCCACGCAGTTTCATAGATGTCTATAACTGAGCTTTGTCGTGAACCATTCTACATTGATCCCATTAATTCGATCTCTCTCTTAGAAAGGCTCAACGCACTTGAAACACGGCACCGTCAAGTGAGTAATCTCCAGCACAAGAAGTTCGAGGTAGAGAGAAATTTTTTACGGGACTCCGCCCCGATTGAAGGTCGCTATCAGTAATGGTATAAAGGTTCGCGATTTCCCAATACTCTTTGGCACGATCCAGGAAATAACTCTCTCCAAGGGAAAGGTATGCACGTATCGCAGTGTATCCCATTTGACTGTTCATTCATTGATGTTCGTTCGTCAGTGCGATGAAACCTTAAGAGGAAGGCCATACGTGACTTCGCGAAGATAACCACTAAATGCGTCATCGTCACTAGGATTAATTTGAGTCTCGGATCCATTCAATTTCGATATATGACTTACAGGCTCCACATAATCAGGA
This sequence comes from Paramarasmius palmivorus, assembly GCA_037176845.1. Taxonomy (NCBI): domain Eukaryota; kingdom Fungi; phylum Basidiomycota; class Agaricomycetes; order Agaricales; family Marasmiaceae; genus Paramarasmius; species Paramarasmius palmivorus. The sequence goes on along the minus strand of JAYKXP010000022.1, from coordinate 522,837 downwards.
CATCGTTACGCCAGTATGACATGGTCGTCTCACTTAGGTTTCGTTGGCGTGTTATTATGTTGTAGTTGGCAAGAGCTTCGTAGAAGTGTAGTGAATTTGCAACATTCGCATCTATCATGATTTATGGGTTAGTTTACTGCATCGCCGAGATCAGAATCGTACCACCAGTTTGGCCAAAAGAGCCGAGCCTTTTGACGACCTGACTGAGAGCAGCACCGGCAGCGTTGAAACGATCTGCATGTGTATAGTTGACATTGGTATCCTGTTACTCTAAGTTAGCTTAGCATAGAGGGCCGCAACTCTTGATTCCTCATACCCAAAGAGGCGGCGTGTGGAGTATTTGCGCCTTGATACCGGGAACAACGATAACGAAAAGCATAAAAATCGAAAGAAAAAGCATTTCAGAGGCCGAGAGAAATCTTCCCTTACTCGCGACACAAGTCACTATATAAGTACTAAGACTTGAGCTGATTGAGAGGCCCGGGAGACTGTTTCCATGTCAGTGAAAACATCAAACAGTGGAACTTGCGGTGAAGGTCCTGGGACCACACGTATACTGGCCTAGGTGATTGTTAGAAGGCGATGCGAACAAAGAGGTCATGATTATCACCAACGGTAGATGCTACTAGAATACGTGAAAGCAGTTGAAAACAGAATTGGATGGTTACTTAGTAACATCGAGCGATTTGATCCTCTGCATATTGATACCCCCAGTCATGAAGCGCATTCTGGTGGATTGAGATTAGGATCGAGTGGCAGAGTGCGACTCGAACAGAGATATCACAGCTATAATCAACGGGATACCCTGCAAACAGTCAGCGGTTGAAAAAAGAATTGAATAATTACTCAACATCGAGCGATTTGATCGAAATTTGATTCTCTGCATATTTATATCCCAGTCATCGTCATCCGAGTAGTGTTCTAGGTCTTGTGGGACACAGAGCTACTTCAGGATCTATGGCATGTAAAATGGAATACTGGGAGAAGCGCATTAGGTTCGAGTGATATCAAAGTGGGTCCGTGGTGATTGATTGATCACCCGACAGCAGCTTGAGAAGTAGGGAACTTGAAGAGCATGCATATTGTCAGAAAAAAAGGTTCTATTCGGACGAAGTCACCAAATTCTCACGTATCTCTGTCCAAAAAACCGACTGGGCGTAGGTGTCTCGGAGAGAGAGACAGTGTGTGTGATACATGTAAAGGATCAGGAAATGGATCGCTTGATTTCTTGATGGCAAGAAGGGATGGGCTGTTGAGTTGGATGATGGAACGCAAAAAAGCAGGAGTGATCAACGAAACAATCGGAACAGAATCAGCTTATCGGACCTTATTGGACCCAGATATTTATCACGTCAACTAGTCTCGAGAACCAGACTGACGATACACACTGACGATCACAAGTGGTGTGTGTAATTTGGCCAGTGTACATCCGGCCAGAAGGGCCGAGCCTATTGATGACCTGACTGAGAGCAGCATCGGCAGCGTTGACACGATCTGAATGTGAGGAGGTGACATTGGTATCCTATGGTTTCAAGTTAGCTTAGCATAGAGGACCATGATCTGCGATTCTTCGTACCCAGAAAGGCGTCGTGTAGAGTATTTACGCCTTGATACCGGGGAGAACGATAAAAACTGAAAGGAAAAGCATTTCAGAGCTCGAGAGAAATCTTCCCATACTTGCGACACAAGTGACTATATACTAAGACTTGAGCCGATCCAGAGGCCCGGGAGACCCACTGTTTCCATGTCAGTGAGAACTTGCGGTGAAGGTTCTGGGACCACGCGTATACTGGCCTAGGTGATCGTTAAAAGGCGATGCGAATAGAGAGGTCATGATTATCACCAACGGGAGATGCTGGCAGCTGCTAGAATACGTGAAAGCAGTTGAAAACAGAATTGAATGGTTACTTAGTAACATCGAGCGATTTGATCCTCTGCATATTGATACCCCCAGTGATGAAGCGCATTCTGGTAGATTGAGATTAGGATCGAGCGTTATCAAAGTGGGTCCGTAATGATTGATTAATCATTCGACAACAGCCTGAGAGAGGTGGCCCCAAACATCCAGAGGAGATTATGCGTACAAGAGGATTTATTCGGCCCAAATCGTAACGTACTATGTCCAAGAAACCGACTGGGAGTAGGTGTCTCTGAGAGAGAGATAGTGTGTGATACTTTTAAATCAGAAAATGGAACACAAGATTGCTTAACAGCGAGAAGGGATGGGTTGTCGAGTTGGATGATGGAACGTAAAAAGCAGGAGACCGTCACCGTGTTACTTACGTACAGTGACAGAATAATCGGAACAGAATCGGATTATCGTAGATTATCGGACCTTATCGGACCTATATATCACGTTAAAGTGAACACCTCATGACACCCAGTACGTCTGCATCTGTCCTTTCATCTTCAACTCGTCACAGAGAAGGTACCGAACTGCAGTGAGATACTCAGAATATGCGTGCGGAGGCGCTGGACCCGGCCAGTAACAGAGGGTATGTCTGACGCCACTTTTTTTGTAGCCGTACCGAAACCAAGACCGAAACTGATCATGACTCGGACTTGGCTAGTAAACGGTAAGTAAGTAGTATCTGATTCCTTTTGGAAGGCTTATCCTCTTGGGTATGTGGATAAAACCTGTTGTGTTCCTTTTATGGAGCTCAACAACCAGCAGTCGATTACAGTAATGTCAAGGAATAACAGATAGTAATCAGATTGCCAGACGCCATCACGACTCGGAGTTGAGACACGCAAGTCGACGAGAATCTACGTCTGGACTTCCTTTCTTGTTGGACGCGTTTTGGCCCCAGCCAGCTATACGAGGCTTATCATCACAACGAGAGCTATTTCCGTCGATGTCAATTGATTTGGTAAAGTGATCGCATCGACCCTCGACCGAAGGTTTTCAATCAACAGGAATCCCCGGTTGCGAAATAGAGTGTACATCAGAAGTGAAAGAATGGCCATGACATGCGAAGAAGTGAAGAAATGTACCTTTTGTTCCTGAGCGTACCTAAGTACTCCAGTGCTCTCGGAGTGAATATTTGAAGTAGTTTAAAACCACGAGGCATCGTTGGTTATTATGTTCATTACATATATAACTGACTATATCTATATCTAGAATAGGTTACAGAAGACACCGGTGCGTGGGTGTTCATAACAAAAAGCGCTAGCGAATAATTACATTATGGGTAGTTTAATTGACTTCGATACTCTGGCGGACTGTCGCTATAATCATCGACAGGTGGAGTGCCGACCACGGGAGCAGCCGCAGCCTGATCAGCCACAGGCTCCCTGTTCGCGTTTTGGTTTACTGACAATAGCCGTTTTTTCGTGTTCTGATTAGGTCGGTCACGGTTCCATTCTGGATCCCACTCGAATGGAGTGACTTCCATGTTGTGGCCGACAAAGATGGCAGGAGAAGAGAAGAAGAGAGATGCGGGATGGCTCGTGTTACTGTCGGCTGCAGCTAATTGACGACGGCGGTAGAAGAAGGCGGCAAGAGCGATCGAAATGACTAGGAATAGAACGCCTCCAGCTATGCTCCCGGCAAGGGTTGCGACAGGTACTACCCGTGTAGGCGGCGGTAGTTCATCGAATATGTCGATTCCATCGATGAGGACTTGTGCCGCAAAAGACTGATTTACGACGTCAAAGGATGGGGAATATGTGCGGGACGAGGGACCTCGCCAGGATCCATCGTATAGGTTATTACCTATGAAAGCCAGATTCCGGACAGCATTGTACTGTAAATGAACGTTAGGATAAGATATGTGCGATGCATACATTTCACGGACCTGTACACCAAGGAAAGTTTTGATTGCATCACGAATGTCCGGTGGTAAAGAGGAGGCATTCCTGTATGCAACAGCCAATCCCCTAACAAACTCGATGTCCCATGCCACCACATCTGGGAGTCCCTCAGGACCTGGCAGACTAGTAGTCTGATTATGGTAGTTTGATAAGATCCCTATCGGATTTGGCCATCCTGTTGTCATGACATCGAAGGTTTTCTGAATAGTTTCCAGCAATCTAGTCATCGATGATGAGTTGAATGTACCAACGCGTTAGAGATCGGACTTACAGCTTGTGCAGATCTTCGTCGTCTTCTAGCACCGCTAGAATCGAAAGTCCTGCAATCACAAACCCAACTGTTGAGGTACCACCTGGCCAAATAACAGAGATATTTCCGCACTCCCCTAATGCAATCGTCTGGTTTATCCTCAAATGGGGAACAAAAGGCTGTTGCATGACAAAGTCTAAGGATGCCCGTGCTGCCGCCACGTAAGTGCTATTCGGGGGTGTTTCCAACTTAGCCATGATCGAGGAGAATCTGGTGCCATGTTAATTGCGACAAGGCCTGAGTTTGCCATGCCATTGACTCACAAGAAAAAATATCTGTAAAGACTTATGTACGAGAGCTATACTAGTATTCACAGGATAAACCACCTACGCAGTTTCATAGACGTCTACAACTGGGCTTTGAAGTAAAACATTCTACATTGGCTTTTATCAATCCAATGATCGTGTTACAGAAGGATTAGACGCACTTGAAACGCGGCACCGCCGAGCGAGTACTTTCCGTTATTTGCAGACGTGCAAGATTGAGGTAGAGAGAAATTTTTTACAAAGGTCCGCCCTGACTGAAGGTCGCTCTCAGAAATGGTATAAGTGTTCATGATGTCCCAGCACTGTTTGGCACGATCCAATAGAACATCATCTCGAGAAGAAAGAAATGTGCGTGCAGCAGTGTATCCCCTTTGACTGTACATTCGTTGATATTCGTTTATCAGCGCGATGAAACCTTAGGGGAAAGGCCATACGTAATCTCGCGAAGATAGGCACTATCGCTAGGTGCGGTATCGGTGCTAGGATTAATTTGGCTCTCAGATGCATTTAATTTTGATATGACTTACACGTACCAACTGAACTGCCGGTATCTCGTAGTTATCGCACTCAGATTGTGTTGGCGTGTTATTATGTTGTAGTTGGCAAGGGCTTCGTAGAAGTATAGTGTATTCGCAACATTCCTATCTATCATGATTGAGAGGTTAGTTCATTGCATCGCTGAGATCGAGAGAATGGTGCTACCATTGGCTATGTCGCCCCAAGAGTTGAGCATATTGACGACCTGACTGAGAGCAGCATTGGCAGCATTGACACGATCTATATGTGTATAGTTGACATTGGCATCCTGTGTATCTAAGTTAGCTTAGCATAGAGGACCGCAACTTGTGATTCATCGTACCCAGAGAGGCGGCGTGTGGAGTATTTGCGCCCTGATATCAGGAACAACGATAACAGAAAGCATAAAAACTGAAAGGAAAAGCATTTCAGAGGCCGAAAAAAATCCTCCCTTACTCGCGACGCAAGTGAGTATATACTAAGACTTGAGCTGATTGAGAGGAGACCCCACTGTTTCCCATGTCAGTGAGAACATCACAGTGGAATTCTGAAGCCCCAGGACCACGTGTTTATACTGGCCCAGATGATCGCAAGAGTGCGATTTAAACAGAGAGATCACCGCTATAATCAACGGGAGACGCTGCAAACAGTCAGCGGTTGAAAGAAGAATCGAATAATTACTCAACATCGAGCGATTTGATCGAAATTTGATCCTCTGCATATTTATATCCCAGTCATCCGACTATTATTCTAGGTCTTGTGGGACGTGGAGCTACTTCAGGATCTATGGCAGGTAAGATGGAATACTGAGAGAAGCGCATTAGGTTCGAGTGTTGTCAAAGTGGGTCCGTACAGTAGTGATTGATTGATCACCCGACAACAGCCTGAGAAGTAGCGAACTTGATGATGGTGTATATTTGTTAAAAAAAGGTTCTATTTGGACCAAGTCACCAAATCGTTGCGTATCTCTGTTCAAAAAATCGACCGGGCGTAGGTGGCTCGGAGAGAGAGAAAGTGTGTGATACATGTAAATGATCAGGAAATGGATTGCAAGAATGCTTGATGGAAAGAAGGGGATGGGCTGTTGAGTTGGATGATCATGATGGAACGCAAAAAAGCAGGAGTGATCAACGAAACAATCGGAACAGAATCGGCTTATCGGACTTTATCGGACCTAAGTATATATCACGTCAACACCTCATGACACTCAGTCTTTGCTTCCTCGGTGCATGCAGAATCGGATTATCGGACCTTATCGGACCTGTCGCGGTAACGTGACACAGCGTGACACAGCGTGACACCCAGTCGCTTCCTCGATGTCTAAGTCTTTGCGATGTTTGCATCTGACATTCCAAGAACGATCTTCAACTCGTCACAGAGAGGGTACCGAACTGCACTGAAATACCCAGAATATGCGTGCGGAGGCGCTGGACTTGGCCAGTAACAGAGGGTATGTCTGACGCCCAACTGACGCCACTATTTTGTAGCTGTATCGAAACTGACTCGGACTTGGCTAGTAAGTAAGTAGTTACCGATCCCTTTTGGAAGGCTTATCCTCTTGGATATGTGAATAAAACCTGTTGTGTTCCGTTTATGGAGCTCAACAGCCAGCATTCGATTACTTACAGTAACGCTTAGTATTCAGATTACCAGACGCCATCACGACTCCGAGGCCTCCGAGTTGAGACACATGAGTCGTTGGATGCGTTTTGGCCCCAGCCAGGGCCCAGCGGCTTATCACCACAACGAGAGTTATTTCCGTCGATGAATCGATGACGGTCAATTGATTTGGTAAAGTGATCGCATCGACCCGAGGTTTTCAACTTTCAACAGGAATCCCAGGCTATCCCAGGTTGCGAAATAGAGTGTACATCAGAAGTGAAAGAATGGTTATGACATACGAAGAAGTGAAGAAATATGCCAGACTCGGCCGATACCTTTCCGTAGGATGTACGTACCCGATGCGATTTCATGCACTGTCCCACCAGCGCATAGCCTTGGTGGCTTCATGTCTGGGAAATTTCTTCGCCACAGCCGTTCGCAAGATTATCGATATGATCGAGAACAGGATACTACAGAGGACACTGATCATAAAACTAGCGCGTGAATATTCATAACGAAAAGTAAAAGGTTACATTATAGTACAAGCCGAGTCTGGATCGTTTATTGGCTTCGATAATCTGGCGGACTGTCGCTGTCTTCAGCATGCGGGGTGCTCACCGCTGGCGGTGATTCGGCGGGACGCTCGCCTAGAGATGCGTGATCAGCCACCGGTTCCTTATTGACGTTCTGGTCTCCCGACAATGGCCGTTCCTTCGTGTCCTGAAGGGGTGATTCACGGTGTGCTTCCGGATCCCACTCAAACGGAGTGACTTCAGTGTTGGGGCCAACAAAGATGGAAGGACTTGGGAATAAGTGAGATGGAGAACTTTGGGTCGTGTGACTATCGGCTGATTGACGGCGGAGATGGCGGCGGTAGAAGAAGGCGGCGAGAGCGATCAAAATGACCAGGAATAGAACGCCTCCAACAATGCTCCCCGCGAGAGTTGCGACAGGTACCCGTGATGAGGATGAAGTAGGTGGTGGCACTGCCAGTGGTTCATCGAATATATCAATTCCATCGATGAGAACTTGTGCCGCAAAAGATTGATTTACGACGTCAAACGAAGGCGAATATGTGCGGGACGAAGGATCTTGCCAGGATCCATCGTACAGGTTATCACCTATGGAAGCCAGTTTACGGACAGCATTGTACTGCAAATGAATATCAGGATGATATATGGATTGCATGCACCGCACGGACCTGTACACCGAGGAAGGTTTTAATTGCACCACGAATGTCTGATGGTAAGGAGGTGGCGTTCCTATACGCAACAGCCAACCCTCTGACAAACTCGATATCCCGTGCCACCACATCCGGGAGCACCTCGGGAATTTGTGAAGTACTCTGATTTTTGTAGTTTAGCAATATCCCCTTTGCATTTGGCCACCCTAATCCAGTCTGATCAAAGGTTCGCTGAATCGTTTCCAGCAATCTAATCACTAACGATAAGTTGAGCGCACAAACACAAGGGAAATCACACTTACAGCTTATACAAGTCTTCATCATTTCCAAGCACCGCCAGAAGAGAAAGCCCTTCGATCACAAAACCAACAGTCGAGGTACCTCCTGGCCAAAGAAGAGAGATATTTCCACAAAACCCTGCGGTAATAACGGCGGTCACCCCTAATCGAGGTACGAAAGGCTGCTGCATTAGAAAGTCTAAGGATGCCCGTGCTGCCGACACATAAGTGCTATTTGGAGGTGTTTCTGCGCTGGCCAGTATCGAGGAAAGTCTGGTGCCATGTTATTGATGATAAGGCCTGAACTTGCCATCGACTCACAGGAAAAAGTATCTATGCAATGTTTATGAGATCAATATCATCATATTACGGGAGGAACCACCTACCCAGTTTCATAGATGTCTATAACTGAGCTTTCACGTGAAGCGTTCTACATTGACTTCATCAGTTCAATGACCTCCCAGAAAGGTTAAACATACTTGAAACACCGCACCGCCAAGTGAGTAATTTCCACTTGTCGATGATCCGCAAGTTCGAGGTAGAGAGAAATTTCTCCCAGAGGTCCGCCCCGATTGAAGGTCGCTGTCAGAAATGGTATATATGTTCATAATGTCCCAATACTCTTTGGCCTTATCCAGGAGATAATCATCTCCAAGAGAAAGATATGCACGCGTAGCCGTGTATCCCCCTTGACTGTTCATTGATCAGTATTGGTTTCTCAGCACGACGGAATCCTAGGAGATGCCATACATGATGTCGCGAACAAAGCCAACAGGACGACCAGTGCTGAGATCACCGTAAGTCTCGGATCCAGTCAAATTTAATATTCACATACCTGTCAAAATTCACCCCAAGCTGGCGGAAGTAAGCCATGGTCGTTTCACTCAGGTTTTGCTGGTGTGTCATTATGTTGAAGTTGGCAAGAGCTTCGTAGAAGTGCAGTGTATGTGCGACTTCCACGTCTATTATTGATTCAGAGGTCAGTCCATTGCATCGTCGAGATCAAAAAACAGTGCCACCAGTAGATATTATGCCAGAAAGGTCGAGCCTATTGACGACCTGACTGAGAGCAGCATCGGCAGCGTTGACACGATCGGAATGTGAGGAAGTGACATTGGTATCCTTTGTTTCTAAGTTAGCTTAGCATAAAAGACCACAATATGGGATTCTTCGTACCCAGAGAGGTGTTGTATGCAGTATCTGCGCCTGGATAACGGAAAAAGCGAAAGCGAACAGCACCCTAGCAATCGAAAGGAAGAGCATTTCAGAGACCAAAAGAAGCCTTTCCTTACTCGCGACACGAGTGACTATATACTTGAGCTGATCGCAAGGATTTTCCCATGTGTTCCCATGTCAGTGAGAGCATCAAACAGTGGAATTTGGAGTGAAGCCCCAGGACCACGCGTTTATACTAGCCCAGGTGATTGCAGTCGTAATCAACGGGGGAAGCTGCTATAATACATGAAAGTAGTCAGCGGTTGAAAACAGAGTTGGATGATTACTCAACGTCGAGCGATTTGATCCTCTGTACATTTATACTCCAGTCATCCGACTATGATGCTAGGTCTTGTGAGATGTGGAGCTACTTCAGGATTCATGGCAGGTAAGATGGAATACCGAGAGAAGCGCATTATGTTCGAGTGTTGTCAAAGTGGGACAACAGCCTGAGGAGTAGCGAACTTGAAGAGGATGCATATTGTCAAAAAAAAAGGTTCTATTCGGACCAAATTGTCGCGTATCTCTGTCCAAAAAACCGACTGGGCGTAAGTGTCTCGGAGAGAGAGACAGTGTGTGATAGATGTAAAGGACCAGGAAATGGATCGCTTGATTGCTTGATGGCAAGAAGGGATGGGCTGTTGAGTTGGATGATGGAACGCAAAAAAGCAGGAGACCGTGTTATGTAAACAATCGGAACAGAATCGGCGGACCTTATCGGACCTATCACGTCAACACCTCGTGACGACACTCAGTCTTTGGCATTTGCTTCCTCGGTGTCTGCATCCGTCATCTCATCAAAGAACGGTACTGAGCTGCACTGGGATATTCAGAACGTGTGTGCGTGGTTCGATATTTCTTGATTCTGCACAAGGGATTGGACAAGCTTCAAGGCCTAAGGGATCTTTATTTGCAAGGCCTGTCCTCTTGGGTATGTGAATCAAGCCTGTTGTTTTCCGATTGTTAAGCTCAACAGCCAGCCGATTAATGTTGCCAGGAACCGTCGTGACATGGTGCTGATGGGCTCTTCTTGAGACGTGTGGGCATGACGTTCCGCTGTATCCAGATTCCTCCGGACGACCAAAGGAACGGGTGCTGGGCTACGAACTGAATAGTGCGTCTCAATATCGGAGTCGACTTCTATTCCTTTTTTTACGCTAAAATCAAAATGTATATAATTGGAACCCAGGTCTTCACAAAAAGATGCGTTGATGATGATGTAGGCGCTATGTGGGTCCCAGAGGATCCAAAGTTATGGCTCATCTAACGGACACGGGGGCGATATCGGCTAGAGGTCTGATATCTGAGCGCTGAGCGGCAACTCGGAATGTCGTGAGCATGCCTTCCTTCATACCTTCACTATTGTCAACAGCTGCAGTCTGTCTCGCCGCCACATTTCTTTTTCTGCGACGAAGCTACGACAACAGTCTACCTCCTGGTCCTATAGGGCTTCCATTCCTCGGTAATGTGCTTGATCTCACTCGAGACGCTCCATGGAAAACGTACAAACGGTGGGGAGAGCAATATGGTGCGTTATCGTCTATGTTCATATGATGACACGTCTTTTGATACTTCACCAGGCTCTCTGTTCACTTTCCGCATTATTGGGCGTGCTGTGCTGGTCATCAATTCCTTGCAAGACTGCCGCGAGCTCCTAGAGAAGCGCTCGCACATTTACTCCGACCGACCGCATATCGAGATGCTGAGCAAGATGGGATGGGATTTCAATCTTGTGTTCATACCCTATCACGACAAACGTTTCCCGAAATATCGTCGAGCTGTCGTCCGCGGGATAGGTTCCGCGTCAAATCCGAGCACTAGGCCAATAGTTAGCGAAAGATGTAATGTGCTTCTCTTACAGCTATTTGAGGCGCCTAGCTCTTTCGAAACCCATCTACGCGAGTAAGTCGTCGGATTTTTTGTATCTTGACTGAGGCTTTACTCATTTCGGATTGACAGCTACACTGGATCAGTACTCCTTCAACGGCTCTTCGGTTTTACAGATTATAGGAGGCACAGGTCGTTCATTCACAACACAGTGATGCCTGCAGTCGAAGGCGCATCGGGTCTATCATTTTTTGGGGCACAAATCCTTTTTGCGTTTCCTTGGCGTGAGCAATGAACGTTAACACCGGGTGACAATGTGATTTACTGAACAATACAGTCGGGAACTTACCTTCATGGGTACCTGGTATTAAATTCCTGAAAGATGCCCGAGATCAACTTTTGCTTGTCGAGAGAATTATGCAAGAGCCTGTGGACGAAGTAAAAACCCAAATGGTATACTGTGGCAACGTCTATGTGATTATATAGCTGATATTTCTTGCTAGCAGGCTCAAACTAGTAGCTCAACGGCACAATCGTGGGCACGGGACTTGTTACAGTCAGCTGAACGTGGAGACGATCCGAATGCTCTATCTGAGCGCGAAATTAGAGAGGTTACTTCCACTGCTATCACTGGTGAGCCTCTTGCTCGAGCCTTGTCCTAAAAGCCCTGACCTGACACGTGTTGCATTTAGGCGGGATTGACACTGTAATTAAGCTGCTGATTTGCGATAACTGCAAAGCCTGACCCAATCTTATCATAGACAACATCCGCCCTCAAGACGATGATTCTAGCTATGTTAACATATCCCGATGTTCAAAAACGGGCACAAGAAGAGATCGATGCCGTGACTGGTTATGACCGACTCCCCGACTTCAGCGACTTGTCCCAATTACCATATGTCATTGCGATGTGTAAGGAGGTGCTTAGATGGAGTCCACCTCTTCCGGTTGGTAAGTTAGCATTGGTAACTGGCCCACAAATGTTGAAGCTGACGCGCTATTGAAAGCATCTCACAATACGTCGAGCGCAGATCAGTTCCAAGGTCATGTCATCCCAAAAGGTATCTGCCAAAACCGTGTTAGGTAGCTCGGTTGATTCATTCGATCACAGATACAACAGTAGCCGTCAATTTATGGTAAGCTTAATCTATACAATACGTTCGGCCACTCGAAATATTTGGTTGCCAGGGCTATGTCTCGCGATTCGACGTTTTTCAAAGACCCAGAAAAGTTCCTACCCGATCGTTACCTTGAAGAGAATGAAGATCTCTCTCTTTCTTGGGGACTCGGGCGAAGGTATCGGTCCGCTTGATTCTTGAAATCCAGTACAACTAAAGAGCATCTAGATCATGTCCTGGGCGAAACCTCGCCGAATCGATGCTTTATTTAGCAGCCGCCCGAATTCTGGCGGTATACGATATTCGGAAGCAGCGAGCACCAGATGGGAAAGAGCTGGTTGTAAATCCCGAATTCGTTTCACAGGGTATTCTACTGTGCGTAAATCACTCGCCTGCTGGGATACTGACTGACGCAAAGCTTCCAGCCAACCAAAGTCGTTCCGGTGTTCTTTTGTTACACGATCAAAGGACGCAAAAGCATTGGTCGAGAAGCTCATTGAGGCTCGTGGGGATGTGTTCTGATAGCTAACTACGTCCATCCAATTGAAGTGTTCATAGTACTTCCATTGGGGCTGAGTGCTTCACCCCAGCCTACGGTTCACAGGCGAGATGGCCGAGCGGTCTAAGGCGCCAGACTAAGGATCAGGACGATTCACGTCCTTGTAATCTGGTCCGAAAGGGCGTGGGTTCGAATCCCACTCTCGTCAGCTCTGCGAGCAGTCCTTTTTGAAATTTTGAATACTCTGAGCGTTGTTCTGAGTAGAGATAAAATACGGTTTCCAATCTCCCGGAATCCGCACTCCCGCTCCGAGCCCAGATCCCTAGGTATGGGAATTTTCACGTGACATTCTCAATGCCCATCGCTCCTGGATTTTGGCAGAATCCAGATTCCTTGTATCCCAACCATCAACATTTCCTTTGCATCTGCCCCGTGTTCTCACTCCCAGAACATTCTATATCCAACGTTGACACCGAATAGCCTGGGGACCAGTTAAGATGTTGATTAAGGTCTTGTTCAATTCGCCAGATCATCACAATGCCCTTTTCATGCCCCTTTTTTTTTAGCACATTTGAGGCTTTTCATCTTGAATTCCGACCCCGTGCAAGATGCTAAAATCGGATGGCCAGACAGAAAGTCGAAAGACAGTATCATGAAGCTTCCCGAATCGTTTCCTTCATATCATCGCGGTGGTTTTCTTGCACACCATTTCGATGCCTAATACCGTGATAATGATAATACAACTTGAGGTATGTACGTATTGTTGCTCTCCATCAGCAAACCAAACAGAGCTGACTTCCTTTCAGGCCTTTACGTTCCTCAGCCAATAATCTATTCACAAATACACTCTCCGCCACACAAACAGGTCGCCGGCACTACGGTAAAACCTCTATGCCGAGTTCCCCCCAACCGCCGTTGATACGATACTGTCGCTCTAACCGCCGGAATCAAAGGGTTGCTGCTACCGCAGTCCAGGGGTCTGAAGTTGTCGGCATGCTTGCCAGTGATACACATCAACGTTGAAGGAGGTACTACGGCAAAACATCTCGCTGAGTGCTATAAAGGTACGTTCTGTGAATCATCGGTGCTTGCATCCAGACATGCTTACCGTTCTCGAGCTCTCTCCTACTTTTCAGTTGCTCCTGCAATTCGTCGGTTGCAGTATCTCCCTGGTTTTCATCGTTCCCCTTCTCGTCAACCTTTCCCACCTTTTTTCTCTTTCTCATCGAAATCTTCCCGGCCCGCCGAGCTCTGGTTTCCTAAGGGGCAATCTGCAGGAGATATTTGATGCTGTGCGTTTTCTTGTTGCATACGATCTACTCCATACTAAGCTATTCGACACCCAGGAGGATGCATCGATATTTGTCCGGTGGGTCGAGCAGTACGGACGAGTTTACAGACGAACGACATTCTTTGGGGTGAGCATTTCGATAAACACCCACGCCATACTTGTTCTAACCTGGATGATGCTTCAGCGACCTGAGATTGTGATCTCAGATTTAAAGGGCGTTACGCACATTCTCCAAAACCATTATGACTATATCAAGTCGGATTCGTTGCGTTACCTTTGAGCCGTGTAACTGGTTTTGGTACGTGTCGTCGGGGATTGTAAGGGATGATACTCAGATTATGCCACTGCCACAGGTATTCTTGTTGTTGAACAAGATGAACATAAGAAACAGGTATGTAGTCCATGTGTCATCTGAAGCGGTTCAGAGTCCTGACCTTATTTATCCCTTCATAGCGAAGAATCATGGTGCGACGAATGTCGTTCGGTTTTCAATGGCCTGTGTCTTACATTGAATCTCTAGAACCCTGCTTTCGGTCCCGCTCAAATACGTGCCTTGACCAAGATATTCGTGGACAAATCCATTGAAGTACGCGTTCGTTTCTCAAATAGTGACATAATATTGAAGAGTCGATTTTAGCTTCGCGACGCCTGGGTCAACACAATCGAGAATGACTCCGGCGTGGGTCGCGTCGATGCACTGATGTGGTTGACCCGGATGACCCTGGATGTAATTGGTCAAGCAGGTCGGTTTTGTTGAACGTTCCTTGCTCCTCCTATCACTAATAGAGTCTAGGTTTCAACTATAACTTTCAAGCACTCCAAGGCGAGCCGAACGAGCTCAACGTTGCATTCTCGCACATTTTTGAAAGTGGCAGCAGTCAAATGGACTTGCCAGTCTTATTGAAGTTGTTCTTCCCGATCTTGCGTTTCCTGGTAAGCCGCTTTCGTGGCCTTTGTCCATTCCCGCCTGTTGATACGGAGAGATACAGCCCGAAACGAATGGAGCGATACGAAAAGCTCAGGCGACAATGTCCCGTATAGGAAAGCGTTTACTATCCGATGCAAAGGCAACAGACGAGAAGAATGCCAAGGATTTGCTCTCGCTACTGGTCAGCTCCAACAAGAGCAAGGATCTCGCAGAAAATCAGCGGCTGACTGACGACAAGATCCTCGCTCGTGCGTGTCACGATTCACTTTTTACTGCTCCTACTCATGCTATGTTGTAGAGGTACCCACGTTCCTAGCTGCAGGCCACGAGACCACTAGGTATTTCGCTCCACTCGTCAGTTCAATTATTCGCTCAATCAGTTCGCAGTACCGCGACCACTTGGGCGTTGCTAGCCTTGACGGACAATGTTGAAGCTCAAACCAAACTTCGGGAAGAGACACTATCGGTTTCAACAGATATGCCTACGATGGAACAGCTCAATGCACTTCCGTATCTGGATGCCGTCGTTCGTGAAGCGCTTCGTCTATACGCCCCTGTTTCAGAAACCAGTAGAGTTCTTGCAAAGGACGATGTGATTCCCTTGGGTGAACCCTTTACGGATAAGAATGGTGTCGTTCATCACGAAGTGAGGTACGTCACCTTGTTGTCGAACGCTGCAGTGGATATGCTGACTTTGAGGCAGAGCCAAGAAGGGTCAAGAGTTCATTGTATCTATTGCTGCGCTCAACCGCGATAAGACGTTGTGGGGCGACGATGCTGATGATTTCAAGTATGTGACCAGTCTTCTTCGCATCTTACCTTGGACGACATTGCTCATTCCATTGACAGACCCGAACGCTGGGAGAAGATCCCGGAGGCGGTTTCCAGTATTCCGGGTGTCACGAACAATATAATGACATTCCTTGGGGGTGCTCATGCCTGCATTGGTTGGCGATTCTCCATCATCGAGTGAGTGGACTTCTCTGCTGCGTGGGATATCTGGGCAGGCTCATACCTAATGTTCACCTTCAGGATGAAAGCGTTACTATTTGTGCTCGTCAGGTCCTTTGAATTCGAGTTGGAGGTTCCCCGAAAAGACGTGCTCAATAAGAAAGGATTCCCTGTCCAGCGACCAATGGTAAAGGGAGAAAATAAACTGCCATTGCTGATTCGGACAGTTATTATCTAAAGATTCTAATACGTATCATAGAAGGGTCACAATAAACTGGACTCATGCTACAATATCGCCAATACGCCGCGGCGCCCAACAGCCTGACAGGTCAACTCGGCAGTAGCGCTATTGACAACTACGTAGCAGTAGGAAACCGTACGAGGAACAAGGGCGAGATGGCCGAGCGGTCTAAGGCGCCAGACTAAGGACCAGGACGATTATCGTTCCTCTCTGCTCAGTTCAGTCTGAGTAATCTGGTCCGAAAGGGCGTGGGTTCGAATCCCACTCTCGTCAACGCAGTCCTACTTTTTTGTTTCACGCAAGGGATTCTTGAAGCTTGAAGCTTGAAGCATTATGGATTTGGCGACGATAGTTATCAGTAATTTGGCAATGGTAAGGGAAACGATGACGCGTCCACCCGTCGGAACGTTACTCCAACTTGAAGCGCCCGAAACTCGAGTTGACTTCATCCCATCATGATCATTTACACTCCCGGTACCACGCTCTTCAAGTTCTAATTCATCCAACTGCCTCTCTTCTACATCCGCGTTCCCGTTCAATCTCAAATTACCTGCTCTTCGAATGGCCACTAGAAACTCTAGCTCTAAGACTAGATTAGAACTACGGACTTGTTTGCCCGCATTGATTTCTATCAATTCAGCTCGTGGCTGAGTGACTGGTTGCTCGAGATCCTTTTGACAGGGCCTCAACAAGGCCTGCTGGGAAGATTTGGATTGGTGATCCGGCAAAGAATGTCCGTGAGTACCTCGCTCAGTTTCAGCTTCATGCCTGTTCCTTGATTGGATGCATATCACCACAGGGCTGCGATTCATTGCTAGTATAAAAGAAAAGTGACAAGCCTGCGTCAAGAAGGGTCGCACAAAACCAACATTTTAGGCTCTCGACAAATGATACAAGCACGCCTTCTCATCCTCTCAGCCTTCACCGCTCTCGCAGCTGCCTATCCCTTCCAGCTCCAACCGTCAGGAGGTCGCGATGAAAATGCATATTGCATTGTCGCTTCGGAGGACCGAGATGGGGCACCCGTCGTTATCCAAGAATGCAGAACTGCCGCTTATGACAATAGAGCTTGGAGAGTTCAACTACCCGACAAGTTCGAAAAAGGGCCTGCGCCTATTGCGATCTTTGAGAACAAGGTTCGTCAGGGTTTCTCCTGTTCTGATTCGCGGGGATTAATAGCACGACATTCTAGTGCTTGGACGTCACAGGCGGCGACAAGGTTGACGGAACGAAACTTCAAATCTGGACTTGCGATTCTGTCAACCCTAATCAACAATGGATATCGACAACTGCCAATACCTTCAGGTCGGTTGATTCAAACAAGTGTATCGATCTCACCGATGGATCCATGGCGAACGGCAACCAGCTTCAAATCTGGGAATGTGACGATCGCAACTCTAACCAGAGGTTCTTCGGCATCACAGCTGAAGGAACTGCTCATGCTGTCTACATCGAAGCTGGTAAACCCGAATGTACGTATCCAGCCCATTTTGGCGTTCGCTAAATCGAAACTGACCATTGCAATCTCTAGCCAACGTCGACCGACCCGTTATGGTAGCCACCTCTAATGCTGACGGTGCTCCCGTCGCTCTCGCCACCCACAACGACTTCACGGGATTGTACCCTGATGGTAACCAAACCTGGGTTATGCAAGACTTTCCCTGGCCAGGCCCAATCAGGACGTATGATGGCACCAAGTGTCTTGACGTCCCCAATGGTAACGATGTCAACGGTCAAAAAGTGCAGCTCTGGTCTTGCGTGGAGGGAAGCGCCAACCAGCAATGGGTACAGTCAAGCGGCATAATTCAGTGGTCTGGACATAACAAGTGTCTGGAGATTGTGGATGGTAAACAAGAGCCTGGGGGTGAGGTGCGTTGTGGTCTTTCTTTTTCTTTTTGTCGCGGTACTGCAGGCTGATTCGGAATGGTTTTGATAGATTGAAATCTGGGAATGTAGTGGTAATAGCTTAAACTGGAACCAAATCTTTGTTGCGTTCCAAATTTAAGGCCAGAGTTAATTAACACGGACACGGACTTGTGGATAGCGATGTTCGAGTTGTCGGTCTTTGGGTACCTACACGTCGGTTCTTTTGCGGTAGTAGTTTATTGATCTATTGCATTGTCATGGTAATATACGCTTGTAATGGTGCACTTTATCGTACAGCCTGAGAATCAATTTTCGGTCTACTTATGCTGGACAACATCTAACGATGGATTTCCGATACATTCAAACTTGAAGTAATACACGATGGTAAGACAAGAAAGATGGTAGCAATGGAGCGATGGGTGAACATGTATAGGTAACGGGGAAAGCAAGTGCGAACGATAGATATCATGACGGGTAACGAGATTATGTGGGGTATCAATGACAATTTGAATGAGGATGCAAAGGCGGACGGAAAGACGAAACAGACAAAGGGATACGTCTTTAATAACGAAGAGTAAGACATGGATGGAGCGATGAGTGAGCATGTACAGGTAACGATAACAGCGAAAGCAAGGTGAAGTATGATGGGTAGGTTAGGATATGGGTAACGAAATCGTGAGGGGTATCAGTGAGGCTCGTAAAGGCGCATGGGGAGAAGATGAAAACTCGGCGGTAAAAGAATCTCGAATATAAATGATAGCGATGAATGGGGGACAAAACCTCTCACTTGCGCAACCGTGGACATCGTCCTCCATTCCTCTCCCGAGCCTGCAGATGCCTGTTCAACGTAAAATTGTCCCTCGCGGACTTGCCACAATACTGGCACAGGAAGCTCGACCCAAAGTGACTCTTGACATGCCTGAATAGAGTTGAGAGGTCACTAAAGTGACGTCCATCCTTTGCGGCATCGCACTGGTCAGCGGGCCAGGGGCATTGGAGGGTTGAATCACAGTTATGGTGCGATTTGAGATGGCGACGGAGTCTCTTTTCGAGTAAGGAGTGACCAAGTGAGATGCCGCAGATGCAGAAGAATGTGGAGGAGCTGGTGGGACTGATGAGGAAAGAGATATATACTGAATGTTAGCCTGGGAGTTGATATATGGAGTAGATCTTCTCGTACCTTGCACCTTCCAAGATATCTGGAGTGGTGGCAGCACTGATGTCCGTGTATGGACTAGTGACACGGCGTAGGCTATTAACGGGCGGCTGTTCGATGAAGGTCAAATGAGCCTTGGGCTGAGGCATGGCTGGAGCCGGCATCGAAGGTCTGGTAAAAAGAATCTTTAGTCCGTTAGAATTAGCGAAAGGCGAATAGATTTACAGCCTGTAATCTTGCAACGCAGCGGTGTTATCATATAACTGGGTTGAGGCCTCCGGCGGTGGAGAGAAAAGGTTAAGATCGGAGAAGTCGGTCGGGGGGATGTAGGAGGAATCGTAGATTGTTGTTGGATCGTTTATAAGCCCGCATTCTCCTTGTTGAAACATATCATTCAAAATATGTTGGAACTCAATGAATGCTGGGTCACTATAATTAAATCCAACAAGATCGACGTCAAGGACGTCGACGTTAGAAGGTGCCGAAACAATCCTTGTTTGCGATGACAAGGATGAGAAGTAGTACAGAATGATCGGAGTAAGACACTCACTTGTCTTCGTACGCCATAATGCTGAAATCTGAGGAGGTGAATACAGCGTCGAATGAGGGGGTGAAAGAAAGAGGTGAAGCAACGAAGAAATCGCGGCGTGACAGTTATGGGGCTGCCTGTGTAATCACGTTACCGTGATTGAAAGAGTCACACTTTCACCGAATGTGGAGGACAATAGTGGGCCACGGCTCGAAAACATGGACACACAGACCACACAGTCCATTCTCGGCATAATGTCCGAGAACAAGTCACGCGTCATAAGCAGCACTTTCGCCCGACAGCGACATCGTTAACTTCACCTGGAGGCTGGAGCATTTCACCTCTGGGTAAGGCCATAAGTCCATCCCTGTCGCGACTATGTATCTGGATAACCAAACTTCGCCAATGATATCTCCGTCCCAGAAACCTGTTGATTGGCGAGCCGGCTTAGAAGCGTGTAGGACTGGGAAGTTTCCACGAAATCTAGATAGGAAGACCGTTGGGTCCTAGCATGGAGTAGCTCCGTAATGCTGCATGTGCAATGGTATCAGCTTCAAAGAGGTGCGGTGCCTTGGCCTTGCACAGTACCCAAGTTGGTAATGCCATGTTTCCGAACTCAGCAACATTATACGACAGGATGTAGACGGAGATCGTTCAGCCGGAGGACCTGCTGCCATAGCCTGAATTCACAGGGTTTTTTGCTGCAGCCCGTGTCGTATAGCGATGCGAAACTTGGATATTAGGCAGCAGAAAAGGTATATCTGAGTTTCCAAGACTTGCGCTAGATTTACAGATCCCAGCTCTAGAATTCTCGTCGTAATAGAATGCTATTTTCAGCAATGCGTCAGCACAGTAGCCCCACAAGCAGAAGCGGCAACATGAATCTCACTTCCTGTGCCGAAAAGACACCAAATACGTCCTAGATGCCCACAACATGATCTCCAACTCCCACCTCCCCCCTACTAGCTCGTTCTGGAGTCGAGGTAGACTGCGTTTTCTGCTTCCAAGGTTTTGTTGAATGTCGGAGCGGGCAATAATGACGCCTTTGCATAGGCTTACGACGGAAGTTACCCCTTCACAAGTAGATCTTTCCGAGGGTCATAGACTGTCATAAATCTGCAAGACATATGAGCCACGGCCACCATATTCATATCAAAATACTCGCCGCTAGCCATATCATCTCGGCCTGAGCAGGTTCAACCAATGCCATCGAGAATTTTCACGACTTTAGTGTAAAATCAGAGCTACTCGTTCTCGGAAAGTGATGTTTCCCTGTTCTTGAGCTAGGACCCATGCGAATCTGCTGTGTACAATGAGTGCATTTTTGGCAATGGGAGAAGTGAGCTGGAAGACTAAGAAGCGAAGCGATTTTCGGGGCTACTAGTACCTGTCACCGATGAATCGATGACGCGTAATACTTACATCCGTCGGAGATTCCGGCGGCTGGTGAAGTAAAATCTTAAAGATACATTTAGAGCACAGTTCTACCCAGATTGCCTAGACAGTGAAGGCCATACAGATAACTATCGATACAGAAACTTAAAGGTGCTACAGTCAAAGTCCCCGCAATGCCATCTCTAATTCCCAATCTGCGTCACGCCCGGAATCTAGTTCTAAAATCAGACCCGACAAATGGAGAACTGCAATTAGAACCGAACGTACCTTTAGGATCTTGGAGCTGACCCATGTCCTTGATCTCCATGATAGGATGCCCAAGTGACTGAGCGAACGCCGTCGTGGCAGGATCAAATCCTTTGAACTCTTGCCATCTGCGCACAGCATCGTATATACGATGATTCCACCTCTTGTATACAATGCTGTATTGAGGTTTGAGTTCTGGAGGTGAGCAATTTTCTGTCGCTGCCAAAGTCGTTGGGCCAGTCGGGTCAAATGACCAGTAAAACAAATCGCCTTTCATCCATGCCTCCAAGTCAATTGTACCAGAAGATGTCAACGGTACGGGGCGCACGAAGAGGCAGAACTGAGCCAGCGAGGGATACTCGGGAGAGATGTCTTTTGTTGGGCATATTTCAAGTGTAAGCCGTATGTTGCCACTAAAGATGACTAGGTAAACCGGAAAGCTTAGGAACAGGACGGCAGTTGGACAAACGGAACTCACGATGTCTTTTCCAGTC
This sequence comes from Paramarasmius palmivorus, assembly GCA_037176845.1. Classification (NCBI taxonomy): domain Eukaryota; kingdom Fungi; phylum Basidiomycota; class Agaricomycetes; order Agaricales; family Marasmiaceae; genus Paramarasmius; species Paramarasmius palmivorus. The sequence goes on along the minus strand of JAYKXP010000022.1, from coordinate 501,113 downwards.
GTCTTCCGGGACTTGTAGCTGCGAGAAGATGTTGTGCGCTTGAGATAACCAGTAGACAGACCATTCTTTCTTTGATTTTGGTTCTCTGCAATGCAGTATGAACTCGAGATGTTGTGGCTTGGCTACGTCTTCGACATGGGTGAAGCTAAACCTACTGCAAATCAATATTGATGTAATCGCCTGAGGAGTGGTCAGACGCACCGTATTGTGCCATCTTCGAGCACCTGCGAATGACTTGGATTCTGGCTACAAGGCCAAACGAAGAAATCCCAGTGTACCACCAGCCTGGGGCACATAGCCGCTGTTCTATCTTTCATAGTGGAGAATACCGACCCAGGGAACACTACGAGGTCCTCTTCAGCACGAGGAAGAACAGGATTGAGTTCTCTGGAGAATGTCGCCAGCGCAAAGAGAAAATCTTCGTCGGAAAGATGTTGATCGTGATAACGAAGGAAGTGAACGTCTTCGAATTGATTCATCGTGAGGGTCGGCCCGACTATATTGTCTTTTGCGGCATGTTGATACATGATGTATTCAAAGTCAAGTCTGGGGCCAAGAGGCCCAGCACAGAGGGTGCTCGTTCGAGGTTGGATCCATAGCTCGCAGTCGCTCGCCTGTTGAGGGTGATAGTTATAGATGTTTTGTGGTGAACGACAGTGACAAAACACACCAAACAAATCTCTGTATTCTCCTGGTCTTGTGAGCCTACCACGCGATTCTACAGAGTGTAACAGTTATTGTGACGATCTGTGGGCATTGGATACACCCACATAAGAGAAAAGATATATGTCGAGGAACACCGAATAGCTGTGATGAATTCTAACATTGTTAACAGGAACCAGCGCTGCGATGATTACAGTCAGGAACTATACGCTGGAGACAGAGGATATGAGCGCACCATCATAAAAAATCAGCGCCGGGAGTGCATTCGAGTCATTGTATCCATACAGCTGCGCGACATCCAAGCTTCTGTCGGCGATAGCTGAAGGTTGAGCGTTGACAGAACTGCTAGGCAGGATTGATAATGACTAACTTGATACGGGAAAACCGCAAAAAGTCTTGTTCAAAGGCCTTTAATTGACGAGTCAGATTGGCTGTAAAGATGGTAGATAGAAAGACCCTTAACCTTTCGTGCACTAGATCCACGGTAAGAGACTCGAAGGAATGTTTCGTCGCTTTGTCCGGCGATACGGGCGGTGTGTATGGTTCTATGAGCCAAGTATTCATTTGACTGTGACTTGGGATCTGTAGTTGTCTCTTCAGAAGAAACTAGGTCTAGCAGCTTGATCTTTCCGGTTGGAATTTTGACAAACTAGAAATAAATAGATAAAGACTACATGGATGAAGACCAAGTGACAATCACGCACCTCATCATAGATTTCTGGTTTGCTCTTTTTCCCCTGCGTCCTTGTGTGACGAAGTCTATGAATATTCACATTGTATACGTTTCGCTGATCCCTTCCAATGTTCGTAAATTGCCCTCCTGCAATTGAGAAGTTGGTTGGTGCCTCAAAAAGGGCCATATAGTCGATTTTTAGCCGAGCCTACAAGCAAGGTCGCAGAGGTAGCGGTGAGAGTTCGTTAATAGCGCCAGTGAGCCAGCAACAGAGGCAGGCTGCATGTTGAGTCTTGATCTATGTTACATCAATTAGTTTCAACGGCCTTATGGTCTAGTAGTATGATTCTCGCTTTGGGTGATTGTCCTTGCGAGAGGTCCTGGGTTCAATTCCCAGTGAGGCCCTCTTTTTATGTCACAGGTATCAATATCATTACTGTTACTGGTTAGACAAGATTAGGTTTAGATGTCTCTATTACAAAAAGTTCAAGCTAACCCCCCAAACCCCCTGCAAAGCCACCTTGACTCCCAGCTGGACACACAAGGAAACGAAAGCGGAAATCTGCATCATGAGCGAAGCAGACAGCCCAACGACAAGTGACAAGCACAGATGAATGAAAAGTCCAAGAGTAATGCAAAGATCACCGAGGAGTTTCACTATCACGTCTAGCTCTACGCCAACGGAAAGTTTGAGCACGGACAGACAAGCCGTAACGACAACCTGTGAAAATGTCAACGCGAGTTCGGCTCGATGATAGCAGGTTGACGCACATTAACGAGTCCAACCAAGATCCCAGCAAATGCTTCGATAGACACCGTAACTTCGCTGTTGGCCGCATCCGCGAGAAGCAACTTCAAGTCAACCTGTGCGTCCACATATACTTGGAGCTGAGCATTTGCCTCGACCAGAACATCTTTCATGCCTTTTATGATGGGGGAAACCGTGTCGGGGGTGCACTCGTTTGCAGGAAGGTTCTCTAGTGGGTACACATCAGCACGCAGCATTCCCCAAACAGGCGGAAGGCGACTCACTGAGCTTATCAGCCCAAGGTGCAATCTTGTCCTGAACACCATGGACAAGAACAGGGAGAGGATTCTCTTTGGCTTCGCATTCGCCGCAGCGAGGAACCAGATTTTCGAACGAGAAGGGTGGTGCAACTGGCGAAGCACTGGCAAGGGTTGCAGCTGCGATCGCGGCGACAAAGCAGGATGAGATAGTGCGTAAGGAAGGCATTGTTTTGGATTAAGAGGTGTATGTACTAGGTGAGAACCCGGAGGTAGGAGAAAATGCTTGTTCAGCTGTGAGGAAGACTGGCTGTATGGCAGCAGCATTTATACCTTCGTTCCATGACTGGTCGTTCAGTCCGACGGTGAAGGCGGTCGATGAAACAGTGTATGGGAGATACGTTGCAGCTTCGATGGCGATCGAGAAGAAATGGTGTCTCAAGGTACTGAGCAGGCTGGTATCGTGACTGAATTGTGAGGCAACGAAAGGAATATTCAACGCGCTCAACGTACGGTGTAGAACCCTCAAAAAACCGTCTCCTCGCCCTCCAAGAAACCTTGAGCACACTTGAATCTCATCTTTCCTTCATCAATGAATTGGCGCTGCCATTGGGTGCCTCAAGCTTGTAAGACGTTGAAACCAATGTCGTTGCCACTCCTGCAAACTGTGATCCTTTCAGGACAACCTTGCAAACCAAGCTTTGGTGTGTTGGCTAGAAGGTAGCATGATGAGTCTGACGTCGAAGCACCAGAATATGGTGGGTGGTTGCAGAGAAGGAACAAGCCGCAAATCGCTCTCACGGTCCTGCTTTTGTACGTGCCCATATCTCCGGCGATATACATACTTCTATTCTGCCATATTCTACTCTACATGTGGCCAAGTTGCCAGTTGGTTTTTAACTATGCTACAAATTCGCGTCACTAATACACTAACCGCGCCCACGAAAACCGCCAGAGAACCAGGCATTATCGGAAAAGTACCCAGAGACCTTGTTCGGCTCGACTTGTAGGTGACAGCTCGCCCAAGGGTTCCTTCGTGGGCCCAAGCCAGGAATGAGCTTCGCTCCGGCAAGACGCAGGAGAAGAGATTCACCCAGGGCTTCATCGAGGGTGTATGACTGTTTGCAAGCACTTCAGTAGGACCCACGAAGAAGGCGAGGGAAAGAGGAAAGAACGTACTGTGAAGACAGAAGGTACCCCCTCGTCAACCAGAAGCTCCATAGTATCCTGCCACTCGTCATGAGAGTCTATGGATCCATTATTAAAGGCGATGGCCAAGTCTGGAATGGTGTAGTTTTGGCGATGTTTTTCGTAATACTCGTGGTAACGGCTGAAGGGAGGTCAGTCATCTATTATACAAAAAAGAGCAGACTTTTTGGAACTTTCCAGATCGTTTGTCCCAGACATAAAGTACCATAAAAGGCAAAAAGTGGGGCAAGAACAGCGAAAGCGCAAGAAATTTCTGGAAAAAAATCAGTCTCGGCATCCAGCCGAATCCGATTAATGGAGCAACAGGCAGGTGGAAACTCAACGTTAATTAGTACTCAACAACGGGACCACAGCGGGAGACACTGACCGCAAACGGGCGAAAACAGGAACATATACGACAGGCAGCGTAGCTTTGGGAAAATCAATGCAAAATTACAGCAACCCTGACTTGCCCCCGACAGAGCAAGAAACCAGTACTTGAGAGACGCAACGGAGCACTGACAGCAAATGGGTTTATGACAACCTGAAAGCCGGGCTGCGAAGAGCCGGCGACGAGCAGCGCGGCTTTGGGTTGAGAGTGCACCCCGGCACCGTGCATAGCACGGGTCAGAGTTCTAGTACTATATAAGGCCACGATATAGCAAAATAGTCACTCACTGCGCCTGTACTTCAACTCGCATCGTGCGGTTCTTTTCAGCGCAATCAGAGCATGATCCCATCATCACCGATGTCCCAGGCTTTGGGTTCACCACTGTATCTAAGCCGGGTCCACAGAGGAGGACATGGAGCCTCTGTAGCTCGGGTAGACGATGGATAATTTCCTCGAACATCTGAGCGTACATGGTCTCGTTGCGTGCGGCGCCTAGAACCTGAGAATAAGGATGATACTTAAGTGTAAGACCTTTTGAGATAGTACCAGCTCACCCACATGGATTGTCATCTGTGACTTTTTCGTCCAGCTATCATCTGTTGCGTTTAACAGTTGGAGCGCGTACAGGATCGTCATCGGCATTGACAGACCATCCCCAGCTGAACGCAAGCAGGGTAGTAACGTGATAGGATTCGAAGCCTCTTTCCCGTACTCGTCAATGAAATCCTTGGAAAACTCCTTCAACCAGTTCTTTGGAGGACCTCTAAGCATCTTCCACTCTGGTCTCGATCGCTTTGGTAGCCATCCCAGTGAACGATCATCCTCCGACATGGTTTGGTAAAAGTCGATATCGACGCGGATTTCCTGGTTGAGTTGGCATTGGGTTTTCCCGTCGTAATTGGCGCCGTCAAAGGGTTCTTTAGCGTGTCTCGGGTAGACCGCATCCCAGTGTTCTTGACAGCAATAATAGGTGAGACCACAGTCTGGACATTCCTTGAGTTCGCGTTTATAGGATGTGGGTTCCATTCGAATGATACGGTCTGTTCGAGCACAGGCTATACAGCTCCTCTGCCAGCCGATGAGATTGTTCTCCAGGGGGGTCAGGGGACGTTTGAGGACGTCCTTCAGGTGCATTTGTTCCGTCCTTCCTATCCTTCTACACACCCTGTTCACGTATTCTGCGTCCGTATGGCAGCGATCGTCGATACTGGAGAGTAGCGTCCATCGCGTTCTCGCGTCTTTTTCGAGAGACGCGAGCGCGTTGCAGAGAAATTTGTGATCCTTCCAATCTGCCTATACGTGTATCATGAGACTCAGAATGAATGACAACGCATAGCCATAATACCGAGGCCGAGTATTCACAAACCACCATCATCAATTTTCGGTGGTCGTTTTTCTCGCTTTTTCTTTGCCTCTCTACCTTCTAACTGTACTTCTATCTCTTTAATCGTACCGTATATCGACTATTACGAGCAGTCGTGCTCGCCATTACGGGGATTCGCTGCCTCTGAATCCTTACCAACAATGTCTCACCGCCCTTCAGGTAGCAACAACTTTCAAGATTTAGGAGAAGACGACGGGGAGGACTACATTGCACCCCCCGTATTCGATACATGGATGGATGTGGATGAGGAAAGGGATGAGGAGATGGCAGATGACAGACAAGGAAGTGCGTCGCGGGACGGGGGTCATGCTACCGATAATCTCATTGAGGACGTTGATTCCCCTCGTAATTTCTCCCAATCACCGCACTCCCCATTCCCCACTACACCTGTCCGTCACCCCCGCCCTTACTTTGACGCCGACGAGGTCCGTCGGCGACTTCGTCGTGAGCTGGAGCTGTCAACACATTCTCAGACTCACGGGGATGACCAAGAACAGTCTTCACACCATTCTCAACCGAGATATTCTCAAGCTTTCTTCAATCGGGATTCCTCTTCGTCCACTTCTCGACAACTGGGGTCCTCCTACACTCCCTATGTGCCTTTCGCAGCCCACCCAAACTCGTCCTCTGACCGGGCTTATTCATCGTTCGATAGGGGGTCTCCCCGTCGTTCTCGTGGTCGTTCTCGTGGTCGCGGGTCTCGTGGTAGCGGATCTCGCGGATCTCGTGGTCGAGGACCCCGTGGCGGATCCCGTGGGGTATCCAGAGCCCCGACTAGTGCTCTGGCTCCACCGCCATTGTTCCCTTCCGATTCACTGCTCATCAGGCCTCCGTCCACCCGAGAGTCTGCAGCGGCGTCTCGGACGCGCGTGGATGGTAACTGCATTCGACTTGAAAACCGAATCAACACTGTGCGCTCGGAATTTCAGTCAGAATTGAACGAAGAGTTGAACGCGTTCCGTCATGGTGTGACGTCTGACATTCGGGATTATCTTGGATCGTTATCACAAGGAGTGTTGCACCCGCAGTCAGGCGTTCCTCAGGATCAACAATCCCTACAGTCTCGGTCTGCCCCTACTGTGGAATCCGGGGATGCTGCGAGTCGTCGTAGTACGGAGGCTCCTGTGGCGACTTCCTCCCGTGTCAGAGTGGAGGATCTGCCGTCTCACCGACACCCTGATCCGCAAACTCAACATTTAGTGCCACTACCGACATCGTCTCAGGCTAGAATGGAAGAACGGCCCTCAACGGAGGATATCGGTCGCATAGTGTTGGATGCTCTGTATGCCGCTGTAGCAAACCTCTCCTCACCGGCATCGCTTCGTGCGAATGGGGAGCTGGCGTCACCGACACAGCAAATCTCATCGGCTTCTCCTCTGCAGCAACAGAGTGATTCTTCTCTGGCTCAGTCATCACCAACACAGCCTGGCTCATCACAAGAGGACGCTCTGCAATATGCGGATTCTCATCGGCCCCTTCTGGATCGTATCAGTTCCCCGCCGTCGGAGCCTACGAGTATGTCCCCTGTTGTCTGGTTGGGCCCATACGAGGATCGATTCCCTGGAAATTTTGAGGAGGCGCGTTCCCTGCTAGCACAATGGTCTGGAGATATCGTTGTCGAATCTCAAGCAGCCGTCCCTATTCCACGTTTTGTTTATGTAAGAAATGGTGGCCGTTATCTGCGATTAGTCTTCTGTACAGCTGAAGATACTGCAGACCCTGTAAACGCAGAATGGTTTATGGAGATGTGGAACTCTTGGGCACCTGTATCTCTTCCTGATTTAGAGGGAGTCCGAGCTGTGCGTGAAAACCCCGACCACGACTCCCAAGATCATGTACCTACTGTTTCGAATGATATGAATGCTTCTCGTGCACCGTATTCACTGGTCAGCTGGAATATCGATGGAAATTTTGAATGGGGCATGCTTCATGATGATTTCCGTCAGCTACTGTTGAGTGCTGATGTGATTCTCATTCAAGAGACTCATCACTATGAATACGAAGAAGCTATTCCACCTGAAGGATTTCTTGCGTTTTCTTGCCCACGCGCATCAAACGATCTCACTCCGCCGTGGGGTGGAGTTGCGACCTTTGTGCGCCCGCACTTGAAACCGATTTACCGAGAGGAATTTTCCGGGCCTGATTTTATTGGAATTGAGATTGGTGGCATTATCATCTTTAACGTTTATATACTGCCACACCACACCTACTCTGACTGGACTAAGTGGACAGATGTCCACCCTTTCACGGCCCTTGAGCAGGCGATTGCGTTGGCAACAGAGCTTGGCATGGCTTATATAATCTGCGGTGATATTAATGCTCGCACTGGATCCCGTTGCCCAGATGGTATTGGCCATCCTCGTCGCTCTTCTGCAGACTGGATTACGGACACAAGGGGTCGTTCCCTGCTGGAAATTGCACAGGCTCACAAGCTAGTTATACTGAATGGGTCTGAGACAATCCCGGGCACTCATTCCTCTTGGACTTATTGCAAAGCCAAGACGGACAAGGTAACAGGAGAACCGTATAAGGTTCGCTCAGTTATCGACTATGCTATTTCATCCACCTTGTGCCTGCCATTCATACAGTCATTGACAGTATCTGAGGAGACCCCGTGGTCTGATCATAACTTTCTCTGTCTGGAACTTATCTTCCCAGGGCTCAACGTCTTACCTGCACCTCCTCATCAGAAAAGAAAGAAGGAGCGAGTTGAGATGCCTTTGGTGACACACCTTGACCACATGTTCCACGCGCTCATACATTCTGAGCAATTACTGCTGGACGAAGAACTAGATCATTTATATGGTCGAGCCATTTCATCGCCTACATTTCCCATCAAAGTGTACTCTGATGGCTCATGTATCACAGAGGGACGATCTGCGTCGGCAGGTTCTGGCATTTACTTTGGGCCTGGAAACCCTAAAAATCTTGCATTACGTGCTACTGGTCACCAGACCAACAACTGTGGTGAACTGTATGCGATTCTAGCTATTCTTCATACAGTACCGGGAACCCGGGCTCTGGAAATTTACACGGATTCGCATTATGTGATTCGTTCTTTGGTAGAATGGGCACCTATGCATGCGAAATGTGGCTGGGCTGTACCAAATGGTCAGTTGATCCACTGTATCGCTACTGGAATTGAGAGTCGTTGTGCGCCGATTGCGTTCCGTTGGGTTCGTGGTCACTCTGGAAACATTCATAATGAAAATGCTGATGCTTTGGCACTTGAGGGGGCCTATAAAGCATTGCCTATTCCAAACTCAGATTTAGATTTCATGTCGAAATGTTTTCCACCGCGTTTTATCCCGGGACAGGAGGTTGACACTGTCCCCAAGGTATCGACAGATTTGCCACCACTAGTACAAGAGGTGTCTGGAGAGTCAAGGTTATCAAGAAATGCTTATCGTTCTGTGTCCTTTGCTCACGGTGCTGCTCACCGGGGTCGATCCTTCAAACGAAAAGTTCAAAGGGACATTCAACAACGTCTTTTAGAAGCTTCTGAGAAGTCTCAGACATTCTGGCGTCTCTACAAGAAGCTTCGGTATCCACACTCACTCCCGTGTCAGGTGTCGGTCCAACAGTTGTTTGATGTATTTGTGCCACGGATGAATCCGCCTGATCCTACCAAGTGTATTTTTGATACTGCGCGCCTCCGTAGGGAGGATGATCGCAATAGTGAGCGTGCTCCTCGGACCCCGCCATCTCGCTTCCCTGTGCTAAATGAGCCTGTATCTGTGGAGGATGTGGCAGCGGTAAAAGCATATTTGAAGGCAAGGAAACATTCCAATGCCACAGGGACGGATGAAGTGATGTATACTGATATTCTCACTTGGGATAACCAACTCATTTGCGAACTACTCAATGAGTGCTTTAACTCCTGTGATTCTCCAGGTGCATGGATGACAACATTGATTGCAGCTATCCCTAAGGTGGGAAAGGATGCCACCTTACCATCTAACTACCGTACAATTGCTCTGGAAAGTTGTTTCCTTAAATTTGCTACCCTTCTTGTAGCTCACAAATTCACTACTGCGGCGGAGTCTGCTAATATTCTTCCCAAGTCACAAAACGGCTTTCGAGCAGGTTATCGCACTAACAATAACGCGTTTATATTACGAGCCCTCATTGATAAAGTGCGCTCGAGTGGACAATCCCTTTATGTGGCGTTTGTAGACATATCAAATGCCTTTCCGTCAACAAATCAAAGCGCATTGTGGAATCGCCTGGAAGATTGGGGTTTCACAGGGCCGTATTTTGACTGGCTTCGGTCTGTCTACAGTCGCATGCGCTACCTGGTATCTCTGGATGGCGAGTTGTCGCCTGAATTTGCTGCAACTTCTGGCGTCCTGATTGGGGATCCTGCTTCGCCTCTTCTTTGGATACTGTACCTAGCCATGTTTTCGTTGCCATTTGATCCAGATGATGCCGACTTACTTGGGACAAACATTTCACACTTAGAGCATGCTGATGATATGGTGATCATATCGAGAACTGCGGCTGGCCTACAACGTCATTTACACTCACTTCAGGCATGGTGCTACACGAATTTCTTATCTATCGCAGTGGAAAAGACAAAGGTGATGGTGTTTCATCCATCTGCTGCTCATGAGCGAACCTGCCCAATCCCTGTGCTTTGTATCTATGACAAGGTCCTTAAAGTGGTAGAGGAGTACAAGTATGTCGGTATTTCGTTCTCTTCTGTCCGCGGACACATGTTCGACACTGTGTATGACAAAAAACGTCGATCTGCGTTGGCAGCTAGTCACGGTATCTTCGGCACGGAACGTCTTATTGGTCGCGATCGTCTCTTCCCGCACATTGCTCGGTCGCTGTATACCGCCCTAGTGGATTGTCATTTGATATATGGATGTGATGTAGTGGTGGATACTCACATGCGGTCCTTCTCTAAGCTCCATGAAGTTCAATTGGGTTTCCTGCGTCGACTGTTGGGACTGGGTAAGCGCTCAATGATTGCGGTCCTATATACGGAGACAGGTGTGTTACCTCTCCGAACTCGACGGCTTATTCTGGCGTTGAAGTATCTGGATTATCTGCTATCATTACCTCTTGACCAGTTTGCATCCCTGGCGTTGCGTCAGTGTATGGTGTTATATGGTCTCAACACCTCCTGTTGGGTTACGGATCTTCAGTGGGCAGTCTCCAACCTCCCGGGTGCGGACGGAATCTCGTTTCCAATGGGGAATAATCTGTCCCGCCAATCTGTTCAGGGACTTATTCGTTCTATCCGTGCCGCCACTTGTCGAGATTTGCAGTCTTGCATTGATCAATTCTCTCGTTTGTCTCTGTTACGTGGAAGATTAGAGCCTGTGGACCCTAATTCTCGGGATATTGCCACGTACCGTTGCGTATGTGTTCGCCACTATCTCACTCGTGTGCTCAACCACCACTACCGTCGTCGCCTGACCCAGCTACTGTGCGGAGCGTTGGTTCCAACAGTCTTTCTTGCTTCCCCGGGAAGAGCTCACCGCGTAACGGACGATGTTGATGGACTACTGTGTCGTGCATGTGGAGTCTGTTATGAAACTCCGGAGCATGTACTACTGTGTTGTGATTGCTTGCAGGGACCTGGAAGGGATGATTTTTTGAGTTGTGTTGGATTGCAACCGTTAGACCGTGTTGATGCCCTGACGTTCTTGAAACGCTGCATATTCTCATGGGATCTTGTTATTCCAACGGCAAGATTCATTGCTCTAGGGATTGATGCGTGGATGGAGTACTGTGAAGAACATGGGGGTTTGGTTGATGACGTGGAAGGTAACGTAGTTGATGTTGATGATTCGGAGTCTGATGCGTATGGTGAGGTTTAAGTTTGGGACTGATTTACATGTAGATTTTATATTTAATGGTTGCAGTCTACCATTCAGATTATGAATGAGCTCGCTGCAATTATTATTGTTCCAGCTGTTCCCTAGTGGGACCCCGTTGTATTTACGGAGTTGTGTATTTATCTATCTATCTATTTTTTTCTGACAATCTACAAAAGGCAAAAGTCAGGATCCGAAAATCAACGGGTTGAATTTCACACACCTTCACTGCAATACCCGACACTTTTACATTTTGAGCACCTCGAGATCTTGCAATCCTCTTCGAATTCGTCCTTGAAGCAATGATGACATGCTTGTAGGAAATTAGCAGTAAGAGGGGGCAACACGCCTGATGCCTTCATTGTGAACCGAAGAAAAGCCGGGTTCGGTTGGTCCGTGCGCCATCAAGGGAGAACACGTGTAGAACATCGGTGCTCATCGCCGCGGTTGGAAGGTCGGCTGGCTTTGCACTTGACCATCATCACCATCTGGTCCTGTGCACTCTCCTTCAGTCATCACGACAAATCTCGTCTTAATGTCGTCTGTTCTCACCTCCAAGTTGCCTGGAATCAACCCAGCTTTTCTATCTTCTCACTTGCTGAACGCTGGCAATCGCAACGTGGTGATGTACCAGCACGAGCCTGTTGGATCTCCAGGGTTTGGCGTCGGTATCGGGTCAGGCGGGTCAGGGTCTCCTCTTGGAGTTGATCCTGTTAGAGCAGCTGTTGCACATCTGTTCTCCAAAGCCTACTCGTTACCATGCTCGACCGCAGCTCATTCATTTGCAAATCTTGTGCAGCCGACTTCACGCTTCCAGCTGGCTCTCGACGCGCTGCTGCCAATTTTGGAGCAGAATACGTCGACAGATGTGCGTATTGTCCTTGATTTTGAAGCTGCGGGCGTCGGCGCTGATGAGTTTGTCGTTATCGATATAGCTGGCACAACGTATCTTGGTCTCCTTCATTCTCTACTCTCTCTACGCACCCCATCCGATAACGATCAACCCATTCAAATCCGTCTTGTTCTCGACATTTGTTAAAGAACGCGATAAGGCAGTCAATGTTGCCAGCTCTGGAGGTGTGGCCGCTAACGAGCCATTTGTATGGGTGCTATGGAAGATTTTGAAAGGAGATGGCAATGATGTGAGTTGTGCCACTCTCCAAACGTATCCGATAACTCATGTTCGTGATATACTAGATTGGACCTTATTCGCCGACCACACTGGCACGATCACCTTTACCACCGAAACTTAGAGCAACTAACTTATTTCTTGACGACGAACTGTACCATAAAGAATACGACATGCAAGTCACTTCTACTTTCAATAAGCACCCGGCTGACTTTATCCACAGAGATGACTATTCATATATTACGAAACCGGAAACAAGGCCATCCTCTACTGACCGAATTGGTGGACCTTATAACGAACGACTCGTTTCACCCGAGGAAGACCAAAGAATCGCCCAGGCAATGCAGCTGCTGCTGGCGGCACGCGAACGTGTTCTGACATTGTCTGAACAGCGGGTAAGGTGCCAGCTCATCATTCACTGTAGCCTACTCATGCTTGGGTGACAGATCGTTTTGCCCATGATACAGCAGCTTGCAAACTCACGCATGGTTACTCCTTACGACTTGGCTCCAATCATTTCTTACAATTCCACTCTCGCCCATCCACTCTTCGTCGCCCTCATCGCTCGTACGGAGGACGACGATGCCACAATGGATGAACTTATCAGCCGTCCGCAGTCATTCCTACCTTCAACTTCCCCATATCTCGATGTTCTGTGCATCCTGCCACCGACTTTGGCTACTTTTGACCTAATGGGCCGGCTTCTTCGAGACCAGACACCTCTCGCTAATGGAGTTGGCACGTTGGCAGACCTGATCAAGGAAGAGGTTCTGGGCGGCTTCGTGCACGAGTGCATCTTGTGGCTCGAACGTGCTGAGAGAGAGGAGAGAGAAGGCTTGATCAGTGATGACCGATTTGCGAAAGGGCTACAAAACGTATGTTTTACTTGATTCGATGACACTGGCTACCATGTTCTAACAACATCTGCAGCTCTGCCGTTTCTACCACTCTTTGATCAAGCTCTCCATCGTGAATCCCGGTATCGATTCTGACTCGGCTGAAATGATGCATTTCAGCCTGAAGAACTCTCGCTTCGAGGACGCAAATGCTCTCTACCGGGCTCTCGTCATGGGCGGAAGGGCTGCCTACTAAGACGTCTTCCCCAGTTTTGAAACGTTGGCGTAATTTATCCTTATGCATTCAACCTCAAACTTCCACAATCTCATTGTACTAACAGTGCCTTCAATTGTTCACATATTCCCTCATACTTTATACCTTCATTTTAAGTACCTCTCTTTACAATAGATACCACCTGGATTCCTTGGGCCTTTTTTTATGCTAGCTTGTATCGTTCTGTCTCATGACTTGTTCATGATTTTGATATGCTTATGCCCTTACAGTGTTCGTTACTCTCGTATGTCTATGCCCATTGATACAATGCGAATCTATGTAGCTATAAACCAGATCCGAATTCGAATGAGAGTCCATGCACATGTCAGATCGGCCCCGAGAGTGTGAGCACTTGAGTCACAAGGCCAATAAAGCCCCTTGACGTTGGACCAACATGCTCCAACATGCCTATTCTCTCTAACCTCCAGCTACTTTTCCAGACCTTTGCTCTTGCCGGGTCTATTGTCTTTCTGGTACCCCTTCTCTCTTACATCTACGACCTACACGCATTATCCAACAAGCACCTCCCTGGTCCGCCGAATAACAGTTTCTTTGGGGGCAATCAAAAAGACCTTTTCGAGGACGTACGTACACTATTTCATATGTTGTTTTGTGAAGCCTCTGGAACTGATAGTAGAACTAGGAAGATGCATCTATCTACACTAAATGGATTGAACAATACGGACGGATTCACAATCGAGCAACATTCTTCGGGGTAGGCATCGTTACTCGTACACTGCTGCTGTAGTCTCATCGTCTTCTCAGCGCTCGCAAATTACCGTTGCAGACTTGAAGGGCATATCTTTTATCCTCAGAAACAGCTACGACTACCCAAAGCATGATTCATGGCGTTTCCTTTTGAGCCGTGTTACTGGACGAGGTGAATCGCGTTTTCAAGCAAGAACGAAGGCATCATCTTATCTCGGTGTAAAGGGGTTCTTACTGCTGCGAGAGAGGAACATAGGAAACAGGTGAATATCAATCTACATTCGAATTGAACGACTCTGATGTGCAATGTAGAGGCGTGTCATGGTGTGTATAGGCGTGTCACGCAATGCCACCCTGACCTGTTACATAGAACCCGGCCTTTGAGTTTACACAGATCAAGGATCTAACAAAGATATTTCTGGAGAAATCTATCGAGGTATGGGCTTGTCAACTAGCCTGGCACATACTCTACAACCCCTTCCTCAGCTTCGCGATGCATGGTCAACCATTATCGGGAGCGACGAAATTGGACATGTTGATGCATTGAGCTGGCTGTCCAGAATGACCCTGGATGTAATTGGGAAAGCAGGTTCGTATATTTCACGGGCATGTATTGACATTCCGCTCGCTCATGCCCAACCAGGGTTCAACTATGACTTTCAATCCCTACAAGGGGAACCTAACGAACTCAACGTTGCTTTCTCGGAAGCCTTCAGGCATGGTGTTGGAAATATGTCCCTGCCGGTCATTTTGAAGATGTTTTTCCCGATCCTGCGCATACTTGTGAGGTATCTTTCACAACTACATGCATGATTACTAACTTGGTGGACAGCCAGAAACTGACAAAGTGCTTCGACAAGCTCAAACAACCATATTCAAAATTGGGAAGCAACTATTGGCTGACGCCAAGGCCACTTTATCCGTTGAAGCGAAAGACTCTAAAGACATTCTATCGTTATTGGTTCATTCCAATATGAGCCAAGTACTGGCACCGGACCAGAGAATGAGCGATGACCAAGTTTTGGCCCGTAAGTACGTCCCTCTAGCCATGAAAATGCAATAATGATGTGCCTTTTCAGAGGTTCCTACTTTCCTAGTTGCCGGGCATGAAAGTACTGGGTAGGCCAAATCAAGTGATTTATCCATTCTTTAAGCTAATTTGTATCATAGCACTGCTACCGCTTGGGCATTCCTCGCGCTCTGCGAAAACATAGATGCTCAAGACAAGCTACGGAACGAGCTCCTCTCTGTGTCAACGGATACACCTTCGATGGACCAGCTAAACGCACTACCGTACCTAGATGCCGTCGTTAAAGAAGCCCTTCGTTTGTATGCACCTGTCTTCGAGACAAGCAGGGTCGCGCTTAAGGACGACGTGATTCCTCTGGATGAACCATTTACGGATAAGCATGGAGTTGTCTACCGGGAACTACGGTTTGTATCATTTTGGATTGTCAGTCCTATGAGCAAGTCAGGACCACTGACTTGCTAATTCATAGCATCAAGAAAGGTCAAGAGCTCGGCATTCCCATTATCGCGTTGAACCGCGACAAGAAACTGTGGGGTGAAGACGCATTGGTATTTAGGTATGTACCCGTGTTTCATCCCCTCTTTTGCCGTTCTGATAAGCGATACAAAGACCTGAACGATGGGAAGACCTTCCTGATGCTGTCTCGGGTATCCCAGGGATTGTTAATCATCTCATGACCTTCATCGGCGGTCCCACCGCTTGTATTGGTTGGCGTTTCGCACTCGTCGAGTGAGTATCATATCAGTCAAACCTATACGTGTTACCGATGGTCTTTTGATAGAATGAAAGCCCTTTTGTTCGTTCTCGTCAGATCGTTCGAGTTTAAGCTGGCAGTACCTCGAGACGAAGTGTTGATCAAGCAAGGGTTCCCAATCCACCGACCCTTCGTGAAAAGCAGCGGCCGTCACGAATTACCGCTGCTCCTTCGACTTGTCGTTGCCTAGCCCACGAGTGAAACTCTGCCATGACTTGCTGTATTTATCCTGATGTATCTGTGCTTCGAAATCGACCTAAATTGTGCGTGAATCGCGGAGGCAAATTGGAAACAACAAACTAACTTGACAGCCCTAACAGAACACCAAGACAAAACTCGATCATTGCCCAACACACCTGTATCCATGGTTCTATCGATCGCGTCTCTTACGTTTCAATTAGTATCCCCGAACTAAATTTTCGTGTCGGAGACTCAGAAGAACGGTAGTTGCTAGTAGTTGTCGTATAAAAGCCACTGGGCATTCATGATTTCTCCTCAGTCACCACAGCAGTGCTCCCGTCTTTTGCTTCTACATATCGCCTTCATCCTTCCCAATGCCTTCTTTCCGCAGCATATCATACTACCTCATCGCAGCTCTCGCCTCCGCGACCTTCGCTGCTGCTTCCCCGGCTACTCCTATTGTTGAAGGTGTTCATTTAAACGCTCGCTGCGGTGAATGTGAAGCAAAGGAACATCCCCTCCCAGTTCTTGTTCATGACGTTCAGGACAAGATCACGCCTTGGGCTGACAAACTCAGTAAGTTTTACGCTTTGTTGCACAAGGTTCCGGTCTAAATCTCCGTTTAGAAAACTTGCCTGCTGGTGGATGCACCCCGGATACGATTTCGCCCATGGTACAGGGCATGAAGGATGTTCTTATCGATGCCAATGCTCAGCTTCAGGTGTTTGTTGACGCAAAAGTTGACTTGAGCATCCTCCTGGCGGATGCTGCCAACAGCGACGTCACCGTGACCGTCGAAGCATTTGCTGCAATCCTGGTTGGACTCGTTAATGTCAGTAGGCTTTGCAAAAATTTTGTCCTCCGTAGAGACTGACATTGCTCTATAGGTGGTCGTCGGCGCCTGTCTCTCGGTACTCAAGCTCACAGTTAGTGCCGACCTCGACCTGGTAGTGAAGCTCCTCGGTGATCTCTGTATCACCCTTGGAGTTTTCATTCACTTGTGTTTGACCCTTGTTGTCGGACTATCTGTCTCTCTCCTGGTCCAGCTCAGCGTCTTCGTCTCGTTGTGCATCCAGCTAGGGATTAAGGCAACTGTTGATGCAATTTTGGGGGTATCATTGAGCCTTTAATGCTCGTGCTTGAGTTGTCTTGTATTAGCCTGCTGTTCCCTAATTTTAATACCTGCTTCGACGTACCCTACCTATACCTACCCGTATAATGCAACTGTAGACGATTGCGAAAGTGTCAAGAGTGCGCAACAAGGTTTGAAATTATAATATTGACGCGCAACACTGACAGTGATGTCACACTTGCCTTTTCTCGAGTCCTCACCACCACTGTCCAAATTTAGGAACAAATCGTTTGTGCTATGAACTCCCTGAACAGCTTCGTTCAGGCTTCGTTATGTCCTTAAACCTCAAACTTCATGCCAAGTTTATGGAAAGGAGGATTTCTGAGTGCCTGGTTCGTCTTTTTCCCCACCAGTCACATCTATCACTCAAAACCTCTTGGGTTAGGTCGTGTTCGCTGGAGCTCGTGATGAACCATACCTCCTTAATCATATCAGAGCGCGGAAATGAAGCAAATGGAGTAGATTGGTGCCGAGCTGAGGATATCACTTGAACCATTTGAATGGGATTGAGATGGTCGCAAAGCAGGGCCCATTGGCATGTGCGTGTCTTTGAGAAATGAAACAGAACCATAAACTCAACAGTTTCTCGTTTCTCGGCTTTTTTCTTGGAATATTCCTGATTTTAGTCTTGAATATTACCGCAAAGACGTATGAACTCAGCCGGCTAGTACCGTTTGCGATGCCAGCAAGTTCCCATACACCAGTGACCTTTGGGGCTTCACTGTAACCTCGTGCTCGGCGATTTCCATCCACGATGCTGTACCTCTCGATAACACTGTCCAAATATCGTTAGCTCCACCAGGTGCTGGTGACTTCGACAGCGAAGCTTTTTGTAGCAATTCCACAGCGTTTGAACTATCTCTACAAGCATAAACTGTGTCAAGGTTTTACCTTCGCGACCAATTCGCGACCGGAAGTAGAGTGCCTCTTCCGAGTCCGAATCCGAGTGCAAAGGTGGGATGGGTTCATATCTGCGATCGCCTAACCGGCGATTTTGTGTCGGTGTTGTGACTTTTCGTTTAGGACTCTAGTCGAAATTGACGCGTACAGCTCCAGTTATTTTGTGTCCCTAGTGCCCATCAATTTCGGCTTCGACTTATCCCGTCAGTGTCTACGACCAAAAGCTCTCATAACACACTTTGTTGAGTACTAGCAAACTTCCCCGGCGGAAACGGCACTAACAATCTTTGACGGCTTGCTTAGTATGCTTTCATCATCAGCGCAGAACTGCTCACCATGAAACGTCATCGGCATCGGCATCTGCTTGATGAAGTATGTTTGTCAGATTTGGTATTGCGGCAAAACTTCCAAGTTGGAGTGGGACGCTGGGGAGCGCTGGGGGTTTTGAGACCTCAAAGCTTCGCCATCTCCTCTCAATTAGTTCTTAGGAGCTAGTCCCTGCGGTAGTCTGCGCCATGAAAGCGGTTTATTCATGCCGAACCTTCGGGATATGCATGACAGCCGCCAGTTCCAAAGATTCAGAGAGCCTTTCAAAAGCGTCTATTGGGCCGATGATCCACATCAACAACGAAGGCACTCCGGTAAAACATCTCGATGACTTGGCTATGGACGAGGATGCTATAAAACGAGCCACTGTCTTTCACTCTCTTCCAATCTTTTCATCCAAGCATGCCTCTCAATCTCGAACTCTCACCCAATCTCCAGTTACTCCTCCAATTCGTGGGTTGCAGTATCGCCTTGATTTTCGTCGTTCCTCTTCTCGAAAATCTCTATCGTTTCCTCTCTATTTCCAACAGTCATCTTCCAGGTCCACCGAATCCTAGTTTCCTAAGAGGACATCAACAGGACATGTTTGACGATGTATGTTTCTTGCAGTATATGCTATACTCGATGCTAACCTCATTGCTGATATGCAGGAGGACGGATCGATTTTCACTCGATGGCGCGAGCAGTACGGGCGGGTCTACAGGCGAACGACATTTTTTGGGGTATGCATGGCAGTCTACTTCGATCCAAATGCGTCCTAATGCCTTGGACTAGCAATCCGAAATCGTAATCTCCGATATGAAAGCCATTACGCACATCCTCAAGAACGACTATGACTACGTCAAGTCAGATTCTCTACGTTACCTTTTGGGTCGCATCACGGGTCTCGGTACGTGCCGTTCTAAAGCAAAGAGGGCGGCACTCACACATCTTCATAATTAGGTATCTTTGTCGTCGAGCAGGACGAACATAGGAAACAGGTGTGTGATTCGTGTTTCACTGAGGACTTTAAATCTGAACCTATCTCTTACAGCGGCGAGTCATGGTATGATCAGCGATGTCCGACTACACATGACCTGTCTCTAACCTTGCAACCTACTAGAACCCTGCTTTTGGTCCCGCCCAAGTTCGAGCCTTGACCAAGATATTTGTGGATAAATCCATTGAGGTACGCATTCCTGTCATGAAGCGGCGGCATGATCATCTGAAGGACATTCTAGCTTCGTGATGCCTGGGCGAACACCATCGAGAGTGATGGCGTTGGTCGTATCGATGCACTAATGTGGCTCACCCGGATGACTCTGGATGTGATAGGTCAAGCAGGTCGGTTCGATTAATCATGGCTCACTTTCTAGGAGTTCATAGATTCTAGGTTTCAATTACAACTTCCAAGCGATGCAAGGGGAACCGAATGAGCTAAACGTCGCGTTTTCACATGTTTTTGAAAGTGGCACCAGTCAAATGGATTTCCCAGTCTTGTTAAAGCTCTTCTTTCCAATCTTGCGCTTGCTGGTGAGTCGTCTCACCAAGTATCTTTTCCACCAGCTCATGTGGAGAGGAACAGCCCGAAACTAATGGAGCAATTCGACAAGCTCAAGCCACAATGAGTCGCATTGGAAGGCAACTAATGTCCGACGCAAAGACCATTCTATCCGCAGAAGAGAAGGGTCCTACGGATGTTCTCTCGCTATTGGTTCGCTCCAACATGAGTAAGGATCTTACAGAGAATCAGCGGATGAGCGACGACAAGGTCCTAGCCCGTGAGTGTTGTGAATAGTTCTCTTATATAACGACTGAAGAGCCACCGTACCTAGAGGTGCCCACCTTCATAGCTGCCGGACACGAGACTACCAGGTACGTTGTTACAATCGCAAGCTGACTATTCACTCAAGCGGTTATCAGTACCGCTACCACTTGGGCATTGCTGGCTTTGACTGACAATGTCGAAGCTCAAACCAAACTTCGAGAGGAGCTTTTGTCGGTCTCGACGGACATGCCATCAATGGAGCAGCTTAATGCACTCCCATATCTGGATGCCGTCGTTCGCGAAGCACTTCGCTTGTACGCCCCTGTTAGTGAAACCAACCGGGTTTTGTTGAAAGACGATGTAATTCCGTTGGGTGAACCCTTCACGGATAAAAATGGTGACATTCACCAGGAATTGAGGTAAGCCACCGTTGTGCGCAAGGATCCATAGACTCATATCGAACACAGAATCAAGAAAGGTCAGCAGGTTAATATATCCATCTCGGCCCTCAATCGCGACAAGGAGCTTTGGGGTGCTAATGCTGACGAATTCAGGTATGTAATCTATCTTCTGCTTAGTTGACCGTTCTACTTAACACATTACACCAACAGACCTGAACGATGGGAGAAACTGCCCGAAGCCGTCTCTGGTATCCCCGGTGTCACCAACAACATAATGACCTTCCTCGGGGGCGCCCACGCCTGTATTGGGTGGCGATTCTCCATTACTGAGTATTGTTACCTCTACCCTCGATCCAGGTTTCATGCTAAGCATTTACTTTCAGGATGAAAGCTCTGTTATTCGTTCTTGTCAGGTCTTTCGAGTTCGAGTTGGCAGTGCCCAGGGAGCACATCTTCATCAAGCAGGGCTTCCCAGTTCAGCGGCCGATGGTGAAGGGTGGTGGCAACGAGCTACCATTGCTCATTCGACCCGTTTCTGCTTAGTTTCCCGGTGGCGCACATCGTAAACTTGGAGGCCTGGATGGTTCAATACGGATGGATAGTCTGTACTGTTTATATTTTACATATTTCGCACTCTAATAGATACATCGAGCTTGAAGATTACCCGTTGACGGTCCCAAATGTTTTCTGCAATGCTGCTTGAGGTGATCGACGGCGCGAACAATCTCAAACACGGCCCGGGACACGAGGAGCTACAACACGTTCTATCTGATCGACACCAATTCCACACGTCTTCTAATTCTTCATCTCAAATAAGTCGATGAAATACCATTCTTGTTACAAGTTGGAACATGTTTCGCCCCCTCGGCGCAGAAGGTATTCATGATATTTAAACCAGCAAAGCCCGCCGCTGAGATCTCAGCTCCCAGTCGTCTTCAGAGCCATGCCTTCTTTCCAGCGTCTCGCGTATTGGATTCTCCTCGTCCTCGGAACAGCGATGCTATCCGCCTCTGCACCGGCGGACGCCATATATGCTCGCACTAATGGGGTAGATCCCACACCAGTGCACAGGGCACTCGAAGCACGGAGTAACGGCGGATCGTCCGACCCAACACCACACCCCAGACGAGCAATTCTTGAAGCTCGTTCTGACGGACAAAAACCCACACCACGGGCACTGGAAGCACGCAGTAACGGCGGATCAGCCGACCCGACGCCACACCCCAGACGAGCAGTCCTTGAGGCCCGCACTGACGGACAGAAACCAACACCACGAGCACTTGAAGCTCGTGCTGAGGCTACACCCCATCCTAAACGTCAAGCTCAGCCCGAGTTGATGTTCCGCTCTGCTCGCGGGTATGCTGATCCTATGGTGACTGGTGTTTGAGGTCGACTGGTTAGTTCTCCAAGTTCTTATTGGATCTGGATGGATATTAACCGTAGTGTCCTCTCTGCAGGTGCAATGTCAGCTCGAATGGACTATCGTTCTTCTTTACCTTTTACTCTCCTTGATTGTGATTTATACATGTCATGCATCGGTACCCCGATATGTACTTCAATGACCACTATCCTTTGCCTATATTACCTCCTCGAAGGTTGAAGTGCGAGTTCAAAACACGACAATTGCGATTTCGATAACGACCCGAGAGCAGGAACAAGAAAGCTAGACCGAAGCGACAACAACCATTCAACCACTAAACCCCCCTGCCAACCACCCATTCGTCGAATAAAACCCATACACCCTATTAGGTTCATTCGCCAACTTCATACTTCCCCAAGGGTTCTTCTTTACTTCTAACAACTGGGTTCGTATGCCAGAGGATTGGAGGAGTTTGGAGTCTTGATTAGCTTCTTCTTGGTTGTATGACTATCATCCCGGTGTCAGTTGATCACGGTAAGGAAATAAAAGGAAACCTACAGTGAACAAGCATGTAACACCTTTCTGGACGAGCACCTTGAACGTCTCAGTCCAGGAGCTAGGAGACTCGTGACATCCAGAGTTGAAAGCGACTGCGATATCTGGCTTGGTGTACCTAGTGCCTTGTTTCTTGACATAGTCGTGGTATGTCCTGAAGTTCTCTGTTAGTGAATGTGAGGTTCTGATAGAAATCGCACTGACAATGCATGATGTTCGTGGATTCTCTTGCGTTCGTTGCGAGAACAATCGCTGGACGAGGAGTCAGCATTGGTAAACTGTATGGATGCGCGCTAAGGATGACGATGGTGTACGCACGGGCATGTATCCATCTCCATCGGAGAAGAATCTTGTATGACTTTTCCTAGTTCTGGGCCGATCAGAACGATCTAGAAAGAGAGCTGAGTATCGATGAAGATACATGGTGGGCGACTCACCCTAATCTCCTGAACCTGAGGTAATCGATGAAGAATCTCCTCAAAGATCTGCGCGAGCACGATCTCCTTCTCAAACGCGCCCAATACCTAGAGTACAGACTCGTCAGCGCGATACAAAACCAGTTGCAAGGAAGAGACACCCACATGAACCGTTAACTTCTTCTGCTTCGTCCACTCATCCCCACTCTTCAACGTCTGCAACCCATAAAGAATCGTCATTGGGAACGACAGCCCTTCCGAGGAACCTCTCAAAAATGGCATAAAAGCCATCGGTGTTGCAGCTGCATCTCCGAATCCCTTCTTCAAGTCTTCTTCAAACTCTGCTTCCCAATTTCCTTGCCCATTCCCAGTTTTGAGAGGCTCCCAAGACGCCTTGGTCCGCTCAGGCGCCCATTTAAAGTCTTCTGTACCCCCGAGACCGGAGTTCACATATGCATCTGCCATGACGTTCGAGAAGAGTATATCAGCGCGAATCTCTTTGTTGATTTGGCAATGGGTGAGATTATCGTGTCCGTCGGGGCTGGGCTGGGACTGATGAATAGAGCGAACGGCTTCCCAGTGTGAGTCGGAGCAGTAGAAGGAAGTGCGGCAGTCTTGACACGGTTTGAGGGTTGGTTGGCTAGTAGAGGTGTTTGGGGAGTTCTCCATTCGAAGCATACGTTCTGTGCGTGCGCTGCCATTTGTAAATGACGCGTCAAAACTGGGATCAGGTCACGAAAAGAGAGAAGAACGTACCATGCCATACACCTCGGCTGCCACGCAATCAAATTCTGCTCTGGCATCGTCAAATCACGTTTCATAAACGTTCGGATGAGATTGTGTTCGTTCGATCCTGTATCTTGACCAATTTGGTTTGTAAAGCTGATGTCCGAGTTTGGGCTTGGGCTGAGTGAGAAGGTGAGAATGGCTTTTGCGGATGGATCTTTCTCTACTGCAACGATGGCTTTGCAGATCGATTTGTGGTTTTTCCAGGCCGCCTATCGTGATTAGTGAGTTATGAAACGCGTTATCAGAGAATCAAGGAACCTTTTGACATTCTGACAAGGAAAAAAGTCAGTTTGACTCTGCGCAAGGAAAAAGATGTTTGTTTACCTGAGCCGCAATATGATACTGCTTTACATTGGGAACATTTCGCGAGCTTGTGATCAATGTTTTCATCTTTTGAGCAGTGATGGCAAGCTTGTTGGATGTTGGAGGTTAAGGGAGGTACTCGGATGACTTGCATGTCTGGTGATGGTTTCGAGAGAAGGGATGATTCGGGTGTATGACCTCTTCAAGACGTAAAACGGTTCCGACGCGTCATGCGTTTTTTCTGGGTTTCTGTCTCCTTCGCGTCCCATGCGAGCAACTCTTCTTTGAGAACTTGGCGTGGATTTCTTTATCGACGTTGATGCATATGGTTGATGTATGCACGTTTTGTCACCAGGAAAACGCGGTAAATGTTTTCGGCCGACAAGCTGAATGGTTCGTCCGAATGTCCGACCGAATGCGTGAATGTTTTCAAGGTTCACTCAGACTGTACTGAGGCGGACTTGGTCTCCCTTAGGCAGACTCAATCGCTCCCAGGCTCGCTTGATATGAAGGCGGACTGGCATGTACTCTACACGATACATGATCTATACCAGCTAGCCAATATCACCCCAGTTGGCTGTGAGACTGCTGTGATACCCAATTGTTCATCAAGAGCTTTGCGTCGAGACGTGCGTATTGCGGGTGCTCAAAATCCTTCTCGGGACTGCTAAGATACTTCTCCCCACGGAGAAAGACACCTAGGCCGTTACGATCTGGAAGCCGAGTGAAGGTTCAAGCTCAAGCTTAAGAAACCCATCTGTGAACAATAATGCTCATTTTAGGTGTTCCCTTGTCAGGTTCTCATTTGGGTGTACGGAAGACCTCATTCCTATCCCGATGAATTGTTTGATGTGAAGGAGCAGGGAGAACAAGAAATAAATTCATCATGATGGATCGTACTGCCAGAAGTATGATGGATACGGGAGATCTTCAAATGCCCAAGTGTCTTCCGGGGAAGCATTCGTAGCGGGTAATAAAGCGCCTTTATCACGAAGCTTGGTCTTCCTTGATTAATTGTTTTGGGCATCGTACAAAAATCAAGTTGGGACCTGGAGTCGTGACGTTTTTGACCCACGCGAAACAGCCTTTTTGCATTTGTTACCTCGAGTCCTCGCCCAGGGGAAAGGGCCTGGGAGCCCCAGGGTCGTGCTTCCATTCAATGGGAAAATGAAGAAAAACCCCAAACAGGCATATTTATGTGTGAGTATATATTCTGGGATCTCTTTGAATTTTGATAGAGCCACGTACGAAGGTCCCGCAAGGTCCTAGATGCGATGCTGGATCCATGTCAGTGTGATGGGCGTTTCAGTTGAGGTCTTCTTGGATCAAGAATCAGTTAAGAGTTGATAAGGAGCTCTGGAGGGCTATAGCATGGGAATGAAATCTTCAGTGATATGTCGGTCGTTACGGATTCGCGTGAAAGCAACGGGGAGCCTGTAGCGAACAAGCTGATATCGACAAAACATTCAATCTTGGCAGTACTCTGGCGGCACCCTGACCTCTGTACCGCTTCTGCCAGCTGGCAGCCAAACCCAGAAGGATAGTCCGAGGCTAGCCCACGTCAGTTTTCTCGACGATGATGCGAGCACTGCAAGGAGGAACAATTTTTTTATTCGGTACAATCGGGCCACGGGCGGCGAAAATGGGCGTTTCCCTGGAGATATCCTCCTAAACGGTCTAAACGGGGCCGGCTAGATCCGGGGTTGTTTGTCACCATTGTTTATAGGCAAACAAAAAC
This sequence comes from Paramarasmius palmivorus, assembly GCA_037176845.1. Lineage (NCBI taxonomy): Eukaryota > Fungi > Basidiomycota > Agaricomycetes > Agaricales > Marasmiaceae > Paramarasmius > Paramarasmius palmivorus. The sequence goes on along the minus strand of JAYKXP010000022.1, from coordinate 475,402 downwards.
AAGTGTCAGTTTACTCGAAAACGGTGCTTACACAACTCAAAAAAGGGTTTCTCAACGGCCTGCTCAGCGCTCTAACCACCCTCGCCGTCGTCGCGGGACCATCGAGCTCATCGTGTCCGACGACATTGACAACATTTTCCCTAACGACCCGCCACGCTATCTTCCCTAATCAGCATCAATAAGCTCAAATAATCAATCGACGGCTATTAGCGATGTCTTTTCACCAGATCACAGCGGCCTCTCTTACTCCTACCCGGCCAGCACCACAGGCGCCCCAACGCAGAGGAACCGACGGCCCTCAAATGTACACCAACAATAGCTCACTTGCCTCGTCAGGATATAGTGCAGCCATTACGTTTTCGCCCTCTTCCCCCTCTACCTCGTCCTACAGTCCATCGTATTCCGGGATTGGAGGCTCCCCAAATAGAAATTCACAGGCAATGTCGAGTTCTATGGTCGTTAGGAGTGGTTTGGTGAATTTGAAGGAGGAAGGAACGTTTGCCAGCTGGATATGGAAGACCAAATGGCTTGTGTTGAAAGAGGAGGTGTTATCGATACACAAGAGCGAGGTGTGTGTCGAGTTTGTCTTGTACACCTTAATCGGCTCCTTATGGTCTTTCTCGTAGAGCTCTCCACAGCAAACCGCTATAATGTTGAGAGACATCTCCAACATCGAGCGAACAGATCTCAAACCTTATTGTCTGTTAATGGAAGCAAAGGACAAGCGATACTATATTGCGCTGAAGAGTGACGAGGAGTTGTATGGGTGGCAAGACGATATCTACTCGCGGAGTCCTCTCATGGGTGTCAGTAACCCAACAAACTTTGTACACAAAGTACACGTCGGCTTCGATCCCATATCTGGCGCCTTTACCGTAAGTCGTCTCTTCGTTCTCATTCAATCCAACAGCCCGGTCTCACATCGACCATAACACACAGGGCATGCCCGAGCAATGGCACAAACTCCTAACCAAATCCGCAATCACTCGTGAAGACTACGCCAAAGACCCGCAGGCGGTTCTCGATGTCTTGGAGTTTTACACAGATCACCAAAAGAGAGAGATGGAGGAGAACATGGCCATGGGTTTATCACCTGGGACAATGTCTCGAACTGCATCTAACTTTTCTACCACTTCTACCCTTGTACCCTCATCATCCACTTCATCACTATCACCCTATCCAGGTAGCGAGTCTAGCGCACCTCCGAGGTTCAACGCCGGTACTGGGCTTGGCGGTGCAGGCGTCAGTAAAATCAGTTCGCCGTTGGTAGCCACGGGTGTGTTTCCCCTCCTCATTTGTCATGTTTTGCCTTTTTCGCTCATGGATAATCGTCACAGGACCCAACGGTGATCCAACTGACCTATCGTCAGCTGCTCAACGTGCAGCTCAGGTCGTCAACGGTTCCAGTGCCAGAGCGCAAATATCTGATATGCCTCAAGCGTCAAGACCTGCGCCTCCAAGACCGCTGATGACAGGTACACGACCAGCACCAGCACCTCCAACGACGAATGGTACTCCAACGAAGTCATCGTTGGATCATACGCCTTCGGCTGCTGATCTGAGAGCACGACAGAAAGCTCAAGGTCCAACAGGTGGTCTGCCAATGAGGCAAGACTCGCTACCTACATCGAGCCAGACGGCTTCTGCTTCAAAGGATAGAGAACGCGAGCTGAGAGAACGTGAACAGAGGGAGAGAGATCGCGAGGTTCGTGAGCAGAGGGAAAGGGAGAGAGAAAGGGAGCGCGAACGTGAACGTGAGCGTGAGGAACGATTGGCTCCCGAGTCGGGGTCTACCTCGCAATCACAGTATCAACGTACAAAGACACCTGAAGGTGCGAGACCGCCTATGGGTGCCCCAGCTAAATCAATGCCTGGGACGTCAAAGCCTGCAACGGAACCTGCCTCTGGACCTGCTGGTGCGCTTGCTGGACCACCGCCTGTTAAGCCTCTGCAGCCTTCGAAGAAGGTTCAGATTCAGGCTGACAAACAGGAAGAGAAGAAGGGAGCTGGCGGTGTTGCGGCTGCTGCTGCGGCATTAGAGAAGCCAAAGGAGAAGGAGAAGAGGATCAGTACGATGACGGAGGTGCAGATTATGGAAAAGTTGAGGTCGGTTGTTTCGGATGATGACCCAAAGGCGTTGTATAGCAAGATTAAGAAGGTTGGACAAGGGTATGTGTTTGCTCTTCTCTTTGGTTGTCTTTTGGTGGTTGCTCAGGCGGGGTTTTTAGTGCTTCTGGTCACGTCTACGTCGCCAAGACCCTTGCAACAGGGAAGAAGGTGGCCATCAAGGAGATGGATCTTACGCATCAACCACGAAAGGAGTTGATTGTGAATGAGATTTTGGTGATGAAGGAGTCGCAGCATCCAAATATTGTCAACTTTTTGGACTCTTATCTGGTCAAGGCTCACGAACTTTGGGTGGTCATGGAGTACATGGAAGGTGGTGCGTTGACCGATATCATAGAGAACAACACTTTGGAGGAGGATCAGATCAGTAGTATATGCCTAGAGGTGGGTGCTTCGAGCTCGTTTCTTAACTCAGATACTGACTCGTCCTCCTAGACATGCAAGGGTCTCGGTCACCTTCACAGCCAAAGTATCATCCATCGAGATATCAAGTCTGATAACGTCCTTCTTGATGCACAAGGCCGAGTCAAAATCAGTGTGTTTCATGATTCTACTCTGCCTTGCACTGTACTAATCAGCCAAAAATAGCCGACTTCGGCTTCTGCGCCAAACTTACTGATCAAAAGTCCAAGCGTGCGACTATGGTTGGTACACCGTACTGGATGGCACCGGAAGTCGTCAAACAGAAAGAGTATGGCGCAAAGGTTGATATCTGGTCTTTGGGTATCATGGCTATCGAGATGATCGAGAACGAGCCGCCTTATCTGGATGAGGAGCCGTTGAAGGCGTTGTATTTGATTGCAACAAACGGAACGCCGACACTGAAGAAGCCAGAAGCGTTGAGTAGGGAGTTGAAGAGTTTCTTGGCGGTGTGTCTTTGTGTAGATGTTAGTAGTCGGGCGACGGCTAGTGAGCTGCTTGAGGTGAGTTTTAGAGCTTTGGGTTGTGAATAGGGTGCTCACTGTGTGGTTTTAGCACGAGTTCTTGAAGAAATCATGTGCTCCGTCAGGGCTGGCGCCTCTCCTGCGGTTCAAGACCAAGCAAGGGTCATAAGTTGCGGGTCTTGCTGCTCATCGTCTTCTGAGCGACGTCTACTGTTCTGTCGCCCTTTCTCATCACCCATTCCGACCTACCTCTTTCTACCCCCGGTTCTCCTGCGAGCGTCGTATGAACACTCCATCACTGATCATGATACCTTGTGTATTGCAACCCATTCACGACAGAACCCTGTTATATACAATCCCCATGTTTCTTTATTACTTGCTCACGTTGGGTATGGGGTTTTCCAACTACATGTCTGTCTCTTTTCTCGTCGCAGCCCCTTATATATCTAGCCACTCTCGATTCCTCAATTCCTCAATCCCATTCTACGTTTCTGTTTATTCCCCATCTCCATTCTCAATGCTGTTCCTTCCTGTGATGCTCGTGGAAACCAAAAACTCAGTAATTTGGGTAACGGTATGAGTAATGTACTTTTTTCGATGAGATGAAAGATTGTCGCGACTTAGCTTAGGTATCTTGTAAAATTGTATTTTTTGCCACTCATTCAAAGCACATCGAGATATGAAGTGGTGGGGCGTGATATGACTTCGGGCTGCCTCGTCCGATTCCCGAATTGGAAGACCCAAAGTTGAAGGTGACACAGCGTGACGCGTCTTCCTCGCGCTTGAACCAGTTGCATTAGTTTCTGCTCATGCTTGTGCCGACCATTCTTTGCGTCTGTGCTCTCCGTTCTAGTCTCAAAACGATCCCTCTTAGTGAGGCTTAGCTGTTTGACGCGCAAAACGTTCAAGGTTTGCATATTCTCATATATCAATATATCACTTGTTAATGCGATGTTGCAGAACTTCCAATCGAACTTGAGGGTGCAGTTCGGCCATTGCAGAATATCAGGACGACCGTAAGCAATCGTGTATTACCAAGATCAAAGGCAAAGCCTGACAGAGCAACTACAGTCTACAGAACACGAAAACGCAAGGAGTACAACTTCAAAGCAAGACAGACAATGATACGAAAAAGGCTGGAAGTCGAATCGTAAGCTATTTGTGTATTACTAGAGCCCCGCTTTATATGAATAACGCGAGATCTGGATAGTCCGAGAACATAACCAAGAAATGAAACCGAGCCGTTGTAGTACAAGTCAAGACGAAGGAAGAAGATACTTATACAAGGGACATCGCCAGGTCGCCATTGAAGGGGCTACACCTATATTATCCCAAAACCCTTTTCATCAAGGGGTCAAGTCAAAGATTGTTGTTGCATTTCGCCGATCCACGGAATCCATCTTCAAAACACATTTCGTTAATCCCTGCGACATCCCATTTCCTTGAGCATGCGCTGCAGCATTTGACTCTGAGCACCGCTCTGAGGTCGTGGGTTCTGAATTGGGACCTCTGCCACCCTGAACGTCGGTTTCCCGACTGGCTTCATGTAGCTCCATCCTACATTCATTCGGTGGCCTGGCGCAGTCGACGAGGGATACACGCGAGAGGTGTGGATGAAGCCTGGTGGACTGGGCGGGTAGTGGGCAGTGGCAAACAAGTCGTATGGAGAGTGGGCTCGTGGCGAGTTCTCCGGGGTGCTGTTCTCAGACATGTCCTCCGAACTGTCGCTACCGCCGTCTGAGCCACAAAACTCGTTTTCTGGCTGAGACTCCAGCAAGTCGTAATCATCGAGGTTGATAATTCCATCGGCAGGAACACCAGGAAGCGGAGCAGGAATTGGGATAGGTTTGTGGTCGTCGAAGGGATTGGTGAAGAAGGGAACGTCATCCTCGTCGCTGTACAAAGGCGAGAGGCTGCGTGGCGAAGGCTTCTGAATGACTTTCTGCTCGAGCGATAGCAGTGAAGTCTCCGAGTAACGAGGGGAGGATACCTTTGGGACGGGCCAACCCATGCGTTTCACCCAAGGAGAAAGCCCTTTCGTAAAGCCAGAGCTTCCGCGTTCAGACTGGAAGCGTCGGATGCTGCAATATGTGGGCGACTTTGTTTGACACTCGGTGACGGGTCTGCGCGAAGTAGACTTTACGTCGTTTAGGATGCGAAAGAGGCGAGGACCTTCGGAGAGCTCATTCTGTAATGTTACCTCATCAGCCTCGTACAGCAAGGACATTTACGAATTGCACGTACCTCGACCATCGTCCTTTCCTCTGGAACTTCAGCTGCCTTTCTACTGTAGCCCATATGCGCCACCTGCAATGAATACAGTGCACACGTCCTGTCAATGCTAATAACGGGTTGTGCGTTGTCTGGAGATGGAGGAAGGCCAAGTGCAAGCGGAGGGATGGTTTGTGTCGTGAAAGTCATGATGAATGTACGATCGATGTAGATGTTCTGGTCAGGTGAGCAACGTTAATACTAGTTCTTGCGTTCGTGACCCTGATAATTTAATGAGAGTAGAGACGTGACACCAAAAGACTTGTGGCGAGGCGTACAAGACCTGTTGTAGCTGCGAGTCAAGTTGGTGGGTAGTGGGGAACGACGACCGTTGGATGAATCGGCTCTTGCTATTTATACGACCCAGGGTCCTCGGCCTGTCGAGGTGGCACGAGCAATGCGGTAGCTTTCGTTGAAGTTACAAAAGGGAAGAGGATAAAGAGGCTAGGGCCAATTACCAAATAAGGAAAGATCTCACAGCATATGGGCCCGTGCACCGACGCGCGCCCTTTGTCCTTTTGCAACGTGCTGGAGAGGCGTGGGCCCAAAGCTGTGGTTGTTATGACATCCTCGCATTGTCCATTATGTTCCATGATCATGATGGAGGTCGAGGATGGTCTTGGTTTAGCAGCTGCGATCATTCCTCTACATCCGCGTTTTCTGTCACCCTCGTTTTTGGGACGTGATATCGTATACTTCCTTCGATCACTGCGGAATGTCAGCTGGGTCGTGACCAACGGTATATGGGCCGTATAGACCCCGTGGCTGCCTTCTGGCGTATGCATGGAATAGAACTCTAACAGGAGCTCTTCCTGCCTCATTGCTCAAGACCTTCTCTCAGACCGTCATGGCTTCTCCACCTGCACTTCTAGCGGGCTTAGACCTCGAAACATCATTATTGATAGCTCAGCTATCACTGGCAGACATCCGACAGCAGCTAAGAAGAGTTGCAGACGTGGACGAACGATGTGCCCTGCAAGTACTGGCGGATGACTTTGACGCGTATTTGAAGGCATATGAAGATTTTCGGGAAAGGGCTAGTATCTCCGAACAGGATTCAGCAGAAGTTGTTGAAATGGTCACTCTATCCAACCCACCTCACCCTTTGCAACCTTTGGCGTCATCCTCTATGTTGGAGGTATCGCCGGTCCAGCACGTCGACGAAGTGATGTTCGACGATTATCCCGAAGAAGACATAGAGCACGACGCTGCTTCCACTACTTCACTCGATGACAACGAAGAGGAAACAGATTACGAGTAAGATCATGATACGATTTAAATAAATCTTTTGTGCTGATTTCTTTCAGGGTTCAGTCAAACACATCCGATGCTCCTGTGGAAGTCGTTGTGTATCCCAGGCCCGTCATACCACCGGTCATGTGCATTGCCTGCACGGATACCGTTCCATCTACGTCGTCTTTTCCTACTCCATGTGGGCACTATTTCTGCCAAACATGTCTCGAGACACTCCTTCGTACCGCCCTTACAAACGAAAATTTCTTTCCTCCATGGTGCTGCAATCAACGTCAGCGGATCGATCTTGAACCACTCATGTCAGCACCGTCACAGGGAGAAGACACTATCGTTATCAGTGACGAGATGTGGTTCCAGATTCGCGCTAAATCCCGAGAGTTTGCTGTCGCACCCTCAGAACGTACTTACTGCCCTAATCCACGGTGCTCGGTGTTCCTGGGATCAATCGACCAGTTGAGGGACCAGGCAAGTGGGAGTGGCCATGGCAAACTGATCACCAGGTATTTTACCGGAACATGCATCTCGTGCACAACGTCGTACTGCCTGGAGTGCAAAGGGAAAGCACATCCGGGAAAGATATGCGAAACAGAGCGCATCGATAGTGCTATAGAAGAGCTACGGGAACTTGCCAAAGAGGAAAAATGGCAAATTTGCTGTGGTTGTAACGAAATGGTCGAGAAGACAAGCGGATGCAATCACATCGTTTGCAGGTGCAAAACAGAGTTTTGCTATACTTGCGGAGGGTCATGGAAATCACCTTGCGCATGCCGTTCTTGAGACTCGCAGCGTTATACTATTTATTCGGATCTTGTTTCAACCCATTTACGAATACATATATTGACTTAAACTATGTACTGTATCGATTGGCAGGCGAGCAGTGCAAAGCTAAATTGACGTTAACGACCACAGTTTAGGTAATTATGATTCCCGTCGATTTTTATATCTACGGTGATTGCTCGCTTCTTTTTACCCTCATCTTCCTCCCACCAAAGAATGTCAAGGATAGCCCAGGTTGATGAAGACGATACTTATCTTCTTATCGCGAACCTGCATCTTCGAGACGTAGAAGAAGCCAACACTGGTCGTAAGGGCAAGGCCCGTGACAACACACCACTAAACGACGAAGAACTTGCTTTCCAACTGCAAGCCGAAATTTTGCGAGACTATTTGGTTGAATTGGGAGATAGGAGGCTTGCTCTCAGTATAGGAGATGCACTGGATAGCGACCAAGATGTTTTGCAAAGCATTCGGCTTGCTGAGCAAGGTGTAGAAGATGATCATAGATATGCAGCCGCATTATCATTTGGGCAGCCGTTACCCGAACTTGAAAGATCGCAGGCGCAACTATTTCTGGAGGGATCTCGCGAACAGCTTGAGTAGGTGACGCCGCCGTTTTTTTTTTCTTCGTATCTCACGGGCTTAAAGTAAAGCGAAAACATTACCACCAACCCATGAAGAACACTTATTCTTCGAGGACGGTGACGACGCGGATTATTACGAAGCCTCAGAAGTAGCAGGATCATCGACTCAAGCGAGCGGTAGCACATACCCAATTTCGAAAGCAAGCATGTAATTCATTTCATTTCCGAATCAACTGAACGACTCAGCTCACTATTTGATATCTATAGAGTAGAATGTGCGATCTGTTGTGAACATTTTGGAGCTCGATACAGCTTCCATGCGCCATGTAGCCATTACTATTGCGTGGATTGCCTGTCGAACTTGGTCAAAGCATGTACAACCGACGAAACCCTATACCCACTTCGTTGTTGCCAACAGCCCTTTTCTCTCGGCGTCGTCCTCCCTCTGCTGGATCAGAGGACCCGTACACAGTTCGAGGTCAAAGATCGCGAATTCGGAACGCCTACGGCGGATCGATTGTACTGCGCTAATCCATCTTGCTCGATATTCTTAGGATCTACGAAGGCTATACTTTACAAGACGGTTGCTTGCCGACAATGTGGAACGTCCGTTTGCACAAAATGCAAAGAGAGAGCCCACAGCAATGAACTCTGCGGGGAAAGTGCATCACTCCTACAAGTCAAAGCTCTTGCCCAAGAACGTGGATGGCAGACGTGTCCTGGTTGTGGTAGCATCGTTGAACTTCACCATGGCTGTAACCATATGACATGTCGGTGTCGCACGGAGTTTTGCTACGTTTGCGCCGTTCGTTGGAAAAATTGCTCCTGCCCTCAATGGGACGAAAATCGCCTACTCGAAACAGCAGAGCTTCGCGTGCAGAACGAGATAGAACATCGGGGACCGCGGGAAGCAGAGGAGGTACAACGAAGAGTAGTGATGGCAGTGGAGCAGCTCCGTGTCGAGCACGAATGCTACCCCCATCGCTGGCGGTATAGAAGCGGAGCAGGTAATTGCGAAGAGTGCGGCTTCTATCTGCCGTTGTACTTATTGGTGAGTATTGTCCCTGCGCCTCTTTACGACCAGGCTAAACCTCTGTTTTAGGCGTGCACTGGTTGTCGCATGCTCGCCTGTGTTAGATGTACCCGAAATCGCTTGTAGCATTAGACAAGTACCATTCTCGACTATAAGACCACTTTCTTGTACATGTGGCAGATACAAATAACAAAAGTGACGCCTCAGTTTCCGCCGGTCCAGCTGTCATGATGTTGAGTATTGTGCCAAACTGCTTCTTGAGTGACTTACACGGTGGGGCCTGGGATGGGGTACGACAGCTACAAGAAAAATATCAGGCGTTATCGTACTACCCCAATCTAACAAACTCACGCTTGGGTCTGCAAGTATCATAAAAAAGTTAGCGCCCAGAAACTTCGGTATCATCATAGACCACTTACCAGTGTATACATCAAACACGATGCCTACGTGAAACCAATGAGCAGCCATCAAGAAACAAAAGAAAACTATGTGACCTGGAGTGTTCTGGTTGTATGCACCTGGGAATGAGACGAATGAGGTAGGCAGCGCATTACCCGATCCGGTGACTTCGACTTGAATGCAGACCGGGTAGACTTGGACACCAGGGTAATTGAATGCTATGAAGGGTCAGCTGTGTCGCTTGCGGAGAGGGTCCATAGACCTACCACCGTGGAGGGCAATACTAGTAAGTAGCGGCAGTCAATGAACAATCATAGACAGAGTGTCTAATAACGCTCACATTTCGTGGCGGATGAGATATTGACCAGGCTTCAAGTTCTTCGGGATCTTGAATTTGTAGACACTCCCGTTTGCTTGCAAAATATCAGTGGCGGCCCATTTCCCGTCGGATGTCTTTCCGGTTTCATGAACCTTGAACCATACGGCACTAAATGGACATTTAGAAAAACGGAAGACAGCCAATGTCCGGAGACTCACGAGTTACCAGGGCTCCATTTGGTGATGTCGCTGGGGGCGCGAGCCATGTATGTGACCAATGGTCCCTAAATATTCGTAGAGGCACATTTGCCACTATAGCATACCTGGGACATGTTCAACTTACTTTGTGACTATCTGGCCAGTCACTCGTCCACTTCAGAGAGACTTCACTTCCGGCAGTGACCTTGGCGATGAGTTTGGCTGGAGCAGTGGAGAATCCATTTGATTGATGTCCATTGCATTGTATGCTGTAGGACGGTGAGCGCAAGTCCGATATGAAAACGATTGGTCGCACTCGATCAGCGAAAGGTCTTCGACAGGACCTAAAGGGGCAAAGATCAGTAAGAGGCCGGTATTGAGCTAGCGCTCAAGCGCTCACCGTTGTCGGGAATCTTCCTGACAATACGATCGGGGACAGGATTCTTGTAAGGATCTTCCCAGGGCAAGAAACCGGAATACGTCTTTCCATCAAGGGTGATGGTCTCGACGTATCCATGTCCAAGAACGGCAGGCACAATGGCTGAAAGTAGAGTCGCAACCAAGGTCAGCTTAAACATTGTAGCCGCAGTGAAAACTGGAGGTCCCGAAAGACAAGCCCAGAAACAGCTTGTACTTTATGTTGCGTCTGGATAAACTATTTCTGCACATACTCGGAGCAACAAGAAGCGGTCCGCAAAGATGACTGCACACCAGCCAAGCTGACCAGTTAGATCACTGCACTCGAGGCAATTGAATAGCTCATTCAATTGCCTCATCACTCTTGATACTTTTGATTTCGGATCTGTACCTATGAAATCTCGCTTTTTCGCCTCTTGGCGGGAAGCCTGCAAGATCATCGGAATCGTGCCTGGACAGCCAGGAGACTGAGAAAGCCAACAGAGGTCGAAAAACACGACTTTCGGAAAATCGTTGGAAGGCTATTTCAGGGCCATTTAGGTTGCTCCACCCATTTCAGAATTCTGTCCCCAGTTTGCACATATCTTACTAAACAGAAGCATGATTTTATAAACGTTAGACGTACATTCCAGAGTGAAAAGATAACGCACCCACAAAGCCGTCAAACACCCCAGTTGGCCAATTTCCTAGCGATAACGACGCGACACTCCAGGTTTGCTCAGGTATTCACAGACAGTTTCATAGTGATATCCAACTCGTGTGAGTGAGTGAGGATGAGTATTCCATGTGGAAAGGTATCATAGAGGGCATCCACTACCAGTAGGAATATGAGCACATGAAAGGTGTGACGCGGTGACGATAATTGAGTGACGAGGTATTTTCTCATCACGTGCTCATATCTTGCGTAGCGTGTTGCATCCCAGTGGACCTTGGTACAAGTTGATTGATCATAATCGTCCAGAACCAAGATCTCCCTTTTGAACAGACGGGGTAGCTAGTCACTCTGTACCTGAATAATAGATCTCTGGCTGTAAATCTCTATCCAGTCAACTGTATGTACCCGGATTCAATAGCTTCAATGCCTTAAAAACATCCGACTCGAAGGGACCTTTCGTGATTTTGACCATTGAACGGACTTTTCAGAAATCATGCAGGTCGTGATATATGGAGAATAAAGTATGTATTCATTCCTTGAACCACGTATGATACAAATAGCAAGCAGAAATGCCTCAGTTTCCTCCAGTCCAGCTATAATGATCGTTTATTTAGCGACTTACGACGTACGAGTCAAAAGAAGGCTTACACAGCAGGACCTGGGATAGGATACGACTAAAAGAAAAGTATCGTCAAGCATTATCTGTAGCATTTGAGAATATGAGCGTACCCCAGTGTCTGAAAAGTCATGAAATAAGCACGGAGAACCAAGCGCAGGGTTGTGATTGACTCACTAGTGTATACATCATAAGTTATGCCTACAGTAGGTGTGAATAGCACATGAGCCATAGAAGCGTAGATGTCAACGAAGAACATCACCTGGAGTGTTCGCGGTGTATGCACCCGGGAAAGAAACGAAAGAGGTGGGCAGAGCATTTCCTGATCCAGTGACTTCAACCTGGATGCAGACTGGGTAGTCTTGAACACCAGGGTACGAATAAGCTGTGTGGAGTAAGTATTATGATTCATACGGGAGGTCTGCGAACTTACCGGCATGCAAAGCGATCCTATTGCCTATCAGTAAACGGAGATAGTAGGTGGCTTATAAACTAGCACTCACAGTTCGTGTCGGATGAGGTATTGACCGGGCCTCAAGTTCTTTGGGATAGTGAACTTGTAGACACCCCCGTTAGCATTGAGGACGTCAGTGGCAGCCCATTTCCCATCGGAACCCTTCCCAGCTTCATGAACCTTGAACCAGACGGCACTGAACGAGATTTAGCCAAACGAGAATACTGTCGAACGCGAGACACTTACGAGCTACCAGGGTTCCATTTAGTGATATCACTAGGTGCGCGAGCCATGTATGTGACTGCGGGGCCCTGGGAGTAACGAGAGTATCAGCCACCGTAACGTTCACAGAGGTGCGCTAGAGGTACCTTGTGGCTGTCTGGCCAAGGCTGCGTCCACTTCAAAGAGACCTCACTTCCAGCAGCAACCTTGGCGACGAGCGAAGCTGGGGCAGTGGAGAAGCCTCCTGATTGCCATCCGTTGCATTGTACGCTGTAGAGTTATGAGTAATTAATACCATGACGGGAAAGACTAGAGCGTACTCGATGAGCGATAGGTCTTCGACGGGACCTGAGGTTACAGAACAGTCAGTCAGGCAGCCAAGAATGCTCCAAAACGTATGAAGCTCACCGTTACCGGGAATCTTCCTGACAATACGGTCAGGAGGGGGCGACACGTACGGGTCCTGGTAGGGCAAGTAGCCGGAATATTTAGTGCCTCCAAGGGTGATTTCCTCGACGTATCCATGTCCGAGAACAAGGGGTGCAATAGCTGAAAGCAGAGTTGCGGCCAAGGTTAATTTGAACATGGTAGGCGTGCGGGAGACTGATTGTCCTGAACGACGAAAGCAAAAAACCGCACGCCTTTTATGAGAGTCCTTGGATCGGATAAACCATCTCTGCAACTCTGCTGAACGGCCCGCAAAAATGACGTTCAAGCCTCAGGTCCAATGCTAATTTCCAGTTGAAGCAACCTTTCACGCTGGGCACTTGACACCCGTAGAGAGGTACGACGGACCGCTGTAGTTGATGAGGCAATACAATGCCCTCAGTGCTTGGTTTCGGATCTATTGAATCTCCATGTGAATGCGAAAGACGGCATATGCGACGGAGGAGCGTTGCTTAGACTCACCTAAGCCTCGAAAAACAAGCAGCTGAAGCTTGCTTTCATCCTTCTTGGCTAAAGGCTCCATTAGACTAATGGAATTGTACCTGAAGAAACACATCAGTTACAAGAAAAAAGACGCAGAAAACCAAAAATTAAAACGCACTGATCTTCGGGTTGCCCTTCTCGGGGAAATTATTGACGGAATACTTCCGAGAATAAATGCCTCATCTGAATACCAAGCTCGAGGTTTGGTGAGAATGTGCTCATCAAGCTGTTGCGTCGGCGAATTTCACGGAAAATAACAAAAGGTACATCACCCTTATGACGAATAGACATTGATTTACTTCGGACATGCAGTTGATTGAGCTTGGTTGTCACGTATGCATTTATCCTGACAGTGATAGAAACACCACAAGAAGACGATAGAAAGAAGTTGTAAGGCGAAAGAGAGTTAGGCGGTATGGCCCTGATGTGCCTTAACGCGGTCCTCTGTATAATATGAATTGCGGCTTCTGAAATAGTTGCAGAACAGATTGTATGAAAGATATGGCTAATCATCTGATGGTCAACAATACCATGAGCTTCAGTACGTCAACTAAACTACAGAAGAACTTACTCTGTAACGAGCGGTATTAGTTTGACTTTGTCTGCCAGCCATGCCACAGCGTTCAGCTCCACCTCATGCCCCTCGCCCTCGTCGTGCGACTGATTAAAATCGGTGAAGAAACCAAGATTCCTCATGCCCAAGTGCACCGTCCCGTCTGCGATCCTCTCGCGCATCACAAGAGTAAACAAAAGGTGCTTGTATGCCGCATCCGACAACGCCACCAGTTGTATTTGCGGTCGTGCAGCTATAACCCGGCACAACCAAATTAGATTCTGAGGATTAATGGTACAGTCGAGGCTGATGGCTTCCAAATGAGGCCAAGTGTCTGGGGTGTATCCTGGATCCTGGGGAGGAAGAACGATTGTATCACTCTTCTTGCCCAACATGAGACGACTAATGTCTCTTTCTTGCGACGCACGAGGCGTAGGTCTACCGAGAGACCCAGATCGCGTACGCGTACGCTTCGGCTCATCTACTGTGCTGGCCAAATCGATACCTAGTATTTCGCCCGGGGTGTCCTTAAGATGCACGTGCGTTACATGCGGTAACGACAGAAAATAAGGTGCGTTTGACCCATACGCTCCGGTTCTTGGGTTCATCCACCTCGGGGGTACCTGTTCCAGTTCCAGGTCGCGAAGAGCCATCAACTTCGAGGGCTCCGGCAAGAAGTTGTGTAGTTTTGAGAGGAACTCCATCGCGACGATTTTCATGTAGCTCAGCTTTGGTACTTCGAGGAGCGTCAAGGCATGTTTGTGGTTGCTCTCGGTAAAGGATTGGTTGAAATCGAACATTATGATGAGCTTCTGAAGAGAAGCCATATGAATGGGCTCGGACGACATTTGATTGTTCGAGGTGAAGGAGAGGAAGCGGAGTGTCAATATCTCGAGGTCGGGACAGCGGTCTGCTATGTCGCGCAGTGCGGCATCGCCAATGAACGTAACATTTTGGAGCTCGAGGGAAGTGAGGTGTTCGAAAGGGAAATGTGTCGGAATGCCGCGAAGGGTGAGGACGCGAAGATTGGGTGTAGAGGCAAAGAACGACCGCACATCTGTCTCTTCCGCTAGTGGGCGTCCAAGGCGAAGGAAGTTCCACCCGCTCATGTCCACCTCTGTCCAATCCACCAAATCTACGCTGAACTCCTCCAGGGATGGTGCGTGAACGGTTTCTAGAGGGGAAAGGAGTGAAGGGGATGTCGAGGGGTTTATGTCGGACTGGAATCGAAATGATCTCCAGCGTTCGGCGTGAGGGATAATGCAGTCGAAGACGGGTGCTAAAAGTCCCTCATATCTTCCTGGGCACTCGATGCTGATGTTGAGTGGACACGTCTCTGAAGAGGAACGTTCAATCCATATCTTCACCCACTCGACGGCACGAGATTGGCTCTGGAGGAGGTCGAAGGGTATTTGTATGTATGACCATAATTCTGGGGTTGAAAGAGCGATTGTACGCCAGCGAACGGACACGGATGAGTTTCTGATGAGGGCATAGGGCAAGTTGATTGTCCTTCTCGAGAAATCTAGTTCTTCATCTCGACCGACTTTGAAGATTTTGACAAGGATTTCGGAGGGTAGGCGGTCGGTTGAATCCATGTTGAGGGTTTCTGTCCAAGAAGTAGTACAGTTAGGGCCAAGTTAGGGCTTAGGGCACGAAATTCAAGATAGTATCACGCACCGCTCTAATGCCTGTAGCGATAACCGCAGAGATTTATCCCAGGAGACGCCTTTGTGTGATGCTTGAGTCATGCTTTTCGATGGTGAGAAGTGGGTGACAGGCAGATCTCGAGGACTCGGAGTTGACGAAGAGTAAGCGAGACTCTGCTAACCGATCACATTGCTCATGTAGACTCAGACTCAGCCAGCAGAACTGCCAGCGACGTTGCGACACTGTTACACAAAGCTGTATCTCCTTTCATTAGTGTAGTACCGGCGTAATCGAAGGCTAAAATTTCCCTCTAAAGCAAGTACAACTACTGAGTCCTTTCCACATACTGAACGATTAGCTTTTGGTGAAAATCTTCATCGCCTTCAAGCGTCGCGGCTCGCTTGTTGAAGTGTACAGGTTCCGCCTCTCAACACACTTTGATACATATACGAGTAGGGACTAAGTACATATGAGGAAAAGAACAGTGCACGGTGGTGAGTTGTTACACGGTCGCTTTATAGGCACAAGTTCTAAAAGTGATGCGTGCACTACAGGAGCGTTTGATCAGTAGCAGCCGTCTCGAACTTATAAATTGTGCTGACCTTCAAAAAAGCATCCAGTTCCGGTTCGTATAACCAATCGCTGTAGCCGAACCTTGCCCAACGACGAACTGATCTTTGAAGATCTTCCTTGCACCAGCGAATGCCACCATAGTAGGAGTGCCATTTGCCTGCCACCACAGATCCCTGGATATCAAGGCCATCCTCTCGCAACTTGAGGAGCTCCTGAAAAGCCCGAGATTCCGTTGATATGTGCGTGTCAGGGGAACTGTCTGTTCCAAGAACATCTATTGATAATCTTTCCAGACGGACGCTATGCGATACTGGATGCCTCCGGATTTCTACAATGCCTGCCATCATGGAAAAGAGAGACGAATCCAAACCGGGCAACTCCCGGTACAGAAAGCGTAGGGTTTTGAGACTCCGAAAAATCGTCCGTAGATGAGAAGCTGCTTGTGAATTATCTTCCTCCGCAGTGAGAAGAAGACGAAGTTCCTCTACTGTACTTATTTCCCTCGCTAGTGATGGTGTGCTCGACGAGGTAAAGAGTGTACACGGGGCGGACAAAGCGAATATTTGGCATGATGACCTTCGCTGGAGCTGTCCGATAGAGGAGAGAAGCGAATTGGCGACAGATCCTATTTGTTCTTCAGGATCGACGTCAAGGCGTTGGAGTGAAGGAGCTGATAGTGCATCAAGTATCGCGATGATGCCTTGATAGGGGCCGGATACCTCGAGATGACGAAGTCGAGGCAATGCGATTTGCTGAAAGCTGTCCCTTTCGGGACCAGCCGATACATGTATGGAACAACGCCGGAGGTTGCTGAACTCGTGAGCAACGTAGAAGAAAAATTCTACCATGCCTGCAGTCCACTCTAGCTGTTCCAATTGAGCCCATGGCAATGCAATGGACAGACGCGACGTGTCTACCGGCCCTAGAACGACCAAGGTCCCCTCCTTTAGCTTTGGAGCTGTCCAAGTCGTAAGACAATCCTCAGACCAGCCTCCACCTCCGCCATAAGTAGTGGAGCCCTGGGCTTCAACGTGGATATACTGAAGCTGTGGTAGGTGGCGATTCATATTGTACAGCCGTATACATAAATCCACCTGCGACCCCACGCAGAATTCCATCGCTGCCCAACGAGAGGAATGCAGAATGAGATGGTCGAGGACGTCCTTGTTTGTGCTTAGCATGGCATGATCATATATTTGTGCTAAACACGATATAGGCAGTGGCTGGGAACGCTCTAGCCATACCCGAAGCATATCCAGTGAAGTATACTTCTTCGATCTCTCGATATGCAGGCGAATGAGGTTCCATAACGAAGGGATAGACAGAGCTACTGCACGCCATCTCCTACATGTATGAGATAAGACCACGGGAGTTGCACGGTGCGAGAATACATGTCCCGCTGTATCATCAAGAACGCAACGTTGAAAAACGAGCGTTAAGATTTCCGTTGGCATTCGGACGAGGGGGACCGACATGTTTTTGTAGAAGTTCACCGTACTCTGTAGCCAGAGAGCTTTTTTGCGGGCATTAACTGCAGCCTCTTCATAAATGTCTGCGTGCATCTGTGCCCTCTGCATATCCGTCATCATTTGTTCTATGGCCTCGGCAGATTCGTGTTCAGGTAGGGTGATGGTGTGAGTGAAGGAGGTCGGTCCCATGTAGTCATACAGACTCTGGGCAGTATCTGGAAGAACAGAATAGCCGAATGCGGAGCTCTTTGCCATTTGTAGATGGATTGTATGGATATCGATCTGCAAACGGCGAATGATTGTGATGAGAGCAAGACAGTACGAATATTAAGGGACACACCACAAGTGCTCTTTCTCAGCAGGTGAAGACCTTGATTATTATTCCCTTTCCTTCAATGACTCTCGACAGATAAAGGGAAAAAGAGTGAGAAAGGACTATAGGTGAGGATGTTGATCATTATTGGTGAAGACATCACGGTGCGCCAAGGATATCATTGTTTTTGCTTAGTAAGATTGCGCCTGCCAGTAAGATTGTCACACATATATGTACTGGAATGATTCTCATGTAAAACGAGCAAGCCCATGAAGGCGACTATATTGTAGGTGGTGCAGAAAGAAGGCAAGTATAAATACATGTGATTGGACGAGATCTTGCGCGCCGACGATGTTGCCTCGCCCTTTGGCCTAATCACACGAAGTGGCTAGACCTGCAACTCGCATGTTTCGCTGCTTCTTGTTGCTGTATTTCAATAATTTGGGAGGGCTGGACTCGCCAGCTGCCTTATCCACCTCCTGATTCCTCTTCGGACTGGTACTAGTATCGTCTAGAGAAGGTAGTGACTGTCCCTGAGTTGGACCCAACTCTCGCGTCATTCCTTGAGTGGAAATGCCAAGTACATTCCGGAAAGATGCCTGCTCTTTGCAACAAGGCACCGGTTCTGTTACAAGCCCTCGTTCGACATCCACGATCTTGAAATTACTCAGTATAATGAAAAGAAGATTCCACGAGGATAACTTACAGAGGAAGTGGAGTTCGGGAGAACACTGTGCATGATCTCTGTTTGCGTTATCTCTACGGACAACATCTGTTTCACGAGTTAGAATGAACCTAGAACGAGAAGAGTCTAAACCCACTTCTCCCTTCAGTTGAAGTAGCCGTATGTTCTGCGATACCCGAGTAATGCCTTGCAAAACAATGGGGTCATCAGGTGACTTGGCCGCATCCGATACTTCTTCCATTAGAGCCAATACGCGTTCCTGCAAGCTTGACGAGGTCATTGCCACTTTCGTCGAGCTTTCCATTAGCACGTACCTGCGATGTTCCTCCATGAGCCTTGTGAACCGCTCAATCATCCTCGGTGACTCCAGTACTTTTGGTGCCAGGCCTTCCAGAGTTCGCAGAACGGATATCAGAGCCGTTATTCCCTTTGCTAGAGTCTCCAGCAAATCAAGTGTCTCTTCCACAGGAATCATCGATCTCATCGGCCCTTGTTCCACAAGATTCATGTCCACCGTGAGGCTGCGTCTGCGACGACGAGTCCAGAAGTATCCAATAACTGGGTATACGAAGATGCTGATCATTTCGGCTACGTGCCCACCAATCGTCGCCAGGTTGGTCACGACAAGTAAGGCGACGGAGTCTGCCATAGTGAGGGGTTGAAATCATTGCCAGGTTTCAGCAGGAACGGGTTATATTCCTCAAAGCACGACGTCGGCGCATGTTCTTGTGAGATGGATGTACAGCCTAGTCGAATTAGCCGAATGTCCGTTCGAGAACAGTTGTATTGATGAGAATCACACCTTCTATGTTAGGAATCTGAGTCTGAATAGTAAGGTCATCGTGTTTGATGGCAAGGTGTTCTGGCTCTGGCAAAAGATGCTGGCGACTTGACAATGGTACATCTCTCCAGGTTGTGTGGGTCCAGATGACGCGAGTAGTGTATTTTGGGGTGCGCTCCGGTGTTCCAGCGCCTGAAAGCCTGACGGGTGCGTGAAGTTACCATGGACTGTTCATATGTATGACACTGCCTACCTTAATTGCAAGTAAGAGCGTGGTGTTAACGAATGGTGTTTGTATGCTGTCCAGCCCTTGTGTCCCTAATATAAGTAACTGTCCCAATAGCGCTGGCATGAGTGCTGTGAATTCGGTCGTTAAGCTCATGAACCGGGTCCACGAAAAGATGTCTGGTACATAATTGGAATGCTTTCGAGACAAAATTAAGCTCTGAGTTTTGTATAAGATTGAAGAACTCACCCCGAAAATTTCGTTCTCCCGATTGCCAGGAACCGAAAGTCAGGCAATTTCAAGCTTGCCTATGGAGTGGAATAGCAGCAGGTGACAAGTATTTTAAGTAGTTTCATGTCGAGTCTTAAAGCTTAAAGCTTAAACCTTTAGAGAGGAAATCGGGGATGAGTTGGTCATTGAGGTTGCCCGAAGGTGGCCGGCGAGTTCGGTTCGGTGTCGCCATTGAACCTGCCCTAAAGTGCACAGCCACAAACAAACTGTGATCCAGTCACTGTTGTCGACGCGTCTTGTTCTCCTCACCGCCTCTACCCTACACTTTCCGGCTCAGCATGGGCTCCCTAGAACTTCCTTTCGACGTTATCATGCAAGACGATCAAGAAGCGGACGAATTGGACGTCATGGATGCCCCGATAACACAGAGTGCACCAGGAGTAAATCCTTCGTCTGCTCCAAGACGGTCCGCACGGCAGAAAACGTCGATTGCTGGAGGATCTACAGGGTCGGCGAACAAGAAAAGGAAGGTGCCCTCGAGTGCAATTCAGCCCCAGTCTAATAAACGGGCGAAGCTAGAGCAGCAGAAGGTGGTGAGTAGGTTGCTTTTGACTTGACACTTCCTCGAACTCATCATGTGGCAGAAAACTGGGCAAAACAACGAGAAGAGGGCAGACCGAGATACCCAGAGAACTCATTGGCTTCTTAGACATCGTAATATTGTCGAACCACTACTACCACCAAACAGCACCTTCTTCTCTACTCTTCAAACCCGCGAATCGTCAGGACGAGCACGGAATAACAATATATCATACACCCCTTATCACGAATTAGAGGAACAACCCCAATTAATTAACAAATCTTGTGGAGAGATGAAAGATTACCAGGTGAGCCACAGCCTTGACTATGTTACGCACATCACTCAGCTCTCAACTTCAGTTAAAAGGGCTTTCATTTCTGGTCTATATGTACCGCAATGGTAAGTCTACGGCGACAAGGCTCTTGATGTGTCCTGACCTTGTCTTCCAGGCATGAATTGTATTCTCGGAGATGAGTACGTCTGTCGTCTTAGTATGTTCGACTGAAAGCCTCCGTTCTGACGTCTCACCTAAAGGATGGGACTTGGAAAGACTCTGCAAGTAAGAATCTCCCTTTCTCACTGAACATCTATTGATTCCCTTCCAGACATTATCGTTGTTTGCATACATAAGTGAACACGTATCCGGTCACGTCGATCCTCATCTTATCGTTTGTCCATTATCTGTATTGGCGTCTTGGGAAGCTGTAGGTGTTCTCTTGTCTACGATGCCCTTGCTTGGAGCTTAAGCTCGTGCAGGAAGCAGCACGATGGTTACCGTCGTTCAGGACGGTGCGCTTCCACGGACCTGTCAACGAACGTTCTCGGTTGCGAAAGGCCCTCCTCGACGGAAAGTATGACATTGTGCTAACGACGTACGATGTATTTGTTACGGAAGACTCGTGGTTTAAGAGTAGGCGCTGGACTTATTGTGTCCTCGACGAAGGCCATAAGGTCAAAAATTCTGAGTCCATGGTCTCGCACAAGTTACAGGGCATTGGAGCCATGTATCGTCTCAGTATGTATTTCTCCCCTTTACAGGATGCTAAAGCTGACCTGTTCCACTGGATAGTCTTGACTGGAACTCCCGTCCAAAATAACCTCTTTGAACTCTGGAGTCTTTTCCACTTCTTGTATCCGAACATCTTCACGCCGGCATCCGAACAACGTTTCCGAGATTCTTTTAATCTCGAGCGAGGATCCTATTCTCTTCCCTTTGTAAACGCCGCAAAGGAGTTCCTTTCTACGGTCATGCTTCGCCGAACCAAGGCCACGGTTCAGCTCGACATACCACCTCGAATTGAGCAGACCATTTTCATTCCTCTAACGGAAGCCCAGAGGTTCTGGACTTACCGCCTCCTAACGAAGATGGACTCTCTTGATCTGAAGACCATCTTCGATCCCGAACTTACTTTGGATACCGCGAACAGTGGCCTGGCTGAGGGAAGGAGAGAGGTATTGTCAATCCTTGAAAACCAGCTTCAGCAGCAGACCGCGCCGACGGCAAAACAGAAGCAAAGTTTGTATTTTGATGTTTTACGTTTTCGGTTGGGACTGACGGTCGTCTTCATTCAGCTTGGAAGCATCTCATGAACCTGCTCATGCAACTCCGTATGGTCTGCGACCAGTATGTTCTTTCCTTACCGTATTGCACATTGAGCACTGATGTACCCTTTGAAAGCCCTTACCTTCTACGTGATGCGGAACCCGACCCATACCAGATTGGAGAACACGTTGTCGCTTCGTCATCCAAGATGATTTGCATCGACAAAATTCTTGCAGATGTATTACCAAAGGGCGAGAAAGTCCTCATCTTCTCGGTAAGGGTTTCTCTGCGTCCTTTCAGTGTTGATCAATGATCTCTGAATGACTCAGCAATGGTACCGTATGCTGGATTGTCTGGAGGACATGCTTTTCCTCCGAGGGATCAAGTACGCGAGACTTGATGGCTCTACAAGTCGACCGAGGCGAACGCTGGACATCAAGCTGGTGTGTTGTTGGTTTTCTTTGAGTTCTGGGATCTTCGCTGAGATACTTCATACTTCTTTCAGTTCCAACATGGATCATCGAGTGTGTGATCATTCACTGCAAGGTTGTGACCTGACTAATGGTTCCGCAGCTCTACAAGTATACCTCATCTCGACGAAAGCTGGCGGTCTTGGTAAGTTAGGATACTCTGCTACTCCTCGTCACACTAAACAATAATCCAGGCATCAACTTAACAAAAGCCACCACCGTGATCATGGCTGACTCCGATTGGAATCCTCAGAATGACCTTCAAGCCATAGCTCGTGCTCATCGTATAGGTCAAAAGAAGACTGTTCAGGTTTACCGTCTTATTTGCGGGGGCAGCGTCGAAGACCAAATGCTGGTGAGATACCTCGCCAGCTCTCGCATCAGGAATCGACGGCCGACTCATGGATATCTAGGACCGCCTTCGAAGAAAGCTCTTTCTCTCTGCAAAGCTCATGGGGTCGGACAATACCGGTAGCAACAACGGTTCCGACGACACATCGATGGGTGCAGGCGAGCTGATGGATATCCTCCGCAAAGGAAGCAGTGCGCTTGTCCATGGCGGTGGTGGCATCGGCTTGGCCAAGTTCCTAGCAGCCCCAATTGCGGACATTCTGGAGGCGTCCAAGGCCCGTGAGGATGCTCGTGATGCCAAGATAAAGCAGGAGCTCGGAGGTGGTGATTTGAAGGAAGAAGCCACTGAACAACTGGTGCATGATGCTGAAGAGGAAGAGAAGAGGTTACTGAGTGGAATAGCCCAAGTCAGATGTCGACTGTTCGAAGGCAAGATGGTTGAACACGGGAAAGGTGTCAAAAAGAACAAGGACATCGCTGATGAATGGGTGAACTTGCAAAAGAGGCAGAGAAACGGCAAGGAGACTGTCGTTATTGGTGGTATGACCTTTGTTGTTGACACATCGCCAATTGAAGTTGAGGTACGTGTTGGCTTCTGTCATCTGGGTATTCGCACTCAACAGGCCTGCATTAGGTAAAGGCCGTCCCAAAGAAGAAGACTTCAAGACGCCAGATGGATCATGAAGACTACTGTAATGTGTGTGAAGATGGAGGAGACCTATATTGTTGCAACTACTGTCCTCGTGGTAAGCATGCCCTCGATTGGTTCACATAACCCTGTTGACCCTTTCATAGTATTCCATGCCTCTTGTACGGATATTCCCAAACAGAAACTCAAATCCTCTTCCATCGCATGCAGTCAGCATGCATGTTGGGATTGTCAGCGAACTACTTCTGATGCTGGCGGTATGCTGTTCAGGTATGTTGGAGTACGCTCACATCCTTCCTTCGCTCATGCTTTGACTACAGATGCAGAACATGCCCTCAGGCCTTTTGTGAGGACTGTATCAAAGATCCCTTCCATCCCATAGGTGAATCAATACCCGAGTTGTATGTGTTTTCTGGCATGGTGTTTGATACGACTAACCCCATCCTCTTAGTGAACTCTTGAACTACAGCGCCCCAAACGCGTACTTTATCACTTGCCAGGATTGCATCGAACAAGCCGAAAAACGACCCCGATGGCGGAAAGAGTGGGAGAAACGCGTGCAGAAAGCAGAAAAGGATCTCGAGGAGAAGTATTCCATGATGACATGAGCCTGAGTTTCACGTTATTTGAGCACCTTAATGTTGTCTATCTTGTAGAAAGCGCTCGCAACCGTATCTTGTTAAACTCTTGTATAATCGTATATACATCACACCCATGTATACCCATGACGGCTGGAGCCTGGGGAGCACAGGCGTAACGTTCAATCATTACCACCACTACCCTAAAACCTTGTGAACGAAAGGAGCTTATGTATATCTGAAAAAGTACCCCTCCAGCGCTGATCGAGTTCAAGAATTCGTCTGTGTCAATGTCGCCACTGGGCCTGCCCTCAAGTGTACAGCCACACACAAATCCAATTGCTCGGTTGTTGAGTCTTGACGCGTCTTGTTCTCTTCTCTGCTCCACACAACCTGGCCCAGTGAATTGGACGTCATGCATGCCCCAGTAACGCAGGATGGACCAGAAGCAAATCCCTCGTCTGCTCCAAGACGATCCACCAGACTGAATACGTCCATCGGTATGTCCACCGACCGAGGGTTAGTGCGGACGGGGAATAAGAAAAGAAAGATGCCCTCGAATGCTTCTCGGCCCCAGTCTAGTAAACGGGTGAAACTAGAGCAACAGAAGGTGGTGAGTGGGCTACTTTTGGCATAAAACTTCCTCCAAATCATTGAACATCAAGAAACAGAAAGCCGAACACAACGAGAAGAGAGCAGAAAAAGATACCCAGAAAATCCACTGGCTTCTCAGACATCGTGATATCGTCGAACCACTGCTATCACCAAACAGTACATTTTTTTCCACCCTTCAAAACCGCGAATCGTCAGGACGAGCGCGGAATAACAAAATATCTTATACACCTTATCATGAGATAGAGGAACAACCCAAGTTAGTTAACAAATCTTGTGGTGAGATGAAAGATTATCAGGTGAGCCACAGCTTTGACTATGTTACGCACATTACTCAACTCTCAACTTCAGCTAAAAGGACTTTCATTTTTGGTCTATATGTACCGCAATGGTAAGTTTACGGTGATAAGGTCCTTAGTGTATCCTGACCTTGTCTTCCAGGCATGAATTGCATTCTTGGAGATGAGTACGTCCGTCGTCTTTATATGTTCGACTAAGCCTCCGTCCTGACATCTTACCTGAAGGATGGGACTTGGAAAGACGCTACAGGTAAGTAGATACTTGTTTCTACTGAACATGGAAGGTCTGACTCCTTTCTAGACATTATCGTTATTTGCGTTCATAAGTGAAAATCCATCCGGCCATGTTGATCCACACCTTGTCGTATGCCCGGTATCTGTGTTAGCATCTTGGGAAGCTGTAAGTGGCTTCCTGCCGAAGATATCCTTTTTAAAGCTAAGCTCGTGCAGGAAGCTGCACGATGGCTGCCATCGTTCAGAACTATCCGTTATCACGGGTCTTCTAACGAACGTTCTCGGTTGCGAAAGGAGCTCGTCGACGGAAACTGCGACATCATGCTAACGACGTACGATATATATGTTAACGACGATTCTTGGTTCAAGAGCAAACGCTGGACCTATTGCGTCCTAGACGAAGGCCACAAGGTCAAAAACTCCGAAACCATTGTCTCACACAAGCTACAGTGTATCGGTGCCATGTATCGTCTTGGTACGTGGTCTTCATCCTGACAGACAAGGCCGAAGTTGAACTGTTCTTCTGATAGTTCTGACTGGAACTCCTGTGCAAAATAACCTTTTTGAACTTTGGTGTCTATTTCACTTCCTGTATCCCAATATCTTTACGCCAGCATCTGAACAACGCTTCCGAGATTCTTTTGACATTGGGCGAGGATCCTACTCTCTCCCCTTCGTCAACGCCGCTAAAGAGTTCCTTTCCAAAGTCATGCTTCGCCGAACCAAAGCTTCCATTCAGCTTGACATACCGCCTCGAATCGAGCAGACCATCTTCATTCCACTTACGGAAGCACAAAGATTTTGGACTTATCGACTATTAACACAACTGGACTTCGTCAACCTTAAAAGTATCTTTGATCCCGAACTGTCCTTGGATACCGTGGCCAGTGGGTTGGCCGAGGGACGGAGAGAGGTGTTGTCCATCCTTGAAAAACAGCTGCAACAAGAGAGCACGCTGACGGCGAAGCAGAGGCAAAGTTCGTACATTACTGTTCTCCGGGTTTGCGTTCGGACTAACGGACATCTTCATGTAGAAAGTAAGTGTCTCATGAAGCTTCTTCTGCAGCTTCGTATGGTATGCGACCAGTATGTTCTTCCCTGATCGCGTTGTGCATTTTTACACTGATATATTTTGCATCGGAAGCCCTTACCTCGTTCGTGATGCATTCCCCGACCCATACCAGATCGGGGAGCACGTCGTTGCGTCGTCCTCCAAGTTAATTTGCATCGACAAGATCCTCGCAGATGTCTTGCCTAAAGGCGAGAAGGTCCTGATCTTCTCAGTAGGCCGGCTTTTCTTATGGGATACAACATTGGCCATTGATCTGTTATTGAGATAGCAATGGCCCCGTATGTTGAGCTGTGTAGAGGACATGCTTTTCCTTCGAGGGATCAAGTACGCGAGACTGGATGGCTCTACGGCTCGGCCAAGGCGAACGCTGGATATCAAACTGGTAGCTTTTGATCTTAGCTGAGTAGTAATACTCACTCACGCATCATTCAGTTCCAACACGAGTCGTCGAGTAGGTGATCCAATACAGTGTGGTTCAAGACTAATAGCTCTGCAGCCCTACAAGTATATCTTATTTCAACAAATGCTGGCGGCCTTGGTTAGCCTTTACGTCTTTCTTCCCCTCATCACACTAATAGGTAATATAGGCATCAATTTGACGAAGGCCACTACAGTAATCATGGCTGATTCTGATTGGAACCCTCAGATAGACCTTCAAGCCATAGCTCGTGCTCATCGCATAGGTCAAAAGAAGACTGTTCAGGTTTATCGTCTTATTTGCGGCGGCAGCGTCGAAGACCAAATGCTGGTGAGATACCTCGCCAGCTCTCGCATCAGGAATTGACAGCTGATTCATGGATATCTAGGACCGCCTTCGAAGGAAGCTCTTCCTTTCCACGAAGCTCATGGGATCCGACAATACTGGCAACAATAACGACGACTCGTCGATGAATGGAAGCGAGCTTATTGATATCCTCCGGAGAGGAAGCAGTGTCGTCCAAAGCGGAGATGGTATTGACTTGGCCAAATTCCTTGCAGCCCCCATTTCGGAGATTCTAGAGGTGTCCAAAGCCCGTGAGGATGCTCGTGATGCCAAGATAAAGCAAGAGTTAGATGACGGTGACATGAAGGAAGAAGTCATTGAACAGCTTGTGCAGTTTGCCGAAGACGAGGAGGAGAAATTGCTGAGTGGAGTTGCACAGATCAAATGTCGATTATTTGAGGGCAGTATGATCGAAAACGAGGTGAAGAACAAGGATGTCGCCGAGGAATGGGTAAACTTGCAGAAGAGGCAGAGAAAAAGGAAGGAAACGGTTGTCATTGGTGGTATGACCTTCATTGTCGACCCGCCACCCCCCATAGTTGAGGTACGCGTTAACTTCTTTATCTTATGTAGATGTCCCGACTTAGTAGGTTGATATTAGGTGAAAGCTGTCCCCGAGGAGATACCGAGGCCACCAATGGATAACGAAGACTACTGTAATGTGTGTGAAGACGGAGGAGACCTGTTTTGTTGTAGCTACTGTCCTCGTGGTAAGCATGGTTCCAACTGAATGTCAAGACTCTGTTAACGTTTCTGTAGTATTCCATGCATCTTGTAACGATGTTTCCACTCACAGTCGAAAAGACCGTAACTACATATGCAGCCAACATGCATGTTGGGATTGTCAGCGAACCACGAGCGACGCTGGTGGCATGTTATTCAGGAAAGTTTCAACTTGACAATGCCAGGGCTTCTGTGATAACACTTCGGTTACAGATGCAGAACGTGTCCTCAGGCCTTCTGTGAAGACTGTCTCAAAGATCCATACCACCCCATCGACGAGACGTTACCCGAATTGTATGCACGCAATCCAATGCATTGTCTGTTGCGACTGATACCATTTTTGTTCAGTGAACTGCTAAACCACACTTCCCCTAATGCTTATTTTATAACCTGCGCGGATTGCATTGAACAATCCAAACAACAACCTCAATGGTGGAAAGAGTGGGAGAAGCGAATACAGAAGGCGGAGCAGGATCTCGAAGCGCAGGATTCTATGATGGCTTGAGCCGGGTAACACGTTATCTCAGTCTGTGTACTTGATGTTATTGGAATTTCGTTGTGTATTTTGTTAAATTCCTGTATAATCGTACATACATTACATACCCACAGCAACTGGAAAGCACAGACAAAGGATCTATCTGATCATAGTCTCGAGGGAGTTTCTCCGTTCAGGGAGCCATTGCCACCACCGTTTGAGACATAGCGCCTCATGAACGAAAGAAACTCTTCCTCTAGTGCCGATCGATTCGAATTCGAATTTGAATTCGCAGGCGGAGGCGCGTTATTGTTGAATCCCAGCCCGTTACCAAAGGTTGGTGGTGCCTGCGCCTTTCCGAACGGGCGTAAACCCTTGGTCTGTGCGAGGAAGCTGAAATCACGCTCAAATGAGGACGGGGGGAAGTGAGGCCAGGGATCATGATTATACGATGAAGTATGTGAAAGAGTTGTCGAGGGATTGAGGCCTGATGAATGCCAAGTCGACGATAAGCTATCCCCATTCAAACCGAATCCCGAAGAACGAGGAGGAATGGAGCCGACGCCTTCGTTATGAGGTCGTGACTGTCTTTGTGCGAGGAAATCCATGAAGCTGGAGTAGAGCTCCGAAAGTCGCCGCTCATCTTCTACTGTCTCGGGGTGAGACTGCGGTAGGTGAGGGAATTGTAACGATGAACTTTGGTTCCATCTACCAGGACCGTGCCCATTCGCATTCGAGTCGAAACCCAAACCATTGCTACCGTTAGCTACACTCCGTGATTGCGCTTTTGGTGTTTCCATCCACGAAAAGGGCATCGGAACATCACCGGTACCCCTGCCAGGCGCCCACGACATGAACGATTCCTCAGCCATCCCACTCCCACTCAAATACTGCAATAGTGAAGGATGCACCTTCTCCCCAGGAGGTAACGCTGAATTAGATCCGCTACTCCCTTGAACGAACTCCTCATTGGCACTGGGAAAGTCGAATCCAAGATCCATATCCATATCCATCGAAGCCACGTTCAATCCGCCCAGAGCGGTACCTGTTGTCCCCGCTCCAAACCCGAATCCCATAGCAGCATCGAAACCAGTTCCGGCTGTGACATCCATACCCATGCCAAGATCAAGGTCAACGTCGTTTGTGGCACCTGGTTGCAGGGATGTTGGAAGGTCTGCGGAGCCTGCATTGGAGGATGAGGAAGAGGGTTCTTTTCCGATCCAAGGACTAGTGAGCATAGCTAATGGTTCCGATGACTTCGATGGTCCGGCTTCACTGACTCCCGACAAGATAGTTGAAGTCGTAGGTGAGGTGCTCGGTGCGGTGTCATCCGTAGGTGTACTGAGGGTGTCTGCACAGGTCGACTTCCTCTTCTTGATCTTCGTCCCCTTCTTCGTGCTCAGCACCCTGGTTTGCCCGCCGAATAGTTCCAGCTCATCCTCAACATCGGATTCATGTGAATGCCTGATATGTGTCGACGAAAAGTGATGATCCAGTTGTCCTGGAGACGTAGGGGAGCTTGATTCCTGAGATAGGGACGGAGTAGGTTGGGATTGAGGTGATGTGGCGGCAGATTTCGACTCTGCTCTTTCTTTGCAGAAGGAATCGTATGATTTGACGGCCTTTTCTTTCAGCCTCTTCAGGACCAGCTAGAAAGTGGTATGAGCAAATGGGTAACATTTTGTGGGTAGGCGAGACTCACAAATGCAACCTTGTTCCGTTTTGACGTCGATGAACACTTTTCAAACAGGTCCACCGCAAGTTTAAGGTCCATAAGCGCCGACGGCGCTAGCGTGGAATTGGGCGACCTGGTGACCACTGTACCGACAACGACCTGTCCACAATTGACTGAGATTTAACAGTACGGATAGTAAAAGGTGTGAACCACTGACAGCTGCACTGAAGACATGATACATCAAGAACCATACTCTTCCAGCCATCTCAGCACACCTATCAAACATATGCACTGCAGCTTTGACGATGATACTAGCACCTCGATACACCGCCAAGAACGACGACGCAAACGGGGAGAGGAAAGGGTTATTGGGGTTCGTGAGCATGGCATGTGCGAAGAATGAGCGGTGCAGATATAACATGGCTAAATACGGATGAGATACTGCTCCAAGTGAAAGGAGTGAATAAGCACGTACTAACAGTCCGGAACTGACTGGCGTAAAAGTCTCGCAATGCCAGACCACTGTTGCGATAAATCTCTTCGCCGTCTTCCTCGATGTTGACGTATGGTCTGAAGCCTGTAGGCAGTCGACATTCCCTGACCTATACACCAGTTAGCTGTGGTTCTTCCAGAGGAAAAGATGGGGACAACCTTGCGGTCCAAATCCATTACAGTCGCGTAGTTCGGCGCCCTGGCTGTCAGCGTCGCATTAATCACTTCCATGAAGCAATCTCGGGAGAAGATATGTTTCGTGCGCCAGACTAGTCATATGCATAAGTCATCACCTCGAGGTCCTGAAAACAGGTGAATGAAGCGTACATCCACATATGATGTCCTCCTTCTCTCCTTCGTCGGTAGACACGACTTTGACAATTTCATCTTCGTCCTGTGGGAATTCGACGTCCGTAAAGGAAGGATGTACTGTAGGAGGACGACCTAGTGCGAGGCTCTTTTATGTTGTTAATACAAATGTATAACGGCAGGCAGAAAATGGATGCACTAACGTGGCTAACATCAGCCGAAAACACCTCCCACCACAACGCTCTCCGCTTTTGTACCGTTCGAGGATCCATTCCCCATCGTGCTGGATCTCTATCTGTCCACAACAATACAAGGTTAGCCAACATCCAATGATGACAAGAAAGACGACATACGAAACCCAGCACCCTGAGCAACCTTCACCGCCAAACTCATCCCTGACCACGCCGCATCCCTCGAATACTTCCTCCCTGCCATAGTTATATACGTCGCCATCGACCCCAACGCACGCACAGTATCCTCTGCCGAGTTGGCCGAGTGTGTAGCTGCGGTGGATGGATCAGGTCCAAGTGCCATCGCTCGTCGGCCGAGTGCGAACCAGGTTTCCGACTCTGAGATGTATCTTCCGCTTCTTAATGTAAGATCGAAAAATGCACCCAAGGCGAATATGAAGAAAACTGTTGAAACGAGGTGAGGTGTCGGTGGGTTGGAGGCAGGAGAGTTGCGGTAGGTGTAGATATGGGCTAGGACGCCTTCATCAGATACAGTTGGATCGCCGAATAGCTGGGCTTTGTTGAGAGGTCTGAAGAACATGGAGGCGTGGTCGAGGTACGACTGTGATAGTTCTTTGCCTCGTTCAACAGAAGGAAATTGTGCAAGGAGTGTCTGGAGCGTATCATGACCTCCTTGGAAGGAGGCAACATCGGGAGTGTTTGCGTTTGGCGGTATTGAAGGTGAAGAACCAGGTGAAAGGGGATTGAAGCCATTGATGACAAAGTTGCCGGCAGCTACGGTATATATTTCTGGAGGTAGGCTATCCGGCGAATCGTGTGCTAAGGGTTGAGCACCTGCGAGAGCAGCTGTCGTGGGAGACGCAATGGACTCGATTTGCTTGGAAGTTGGAGGAGCTTCTGCATCTGTATGTGAACCAGACTCAGAGTCTGTTTCGTCTTCTTCCAGATATTCTTCACCGGCCTATAGCGGTATCCGTGTAAGCTGAAGAAGTAAACGACCAGGCATGACATCCTTACCAATATCAACGTCTCACTACCAGCTGACCTCCCGAAATACTTGAGCTCTCCTTCTTCATCAAGCGTCAGAGTTCCGAGAGTATCCAATGCGGATGTATCCACTTCAGACCTCCTCTCCCCCTCACCCACTTCTTCTCCGGGGCTCAGGGCACCGTCCTCTGGAAATCTTGTGCCTTTTCCTTCTGCTAAAGCTTCCGCTCCGAATTTTATCTTTAACAGCTCATCATCCAGTAATGGGTGTCTCTGACTAGAGACGGCAGATTGCATGATTGCTAAACCATCTTCTAATGCCCTTATTCGGGCTGACATTGCAGAGATCTTGGAATGTAAGGAATTGGTGGAAGCGAGAATGAATCTGGGTGGGGTACAGGATTCAGGATCGGTCAATTTTTTAGAGACAAGTAGTAATATGACATACCGAGTACCGACTCCAGCTTCTAAAATACCACAAGGACAGATTGACTCGCATCCTCTTCGTACGCAGGAACTACACGGGACCTTCTTGTCGCATCGGAGTTTGAGGCGACGACATTCTGCGCACGAGAGCTCTCCTGCACATCATAGAAAAGATCAGAGAGATGAATGCGATAAACAAACAACGAAACCGCACCCCTTAGCCTCTTCTGCTCAATGTCCTTCATCTCCTCCACCGAAAGCTTCTTCTCTCTCCGTCTCGAGGTTTTCTGCGTCGGTTCAGGAGGCATTCTGATATGCGCATGAGGATGATACCCTGTCGTCCCTTTCTTCTAGTTTCCTGCCTATCCCGAGCTTTTAACTGCTTTTGAAAAATCGGTAAGGGTCGGTGAGTCGGTTGGAGAGGGGAAATCTGGGGAAGCCAGTGCCATGACACTCGGTTCTAGACATAAGCAGAATTTAGGAATGGAGGGTTCTGATTGGCTGGTGATCATTGCGCAATTTCAATTCGCTCATGCACATGGCGCACGAGCCAGTGACCACTAAGCGAGGCAGCGACTCGCAGGCAACTTGCAGATTCACCAAAGTAGAAACGCTTTACGCTCAGAAATAGAACAGGAAAATCTATTTAGCAGAGTATACGATCATACAAGCTCGTCGGTGTGTAGTCTATCATTGATGTGTCGATCTTCTCCACGTTCTGCCAGATTCACGGGTTGAAATAGACGTTGACTGGTGACGCCGCGGGCCTAATGAAGTCGAGGAATTCAACGCTTGATAGCAATCTTTTGAATGGTGTACACCCTAGTCCCTTCCTGTTACGAGCGTTGCATCTTGCAATGGGCTAGCTGGTTTGCGAGAGACATGCAGATAGGTCGGGCAGGGACCCAATGTCTGGCCGCGATACTGTAGAATGAATTCCAAAACGTGGCCGAAGGAGCCTATCAGCATCGTCAAGTAGCCAATCATGGAGCACTACTTATGATAGGCACATTAAAATGACGATTCCTCTTGGCTCTATTCAGTACGCTCAAAGATAACACGAGACGCACCTCGGTCGTTGCTATCAACGCCGTTCTTCGTCCGCGTGAAAAGACTTGCGGTTTAGAAGTAGAGCTTTCCGAAAGATACCATCCAAGGTTAGATGATAGTGCGTTGCTCTACTCGATGGAGGTTCTTTTCCCAAGTCCAGTATCGTATGCTGACGATTCAATGTAGAAAGCCTGATACGATCTTGGAGCAGAAGCCCACTATCTATGAAAAGAGTCAGCCACGACAGCAAACTCCATAAAAAAGAAATGACAGTGACGAGCTTGATGATCATCCGAGCAACGTTATCCCGAGCTGTGCCTTCTTCGAACATGGGTCTTGTGATGTATGGTATATGGTTTCTGTAGCTTGTAGGTCTAACGATGAGAACTTTGGCATGGGCTACATATTGACCGTTGGTGCAGGAGAAAGAAGCTACCGACGCTCCACCGTAAGAACCCGAAAGGTGGGATGAGCTTCGCCAGGAGAAGTAAAATGAGCATGGATATTAAATGGGTGGCATTATACGTGGCGAGTTCAAGTTCCAAGTTGCCGACAGTGATTCTTTTGAAGAACTCGTTCAAAATCAGAGAAGAGACGAAAATTCTGCCAGATCTTCAATTTTCGCGCCTTGCCCCGTTCATGAAGCTTAGTGCGGCAAGGTCATTTATCAAAGAAATTTCATGGATACGAAGCAAGGAGCGGGTAGAAAATCCTGTGGAAAACGGTGCAGAGATCTAGTGGCCCCACCACGCAACGTTTTATCAGACCATCTTCACCTTTTAGGGTTTAGATCCAACTCACCGAGGTCTATCAGTATTCCACAGCTATTCCATAGAAGCTGGCACAATCCCCTTCAAAATCTTGTCGGTAGCCCAAAAGTATTCCGGAATTGTGGAAGAGGACGAGGTTACCGCGAGTCACTGAGTCACGACTCCGAGACTGAACCGATCACATGACGGGCCACAAGTTGGCATTGTCCTCCACGAACCCACTGCTCAAATGCTTCACTGGCGCTAGCACCTTGTCTCCCAACCATCATCATCCCTACTACGCGCAAATCTACAATCATATTCCTTAGACGATTATAAACGAAGACGAGGCAGAAATATCTGGTCACAGGTGAGCCGCATCAACCTTCCCAAATTCTCTCAAGGTTATAATTCGGTCGTTCAGGTCAACATGTCATTAAATCCCGATCCGAAGACACCAAAACACCAACCCAATACTGTGTATTCCAACACCCCTCGAAGGGTCGACCCGACATGTCATCCCGGACTGGCAACGGCAGAACTCAATGAACTACGACCTGCCCTGATGCACAGTATGGGCGAGACAGTCCCAGAGGTCGATATCAACTGGTTTCTCCAATATGCTGTCCCTAGGCTTTCTTCGAATGGTGATCATGACGAAGATATCAGGATTGTACAACGTGTCGTAACGAAGCTGAAGAGCAATATTGTGAAGGGCCGGTGGAAGTGGTACAAGGAGGATCCGTCCAAAATGGCGGCGGATGAAGACACCGTATTCAAACATATGGAAAGCATATCCGATGCGGTACTAAAGGCCGGGAAGCAATATCTCTCCAATCGCGACCCCACATGTCGATTACGCTGTCTTCCCCGTAAAATCGGCAAGTCTGAGATGGTCAATTCCAATTTCAAAGGCGACGGGAACCAGTTGCTGGAGAAAACAACAGGGGCTGGGAAGAAGGGCAAAGACGATTTCTATATCGTGGATAGCGCTGTAAATCACGAGTACAAAAAGTGGGACGACATTGCAACGGTCAATGCGGTGCGTAGACCATAATGCCATTCGAGTTCACGAGTATTGAAAGCATTGCAGAACGTGGTACAACTTCTTGGAAATTCGGCAAGAATCCTGTTCTCAGACCCCGCACGTCGTTTCCGCTGGAGCGTCAGCGTTGAAAATACAACCATGCGGTTCTGGTTTCTTTCTCGATCAGTTTGCTTTGTCTCCAAGCCCTTTAACTTTGTGACCGTATGTCTACTCCTCCATCATTTGAGTCACAACACTAATTTCGGTTTCTACTAGCAACACAAACCCTTCATACATTTCCTTCTCGCTACATCATTCGCCAGCAAGACCGCTCTTGGATATGACCCCACTGTCAGACGAAAGGTAGTACAACAGGAGGGCAAGGATGTAGTCGCATATGACTACATGGTCGAAGACGAAAAGGGTGATCGTCAAGTATGGTATAGGACTGTTGGAGGGGTGATATCCAACCATCGTGCGAACCGTCCGTTGGGGCGGGCCATCCGGGTGTGGCTTGTCCAAGAGCTAGACGACGACGGTGTCCCGTTCGGACCTAACCTCGTGCTGAAGGACTACTGGATAACGCTCGACTCCTTGACGGAGGGACAGATCCAGAGCAGGATTTTCGAAGCGGCAGCTAAGGCGCGAGGGAACGAAGACTTCAAGAAATACTTCATGACTATTTTACACGACACCATTGTCAATATCGATGGCGAGGAAGACTCTTCACCTCTACATTTGGGCAGGGTGACAGTACCTCTGACGGAAAGACTCGATCTCAAGAAGAAGGCAGCGAGGAAAGTTCCTAAAGCCCATATCGATTCTGGGCACGGGGATTCGACGGGTGGCAATGAAGTACCTGTTCCTGCAGAGGAGTTGCCCTTAGTTGAGGAAAGGAAGCACAAAGACGCTAGGCACGAGCAGCATTCGTACGAACCACGGAAACACGCTCGGCTCGTTTTCAAGGAGGTTGGGACTCCCTTACACAAGATCAAGGATCAGAAAGTTCTTTTCCGTTGTTTGATCGATGCTCTATGCGGTACGCGATTTTATATATGTGGTGCTAGTACTTTGTCACTCACGTTGTGTGTCTTAGGCTTGGAGGTATTCTGCGACGCACGATGGGTCCATCGCGACATATCGACAGGGAACCTGTTGCTATGCTACGACGAGAACGAGCAGCCAATTTGCAAGATTTCGGATCTGGAATATGCACGTCCATATCTCTTGGAGGTGCCTACTGGTGCTACAGAGCATGCACATAAGACGGTAAGTAATGACAGGGTTGGGAACACATTAGAGTTGCTCACATTAGCCTTCAGGGTACGCCGGCCTTCATGGCTGTAGAAGTCCAAACAAAAGCGCACCTGTTCTCCAGGCGAAAGAAAACCCCCGCTTCGACCAAAGTTCCCGTCCTCCATAGTTATCTCCACGACGCTGAGAGCGTCTGGTGGATCGCAATGTGGCATCTCTTTCACACCTATCCAGCACTGCAAGAGCACAGAGTCCTCTCCGATGACCCTGAGGAAAATATCAGTCAACAGCAGAGCTGGGCTGATTCTATCTTCCCGGGAAACATCGATGGCTCTAGACGGCCCAGACCCGAGTTTTGCTTTCTTCCAAGGATCGGAACCGATTCCTACGACGACAGTACCCAATCTTGACTTCACAGTGAATCGTTCTCGGAGATAATGGTTGAGGCTTTGCTGAAACTTCGGTGACTACTACCGAGACTGTAGAGTGCCCCGCAGAAAATATCTTCAAGAGAGCTTTTCGCGGGGATTCATAAAGCTTAGTTCCCTTCTTTCACGCAGAATGCGCAGAGATATCGGAGTTGAGGTGGAGTTCTGCGAATATTTCCATATAGTAACACCAGGGCAGGCGGCAAAGAAGGACAATACTATTGCGGAAGATTCTGGAGCTGCAGTCGGCTCCACATCCGTTCGTCGTCAAGGATGCAGCGCAGACAACGCTGTGACTCAAGCAGTCGCCGAAGACTCTGAAGCTGCAGGCGCCTCTCCTCCGTCCGCCCGTCGTCGTGGGCGCAGTGCGAAAAGTGTTGCGAAACAAGCAGTTGCAGGGTCTGGAGCTTCAGGCGACTCTCCTCCGTCAGTTTCTCGCCGTGGACACAGTGCTTCAAATCAAGTAGCAGTGGATTCTGGAACTACAAGCAAATCTCCTCGCCCGCCCATTCGTCGCAGTGCACGAAATACTAGAAGCACCGTGAGTCAAGCGGTCGCAGGAGGGTCTGGAGCTGCTGGTAGCTCTAGGTCTGCTCCTCGTCGTAGACAGGGTTCTACGGTTAACAGCACCGCCAGTCCCGAGCTGAAAAGCAAAGGGAAGCGGTCGCAAACGGACGCCGAATTTGCCACCAGTTCAAGCAAACGACGAAAGTAATTGGTCGAGTTCTTATGATCGATAAATTCGTGTATATATTGCATTACTAGCCATACTCGTAGTATCATTATTTTGACCTGTCATCATGTAGCCGTAGCCGTAGCTGTAGATATGTAACTTTAGATTTATACCAATGATTTTTGTACGACACGAAATTTGTTCGGGTTTATGAACTAGCTTCGGTCGGGTGCGGTAAAGAAAGAAACACTTCCTTATAGCGTTGAAGTCTTTCAAAAAAGAACCATCGCGGAATGGAGCCATCGAGATTGGCCGGGAAGATAGCCTTGGTCGTGACGTTTTTAATGTGATGGCGAGAACAATGAATCGATCACATGACGTGCTGGTCCTCTGTCTCAAACTTCAAGTTAAAAATGCTTGTCAGCATTAGCTCCTCGTCTCCCAACTATCGCCGCCTCTACGACGCGCACATTTACAAAACTGCACGTTCATAGAGGAATATTCAGGGAGAAGAGGTAGAAATATCGCGTTACAGGTGAGCCGCGTTGATCTTCCTGACTTTGGGTAGAGATTCTGAACCTTTCAAGTGAACATGGCGTCAAATCCCACCCTGAAGACTCCAAATCACCAAACGAAGTATCAGATCTCCAACAACTCTCGGAAGAACGACCCAACATGTCATCCTGGGCTGGGAACAGCGGAACTCGATGTACTACGACCGGCACTGATGCACAATATGGGCGTGGCAGTTCCAGAGGTTGAGATCGACTGGTTTCTCCAACACGCTATCCCTAGGTTCTCTTCGGAACGCAGATACGTCAACGATCTCCAGGTTGTAGGCAGCGTCATGACAGGATTGAGAAGCAGCATTGTAAAGGGTCGATGGAAGTGGTACAAGAAGGATCCATCCAAAATGCAGGTGGATGAAGATACCGTGTTCAAGCATATGGAAAGCATATCCGACGCGGTACTACAAGTTGGGAAGCGATTCCTCTCCAAAACCAAGTCTACATCTCGATTACGCTGTCTCTCGCGTCAAATCGGCACATCCGAGATGGAGAATTCTAATTTCAAAGGCGACGCGAACCAGTTAATGGAGGAGACAACCGGTGCTGGAAAGAAGGGAAAAGATGATTACTACATTGTGGATAGCGTTGTCAACTACGCGTTCAAAAAGTTGGACGACATTGAAACAATCAATATCGTGCGTTGGCCATAATCCCATTCGAGTTCACGAATACTTACACCGTTGCAGAATGTAGTACATCTCCTTGGAAATGCGGCTAGAATTCTTTTCATAGATCCCCTGCGTCGTTTCCGCTGGAGCGTCAGCGTTGAAAACACAACCATGCGTTTCTGGTTTCTTTCTCGATCAGTCTGCTTTGTCTCCAAGGCCTTCAACTTTGTGACGGTGTGTTTACTTCTCGATTATTTAATTGCAACGCTCAGTCCAGTTTTTACTAGGAACACAAACCCTTCGTACATTTCCTGCTTGCAACATCATTCGCCACCAAAACCGAGCTCGGATACGACCCTACTGTCAGACGAACGGTAGTAACACGGGAAGGGAAGAACGTAATCGTGTATGATTACATGGTTTATGACGCAAAGGAAGTTCGCGAAATATGGTACAGGACCGTCGGGGAGGTGATATCTAACTATCGTGCGCATCGTCTGTTGGGTCGGGCCATCCGGGTATGGGTGGTCCAGGAGCTCAACAACGAAGGTGTTCCGTTTGGAAATAAGCTCGTGCTGAAGGACTACTGGATAACGCTCGACTCCTTGACGGAGGGACAGATCCAGAGCAGGATTTTCGAAGCGGCAGCTAAGGCGCGGGGGAACAAAGAGTTCAAGAAATACTTCATGACCATTCTTCACGACACCATTGTTAAAATCGATGGCGAGGAGGACTCTTCACCTCTACATCTGGGCGGGGAGGCGGTGCCTATGACGTCGAGATTTTGTCTCAAGAAGGAGGCGGCGAGGAACGTTCCTCGCCCCCACATTGATTTTGTACACTCGGAATCGACGGGTGGCAATGATGTGCCTGTACCTGAAGAGGAGGAAAGCGATAACGACGACCCTAAGCACGAGCACCATTTGTATGAACCGCGCAAGCACGCCCGGCTCGTTTTCAAGAAGGTTGGAACTTGCCTAAACATGATCAAGGATCAGAAAACTCTTTTCCGTTGCTTGATTGATGCTCTATGTGGTACGCGACTTTATATATGACGCTACTTCCTCACTCACTTAAGTTATGTTTTAGGCTTGGAGGTATTCTACGATGCACGATGGGTTCATCGTGATATATCCACAGGAAACCTGTTGCTATGCTATGACGACAACAAGCAGCCAATTTGCAAGATTTCGGATCTGGAATATGCACGTCCACATCTCTCGGAGGTACCTGCTGGTGCTCCGGAGCTTGCACATAAGACGGTAAGTAATGCTAGAGTTGGGAACTCGTCAAAGCTGCTCACATTTTTCTCTTCAGGGAACCCCGGCATTTATGGCTGTC
Source organism: Paramarasmius palmivorus (assembly GCA_037176845.1). Classification (NCBI taxonomy): domain Eukaryota; kingdom Fungi; phylum Basidiomycota; class Agaricomycetes; order Agaricales; family Marasmiaceae; genus Paramarasmius; species Paramarasmius palmivorus. Next base: position 435,654 of record JAYKXP010000022.1, on the reverse strand, counting down.
GAAGTGCAGCTGAAGGAACATCTCTTCTGCGAGTTTTCCGACCCCTCAGCCGGCACGAAAGTTCCGGTTCTTCATAACTACCTTCACGACGTCGAGAGTGTCTGGTGGATCGCGATGTGGCATCTTTTTCACACCTATCCAGTACGGGAAGAGGACAGGTGCATCTCCAATGGTGCCGTCAAGAACATCAGGAAACAGCAGAAGAAGGCCCACACCATATTTCCGGCCAGTGTCGACGGTTCCATGAAGCGGTGGTTCTTTGTCCAAAGGCTTTCACACTACGAAGAAGGTACCAATATCTTGCTTCACAACCAATTGTTCTCGCGAACGATGGGTGCAGCTTTGCTGAAACTTCATGAATACTACAAACTCGTGGAAGTGCCAATTGAGAACACCTTGGAGCACGACCTCTTCGCTGGGGTTCATAGAGCGATGGTTCCCTTTTTCGAGCAGGCGCGAGATGTCGGAGTTGAAGTGGAGTACTGCGAACATTTCCAAAGACGAATAAGAGCGGAGGCGGCAAAGAAGGATAACAGCGCTGTGGGCCAAGCAGTCGCAGAAGGTTCTGGGGTTACAGCCCGTGCTGGAGTCAAAGGCAAGAAGCGGACGCAAATAGATGCTGAATTGGGTACCAATTCACACAAACGACGGAAGTAATTCGTTTTTCTGTCGTAATGCATTGTATTACTAGTTGCTGTATAATTGCTTTATCTTGTAGCTATAGATATGTACATGCGCGTCTAATGCCCAGAAGGATTCGGGAATCAGTACGGAAGGAGTAAAGATTTGTGCACATGCTTAATATATACGTCTAGTCGAGCATCGCACTTGGTAATCTCGAGATATTCTAGGGAGCCACAGTAATCATGACTGTCGTTGTGAGAACCGAATTGGAAGTGAATGCCATGGACACGCATCGTTCTGAAGGATGATAACAGGTCGAGCCTTCGAGGCATGCTTCACCGGCACCAATGGTTTCCTAGTGTTTGTTCAGACCATCTTCGCACATTAGGCTTCAGATACACTCACCACGATCCTTATAATAGATGCTTCCTCCATCTTTCTTCTCTAGGTATTTCCCTTGACCTTTGGGGTAACATTATTCATAGACAACGGCGGCCTTAGTTTCGAATCCGTTGATATTTTTGAACGACTCTGCTCAGTGTTGGAACGACCTTGCACCGAAATTCTGGGCTAGAACGAAGAGCCCAAACCCGGAAGGATCTTCAGTATGAACAGGAAAACATGAAACGGAGCGGAGACTCAGAGGGACTGTGGCAGTGGTCATGGTAGTGAAGAGGGCCAAGGAGCGTGGGCGTCTACGCCTATTCGTGTTCTTATCACTCCGTGTTCCGCTGTTCCATTTCTGAAGAGTCAACTTCACTGAGATCCGACAATTGGGCACTCGTACTAACCCAATACCATGAGAAAAGGGAGTAAAGCGAACGCGAATAGGAATCAGAATCATATTACAACACTTATGTGGTAAAGTACAACAAAGATGCATGGTTGAAAATACAACACGGTGAGCTCGGGAACAAAAAAAGCACGCAACGAAGAATCGTAATCCAGGAATATAACCCAAAGCTGAAGTGCGAAGGAAAGAATCCGTGAAAGCTGAGAGCAAAAGTTCGTGTAAGGAAAAGGTGTTTTAGCAAGTCCATGACTAGGAGGCTTCGCGGCTCCGAGTTATCTCTCCAGACTGAGAATACCTCGGTGGTTGTGTAGGCGCCACGGCACTAGCATCAGATTCAGCAGGCGGCGGTGATGCATCAGCATCCCGAATAGCCTCTCTTCGAGTCGGTTGGAGCTCTACAGCTTCCTCGCTCTGGGATTGCCGTACCCTCTGCATTGCCCTGACACCCAGCACATCCACATAAACCGGAGGCCCGCCATTTTTATCATATGGAGGTAACTCCCCATCGTCATCTCCATCCCAATCTCTTTCTCCTCCGTCAACCCTACGACCTCTAGAGTCTATACCTGCCGCTGTTGTCCTAAGCCGTCCAACCCTACGAGGCTCAAACAAATGAGGAGCGTAACGATCCCCACCGTCTGGTGTGTACGCGGCAGGTAGCTCTGCGAGATGGTACGGTAGTGTCGAAGCGCTTAACGCATGAACGGGCAATCCTGTCGTACGAGGAAACCTCTGTCTCTCTCCGTTGCCTTCTGTCATGGACCGACGACGATTTTGTCTTGAGCGGCGGAAGAACTGAGAAACTGGTACGCCTTGCTGCCGAAGGCGAAGAATCCTTCGGGAGACGAAAGACAGAATGAGCAGGAATGCACATGCGAGGAAGAGAAACTCGAGGATAGACTATTGTGATTGAAAAACGGAGATTAGATCCGCTATTGTTGAGATCCTGATATATATCTTACCCTCGCAGTATCGCTCCTGCTCTCTTGTTCCTGTTGCTCTGGTGTCGGAGGCATGGGTGACCCAGAAGGGAAAAAAGGAGGTTGAGAAGTCGTCGACGAAGCGACTGATGATGAAGGAGGAGCACTTGAAACTCCTGATTCAGTAACACTTGCACTTGACGAGAAAGTGGATGTAGTTGTCGAGGCTTGACGGCCTACGATATCGAGCGCAACCATCTTGATTTCTGCGAATGTCGTGGAAGTAGACAGGCCACAGAGATGGCTGACAGCCACGCGAATTGGGGACTAGGGCATGGAATGATGAAGTAAAAAGGCAACCTGTAGAAACGGCGCAGTTCCTCCGGGTTCCTTGACACGTGACCATTTCCAGGTTTTTCCGGTCGTCCATTATGAGGGCGACACAAATTCTCTGGAAATCTGGCCGTTCAGCATGGAAGGGTCCTTATTTCGTCGCTTTTCCCAATCTTAAGGAAGCACAAGATCACAGGGTTGCGATAAAGACACAGGCAAGGAGCTGCACGGTTTTACCAAACTTTGTTGGGTGCGTAATGGCCTTTTTTGTCAGTCTCTAACATAGTTCTGACGGTGGATTAGGGTGAAGTTCCTCGTTCATAACGGAAAGGACTACATTCCAGTGCTCATAACGCCTGAGATGGTGGGACACAAGCTGGGAGAGTTTAGTCACACAAAGAAGCCCTTGCGGTACAACAAAAAGTAGAGGTGTGTAAGACAATTTCGAAAGTCATTAGGACGCGTTTCTGACTCGCAGAAGATAGGAAGCATGCTTCACACTTGTACTTGTATATTCCTCATAATCTAGTCCACGAATCTTCAACTCCAAGTCCTTGTTCGTTGCGACTTTCAGATGACATACTCTCTTCCACGACGTGTCGGAGGACGCACGGAAACAGACATATGGATGTCTCTCCTATACTCGCTCAGCTCAAGCATTGCCCGTTATCTCCTCCGAACGCCTACTCCAAGGCAACGTAGCTCCGTGGATAAGGTCACTTTACGATCACCTACTAGGGAATGAGACTAAACACATCTTCCAAGTCCCAGGTTTCGGTGGCCTTGATGAACCCCTAAACAACTTTATATTATCCTTTTGGCACGTCCTGTTGATATCATCCATCACTCGTCATGGCCAACGGCAAAGGACTACGGCCCATATAGAGGACAGAACTTCCCAACAAGCCAGTCGTTTCCGAGGGCATTAGAATGCATAATGAAGTGAGTATTCTTCCAGACTCGGAAGCTCTGTCCCTGACGACATTGTTCTAGCTCGGTGGGGTATTAACGAGTGAGTTACACGTCCAGCTGCCTTAAAAAGACTTTTTCTGATGTTTGGTACTACTTTGTTAGAACCCGGAAATATGATACTTTCAGTAGGGCAGTTTCCAACAGCTTCCGCTGGGTGTCACCCAGACTAGACTAGAACGACTGCTGAGTCTGTTCTAGCATTCTCGAGCACGGTCGAGCGTAGTCCTCGTACCACCGTTGAGGATATGCTCGGGAGTGATGTCTACCTGCTTCAGATACCACTCGGCACGAACTTGGCCACCAGTGCCATCGAACTTCGCATCCGCGACCCCGGTTGGGATACGTTCAGAAGCTCGGAAGTCGGGCATTATGCGTTGCTTGGCCTATAGACTAACTCCTATGTCCACACATGTCCTCGAGGAGGCAAGTCAGTCTTCCTTCTCGAAGGTGCAAGTACCGAGATGCGCAGCTTTCAGACAATCCTCGGCGAGTTCTACGTATAAATCAATGCCTCCCCGAATGCGTAGTCATCCCGATAATGTCTTACACACCAAGCATTCCTCGTACGCTTCGCATTACCCCAGGCACCGAGGAAACGATGTATGTCCGCCTTCCGACCCGTCTAATATCCACCCTGACATTTCATTTTGCAGCTCTATTTTCTGCAAAGCTGGTTATTCCACGGCTCTCCTTGCATAAGCATGGATTAGTAGGCTCTCCACGTCCTTCGGGCCATGCACATTCTGCCTGCCTGTCTGTGTTGCGGCTTTATCATTGCACCACTACCCACTACTACCACCTTCCAAACTAGGAAGCTGGTGACGTTGAAGAACATTCCTGGGGTGTCACCGAATAACATTCTTCCCCATCTATACTTCGGTTCACCGTGCGCCTTTAGAACCGCTCACAAATTTGGCTGAACTCGAGTACGAGATGCTTTAAGCGACCTATTCTTGGTTTTTGGTGATTCGAGGAAGCAGTGTCAATGAAACTTCCCGAAGCCACCTCACAAATCAGAATGCTTGGGTCTTCCGCAGCCAATTCCTCGAGTAGAGCTCCATCCTCGCTTGGACTCTTCGCCAGTGGTGAAAGTATGGGTTTCGACCGCGCTACTAGGGACTATACCCCCTCGCACTTTCCTACACCCCGAATTCGAGATGATAGGACTCGATGCGACCAAGAATACCTCTCCATGTATGATAATTACGTCCATTCCATCTCACCCCCTTTGAGCTGATGTTCTAATAGGCTCATATGATCAATTCTCGCCACGTCAAAGGCCCTGGTGGGAGGCAACGGCTGATACTTCACTCACGATGCGATTAATCGCGGATCTCGAAAGGAATATATTTCCATCGTGTCTTGGAATGTCCAAACCGTGCCTACCCAACACATCGAATGCTGCCAAGTGACATACCGATTGTCAATGATTTGCCACCATCAATGTCACCTGGCCTGTCCGCTACATACCCACTGGGGCGTATCTGCCACTTGCTCTACCTGGGAGTACCGTGTCTCTGTCCGTTTCCGTTGGAGATGATGTTTTCACCAATATCGTCACCAATCTATTTTCTTCCCATCCGCAGGACCTACGTGGAGTAAGAGTCGGTGAAGCGGCACGGAAAGTGAGTGGGGTAAAGAAGGACTTCGTTGGTACACGTGCCTCCCAGAACGGAATTCCTTCCTGGAATAGGCAATTAAAAGATCTGGACTGATCTTAGGCTTCGTGTCCTCGTCCCATATATACCTGCGCAGGTTCCTCAATCAACCTCCTTCCTCACATACCCGAAAAGTATGAATCACACTCGAACCCCATCTCCCACAACCATCCTAGCTGGGAAGGACTTTCCGTCCCCAGTCTTGACGCCGGCATCGATACCCGGTAAGCCCGCGTCCCGCTTTCGTCGCGCGATACGACTTGGTGGTGTATTCGGGCGGACGCGATCGTCAAACAAGACGACCTCTACTATCACACAGACCATTGCAGTCGAACAATCAATTGAAGAACCCACGTATCACGACGTGTCATGTTCGACACATCCTAGTGACGCGGTCACACACAACGCGAACTCTACATCTGCTACCACAACCCCGTCATCATCATCATCAACGTCACCCCAACGACCACCGCCACGACGAGCAGTACGGCCGCGTGCTGCTGATATATTCGAAGGAGGCCGTCGGTATGACTGGGGTGTGGAACGAGATTGGGATATAGGCGAAATGATTGAGGGGAGTGAAGGAGTGGATGACAGGGAAGGGGAGCTACCACAGTACGACAAACATGGTCGTCCACCAAAGTACGGAGAACTGTCGGATATTGGAAGGCAAGGGGAACACAGAGACCAGGTTGCAGAGGGAACAAGAACAGGACATACAGCCGAGTTTCCACCGAGAACACCACCGCCCAGATACTCAACAGAGTTCACTACCATAACTTCATGACACCCTTATCCATCTTCTTCCGTCGTGCATATTCTATTTATTCACTCATCGGACATCCCCATCACTTGTCGTCTTGTTGGTACGGCATCTTTCATGCATGATCACGATACTTCCATGCTAAATTATATTCCCTGGACATTATAGTGGATGTACATATACTTTTGACACGAATATTGTCTATCACAAACGAGTGAGAAGCACCCAAGCTCTTAGGTTTGCTTCCGGGTCGAAGAATTGCGAAATGGGATAGACTCAGGGCCGATTCAGGGATACTCCCAACGCCTTGCTTTCATCTTGCTTTCAACTCCCAATTCGTCTGAAGAAAAGTTCTGAAACGATGCATCCGAATGATGGAAGCGAAATTCGGAGCTTACAGTGATGGATCACGGCCGTCATAAGCAAAGGCTAGACCTTCGAATGAGAAATTTCTGGCCCATCCATCGAGGGGGAAGGAATGTAAGCATCTTTGAGCTCTACATGCCATAATCCTAGCTGAATAACTCCCTCATCGCGCAGGGTCGAAACACCGAATCGGGTAGACAATAACGGTGGCATGTGCGCACTGTCGGAAAAAACAATTAGGCGTGATAAGCGCTCATAAACCGGCATAATGCTCCGTTAGAGATAAGCCTTTTCTTGCAAGCGCTTATAAGTGGCAAAAAGCCGGTAAGAGCGTCATAAGACGGCCCAAGAGAGCCGTGAATGCCGTCTTACGGCGTCTTACGGGCCTTATAAGCAATTATGAGAGCTGATTAAGCCTTTTCTTATAATGCCGTAATTATTTTTTCCGACAACAGCCACTAACACGTTGCAAAAACGTCCTCCTCCATCAAAATTTCTGCCCCATTTGGTAACTACTTGAGACAAGGTCCCAAGGACAATGCAAGCCACTGTGGCAGTCATATTGGGCCTTCGACCATGGAAAATCCCTAGGGTATTTAATGGGAGAGTGGGCATTCTGCGCGAACCGCAGAATTTTAACCACCCACGCCCGCACTGTCGTTCTTCCTATTTATCGCAACTCAGACCGTAGGGTCTGCTGTTATCCAGTGTCTACTGCACCACAACACATTACTATTCGCCTTCGCGCTGTTACCTTCCTGTCCTTCCCCACATTAACTTATCCACAAACCCTCGCAGGATGGTAAACGATATCCCATACACTCCGACCGCGCAAGGCACAAGGAGAACGAAAATCGATCATTTGGTCAACCTTCAGTGGCACCAGATGCTCGTACAGTCTTACAAAAATGCCAGGGAGTACCAAGAAGTATGCGGTACCCATGGCTATAACCAAGATAGGGACAGTGACTCTGGCGACGTGAGTTCTCTGGCTTCTTCCCCGTCGTGATTTAACCATCTCACTCGAACTCAGCCAACCGCAGTCTCGGGGCAGTTTAACGAATCTCAACAAGTAATTGAGAGCTACCTCGAATACTTGAATGGTTTGCCACGCAAATCATCCGTCCGAAATCCTACCAGAAAGGTTCCCAATGTCGAGGAGGAACTTAAGATCCCTGAAGCTGCGGTCTGTGCGACCGTTAACGAGAGCGATACACCGTCTACACCCCGATCCACCCGTCGCTGGCGTCGCTACCTCTCCATCGACTCTGCTACCGCTGTCTCCCCAACCAAGCTCTGGGCATCTGCCCGAAAACGTACCCTTTCCTTATCCGAAATCAGTCTTAACCGCCGGCCCGCGGCAATCTTTGCACGCTTTCGCCGTCGTGACTCAAATGCGAAGGTTCCTGCGGTTAATCTGAGTTCCAATGGATCTGGGAAACATAGGCCTCTTACAAGAGTTGCCTCCGCACCCAAGCTCAACACACCCGCTCCCGCTCAAGATACTACGCCGGCGCCGCCTCCAGCACCTCCAGCCAAGAAGGCACGTCGATTGACTGTAGACGAGGGTCAGTTCTCTACCGCACGTGCCAGAAGGGCAGAGTTCAATGCTGCGAGCAAGCCGGCCACCCCGAACTCTACCCTTAGCACTGGCAATGCATCGAGTGTGCAGGCTTCTTCGAATTTGCCGGCTGCGATGCCAGGAAGCCAGCCTCGTGGGCGTAGAGCTTCAGCTTTCCCGCTCCAGCTTGCACCAGACGTGGAACCCGAGCCATACGTATTGGCGGTACGGGCTCCTGAATCAATGCTGCTCCCTTCATCGGTGCAAAAAACCACGGTAAGGTTCCCAAATTCCGTTCGAAGGACGCCATTACCAGAAAACATGTATCCTGATTCTGGCTATTCAACTCGACGCTCCCTTCCCCTATCCTCAGCCAGCTCGACGGCTGCATGCGACGCTACATCTGACTTGATTGATGATCAAGACCAGGAATTGATGGTCGAGCGTTGGTGGGTCGTTGCTGTGGTCCTTGCACTGTTATTCCTTTCCGTGTTGTTTGTCATCGGTATTTGTCTCGCTGCAGTCCCAGTTTGGGCCGTCTGCGCGCCGTGTGGGTGGGTACATGGACTTCTGTTCAAGTTGTCAATGTATGTTCGACTTGGAGTCACCGTCTCATCCGAACAGGATCACAACAATACCCAGAAAACTCGCAGGATTCGCTAATCGGTTCCCCATATCCCCTTCGCGTACGCTGCTTTCTTTTTGCTTTTTTATTTCCACTTTCACCGGACACTCACATTCTCTCGTTTTTGTCGTGCTTGAGATGCACATTCACGCTCCTTGACTTTTTTTCATCTTACAAACCCTCGTTTTGCCTTCATTGTTGTACGAGATTCTCGGATTAGCCGCCGAAGACGCTGGGCAATAATGCCTATCTCGCACCAAACATATTTCGTCCGTCCAAGCATTAACTGCCGTTCCTTTAGCTTTGTTATGCTCTCTCGCTCTCTATATGCTTTCGCGCTTTGTCGTTATCAACAAATGTTCATTATGTACATAAGTACTATATGTAATTCATGCACCAGGATACCACAATAGATTCCCTTTGAATCTCAGAACATTTGAGCGCACAGCACTAGACACGATCATCATAAGTTCCCGGAGGAAATGTAGTATCGCCTGTCAATAACACCAGTGCTTACGCGTTGAATGTGGGTTCAGGTAGGCTTATTAGATCAAGTATCGTTCCACAGGCTATTCGGCTTATCCACTCGCTGAGAAAAGTTGTACTTTTCAGTTGTCAAGTAAAGAAAGCAGATGTGATTCACATTCCATCTGTATTAAATCTCCGTTAGATAACCTGAATTACGTCTAGTGAAACAGCACTTGACGAGCTTCTACACGGTCAATTTGAATCGTGTAGTTGTGACTCAGAAATCCGTATGAGATGTTATCTGCGTTCAAGGAATAGTGAGCTCGGACCGTAATTATGAGGACGACGGCTGCAAATGCTTTTCACAGCTCACATCTCGGCTATGGATAGACAACTCGTAAAAACCCATGCAGTCGTACGCGACAACAATCAGCTGCATTTCACCTATCCCGTCTGCCGTATAAGATTCTATCACATTGCGCGAGTCCGAATAGAATGAGATGCCAGTGAGCAAGAATCGTGACGAAATAGGAAAGCTTCATGCGACGCGCCTCATTCCAGACTTCAGATAATTTAAAAACCAGAAAATGGATTGTTCAACGAAGCATTAAGAATTGACATGCTCGAAAGGAGATACAGTGCTCACTCGCGCTACATCCTGTGTCTGTTATTGCGTGTTTTCTTATTCCAGGCTATACCCTTTGAGAAAACCTGCGTGATCAATCTCGAGAGAAGAGTAAAGCTGTTAGGAAACGTTGGGTAGATGGGTACCGCTCAAAACCTAACACCGAATCGTAGAATCCTAAGATGCGAAAAGGGAGACTGAGTGTCAACTTTATCATGATGATATATGGAAGCACTCACATCGTCTCCAGGGCCTCCCAAGCTAGCTGTTCAACCTTTTTAAGCATTCTTCCTGATCGTGCGATCATCATGGAGAATCCGAAGCCTTCGACTCTCGGAACGGGAAAACCTACCGGCAAAACATACGCCACAGAGTATTCATTCAAGCCTTCAAGAATTCGTACTCTGCAACAGAATGTTAAGCCCAGGATAGCCGTAGGTCGCACAGGAGCTCCATGGCATCGTGTCGGTGTAGAGGTCAAGTGGTGGTGGTTCGACGTCAAGATTCAGGGTCCTTTTGATGGGCACGACAGCAATAGTTTCCGATCCTTATCCACGTGCTTCCTATTCTCACTACTACATATGTAACGCCCATTGTCAAAGGACTCGGGCGTTCGGTTTCTTCTATCCCCTTGCTCCCATCTATCATCTGCTTCACCCTGTTCTCTCTTTAAACCTCGAATAAATGGCCTCGATGACCCGGGAAGACTCTAGCAAGGATACCACGATGACGACTACTACCACTTCCAACTCCGACAACGAGTCTGGATTTGCTACCCCCGCAACAAGTACGACCTCAGAAGAGCCCAAGGTGGAGAGCAACGAGAGGCCATCGTACCAATCGATATTCGATGGACCTCCTCATGTCAAGGAGCCTTACACCCCAGTGGAAGCGCTCGACGATATTCCCGGCGTTAGCTATGCACTCGAAATGTTTTTGGCTTCACACATGGTTGAATGCGAGGAGTATTGTGACAAAAGTGATGAGAAGAAGTGCGTTTCCGGCTCTGCCAATACTTCTAGTATACTCACCACTATTACTCATAGGGAGCGGCTATACTTTGCCACTGGATACGGCCTTATCCAGTGCGTAAAAGGGTTGATGTCATATGGAGATGAGGTGCGCCGCTCATCATAGGCTACTCCATACTCATCATGAAGTGATTAACAGGATATCCTTGCTGGGATTGAACACACCAAACGAGGCAACCACATCGCAGCTCAGCACCGGAAGAAGACCGCGTTCTTCACGACCCGTCTAGCGGGCTATGTCGTCAGCTCACTCAACACCTCCGGTGTAGGGTTCATCAAGAGTATGACTACAGTGGAGAGGCATGCGGAACTCGTTTATGCAGAGAGCTTGTTTGAGAAGGTGTGCAAGAGTCCCGTGCTACCCCTTCCAGCGCCCGAAGCTAATGTAATCCAGGCCCTTCTCGGTATAGTTTACTCTGGAGACTGGCTAGCTTTCATTAAAGAAGCGTGCGTACCCCAAATTCTCATCCTCGTGTTTTACAGCTTATCTGAACTATTCTACCTCACCAGACTCAACATGCGAACTATCATTACCATCTACCGTAATCTCCAGAAATACCTCGCTACTGTCGATGCTGAATGGGTTGCTGCGAACCCCGACTCTCCACTTAAGGAAGATCCTTCCGTTGATGCGCACTTCCGTTCGGGGGTATACCTCGGCGCTGGAATGAGCACCCTCATACTCAGTCTTCTACCGGGAAAGCTGTTGACTATTATTGAGATGTTCGGATATCACGGAGAACGGAAGGAGGCGCTCGATTTGTTGTGTAAAGCTGGCGGATGGACAAAGGAGAGCCATGAACCTTCAATTGGCACCGGTTCGTGATCTCCTCGTTGGCGGCGACTATAACGCTCAAGTGGCAGTTTTGTAGCGGAAGAAGGCCTTCGGAGGACCGTCTGTGATATGGCTTTGCTCATCTTCCATTTGGTGCTCTCTAGCTTCACATTCGACGGTGTCGATGTCGATATGGCACAGAGGATTGTTGATTGGAACCTGAAGCGCTACCCTGATGGTACACGCCCCCTTCCTTTTACCGTTATTGTAGCTGACATTCGGCAAACAGGTGTATTTTTCCTCTTCGGAGCGGGAAGACTGTCACTTGTGCGTTCCAAGCCTGAACAAGCGATCCGCTATTACACCCGCGCAATGGAAGTTCAGTCGCAATACAGAAATTTGCATCATATTTCATATTGGTCAGTCCGACCTCCTTTCTCTTCCTCAACTTTTATTCTCACCCCAACGCTTAAACAGGGAAATTGCAATAGCAAATCTAGCATTATGGGACCTCCAAGCGAGCGAAGATGCATGGAAGATCCTTCATGAAGAAGCTACTGTATGGTTCCTGTCCCGCATCTCTTGACATGGCCATACTGAAACCATGCATGCACAGTGGAGCAAAGCGATCTACGCATACGGCACAGCAGTTTGTCTCCTCGAACTCTCAGATGACCCGAAATCGGAGAAGCACAAGGCGGCTGCAGAACTCATGGAAAAGGTGCCAAATTTGCGACAGCGGATCGCTGGGAAGAGTATTCCTCTTGAGGCGCGTGTCCTGAACCCGTTCTTTACTTCGGCTCCTAACTGACCAATGTGAAATCAAATAGAAATACGTCGCTCGCAAAGCTCGGAAATTTACTTCGCAGAATGGGCGTCTTGCACTTCCTGCTTTGGAAGTAGCGTACATCTTCCTTGGGATTACACATGCGCCGAGACAGGTTATCACTGATAAGATGCTTCCCGAAATACGCAAGTTGCTTGCTAAGCTTGAAGCATGTAAAGGGAAGGAGAAGGAGTATGAAGGCGGTGTAGGATATTGGGACGATTATTGTTTAGCCAAGTTCTTGGAAGGTGTTTGTTTGAGATATGTTGCCTACCCTGTAGGTGCACCTTCCTTCTCGTCGCTTCCTTTACTAAGCCATATATTAGGACCCCGACGCGCAAATTGATGTAGATGAACAAGTGTCTATACCGAAAGAAGAAGCGGAGAAGGCTGCCGTGAAGTCGTTCGAGTTTGTGTTTGAGAATGGGCCGAAGATTGAATTGGATCATCACCTTGTATATCATGCTCGTACGTCCTTTACTTTCTTTGGCTTGCAGTGCTGCTAACGAGTTGTTGCGGTAGATTATGAGCTCGGAAGGCTATTGGTGTGTACGGGTAAAGAAGAAGAGGGCAAGAAACACTTCGACCTGGTACTTAGCGGTATGTTGTAACTTTCTTAGCACCATTCTTCAGTGTGCTGACGGTGATGGGATGCAGGGAAGCACCTCGAAGTCGGGCCATCAGGCAAGAAGGGAAAGTATAGCATGGAGGTTAGCCCCGTTATCTCCGTTTTCCCCAGGCATGGTTCTGACTGTTTTGCAGAATGCGCTCCACATGAGGACACACGCCGCTGTCGAAGCCTTGCATCAGAAACGACTGTAAATCAACATGCTACTGGACATTTATCTCCACACACGACTACCTGGACTATTGCTCATACCCAGTTATACGCTTGCGATTATTGCGTTGTACAGTTACACAGTGATACTTTATTTGATATCTATACCTGAATGTGAATGTAATGTTGTCATAACACTTCGAAGCAGGCGCAGGCAGGAGATATACAAAATACTTCTTGACCAATCCTGAAGGCAATTGTCCGTTGTCGACTGTCGACCGGTTAGCAATAGTGTGCAGTTGAGCAAAAGCCTTATAACTAACCACTTGAGCGCTAATGACCCTGGAGGTGAGGGATGTAGCTGGTAGTAGCAATATCGGAACCGAGAAACATCTTTTCTCGCACTTTCGATGTAGCCTGGCAAGAACGCATCAACAGCAGGGCACTAGCCCAACAATTCGTCCAAGAAGTCTTCCATTTCATCGAGCTGGCTTTTCGGTTTGGCATTTTCTGGCTGAGGTAGTGGAGGTGCTTCCACATAGCCTGTCTCTGGTAAATTGATTAGAGTCAGCTAAGAAGGATAGATACGTTTGTGACCCAACGAACCGTGTTTTCGGTCTCGAGCAGAAGGAATCGCAGGTTTCGTCTTGAGCTTCTCCGACTTTGCTCGGAATCGTGTCTTTAAATCTGGAGCACCCATTAGGATGGCATTGCAATTGGGACAGAGACAGAGACGGACCTCGAGCAGCATCAGCCGAATCCTTCTCCCTCATCATCTCGTCTAGCTCATTATCCCATTGTACCTCTTGTACTTTTCCTTTTCTCGAAGCGGCAATATCAGATTTGGACTGAGATGTATACTCGTTGAGATAGTCAAGGCTGTGGTCCACACCGTCGTCTTCATCCTTGGTGTGAGGTGCTGAAGGCCCAACATCGTCATTCAATCTTTGCTTTTCTAGGAATGATGATAGATCGACTTCAGGCTCGACTATAGGTTCGCCTGTTTACCGAGAGTCCTCGTGAATATCTAGAATGGCTCGATGAAGAAAACGCACCATCCGACCCCAGTTCAGGTTCAGGCTCTTCGTAGCGATCTGCATTGGTCCCTAGCTGCCTTCGAGAGTACTTCTTTATCCTTTCCGCAGCTTCTTCCTCATCCTCTTCATCTGGAGGTCCTTCTCCTTCGAGTAAAAGCCGTTCACGAAATTCGGCTGGACGTCCTCGACCCCGTCCTCGACCTCGTGCCCGAAGATATTTGCCGAATCCACCTCGGGGTTTGTGGCTTCCTCGACTTCGGTTGTTGCTTGAGGAGCCTGATCCAGAGGCTGTATCAGACATAGCGTAACTTGATGATAAGATGGGAAGGTTGAAAGGCGCAGCTATAACACCATGCGAGGGCGTCAGTGATCACGGCACGCTGACAGGCCCTTGGCATGATGTATTTCCACGCAAACTCAGACTGGGTCAGACTTTTAGCGTTCTTTCTACTTCGACTTTGACCTCAAAATCCACATCTTTCATTGCCAACACTTCTTCGACTCATAAAACGAGCCTTGCACCTCATAATCCCATAATTAAACTGGACAAGAACCGTCCAATACCGTTACGTCATTTGTCGGCAACAACTTTGTTCGTTCCCATTTTATTGCTGAGCACAGGACAAAGATGTATGTCAATCTGGGATGGTTGAATAAATAAGAGAGTACGCGCACCTGGTGAGTACCCCAAGCTCGATGTCAACCATCAATGTTCCTAACAGCACCAAAACTCCAGCGAAATCCCCTCTCAAACCTGAACCTGGATCTGGTGTTAGCGGGCGACATAAGCCTTCAAGATACAAATTCGTATACAGATCCATCCTCTGGGTCTCCGTGGGGCTAATTGCTCTCGGAAGCAATGACATCTCCCATGCGAGCAAGACTTTGGTCGTTACAACCGTCAACTCCGCGGCCCATACGTCGTTATATCAAAACCAGAGCTGGGATGAGGCAGTAGCAACTGGAAATCGTTATACTGTGGCTCGTCCGTTGATTGACCTTGAGCAGAAGTTTGATGTCGGCGTCACTGTTTGGCTTAGAAGGGCAGAGGAAGAGACGCAGGATGCGAAAGGAGCTGTAGCAAAGACGGCTATATACCAAGATATTGTGTTCAGAGGGCTACAGCTGCGGGACAAGGCTAGACTTGCAAAGATCCCATTACAGATACCTCCTCGTATATTGTGCGTTTGTCCTTATTCATCTCAAGTGTTGTATATTCACCAATCTTAGCCGCTCTGGGAACATATCTACGTCAGACCTCCACGCATCTATCACTCTCGTCCCACAATCTCCATCCATCCTTGACCGGATGTGGAGCTTCTCGTCATGGAGCCCGACCTCACAAAAGTCGGCTAGAAGTCGGCTGGGATTCCCCGTTGAATTTGGAGCCTCAGAGACGAGCCTTCTGGATCGCGTCGTCGACTCGTACGCCGTTACACTCAACTTGGTACGGCTGTACCAGAAGACTCCATCAAATGAAGTGGTCGTATTTGAAGAAGACGGATTATTATTACCCGAGAATAATGTACCAGAAGGAAGCGAAGCAAGTTGCTATGCTTTCGCAGATTCTGGTCAAGTGATGCCTGCAGAGCGTCGGCATATGCTGAAGCCATATATCATATCCAAGTAGGTTTTTTTCCCTCTTTCTATAAACCCGCGATCTAAATGTTTTTTTATTGAACTCCAGGAGTCACGTCCTCGTCGCCGACGAAACACATCTTTTCGATCTTAAAGGCCTAATGGAGATGCGTGAACTGCACTCGCGTTATAGTCACTCCGTAAATGGAAAATATACCGCTCGGAAGAATGACGCAGAGAAACAAGATATTTCAACCAATAACTCAGTTTGCTGGTGATATTCTGTTCTTCAACTGAGAGAATTGCCTTATTAGGGAGTTTCACTGAGAAGATTCCTGGTGTATCGCACTTCTTTTCAGCTATTGACTGACATATGCCATATCCGCACCCAATTCCTCCGAGCGGAATATTTTCCATTTACGGTGTGAGTGGGGTGGTGTGGATCTACCTTCTTCGCGTCATCATCATTCTCTGATATTCGATCTTGTCCAGTGTGAGATAGCACCTGAAATATGTGATAGAATGAGAAATTATTGGACCAATGGCCCCTCGGAGACTTTACTACAACTCGCGGCGGATAGTAGCGACGATGAACCGGGAACAGGAGGCAAGAAGGAACCAGAATGGGCTTACGCGCCGTATTTGACTGGTTCCCGACGCGCTTCAGGACCTAAGGCGGGTATCCGTTCCATCCATGTGGCAATAAATACTGACGTGTGTAGTAAACTAGGATTTGGTCCCGATACCGGTTACTCGCCAATCCTGTGATCGTAACGCATCGAATGCTGCCTCTCGTCTTATAGCTGAGCGGGACGAAGAGCAGCCGATCAATGTCATTTGGCATCTAACTTTCTCCACTGCTTCTCCAAGAAAGATTGTTGCTGCCGAATTATATGGTAGTCACTCCGCTAAAGATGCCAGCCCGGACCACAGCGAAGTGGTGCAAATGAATGACCAAAGGTTGTTGGACATGATGGGTGAGTCGTTTTGTTGTCACGCTTATGTACCCCTTCAAACTCTTCCATATAGATGCTTTTATGGGAGACAGTCCTGATGGACATCCAAGACGGAAATATATTGTAGGTTTATTAATGTGAGATCCAGTCACAATTACTCGGGATATATCCTAACTGTCGCATTTTTGTTCCTTCAGATGGCTCCCGGTCTTTCCACAAATCATCCTCAGCATCCTATACTGGGTTCGCCGTGCTCGTAGCTCGGCTGTTTATCTGAGTGTCAAAGGCACATGCATGATAGCGCTGTCGTATACTCTAATCGCTATCCTCAATGCCATCCAGGATGAATCACCGCCACCAGACTTCCTGGAGACTTTATTGTTTTCAGCCTCGATGCTCTGGGCTGTGGCAGCAGTTGAGCTCGTTTGGTCCGAGTTAAATTGGATACCTTCAGCTATCAAAGTCATGAAGCCTAATCACCGAGAACGTGCAATTCGTCGACTGGACGAAAGGTTTCAGAAGCGCTACGTATTAGCTGTGAGTGATTTTCCACTCCTCGCGACTACGCAATTGACTCAGTCATTTCTATACCACAGGTATATGTTGAGCTGATGCTCCTCTACTATTTCATCTCTCCTTTCAATGTGTACCTAATAGCACCTATCGATCCCCCAACGACACCAACGTCACACGCATGGACATG
This sequence comes from Paramarasmius palmivorus, assembly GCA_037176845.1. Taxonomy (NCBI): domain Eukaryota; kingdom Fungi; phylum Basidiomycota; class Agaricomycetes; order Agaricales; family Marasmiaceae; genus Paramarasmius; species Paramarasmius palmivorus. Next base: position 418,262 of record JAYKXP010000022.1, on the reverse strand, counting down.
GGCATGGGCGCTCATCAATCCCTTGTACATCACCGGCCGCCTCTGCCAAATCATGCTCAACTACCGTTCCGGAGTCTTTGCGGGCGATTACAAGGTCACCGTGTACCTGTGGGCAATGTCCACACTCTGCGGGTTGATATCTCATTTGGAATGGGTCATGGGCAATGACCGTGTCAAGACAGGTTGGAGTGTCGGAGATGCATGCTATGCGGTGATGGTTGGGATTTTGGTGGTGCAGGCGACGTGGCTGCGCCGTGATTCCGAGTTGGGTACGGAAAATGAAGACGAGAAGTGATTGATCAAAGATCTTCTCGGCCAGCGAGAGCAATACAGGTCTATCCGCGACCTTAATTATTTCTGAGGTGCGAGTACGTGGTTATGAAGGCCGTAACAAGATTACTATATTATCAATGAATAGCTCCCTGTGAGCACCTGAAGCTAGCGACCGCGTTTTTTGTTCGCTGCAGGAGCGTAATCATCTACGCAGACTGCAGAATATGTAGTGGTGATTGCCAGCTGGTTGGGAAGAAAGTCGGCGGTTTCGACGTCGGCTAAGCGCGCGAGTCGATCTCGTGGTGCCTTCAAACCAACACTACAGCATATAAAACTTGAACGAGTCATAGTGACACAAGGTCTGGGTAATGGTAAGGTGCAAGACTAAAGAAACGATTCCCTGTTATATAAGGCCTTAAGGGCCCGGCATGATACGAGGGGCCGGGGGTACTTTCTAGAGCGACCCGTTACACTCGATGAAACTACACAAAGCGAGCTGAGGGAGATGTGCTGGGCACACTTGAAGGACCATCCGACATCCTTGTTCGTGTCATGGATCATTCTTCCCACAATTCCGCGAGGCTCTTATTCTGGCCTTCATTTGGATCGAACGAAACTTGAAAGATTTCGTGATTTGTGACGACTATTCTGTACTTGAACTAATATCAGACCTCCAAATCTAGGTCTGGCTGAAACCGGTGATTCCACTGAATCCAGTAATGTTGCCAGCCTTCCCACCAGAAACTTCGAGTTCTGACCAGTCCCAAGTGCCTGTTTCGATAGAAACTATTAGTGAGTAATACACTTTTGATGCAGCCGTTCAAACAATCACACCTGTGCAAGTTCCAGAGCCACAATTAACTGCAACACGCTCGGCGTCGCTACCAACTACGATGTTTGTTTTCGACCCCGAGAAATCAATGTCCTGGAATGAGGAGTTTAGAAAGGGCACCAGATGAAAATGTGCTACCGGGAAGTGATAGCTTACAGAGATTGTTACGCCATTCCCAGGTTGTCCAAGAGTGGATGGATAGCTCTAAAGAAACATCCATTGCTTAAGATCAGTAAATCCCGTAATGAAAAGCCGACTGACCTGGTCGATGATTACTCCATATTTAGTACAGCCCGTCGCAGTGTTACCTGAGTAGTGAACACCGGAGACTGAGGAATTAGTAGCGCTCTTGACAGTCTTGATACGGAAGGCTTGTTGGCTGTGATTGGAGGTTATGGTAAGCCCACATTTTCACGTAGCGCAGAGAAGAACTGGCTTATTGATTACTGTGTTGTTGGTTATGTGGATGTCGCTCACCACGACGTTCGAAGAAATAGAGCCCTTATGTCAAAACTGTTCAGACTTGAGGGCTTGATAATAGTACTGGAACTGAAGTACTGACGATTGAGATACCATGACCTCCGGTGCAGGTGTTGCCAGTAAAGGTGACATTAGTACCTTTATTAAGAGCCAAACAGTCATCCTAGGCACGATATACTGAGCACTGAGAAAGTTGACAAGGAGTACAGGTGGTGTTACCTGATTATGAACGTTGCTGTACAAGGCATAAGAGGCAATGGCATACTAAGCGGCGTTCAGGAACTTACCTATTCGATATTACCAAGTTACTCGCGCTGACATCGAAACCATCAGTGTTGTGGCCGGCTGCTTTTCCATCACTATTGTTATTTGGCTTGTCTCCCGCAGCTAAGAAACGTGTCAAACAAGCAGTATACCGCGTAACACAAAGTTACACCCACAGTTATCCACTGTGAGAGAAGTCATCAAAAGAGGAGCAGAGCTGTCCACTGAGTATGCACGGGCAGGCGAGTTAAGAACGACAACTTCCTGGTAAATGCCAGAAATTTTGATCCTAAAGAATGCGTAAGTTCATATGAAGAGCTTGGCGAATTTATGAGTACTTCATCATCGGAGCTGGCTTGGTGGTGCCATTGTTCAATCCTTTCCCATCCTGTAGCATACTTGCATCAGACTTCACTTAAATACAGAATTGTTTGCATACCCAATATGCAGGACCGTTGCCGTCGAAAGTGTAGCCGTTGCCGTTAACTAGTTCGACGGTGAGCTGAGGAAATTTCACCGGACGAGTGATACATACAAGTTATATCTTTACCACTGAAGCCAACAAATACATAAGTCGGTCGACACCTATGAGAGGGCCGGGAAAAATGCACACCTCACTAAGAATAGAGGGCCAGCCCAGTTCGAAAAACCGAATGTGATGTTCCCGTCTGATAGTAATAGTAACAGATTAGGGCTGCATAGCTAGTGCGAACAGAGTAAACCCACTCATATTGACAGTAGTTCCTTGCAACAGGTCGAGCTCGAAAGTCTTCCCAGCGGGTACTTCAAAGCTTTCGATGTTGACTTCAGTGCACTTGATCGCGTCGGTAACATCTGAAAGTACCCGTAAGTGATTTAATCCTACCAGCCATGGCGATGGCCCATGGGTTGCGGCGTCCTCACCGTCTAGAGAGGAAATGGTGCCGGTACAGCGTGGAAATAGCAGAGAGGCGTAAGAAACACTCGTGAAAGAGGCAAGAAGGACTGAGAGGAGAGAATGCATCTTTATCCTATGCACAATGAATTCCAGCAAAACCACTCGCCTCTTTTATAGGGCTTTGGCGGCCCGGTGAGGGTGGATTGAGTATGCGAGTGCTGAAGTATAATTGTGTATGCATGCACATGATGCAGCCTGCAATACACCAAATATAGAGTCTAATGTAGACCTTGTTAATGGAGGCACAACTGCTTATTACCTGATAGAGTAATGAGAAGGCTCTCAGAGCGAGGGCCAAGCGAGGGCTATCGAGGGCCGACGGCTGGGTATGCCAAAATTGAAAATTCGAGGGACGCACTGTTTGACATCACCATCGAATCCAAGTTCTTGAATCTGAATTTCAAGCTTCTTCGAAATACGAAGGGAGAAAAGTCTGTTACAGGGATCCCGGATGTCCTCCATTCACAGAGGATGTCGTTGGTGAGCGCTGAGCGGTCGTGGGAAAATTACCTAAGTATTGACTCATATGGCGTGGGCGCCGGCTGTGCCTGAATAGATAGATAGATTACTCTGTGCACGTCCAGATTTACTTCTACTTACGAATCCCACAAGTCCCACACAATGTTGCACGCTACAAAAGCATAGCGGAGAAGTCTCTAACTCCATCCAGAAGCAGGAACACCGTACATAGCCATGCTGCGAGAGAACTGTGGAGACATACAAACGAGCTCTGGCGGGCTCCAGGCCTCTCGGTAGTAAAAGATCCTTTAGTGGAGCACGGCGGATGTTCAAGTGTACCCCAGATAGTCATGCACATGAAACACACAGAAAAAAATTGCGGACATTAGATTTTGGCAAAGCACACACATCTTCGTTCATGCATTCATGTTGGATCATTCCTCCCACATTTCCGCGAGGCTCTCATTCCGGCCTTCGTTTGGACAAAATGAAAGACACAATTTCGTGATTCGCAACGGTACTATTCTATTCAAATTCCAGTTACACTGGACCTCTAGGATTGGCTGAAACCGGTGATACCACTGAATCCAGTGATGTTTCCAGCTTTCCCGCCAGAAACTTCTAGTTCTGACCAGTCCCAAGTACCTGTTTGATAGAAAATGCAAGTGAGTAACACGACACTGATGCCGGCATTTGAATTATCGCACCTGTGCAACTTCCAGAGCCACAATTAACTGCAACACGCTCGGCGTTGCTACCTACTGCGACGTCTGTTTTCGAACCAGTGAAATCAATGTCCTGGCATGAAGAACTTAGAAAGGGCATAAAACGAAAATGTGCTATTGGGAGCCGATAGCTTACGGAGATTGTTACGCCGTTCCCAGCTTTGCCCAGAGTGGATGGATAGCTCTAGAGAAGCAAATATCGCTCAATATCAGTGAGTCCAGTTCTGGAAAGCATTCTCGCACGACTGACCTGGTCGATGATCACACCATAGTTAGTACACCCAGTCGCAGTGTTACCCGAGTAGTGGACACCGGAGACAGAGGATCCCGTAGCGTCTTTATCAGTCTTGATACGGAAGGCTTGTTGGCTGTGAGGGGTAGTAGCGGTAAGCCCTTCTATTCAAGTAGCGTAGAGGAGAAGAGCTGACCTGTTGGTTACTTTGTTGTTGATTATGTGGATGTCGCTCACAACGACGTTCGAAGAGATGGAACCCTTGGGTCAAAAATGCTCAGACTGTGTTGCATTCAGAACAGTATTGCGGAACTGACAATTGAGATACCGTGACCTCCGGTGCAAGTGTTGCCAGTAAAGGTGACGTTGGTGCCTTTATTGAGAGCCAGACAGTCATCCTAGGAATGTACTGAGTACTGTGAACTTTAAGGCATACAGATAGCATTACCTGGTTGTGAACATTGCTGTATAAGGCGTTAGACGTGATGACGGCAGCAATAAGCGGCGTTGAAGAACTGACCTGTTTGAGATTACCAGATTACTCGCGCTAACATCGAAGCCATCAGTGTTGTGGCCAGCAGCTTTGCCATCGCTGCTGCTGTTTGGCTTGTCTCCCGCAGCTAAAGAATGCTTCGGATGAGCAGTATTCCGCATAGCACAGCGTTACACCTACAATTATCCACTGTGAGAGAATTCATCAAGAGAGGATCAGAGCTGTCCACCGAGTATGCGCGGGCAGGCGAGTTAAGAATGACAACGTCCTGGTAAACGCCAGAAATTTCGATCCTAAAAAAGGTGTGAGTCTACATGAAGAGTTTGACAGCGAAGTTGTGAGCACTTCATCATTGGAGCCGGCTTGGTGACGCCACCGTTCAGTCCTTTCCCATCCTGGAGTATACTTGCATTTAACTCCACTTGAGCAATAAACTTTTTTATGAGACACATACCCAATATTCAGGACCGTTACCATCGAACGTGTAGCCATTGCCGTTAACTAGACTGACGGTAAGCTGAGGAAATCTCACCGGACGAGCGGCACGTACAGGTGATATCTTTACCGCTGTACCCGACAAGCACATAAGCCATTCACCTATGAGAGGGCGAGAAAGAAGCATACCTCACTAAGAATAAAGGGCCATCCCAGTTAGAGACACCAAATGTGATGTTTCCGTCTAAGAGTAATAGTCGAACATCAGGCATGCATACCAGGGCATTACGAACAGAGTAAACCCACTTATGTTGACCGTAGTTCCTTGGAGCAGGTCCAGCTCAAAAGTCTTCCCAGCGGGTACTTCGAAGCTTTCGATGTTGATTTCAGTGCACTTGACCGCGTCAGTGACATCTGAAGGTGCTCGTAAGCAATCAATTCTGCCAGTCGTGGAGACAGATCGCGTCCTCACCGTCTAGAGAGGAAATAGTGCCAGTACAGCGCGGAACTAGCGGGGAAGCGAAAGAAAGGCTTGTGAATGAGGCGAGAGTAGCTGAGAGGAGAAAATGCATCTTAATCCTTTGCACAATAATGTCCAACAGAACTACTCACCTCTTTTATAGAGCTGTGGCGGCCCGGTGAGGGTAGAACTGGGTATGTGAGTACTAGAGTATAACTAATCGCTATGTATGCATGCAGCTTACAATTCACTAAATATAGACCTTGGCAATGAGGCACTCCTGTTTATTGCCCGATAGAGTGATGCGATGGCTCGTCCGAGCGAGGGCCGCAGGCTGGGTTTGCAAAAATCGAGGAGCGAAAACCGAGGATCCACCGTTTGACGTCACCATAAGATCCAAATCCTTGACTGACCGTCAAGCTTTTTCAGAAGGTGAAGGAGAAAAAAACTCTGCTGTGCATGAAGTGATGACTCCTGCTCGCAGTGAATGTAGTAGTAGCTAATCACTGTTGAAAGCTAAGGCTCAATGTTGCTTCTTGGACGTGGGAAATATACCGTGACCTACTACAGTATGACTCATGACAATGTGACATGTCTTCAGGTACCAGACTTGTTTTTATTTACGAATCGCATGCAATGTTGAACGCTACAAAAACAGAGCGGAGAGGTTTCTACCTCCATCCAGAAGCATGGTCACAGGTAGCCATGCTGTGAAGAAAATTTGGAGCTCGCAAACGATTCCGGAAGCGGCCCGGGACCGTTCAGTAAATGCCAATACTCAGTACGACAACGTAACCTTCATTCTGTCTCCAGATAGAGCACTTCATATACAGATATGTGTTTTTAGAACGTACATAATTGGACACTCATGAACTTAGATAGGTATTGGGGTATTGAATTATATCAGCCACAGCCGACAGCTATGCATGGCTGTCAGCGCTACCAGCTCCCGCAGCGTTTCCTGGCATCACTGAATCTCGAGTCATCCCATTGTTAGCAGTTGCAGGCGTTCGTCTGCCTCCTGGGGTTGTGGCATCGGAAATAACAGCCGCGTTTTTGCTCGTAACAGGAGCAGGGTTGTCTGGATGTGTAGAATGGACGGTTTCAGCGGAGTAGTGAATGCCAGCCGGTTGGAAAGAAGTCAAATTAGAACGTGATCCGGCTAGTGGTATGTCCGGAAAATAGTCCTGAGGAAGGCGTCCAACATTTCTTGTCCTTATAATCGACTTTGTCCATTCCAACATCAGAACTTCTGGACCAAGTAAGTCGGTTGGCTCATATAATCGTCGAGATATGATTTGATTATGGATGAAGCGTATGAACCGCTGCCCACGGCTGCTCGTGAGCAGTATCGAGACGCGACTTGTAGTATTAATATGCCTCGATAACGCGAGAACGAAAGCTAGACGCTCGCGATTGTGCCTGCCTTCGTCGTACCCCGGCCATTGTGTACTCCACGCATCTTCGAAAAAGGATAACAGTTTCAGGCTCTCCTTCTGGACATTGGGAACCTCATGCATCCATAACGCATCCACAACAGGGAAGGGTATGACGAAACGGAGACCCGTGGACTTTTGGAGGCTTGCCTGTTGCGAACCGATATTTAGATAATAGCTAGGCTGCTCGAATCGGTGGGTAATTGCCATCCAGTACTGATGGTAGAACAACAACTTGATCCTGTCCGCGTCATGAAGAGCAGGTTCGCTTACAGTCGGCCAAGGTGCCGTCTCGATGTAACGGCCCAAACCTTCCATTTGTGAGTCGACAAACGCCTTTGGATCGCCAAGCCTAAGCTCAACATCAGCTGGCGGTACATCTCCCCACATTGCGTACTTCCACTCGCCAAAGACGGCTGACATCGCCACGGAAGGTGGTATCGTGCTAAGAACGTTCTGGAGATGTGGTATCATCGACGGGCTGTCGCGTAATAGAGTCACTGCCCATTCTAAAGCACGTAGCTCATACACTTTCAGATTGAAAGGGTCTGAATCTGTGAATGGACGAAGATGTTCGTCGAATCCCCTGACCACTCGGAGATCGAATGAGGACCAGTCCGCGGCAATGTTGCCTATGCGGTCGTACAGTCTCGAGGCGCTGCTTCGCAAAGTTTGAGGGATAATTGGAAGTTTGGATAGTCCGTGAAGGACCTTGCAAGACAGATGATAAACGACCCATGCCTGCGGTGATTTGAATGGACATATGAACTGGTAGGACAACTTATCAAAGTTGTTATCGTAGAACTCGTCCCATTGCTCTCCTGGAATAGTCAATGTCGGAAGGAATGTGGTGAGGAAATACAGTCCCGTGCTGAGGATGACTGCAATAAAACAGAATGCAAAGGGAATGTGGTTTCGGTTCCATAAGAGATCTAGTATACCCGCAAAGAACAGAAGAAGGGCAGCTTCGAGTAGAATGGGGAGCGCCGATAAGAACGACGAGACACCCCATCTCTCGAAGCTGTCCCTTCGTAATTGGCGGAGAGCTAACTCTTCGCCTTGTGTCCGGGTTTGAGTATCGCGTTGATGCTCTCGTACCCACTGCTTGCAAAGGAGGCCGAATAGGGCTGACGTAAGGCTGAATATGAGGCTGAGAAACCAAAGGCAGTTGATACGGATGGAAGACGAGTCGGCTTTAAACGGAGGTCGCTCCACAACGATTTGGGAAGCGTTAAGCTGCATCGAAATTTGCATCAGCAGTCCAACTGCTGTATCCGTAGGATCCTCGGAGAGCCACTGATACGATTCGACAACGAATGCTGTTACTACAGCTGAGAAAAGACCGGCCTGTTCATGGATAAGCAGGAGCATGAATGACACGGAAGCGAACGTACAAAAACCAAAAGGGTATCAATATCATCTCTCCAGTTCTTGACTGAATCCTCGTCATATCTGCTGACCTCCCTCAATAGAGTATTATACGATTCGTCAAGACTCGGAGTAGGTTTCCATTCCCTTGGCATGGTATTGGGTGGCTGCATGATCGATTGGAGGTTAAAGATGCGCGAATAATCGAAGATGAGTAGTGGCTACATACCAAGTCTTCCTGTATAGACCCATGTGCTGAGGCTGGGAGAGGTATCTACGCGACATGTTGAGCAGTAATCCAATGTGTCGTTCTCTAGATAACGCGTACCTTCGGCGGAGGATGTACAGAGCTCTAGAAAGAAGTTAGTACCTCATAGTTCATGGGTATATTGTGGGTACAAACCTGGCTCTGCATTCGCCCGATGTTTGCTAGAGTTTGCGGATGCTAGAAAAGGCCTTGGTAAGTATCCCCTCTCGTTTTGCTCTGGGTAAAGCTTTGGAACGTACTGGATTGAAGAACGCCATCCGGCTTTCTTAGGAGATTTGATGGGGGGAAACAGAAAGTCTTGGACTGGTATTATTTGCTACATAAGAAGTGTATTGGATACTATTTCCGTCTGCGCTGACCTAAATTGATTTGCACTGCATCCAAGACGATTGACTCACCTGTCGAGAGGTGTTATGATGGGGTCTAGGCCCGATTTCGGGAGAAATCTTGTAGAGGATGTGGCGCATGCTTCGCCTGGAGTGGCTTGATCTTTCCAGGAGGGCATTGACAAGTTTTGAGCACCGGCGCATCGGGTCTTGAATAAGCGTCCAAGTCTGGTATAGCCTCGAAAGCGAAGAAGTCTCACTTGGAACAGCAAAAACAGCATCAAGACAGAATATTGTGTTCCAATGCGACTTCTCCCGCCTCTAATGATCCCGATTGGCCTCAGAAATACCATTCCTGTATTTGTTGACGTACCGTCCTGTAGCTGGATGTTAAGCCACTAGGACGTGCGCTTTGATCGTAGTGCCTGCCAAATCTGAAAACATGACAGTGCCTAGTGTCTATGGCTCGAGTTTTGAAGGCGGATACAGTGGTGAACCGTGGAAGAGGTGAAACTGAAAGAACAGGCTTGACTTTGAAAAACCTCTCAAATTTCTCACGCACAGTCCCCCTTCGACCACGACCAGAAAATGTCAAAACGACCTCCCTCGCCATCCGCTGGCCAGCTCGTCAAACGCCAACGTTCGACCCCAGAACCCCAAAACCAAATTGCCATCTCCTCTTCCGGAAAAGCTGGCGAGAAAAGCCTTATTCGAACCGTTCAACGAACCTCTGGTCTCGAAAGCCCCATCGTCTCTCTTGCCGGCGCACATTCCGGTGAAATTCTCTCTACACGTTTTAGCCCAGATGGACAGTCGGTAGCAGCAGCCTCGGCGGATAGAAGCGTGTCTCTGTGGAGAACATACCCGCCGAACACCAACTATGCCTTGTTGCAAAATCTTCACAAGGCCGCGATAACAGACCTTCAATGGTCGCTCACTGAACCACTTCTTTATACCGTGTCAGCGGACCACACCCTTATTTTCACGGACCTCACCTCTGGAGGGCGCGTTCGCAAGATTCGGGCACATAAAGAGATTATAAATACCTTGGACCGAACTTTGGTTGGAGGAGGACAGGAGTTGTTGGCAACAGGTTCAGACGACGGAACGGTTAAAATTTGGGAAGGAGGCTCAGATGGGTCGAAAGATAGCGTAGGGGAGATCGTTGTAGGGTGCCCAGTCACAGCTGTCAAGTTCAGTGCGGCTGGTGATCAAATTTTTGTCGGGGCGTTGGACAACTTGATTCACGTACGTCTATCGGTTTTTTTCAGTACTTCACGCTCAGTTGCTTCCAGGTGTATGATACACGAACATACCAAGAGCAGTACGCCTTATCTGGGCACACCGATACACCGACATCTCTCGCCCTCTCCCCAGACGGGAACTACCTACTTTCACCCTCGTTATCTTCAACGACATTAATTCATGACATAAGACCCTTCTCTTCCCTGCCGAACCGGATACACCGCTCGCTATATGGTGCTCCTGCCGGTTTTGAGAACACTCTTATCAGAGGCGCTTGGTCAAAGGACGACGGCGGAAAGCGTGTGGCTGTAGGAGGTGCAGACCGTATGGTGTGCGTCTGGGAGGTCGAGAGTGGTAGGGTAGAGTATAAGGTACGTCATGCCTAGTGTTGTCTGACATCCCTTGCTAACGAAAGTACAGCTACCTGGTCACAAAGGAACAGTGACAGCAACTGACTTCCATCCAAATGAGCCGATATGTACGGGTATTTCTTTCATTCTGCCACCCTCCGTAGGCTCACAGAAATCAATGACAGTGCTTACATCGAGTAAGGATGGCACGCTAATTTTGGGCGAGATTGAGAAAAAGGTTTAGGTTTTGGATGGCCCACTCGGCACGATGCCGTCGACTGTATTCATTGTTAATATCCTGCTAATACATTCATGGTTTAGGATACTTGATACTAAAGCTCAGAGTTGTACGTCCCATACGTGGAAACCTCTAGATCTTCATACACAAACGAGATCCACACGGGCTGTATAGTACGAGAAATCTATGCTACGGGTCAGTCTGCGAGTGCAGAAACAGAGGTTGGAGATAACACTACTGATACGTTTGGATGCGGACACGATCAGCGCAAGGATTTATACCATAACACCGAAACGCCAAATATAGCTGAGGTGATTTCCTTTACTCCAGCTTCAACGCTCGCCAATAGTCCGAATCCGGGGTCCAGACATCACCCCCCCACCACTGCCACGCATGATCCAAGACCTGCTTCCTGAGATAGATAATCAGCTTAAAAAGGTATCATGGATTTCGAAAACATACTGTGCAGGGTGTAACGTATTGTTCGATCCGTGGTCAAGAAAAGCATAACGCTTAATAACTTGAGCAAAACATGATGCTAAAAAGGCTCGCTGCATGTCAATCCCGCCAATATAGAAATTCTGAGCTCGATGTTCATCCGTGAGAAATTCACTGAATGATGCATGGAGAATATAAAGAGGCTCTTGAGGGCCACCAATATGGAGAACTGAGTGCATTCCGCGTAGATTTGTAATTACTTCTCCGTCCTCTAATTCCAGCAGTTCTTCGATGATAGCTGGTGTGACTATAAGGCCGATGATGTGGGGAGTGTAGCGACAATTGTACCCATTGTGATGACGTGAAGAGACGATAGCGCGAAGAATTTCCAGTACTTTGCCGTATTGAGGGTTTGACGCAAGGACCTGGTGATAAAGCAGATCCAAGTCATGGTAGGGTGAGACCACCACTGGATCCCGACTTGATACGGAGCCTAGAACACGCTCGAGTTGCTTGCAAGGGCTGCTATATTCATCGTCGATGAATTTAACAACAGTGGTGGCAAAGATGAACTGACCGTCCGCCTTCTGAACGAGTTCATCAACAACGCCCGGCTCGGGCCACGGAAGTGGAAACCGGATATGACGATATCGTGGACTCGCACGTATCCGTTTGAATTCGCTATCCAAGAAGATAGCAATGTCATTCGCTCCTTTGAACTCGTTCAGAGCTACACATCCGAGGAACATGCGGAATCCTTCTGTGTCGAACATCTCCCGAATTTGCGGCTCGGGCCTGCTACACAACAGAATCCGAAAAATTCTAATGTGGGACAAGGCTCTCAAAATGATGGCAAGAATACGCTGCTGCTCCGAACTTCCATCACATTCATCGAGGCCATCGATGATCAAAACACCCTCTCTCTGGTACGTTTGTGGGAGCGATATACACGGCTCCAGGATGAGGTGCTTGAACTGATCTTCGAGCGTGGATTGTAGGATCGAAGGGTTCTCCTTGATGGCTTCCTGCATAGGTTCCTGTAGCTCTGGGATAGAGTTCGCGAGCTCCCGCGCCATACGAAGAAAGATGTATTTGGAATTATTCCGGCTAGGGTCTCCCCGGGAAAAGAAGAAGCTAAACAAAAGCAGCCCGCTCGCGTTCGCCTCCGTGGCCAATGTCTGGGCAATAGCAGATTTACCTACGCCCACTGGGCCGTATAGCCATATAATGCGGCGACAAGATGTCCGCAAACCGTCGTGCATCCAGCCTCGGAGCTGTTGTAGAACGGCTTGTCGAGTGTCTGGATGGCAACGAGGGGCCGGATACCGAGCTCCGGAGTCGAAACTGGCCCCTACATCTTTGGTGATATCGTGTAAATCGCGAAGAGCTAAAAAGATGAACAAGAATGAGATGAACATCATTGGAATCATGGCTGTTGGTAAACTCACAATACTCTGTCTCGATGGGTGCAAGAACGGTGCAATCCAATTGCTGCCGATTTCAGGGGTTGCAATGGGCTGGAAGAATTGGGCCTATTTACAACTAGTTTACAGTAGTTATACAATACATTTGTAATGTGTTTGCAACAACCTAGATTATTGCAACATGATTGCAACAAACTGAAGGACTTGCAACTGATTGCAACCATCTTGCAATGTAATTTCAACACACTTGCAATTGACCGAGATACTTGCAGGTAATTGCAACCCTATTGTAACTGTATTGCAAAGTGATTTCAACTATATGTAAGACTTGCGAGTGATCATAATGCCCTACCGATACAATTGTTATGATCTGGTAGGTGTATTGCAGAATACTATTAGAAGTCCAAATATTACAATCACAGTACGATGCTAATATGATATATTGGCAAGCTACGCTTCTTCCTCTTCATCATCACTTGTAAATGCGTGGACATGGAAAACCGGCATCACTCGTTTAGACGCTCGTTAAGCGCACTGCGAGATCAAAGCCGAAGTAGGCGAAATATTACTATCCCATCAATAGATTACACATGAAAGACTAGACTACATGATTCATTTACTGTAAGAAACAAGTGAATGACACTTACTGTGATAGATGGTAGTGGTTAGAGTTCAAGATGCGATTGTGGGAACCAAGCGAAGATCAAGTTCGTTGGTCCCACAATTGCACATGCCATGTCTTCATACGTCACACACAGGTCGTCCAGAGCGTTGACGGAGTTCAGGACATGAAATGGGAGGTGGGCATGTGGTTTGGGTACAGAATATGGAAATGTTGAGTTTCGTCGCGTGTTAGATGTGTAAATGTTGAAATAAACGTCGCTGAGGATGCTAGCGTTGAGCGCTGAGGAAGAATGTACTCGAAGAAAACGCCGGAGCATCTTGGATGTTGACTAAAGGTAGGGAATGGTGTATGGAGTCGACGGATGGAAGTCATCGACGTTGGTGAGCGAATCGGCGTTGGATTCCAATGTGTGACGCACGCCCGCCTACATCAAAAAGCGCCAGAGTAGCGTCGGGATACGCGTAGAGCGACGAATTCGTCACTCTCGTTGTACCAGACGCTAGATGACGCAAGACATGTGACGCCGGGTATGATGTTGTATGTCGTTGAGTCTCCTGTCTTCTCAAGGCCAGGGTCCATCTGGGATGTTGGAGAAGAAGGGATGTTGGGGAAGAATGGAATTCGTCATCTTCTGGTCGAGGTGTCATCGTCTTTGATGGGAAATGGACAGTAAAAACTGCACCTGCATAGGAAAAACACAGATCAGCAAAGGAAAGGAACGGAAACAGGAAAAAGAATGGATGAACACGCACCTTTGGTCCAATACCTCAACCTTTCACCCTTCTTCCCTGCCATCCTTCCGTCCTCTGTGTGTAGATATATAGGGCTGGAACAACGAGTTAGACATTTTAAAACAAGGAACAAAAGTCAAACTTACCTGGGGGCCTCTGTCTACGACGATGGTGGAAGACAAGAGGCAAGAGACGAGAAGCTGAGAAAGGCCGCGGAAGGGTTCATGGACTGGCACGTGCAATGTGCGGGACCATGGAAACCTCGGCTCAAATCCGAGTCGCGCGTGACGTCACATCACTTTCCCTCTTTCTCCGCTACCACCACCATCAAACGAGGCCCGCCATCGTTGGCTACGATGAGCTAAGTACGTCGTTCATCGTTCACCATCATAAGCTCAGACACTTCAGCTCAACATTTCATTGTTAAACAAGTGTTTGAGACAGCAACAAAGTCATTTCGATACCTCCCTTGACAACACACTTCATAACCCTTTGCCCTGAGCAACCATTATGGGCGACAACGAGCTAGCCTCGTTGCTCGTAAGCAACTTTGGTGAGGTCCTTCTCCATTTTTCGCCAGCAAGAGAACTCAGTCCTGTCAGCATCTTGTTCAGATTGTCAACCCAACCCTACGTTGCATGTCGCACATCTCGGGTAATGTGGCTGCCCTCAATCTTCCATATGATTGTCACCGCTGCCTCTGGTATGTACACATCATGATTTTGGTTCTACATTCGCTCATCAGTGCCTTTGACAGATTCAAGCTATCGGTCAAGTTCTTTTTCCCGGTATGTAACCATTCTTCCTAGTTTCGCCCTCGTGCTGATACTGTGATGTTAGAGAGGATTACCTCTGTGATTTCCTTCAAGACAACATGCATATTCCGGAGCCGGAGTGTGTCTTAGCCCTTGTAGATCCAAATTTTTGTTCAATCGCTAAGTTCGTGTCAATTCTTGCGCATATACAGACTGATTCATTCTGTTTTCCTCGCATTTACAGCCAAGCAAATCAATTGACCTAGACGTCAGCCTTGAAGCCACACCTGTACCCAAGTACGTCTTTCCTCTTTCCGCTACCTATCACCCATTGTATTAATCAATTATTGAACAGATATCGCATCATTGGTGGATCAGAGTATCTGGTGTATATATAGATGTAACGTGCTGCTTGTACACCGTATATAGCGTGAATATATGGCTATTCAAGTACACAATATAGCGTGATGAGAGGCGCAGTCCGCATGTAATGGACCATTTTTCCGGGGTTCTGATACTAATTCTGACGGAATTGCAATGGCGAAAATCAATTACAACACTCGCTATACTTACAACTGCTTGCAACGCAAGTTACCTTGTGGTAACGGCGCTGAAATCGGGCTGCAATCGGCTGCAATCGGGTTGCAATAATCCGCGCCGGTTGCAAGCGCCTTGCAATAAGCGCCCGTGTTGCAATCCCATTGCGACAAAGGTGATTCTTGCAGTCCTTTCACGATTTCCGGGCCCTGCAATTGATTTTCCCCGTTGCAATTCAATTGCATCTACGGGGACATTTCGCTGGTGTTGCCGGGTTTATCAAAGTTCAAGTTGACCTGGTGCCCCTCAACATTGTTGAACTGTCCACCGCTGATATGTAGCCCACGGCAGTGACCAAACATATACGAAAGCAAAAGTTTCCAGGCGGAGAGACGACGAAGTGAGGGAAGAGGCAGAAGGATGTGACCACGTCAAGCATCATTCAATCCAAAGTTTGACAGCAACCTTCCCAAACACATCGCATCTTGAGCGGGTAAGTATGCAAAGATTTGCTTAGACTCGTGCCCATTCCCGTTCGGTCTCGTACTCGGGCTTAATTTCTTATCGGAGTAACTCTTTGATGAAAAGGAGGATGACGGAAGGGAAAGGTACGAGACCGAAGGGACTGGTCCAAACCGGGGCCATTTTGGCAGGCCCTGCCAAACGTGAGTTTGGACTTAGTGAAATCAGCGTGTTTCATCAATGAAGCAAATACAAAAATCTAAATACTGGCGTCCCTCCCCAGAATACAGCCAAAAAAACTAATATGACCTGTTAGACAAACATGAGACGAGTCAGGAAAGTCATATAGAAACTAAGAAAACCAGAATGGTACCGTACCACGCAAGATCTTGGCTCTAGAAGCACGAAAATCTGGTCATGCCAGGTCATCTCCCCACATAACCTCAAGTGACATACCTTAATGGGTAGAAGATAACCTCCATAGACAAGAGAAATGGCCTGTACACTGGTAGGTAACCTAACGATGCAGCAATTGAGGATTTTGGGTGTCATAAGCCATGTAGCTGCGTCTTTTGGGAGCAGGACAGCGAATCCAAGTGCTCTAAGAGGTAATTTGGACGACAAAGACTGTCAGAGTTTAAAGTCTAACTCTGATAGCAGCGATAGCGCACACAGCGCGAAGATGAGAGCGACTCAGAAGTTGAGAGAACAACTGATAATATTTGTAGGCTTTTCTGTCTAGTTTATATACAAGAGCAGGGATAAAAGATAAACCTAATAGTACAATAATAGATGAGTGAAACTGACAGGATACTCTAGTGGGTTACAACCCGATCTATAGATATATGTTTTCTGAGTAATGTGGCATAGGCGGAGTATAGTGGTGAAATGAGTCATATGGGTAACATCTATATTTAGTATTCCAACACTCCCCTTCAAACCTTTGAGAGTCCAAGAGACGAAGCGAAGTGTTTGACCTTTAGTGAAGGTAAAGCTTTGGTGAAGATATCGGCTGTCATTTCCTCGGTAGGACAGTATGTCAGCCGGATCTTGTTTTCCTCTATTGCATAGCGTATGAAATGATATCGGATATCAATGTGCTTGGTGCGTGCATGAAACCGATCATCTTTGGCTAGAGCGATGGCTGATTGATTGTCTGAGTTGATGAGAATGGGTTTGGCTTTGGTTCCGAAAATTTCTGTGACAAAATTTCTGAGCCATATAGCTTCTTTTGCAGCATGGGTAAGTGCTACATATTCCGCCTCTGTTGTAGATAGCGAAACGATTTCCTGTCGTTTTGATGACCAGGATACTGCTCCTCCATTCAATACAAAAGCATATCCTGAAATGGCATGTCGGTCTTCATTTGACATTCCATCAGCATCAGCGAAACCTATTATTTCTCCTTCATGGCTTCCATATGTCAACCATAAGTCTTTGGTCCCTTTGAGATATCCATAAACTTTCTTTAAGGCGTTCCAATGTGTTGGACCTGGGTTTAGAGAGAAACGTGCGAGTTGTGATGTAGCGTATGTGATGTCTGGACGAGTTGCTACTGATAAATATTGAAGTGCCCCTAATGCTTCCATATAGGGTTTGCGCTTCATAGCAATTACATCGTCTGGAAGGGATGGTGATTGATCCTTTGTGAGTTTGGTGTGGGGATCAAAAGGAATGGCTGCTGGTTTCACATCACTGAATCCATATCGTTCCAGTATGGCTTCAATGTATGATCTCTGGGAAAGTTGAATACATCCAGTAGATCTCCGAATTTCTATGCCCAACATCCAATGGAGTGGTCCTCCATCTGTAACCTCTATTTTTCCTTTAATCTTCTGTTTCAGTCTGTCCATCAACTTTTCAGTTTCTGTGACAAGTGTCATATCATCAACATGGATGAATATGATGATGAATGGTGAAGTGGAATAGAATACGGCATGGTCAAAGTCTGATCGCTTGAGACCAATGCTTTCCATCAAGTTCCTAAATGTTGTGTACCATCTTCGTCCTGCCTGCTTTGCTCCATACAGGGCTACTGAGAAAGATAGGATTTGTCCTGGCTTTGCTCCTATGTCTATGCCTTTTGGAGGGTAGGCATATAGCTCTTCTCCTTCTCTCAGCTTTCCATATAGATATGCACTTTTGACATCCATTTGATGGATAATCATGTTGTGATGTGCAGCAATGCTGAGTATTGCTCTAATGCTTGAAAGCTTTGCTACACTGGCAAATGTATCATCCGGGAAATAATCAACATTTGGGATTTGAGTGAATCCTCGGACTACCAATCGTGCACGGTGTCCTGTTATATTTCCTGGTGGATCTCTTTTGGTCCGGTAAACCCATTTTGTACTGAGAACATGAACGTCCTTGGGTTTGTTGATGATTGTGAATGCGTTCCTTGATCGCAATCGATTTATTTCATCTTCCATTGCCATGTACCATTGTTTGCTAAAAGGACTGGCATTGACTTCTTCCAGAGATATTGGATCATGAAGAACTATCTCTGATGTGACCTTTGCGAGACTGGCTGTGAGATGTTTGATCTCCTTGTTTCCTTCAGCGTCTCCTTTGATGATGGCTAGGAGTTTAGGATTCAATCTTCGGGTACGTGTTGATTTCCGAAAAACTTCAGGATCAATTGGTTTCGTAATTTCCTGGGGAATAGGGATAATGAAGTCTTGATCCGACTCGGTGATAGATTTGTCGAGATTGATTGAGACATCTTGCTCCCCTTCAACGAGTTGGATCTCTTGTTTAGAGAAAACAACATTTCGTTCAACTGTTACTGAACGTCGATCTGGCCAATATATCCTGTAACCCAATGATTCTGGATCTATTCCAATCCATCTGCCTTCAGATGCTTGTTCTGCCAGCTTGTCTGGCTTTTCAAATCGTTTTACATATACGATTTGCCCAAAAATATGCATTTCCTTTGCATTTGGGATCCTTCCATATCGCAATTCATAAGGTGTTTTCATTCCAACACCCTTGTGTGGAGTTCTATTCCAGACATAAACTGCATATTCCATAGCAGTTCCCCAAAGCCATTTGGGTAATCCTGATTGTACTCGGGTCCACCGAAAGTCCTGATACCCCTCGTGACGTCACCCGGAAAATTGAGCATCAAAGATTCTGTTGTCCTCTGGACCACGTAGTTTACGGATAGCAATCATAGTGGTAGATATTTATTGCAATGCTGTAGGTGAATCTATAACCAATACATGAGTTCGTGGAATTCACTAGAAGAGTTAGAAAATAGTACATGAAAAGAAGTCTCGTGGTGGTGCCGGATGTCCAAGGGTATCAGGACTTTCGGTGGACCCGAGTAGAAGCATTGTGCGTACTGCTCCTAACAATGGACCATGTGCTCGTTCAGCATTTCCATTCTGCTCTGGTGTATCATGGACTGTTAATTTTCTTACAGTTCCCATGTGTTCCAGGTAGTCTGTGAATTCTTCTCCTAGGAATTCTCCTCCTCTATCAGAATGCAACACTTTGATAGTAACATCATGCTGTGTTTGGAGTCGAGTTTGGTGAGCAACGTATTTTGCGAATGCTTCTCCTTTGGTCTTGAGTAGCGGTTCCTCCAACCAATAGGTTGCATCATCCAACAATGTGAGACTGTATTGTTGATGATTTATTGTTTGAACTGAAGCAGGTCCCCATACATCTATGTGTACAAGGTCCCCAAATTTTGCTGCTCGAATTTCTCCATTTGTGCGAGTCTTTGGAATGCTGGTTCTTCTGGCTTTTCCAAGAAGACATACTTTGCACTCCTTTTCCTCCATGCAATTTGGATCAAGTGCAATTCCAGCAATGTGGCCTTCATTTATCCACTTTCTGGTATAGTCATAATTCATATGACCAGCCATGCAATGTCCTTCATATAAGGATACCAATCGTTCTTGGCTTGCCATGAGAGCTCTTTCACTCCCCTTGATTTGGTAAAGTCCTTCCACCTTTGGAATGCTAGCGACTTGTCTGCGATTTACATCATAAATGCGCATGATTCCTCCATGGATGACAATTTCATGTCCTTCATCATCTAGTTTCCCAATGGATACTAGTGTGTTGTTCATGTGTGGAACATGCAATGCATCTGGCAATGGTAGGTTGTTTCCATCAGGTAACTCTAAATCCAGAGTTCCTTTTGTACTTGTCATAACCTCTTCACCATTTGCCACTTCTATTTTCCTTGGAGCAATATCTTCCATGTCGTACATTTTGTCATCACTTGGTATCATGTGTGATGTACATCCTGAATCGAAAAGGATGGTATTGGCAGTGTTTGCAACAAGGTTTGCTTGTTCACTTGGATAATGTTTTTCAACAGCCATCCAAGTTCCTTCTTCGAATTCTTCTTCGATACGTGCACTCGATGCACTTTCTGTTTTACGCCATGGCTTGTCTGTTTTGTCTTCCTTCTTTGCCTCTTTCTTTGGCTCAGAAGCTTTATGGGCTTGTTGTTTCTTTGGTGATGGGCATGCTTTTGCCATGTGCCCTTTTCCACCACAATTGAAACAACTAATATTGTCTCTGGTTTGTGAGGTTTGGTTTCTGGAGGTTTGATTCTTGAATCCTCCTCTTCCTCTACCTCTACCTCTGAAACTTCCTCTCTTTCCTTGATTGTTTTGTCCTCTGTCCTGGGAATAATTTGCCGATTCCTTTGGTTTTCGACGCATAGCTTGTCCATTTGCTTCAGCACGTATGGCAGCTATCAGCTTATCAACAGTTAAATCTTTTCCAGATTCACTGTAGACAGTCATTACTGCTGTGATTGTCGAATTTAATGTGTGTGGGACAGATGCAATTAATGCATTCTTGAACTGATCATCCGAAACAGTAATGTTCCGAGATGTAAGTTCATTTCGGATGTTGAGGAGTTCGTCTATGTGTTGGTTTACTTTTCCAACATCATGGCACGATAGGTTGTATAGTTTCCTTTCCAGATGTGCTTCGGTCAAAGGATTTTTGGTGTCATAATCCTTTTTCAGACCTGCCCATAGTTCTTGTGATGTCTCCGCATTTCGATATCTGCGAAGAATAGTGTCTGGCAATCTTCCAATGATTGCATTCATGAGATCGGCATCTGCGTCTCCTTCTTCTGCAGTAGTCAGGTATTTTCCATACCCTATTGACTTTGCTGCACGTTCTATACGCATTGCCCACATGCCCCAGTTTGCCCCATCGGCCTTTAACTGAGTACATTTGTCAAATGCCTTTACTGCTTTAGACATATCGTCGTCGTCTTCGTCAATTGACGGTTTGGGAGTTGGTGGTCTAGGTTTGGGAGGCGTCTTGGGCGATAACGGAGGTGTCGATTTATGAGATGGTGGTGCAGATGATTTCTGTGACTGTTCTTTGTCTTCTTCGGAATCAGATTTTGGAATATCAGTATCTTGTACTGACACCTGTTCCTCTTGTTCAAGATCTTCTTGGAGTTCTTCCTCCTGATCTTCTTCCTCCTGTTCTTGTTCTTCTTGTTGTACTTCCTGTACTTCTTCTTGTGTATTAGATGTCCCAGCTGGTGGGAATACTAATGGTTGTGGTTCTGGTACTGTGGTTCGTAGGACGTTTCCTCGAACTACTTCTGCGTTCTGATCGTCACAATCCCTAAAATTTCCTGCTTGTAAAGCTTCCTTTGGAGTCCTGATTCGATTTCTTCTGTTTGGACACGGTTGTTCTGCACAATGATACCACTTTAAGTCGGTATAATCTGCGTATTGATCTCGAAGTTCGTCGATTTCAAATTGATGTGGACAATCGAAGCAGTTTAAATCTGTTCGAAGTTGTGTGGGTTGTGCAGAAGAAGCTGGTGGTGTGTTCAATCCTCCAACTGGACTCTGTCTCCTGGAAGGGATACGCGATGGATTTCTGGATGGGTGTGTCGATATACTAGTTGGTCCCGATGGACTTGGTTGTCTACTCGGGTCCACCGAAAGTCCTGATACCCTTGGACATCCGGCACCACCACGAGACTTCTTTTCATGTACTATTTTCTAACTCTTCTAGTGAATTCCACGAACTCATGTATTGGTTATAGATTCACCTACAGCATTGCAATAAATATCTACCACTATGATTGCTATCCGTAAACTACGTGGTCCAGAGGACAACAGAATCTTTGATGCTCAATTTTCCGGGTGACGTCACGAGGGGTATCAGGACTTTCGGTGGACCCGAGTACTTCCTACTGGTGTAGGTTGTCTGCTTGGATTTCTGGATCCACGTAATATTTGTTCTGGGTTGAAAGTTCCTGGTACTGGGGTGCCGCTTCTGGATTGATAACGGCTTCCTCGATCGGACATACACTAGTCCGGTGTTTAATCTCGGTTATACTCTGGGTCGGCTATAATCTAAAAGCCGGGGCCCATAACCTGTCAGAGTTTAAAGTCTAACTCTGATAGCAGCGATAGCGCACACAGCGCGAAGATGAGAGCGACTCAGAAGTTGAGAGAACAACTGATAATATTTGTAGGCTTTTCTGTCTAGTTTATATACAAGAGCAGGGATAAAAGATAAACCTAATAGTACAATAATAGATGAGTGAAACTGACAGGATACTCTAGTGGGTTACAACCCGATCTATAGATATATGTTTTCTGAGTAATGTGGCATAGGCGGAGTATAGTGGTGAAATGAGTCATATGGGTAACATCTATATTTAGTATTCCAACAAAGACACCATAGCCAAGTCCTGAGGTGACGAAATTTTCACATGGTGTATCTGTGACAGTTTGTAGGAGTTTAAAAGTCCAGAACGATAGGTGAGGTACAGAAATCGGGCTCGACAACGTTCCGGTGAAGTCTAAAACGTCCTAAAACGATGAATAGCATTGTAAGCGTCAACTGCGAGTGATATATATTACGCACCTATAACCTTCAATACCCGATACCAGCACCAGAGACTTCATCGTGACCGAAACCATGAAATTTTCGACCATTTTAATGCCATTTCCGCAGTATAGCATCTCTAGGTCTTTGCGACATGGAATAAAGTCACGCCGGACACTTGAGGAGCGGATTAAAAGCAGGGGATAGGGATCGTCGTGGGGGAACGGAGGAAAGATGTTTTTGATGAGCTTGATTTCACTAAGTCCAAACTCACATTTGGCGGGGCCTGCCAAAATGGTCCCGGTTTGGACCAGCCGCTTCGCAGTCCTGCCTTCTCCCCTCACGTAAATCAAAAAATATCCCCGGACTGCGAACGCGGCTGGAACCGAGCCTAAGATTTGCTGTCCAGGAGTCTTTATTGTGCCGTTCGGCATGAAATTACGGTCTTCACACGGGTGCTAGCGCTCATCGATTCATCAACCAATCAGACTGGCAGACTCCTTCAAGTTTGCGCGTTCCTCTGTGCACTATGTGCCAAAAAAACCAAGGGAATTCACTCGATATTAATCACAACATACCGTGTCATTTTGCTAATTTGTCGCTCTCCACCTCCAACTGTTCCAGTGTCAAGGATGAGCCCTACGTTGACAGCTCCTGACTGATTTTGTGTTGCTGGGCCTATACGGAGAGCAGGTGTGTGAGGAACGTAACAACTGGAACGAAGGAGGGGAAGTAACTTCGGCACCTGATCCCATTGAGGAACGGCCACTTGAGGTTTACCACAGACATGGGTGTCAAGAGTCAAGAAATTACGGGCGCTAATTTCCTTCTCCTCGCCCTCCTCGATTCTCTGCGCATGACGTTTATTTAAACTTTATTAGCACAATTTGCACTAAAAGTACACAAGTACACTTTTCTTTTGCTCTTCTACAGTAGCTCTAGAGCATTCTAATCGATAACCTAGTCCATTTCTTTTACCCGTGTGTTGATATTTGCACTGGGTGCATGGACCATTATCCTACGACAATATATTGATGGTGTATAGGTTTTATATTGATCAGCACAGTGGTGGTCAATAAGCTGGTCAATAAAATACCTATATCTCATCAATATACTGTCACATTGTATTGGTCCATGCACCCAGTGTTGGAAGCTTAAATAACCCCCTCGAACACTTCACAAACCTCCCAAAAATCTTCTCACACACTCCCCCTCCTCCCCATCCCCAGTAATCACCACCTCCACGCCAACCCCAGCAACTCCATTCCCGGCTAACCGACGTAGCATCTTTTCGCTCTTACTCAATACCAACGCGTTCTCTCGTTCTCCTTCTAGTGGTTGCACCGATGCTTGTGAAAGAACTTTGGCCACAGCTCCCGCCCTACTAACATTGCTCGGTAACACCAAGAAGCTATTCGTCGATGGAATAATGCGTAGGGCGTACCGTTCGCCGAGGCTATTGTCGTGCCCGGTCAGTTCCGATTCATGTTAGCGGATGAGGAACATACCTATCAAAAATATGATTTTGCGCCTCCGCAGCTTGCCTCCTTGCCCATCCATCGGAGCCGTCAAATCGCCACTCAACAGAGGCCTCAAACCTAGCATTGGACGGAGAGGAAGGGGGTTGAACGATATACGACGAGGGGGTGCGTTCCGTGAACTGTCGGATTTCTTGTTAGCCCTAGTACTGTTTGGAAGCTAAAAGGAAGAAACGCACATAGTTCAAAATCTCCGCACACGCGCTCTTCCACTTTTTCGTCGTCTCTTCGTCTGCTGGAAGCAGCTTTTCCCATTCCCCATTACTATCGGCACGCCTCAAGAAGCAACCATTCTCGGCAACAACGCCGACATACGCCGGTACTGCCGCTTCCAGTGTCGACCTTGGTAATCCAGACACCACGTACACCTCTACACCTTTTTCATGCAACTGCTTCAGCGTCTCAAGGGCTCGATCAACTTCTCGTATCTCGCCCGTAGACGAAGGTACAGGAAGTAGACCACCTTCCCAGTCAACAAAAATCCTCTTATACGTCCTCTTTTCCTTGTTCTGAGAGGCAAACGTAGAGAGCGTCGCAAACGTGTGGTTAGACGAGGATTTGTAAAACGCGGACGATCCCCCAGAGCGTAAACACCTTGTAAGGAACCCCTTAACAAACGTCTGGGCGGTTTGTTTATGAACGGCTGTGTTGAGATCTTGCCAGCGTTTTCTGCATGCACCGTTATTTGTTAGCTTGCTCAAGATAAAACAAAGAGATAAAGTCACTCACGCAGCCTCCTCACGACTCATCTCAATAGCAACCCTGATCTCATCCGAAGTTTTGGGTATATCCCAAGGATTGATAGGTAAACAGCTCCTAAAGCCGGAGGAGTATGTGTACGATCCTGTGAACTAGTTGTACGCTTCAGTTCCAATCACCAGCTCAGCGAAATAAACACATACTTCTGAAAGAACCAGAACACCTTCTCTACCTCCTCCCATCCCTTCTTCCTCATCAATAGTACCGAGACTGCCACCGCCTGCTCCCTTGCCTTCCTGCATGACCACGAATTCGTGTCCCCTCAGCGCCATGCCCTCTCGTAAACTTGAAATGAGAAATACATCCGCCACCTTTAGTAGCGCCAGGTACTGGCTGAATGATACATCTTGCGTATGCAAAAACACCACCGGCTGGTACGTGAGCGTGGAGAACCGTGAATTGATATGCGAGACGGTGGTAAGAATCTCTTCTTCGATAGCGTGCGTGTGTGATGTCGCAGAAGAGGTGGTGGACGGGGTAGTGGTTGACAGCGAGGAAGAGGTAGAAGGAGACGAGGATGAGGAAGGAGAGGAAGGTAGAGCGATTTGGATTAGGACGACCTGAGTGAAAGGATGGTGTCAGCGTTTGGATAGTGGGTTAGATAAACAGATAAACAGGTTAGGCAGAAGCCTCCATACGCAGAGACATCGTTAGGCCCCCTTGTAACGCTCAGCCCTGATCTCAAGCTAAAACATGACCTACCTTCCCAACCCAGTCCCCATCCTTCTCCAAAAATCTTTCGAATGCCAACATCTTTTGTCTCACACCCTGTATCTCGTCCAACTTATCCCTGCCCACAATAAGTTTCATACCGCGATATCGTTGACGCAAAAGCGTGACCCAATCAGACACCTATGTGTTTGTGTTGAATAAGGGCTAGAGAGTAATACAGAGAAGGGAGATGTACCTCTTTCTCTTCAGCGCGCGATTTGAGCTGTTGGACATCAATACCTGAAGAAATGGAGTAAGATGAGTCAGAAAACCAGAATACCGCACGAAGAACAGAGACGGAAGAACGCGAAAAGAAAGAAGCGCCAAGATATCGAAAAAGATGGCAAACGATCGCACAAAAAAAGGAAAACTAATACGACTCAACATAGCACAACTTGAGACGTGGCAACAAAGGAACCAGACGAAGAATACCATTCAACGTACCCATAGGAAACACGCCGACATCTACAAACCTTCCCTTGCCACCTCCAACGCCCCTTCCCTGATCTTGGCCCCCAACAGTCTCACCCGCACCTGCAGCAGCACCTTCGATACCTTTCGTAGCACCATCTCTCCTCCCAGCCCCATCTATACCTTCATCTTCCACACCTTCATAATCAACACCCAGCTGAATACCACCCGGTAAAGTCTCCACACCGCCTCCCAATATCCTCGAACATGTCTGCCTAAAGTGCCGCGCGTAGTTGGCTGTTTGGAAGCCTACTAAATCGGCACCGAGCATACCGCGTAAAAGATGCGATCGTACGGATAGACAGCGGAATATTTCGGATGAAGGGAAGGAGATGTGGAGGAAGAAGCCGATCTTTGCTTGGGGTGTGTTCGAGGTGTTTTGTAAAGAAAGTGGCAGTGTGCTTCGGAGCATGAGGGGTAACAGCATGAGGTGGTAGTCGTTAACCCAGACTACATCACCGGGACGCCAGATTTCCTTAATTTTAGTTGCGAACGCGCGATTGACGGCGACGTATTGGGAGTATGAGGCGGACTCGTAGAAGAGTTTGGTGCGTGGAGCATCAGGGATGGCATAGTGGAGAGCTGGCCAGAGAACCTATAAGGGTGATAATTAGTATTAGTATTCATTTATATTGATTAGACAGATTGCAACAGAGAAAGATGAAAGGGTACACGAACGAACCTGGTGACAAAACTCATCATAGCACCCCTCAAAATCATCATCCTTCACCCAAACCACCTCTCCAGGATTCTCCTCTTCTCTGAGTTTCACCTCCACATTCCTCTTCAGTCCTTCACTAAACTCGTCTGTCTTCGTCCCAAGCGTACCGACCCATACTCTGTCGAGAGAAGGACCGACAGAGTCGAAAGCGTTCTTGAGGCCACCATTACAATGCGAATTCGGCTCGATATAGAACGGCTCTTCTTCCTCTTCCTCTTCCCTGGGTGTTTGGGGTCCAGAGTTTGGCGAAGAGTGTGATTCGGGTAACGGGTGTTTAGAAGCACTTCTCGTCCGCGTCCGATTCCTCGGAGGTCTGGAACGTGAAAGTCGGCGAGAATAGGATCGATGCATGTGGGCTTCTGACGCATTGGGTGCTCTACTTGTCGTTGTTGTGCTACTAGTCGAAGCAGGAGCGGAATCCGACTTGAACTTTGCGGTTTTCGTTGTAGCAGGTGTAGTAGACATGAACCCAGCCATCGCACCAGCATTCATACCACTCAATCCACCCGTAATTGACCTTGATACACCTGGTCTGGGTGTACCAGCAGATGATGTGACGGTGGATGCACGATCTCGAAGGTCCTCGACAATGGATAGCGTTTTGTTCGCTGGGACGGCAGGTGTGAGGAGGCTTGTTGCTGGTGTAGTATTTGCGAGTGGTGTCGTAGGAATCGAGGGTGGAGGAATGCTGCCACTACTTCCACTACTTCCACTACCGCTAGGATTTTCCGAATGAGACTGCAACTTCATCGACACTTGATCACACAAATTCTTCTTCTTCTCCGCTTCGACCTCAGCCAATGGTTCTGGCGACGGCGAGGAATGGTATTGGGACTCGAAATCATAATCATCCGGTGAGCCTAGGATGACGGTTTGAGGGAGAAACAGGGAAGCGATGATGACTCTTTGCGAGGTCGTGGTCATGGTGTCACGGAAAAAAGGAGAAAAGTCTGGGCGCCTATCTTATGGTATGTTTTCTGTGGGTTGCGTATGATTTTGCGTCATGGACTGTGCGGCGAAAAAGGTCTAGATTCCTTTCTACGTCGTGGGCAGCGTCAACGAGGACGTATATACCCTCGAAACGCCGCAATGACCAGAGTATGAGGCAAGCGAAAAGGTAGGCGCTTGGAGGTGCTTGGCCGACTTTCTTCCGAACCACTATGGCACCATGACCAGTCGGTGCAAGTGGAAACAGAAACGGAAAGATATCGATGGGCTCACATCGGTAAGGCGATATGCTATAGAGATATAGTTCGGCTTCACGCTAGATCCACGTAGATAAAAACAGTTATCTTCAGGCGCCATGGGCCCACATTGAAGAACTGACGACTTTCGCTCTTGTTTCCAGTTTCATAGCATCGTTGTTTCATTCTGAAGGAACGCTTAGCGCTTAGCCTTCATAGAAATTTAAAAATGAAGTTTGGCCCTTTATGCATTTATGCCCAGCGCAAATTGGTATCGGTATTTTCTGAAATGGCTCAAACTTCTATGCCTATGCTTGTGGTTCAAAATTGTAGCTCACATCTACCATATAGACGTAAGATGAAAAATTATCCTCCTGGTATTTCTGCAATCACAATAGTGCTTGAAGTTATCGAGTGATAGTTGCAGCTTATTAGCGCGCGGGGAACAAATTCCCAAAAGGGCGTGCATGGATTACCCGGGCCCCAAACTTCAAAGTATCGAAATACTACAGACCACAGAATCGTACCGGAATGAGAATCTTAATGTCCACGACGTGGCCATGCCATACATTGACTCTTTTCTCCTGCTTTCACTATTTTCTATCACTTGAAATCCTTTCTCCTCTCCGATGGTCAAGAGTGAAGAAGAAACGCGACGAGTAAACAAGAAATCCTGTGCCATGTACCGTTCTCGGTAACAAGACAAAAATTTCGGGGCGTACATCTTCTTATATCCAGCAGGAATTTGGAGGAGACCAGACGGCGGGCTAGAGAACGGATGCGGAGGAAGCGAGGGACTCACAGGTGAATGCCAAGAATTCAAATGTCGGGCCAACTTCTTCCTCCCTAATACAAGGTCTCATTGTAGCACGCATTTTCGAGACGAAAAGAAAACTTCGGCAGATCATCGACCCCCCAAATACCGTCATAAATCTAAACTCACAATTGATGAAGGTACTCGCCAGCAAGGGTGCGTGATTGTTTGTTCTCATCTGGACTGTAATTTTTATGCCATCCTTAGAGTCGAACCCAAAATCGAACCCAGCCCTACAGTGCCCGCACCAATGACCTTCACGTTCGAGGTGGTTACACCTGATATGCTACATAAACCATAAACATATATCATATCTTGTGACTGTCTCAAATCATGCGTAGAGATGCTTTTTAGTAGTTTTATCAGTTCCTCGATACCCCCAATTTCGCTCCGACGGCAGGCATGAGCCTTCACTTCTCGTGTTCGTACTCCGCTTCTGGTTTGGATTCATGGCGTAGCGATAACGCCTGCAACACTAAAACCCCAACTAACAATGTCCAACCCGCATCACGAACGCTCCAACCCGTCTTGGCACGGTCATTGCCCAAAATCCACTCCATATGAGAAACCAGCTCGCAGGACATAGACGTTGCCCACAGGTATACGTAGAGCTTTTGATGGGTTGCGAAGACCCCGGATCGATAATTGAGTATGATCTGGCAGAGGTAACCAGTGATACACAAGGGGTCGACAAATACCAATGCCCATGTCCATGCGTGTGGCGTTGGGGATTTCGGGGTCTCAAAAGGCGTGATCAGGAACACGCTCTCAGGCTCGATGAAATGATAGAGGAGGGTCAACCCAACCAATACCTGTGTTAAAAGAAGACTAAGTTGTGTGCTTGAAAGATGGTATAATTCACTCACAGCTAGTGTCGAATGCGGCTTGAACCGTTCGTCCAACCGATTAGTTGCACGTTCCCGATGGTTCGGCTTCAGCACTTCGATACCTGAAGGTATCCACCTCGAACCGGACCAAATGAGCTTGACTGGAGCTACAGCCCAGAGCATGAACGCCGGAAGGCTAAGAATTTCCAGAATGGACAGCCAGTAATCCTCTCCGATTCTGAGAACAGAGGGCAGGATATAGGACAGCGCTCTTAAATAAGTGCCCTTGACGCTGATGAATGCGGTGGAGCCACGAGCTCGAAGTAACCAATACACAACGTTTAGGACTAGCCTATGAAAGATCGTAATCGTGCTGAAGGATAAGACTAGAGTCAGCCTGTGATGGATCTGAAGTCTCTGAGTCGGGACGCACTCTAGGAAACCCAACAGCAACTTTCGTCTGGGATGCACATCAGGGCTGTTCCCCAAGAAAGCATCTACGTCAGAATCAGAGAAAATTCAGGACCGTAACAGTAGCACAACTTACTCATCATGTTCAAATCAATTTGGGAATCCAGCCGATCCGCTTCGTCATCGTCTGGTCCGACTGGACGTGAGCGTGGGTCATCCCTGAATGCTTCAACAGTCGTAATTTTCCCTGGAGAGGCCGCGGAGAATGTTAGATGCCAGGTAATATTCACTGGCTGGTCTTCGTCTCGTTCGGCGAGTAAACGAGAAGCGGCGATTGTCCTATTGCGATCACAGGCTTGGCGACTAACAGGTACTGGGACCAAATCCTGATTGAATAGATGTTAGCCTTAGCCTACCTATGGAGGATAACGGATACTTGCCTTGGGTCCGTAAGCACGTCGAGCACCTGTCAAATATGGTGCGTAAGCCCATTCTGGTTCCTTCCGACCTCCGGTCTCGAGTTCATCGTTACGGTCCGTCTCAAACTGGATCAATGACCACCAGTGTCCATAGGTACTATATTGCCTCAACCAACGGCATGTTCCATGCTCTTCGCGACACTTGGAATATTGTCATTATTGGACGGTGATAACCGATAAGAGAAGGGGGTTCTCACCAGTCTTCCATAAAGCGAAAAACGTTTGTGCTTCTCCATGGTGCTTTTGAGATTGAAAAGATGTGTTTCATCAGCGATGAGAACGTGACTCCTGAAAGAATCCACTCAGATTTAGTGTATGAGTGCGAGAGGAACAGGACATACTTGGATACAACTAACGGCTGCAATTTATGCCTAGGTTTTGCGAGAACCACTTGGCCGGAATCTGCGAGCGCATAGCAGACTGCTTCATTCCCGTCTGGAACATCCTTGGTTCCAAATAACGGCTCGTCGTCGTCGTCTTTGTACACGTGCCCTTCCATCGTTGTAGTCTGGTTTTCATACACCTGTATCAGGTCAAGTCTAATTGCGAATGAATCGATGGCACGATCTCTAGGGCTCGGGTCAAGGGAATAGCCACTCTGATTCCTGACTGGTTTCACGGGGGTCGATCCCCAAGACGAGTAGTTTGTCATTCGGTCGAGTAAAGAAGGAGATTGTGGCATGAGGATAATGGATGCACTGAGGTCTGATGTGGATATATTTTCTGAGCGGCTGGTTATAACAATCAGTAAAGTTAATTTGCTTCAGGGACAAAAATGAACGCACAACACGGTGGGCGGTATCTGCAATGGAATCTTTGCAAGCTTAGCTTTGTCGCGAAGTTTCAATCCTCTGAATACAATATCTTGGTAGATAGCCCGCTCGGTTGCGTCTCCTCCTGCAGCACCCATCTCTTCCTCTGTCTTTCGCAGCCAAACAGTGACTCCGACATCAAACATCTGTTCCTGATCTATCAAAGGACGAGCTACAGTATAGCGTTGCCCAGTTTTAACCGCTTCTTCCCAGGTCTGGTTTTGGTAGACCGATGCGTGGGTGAACCGGAGGGTACCATTGACGAAAGACGCTCCAGAACGGAAGAATATGATAGCAACGAAGACCCCAAATAGTCCAGCGAAAACCCAAAGGACGGATTTGCATACAAATCGACATCCGGAAGGTTTACGTCGTGGACTAGAGCCTAATCCAGGGTCGAGCTCGAGAGGTGATTTTGCTAAAGTTTTGGTATCGTTAGGAAGCTCGGGGGTTGACATTGGATTTGGGGTTCTCACCAGATGCGAGCTGCCCTAACTTTATACTCGGGTCCACCGAAAGTCCTGATACCCTTGGACATCCGGCACCACCACGAGACTTCTTTTCATGTACTATTTTCTAACTCTTCTAGTGAATTCCACGAACTCATGTATTGGTTATAGATTCACCTACAGCATTGCAATAAATATCTACCACTATGATTGCTATCCGTAAACTACGTGGTCCAGAGGACAACAGAATCTTTGATGCTCAATTTTCCGGGTGACGTCACGAGGGGTATCAGGACTTTCGGTGGACCCGAGTACATTACTGGACCTAGCGTGTTCTTGATACACATCTTTGTCCTGTGCTAAACGCTAAACTGCGAAATGGATCCGAAAAAGATTGTTGCCAACATCAATTGACCCGCAGCTGGCCCAGTTGATTGACGACACCCGAAGTGTTTCTTGTTCCTTATGGAATGGCTGCATAGTCAGAAATATCATTGACGGAGACGGGTTTTTGACTTTGAGGTCTATCCATTGTCAAATGAGAGTCGCGGATGGAGTGGAACGTGACTTGTGACTGACCTGCACTGTGACTACAGTCGGCAAAAAGAGTTGCAATGCCTTATTTGGAAGGAGATTCCCATCTGCACTGGGAACATGTTGTAGGCCAAAGAACTTCGTGAAATCATCATATTTCTTGCTCTCCTTTCTATCACAGCTTCGTAGGATCCATCCTATCAAATTTCACTCAAAAAATGAAGGAGAAGGCATGAGCTCCCTCACAGTCTGTGCTGAGCCCGTAACGTACGTCGAGCCTTTTTTGGAAAATTTTGGGGCCTGATCTATGTAATTTTTATGCCATCCTTAGAGTCGAACCCAAAATCGAACCCAGCCCTACAGTGCCCGCACCAATGACCTTCACGTTCGAGGTGGTTACACCTGATATGCTACATAAACCGTAACCATATATCATATCCTGTGACTGTCTCGAATCATTAGTAGAGATGCTTTTTAGTAGCTTTATCAGCTCCTCGATGCCCCCAATTGCGCTCCGACGGCAGGCATCAGCCTTCACTTCTCGTGTTCATCCTCCGCTTCTGGTTTAGATTCATCGCGTAGCGATAACGCCTGCAACACTAAAACCCCGACCAACAACATCAAACCTGCATCACCAACGGTCCAACCCGTCCCGGCACGGTCATTGCCCATGACCCATTCCAAATGGGAGGCCAGATCGCAGACTGTCTCCATCGCCCATAGGTACACGGAGAGCTTGTAGTCACCGGCAAAGACCTTAGATCGGTAGTTGAGTACGATTTGGCATAAATGACCGGTGATGAATAAGGGACTATAGAAGACCCATGCCCATGTCCACGCATGAGTTATTTCAGCTTTTGGGGGATCGATACGTGCGATTAGATATATGCTAAAAGGGTCAAGGAAATGATATAACAATGTCAACGCGGTGAATATCTATGTGTATTGATACTTGTCTGAGCTTTACACTGCAAAGATGGCGTGGTGCACTCACCACTAGTGCATAGCGCTTCTTGAACCGTTGATCCAACCGATGACTTGCTCGTTCTTGGTGGTTAGGCTTCGTCGCCTCAATAGCTGAGGGTATCCACCTCGTATTTGACCAAACAAGCTTTACTGGAGACACCGTCCTGAGCATCGACACTGGGAACCCTAGGATCCACAAAGCCGAGAATAACCAAGAGTTCTCTTCAAAGTGGCCCAGTACGACAGAAAGGATATACGACAACACTATCAAGTAAGTGCCTTTGATGCTGAGATGTACGGTGGGGCCACGAGCACGACGTATCCAATACAGCGTGCACAGAATTATCCTAACAAAGAAAGTGATCAAGCTGAAGTATAGTTGAGTTTACCTGCTTCATTCCACTTCAAAATGCATGCACCCACCTTATGAAATCGACTACATATTTCCGTCGGGGATGTCCATGAGGACTGTTCCCCATGAAAGCATCTGGGGTCGGAGTTTTAGAGGCAGATCACAAATACTGGAAGAAGACAACTTACTCATCAGACTCAACTCCATCACCTCAGCGGCCTGCTCCTCTTCGCTATCATGAGGTCCAGCGTTCTTGACCGAGCTCGAATTTGAGTCACTATTGAACATCTCGACAGTCGCAATTTTCCCTGGGGATACCACGGAAAATGTTAGATGCCAAGTGACATTCACTGGCGTCTCCTTGTCTCGGTCAGCTAGCAGATGAGAAGTAGCATTCGACACATTTCTATCGCAGATTTGGCGAGTGACCGGTACTGGAATCAAATCCTGGTCGAATAGATATCAGCCTAGGTCAACTCATGGAGGGGATGATAGATACTTGCCTTGGGTCCCGAAGCACGTCGAGTACCGGTTAAATACGGTGGGTAAGTCCATTCCAGGCTCTTCGTGTTTATTGTTTCCGAGTCCTCGTTACTGTCCGGTCCAAGCTGGATCAACGTCTCCCAGTGCCCATGAGTTTGGTATCGCCTCGATCTAACACAGATTCCGGGCCTTTGGTTGCACTAGGGAGAGCGCCATTAGAGAATGAGATTGTAGACAATGTATTCGGGGTGCTCACCAGTCTACCATAGATCAAAAGTTTTCTATGCTTGTCCATCAAGCTCTTGAGACTGAAGACATGTGTTTCATCGGCGACAAGTACATGACTCCTGTGTACAAGAGGAACGCTTCGTTGTAGTCTGTGGAAGGAGGGAGTAATCAAAACATACTTTGATATGATCAACGGCTGCAGCTTGTGGCCAGGTTTCGCAAGAATCACTTGGCCGGAGTCCGCGAGCGCATAGCAGACTGCTTCGTTACCATCTGGCACGTCCTTGATTCCGAATAACGGCTCGTCGTCATCGTCTTCGTATACGTACCCTTCCATCGCCATAGTCTTGTTTTCATACAGCCGTATCAGATCAAGCCTAATGGCAAATGAATCGATGGCTCGGTCTCTAAGGCTCGGGCTTAAGGCTTCAGGGTCAAGGGAATAACCAGTCTCATTCCTGACTGGCTTCATGGGGGTCGGTCCCCAAGACGAGTAGTTTGTCATTCGGTCGAGTAAGGAAGGAGATTGTGGGATGAGGACAATGGATGCGCTGAGGTCTGACGTAGTGATATTTTCTGAGCGGCT
The DNA here is from genome assembly GCA_037176845.1 of Paramarasmius palmivorus. Lineage (NCBI taxonomy): Eukaryota > Fungi > Basidiomycota > Agaricomycetes > Agaricales > Marasmiaceae > Paramarasmius > Paramarasmius palmivorus. Next base: position 383,307 of record JAYKXP010000022.1, on the reverse strand, counting down.
GGTTATAACGGTCAGTATCGAGTTGCTTGGCAGAGACAAAAACGAACGCACAACACAGCAGGAGGTATCTGCAATGGAATCTTTGCAAGCCTAGCTTTTTCGCGAAGTTTCAGTCCTCTGAACACGATATCTTGGTAGATAGCCTGCTCGGTTGCGTCTCCTCCTACAGCGCCCATCTCTTCCTCTGTCTTTCGCAGCCAAACAGTGACTCCGACATCGAACTTCTGTTCCTGATCTATCAAAGGACGAGCTACAGTATAGCGTAGCCCAGTTTTAACCGCTTCTTCCCAGGTCTGGTTTTGGTAGACCGATGCGTGGGTGAACCGGAGGGTACCATTGACGAAAGACGCTCCAGAACGGAAGAGTATGATAGCAACGAAGACGCCAAATAGTCCAGCGAAAACCCAAAGGATGGATTTGCATATAAATCGACATCCGGAGGGCTTACGCCGCGGACTAGAGCCTAATCCAGGGTCAAGCTCGAGAAGAGATTTTGCTGAAGTTTTGGTATCGTTAGGAAACTCGGGGGTTGACATTGGATTTGGGGCTCTCACCAGATGCGAACTGCCCTGACTTTATGCATTACTGGAGTCGACGTTCTTGATTATCATCTTCGCCTTGTGCTAAACTGCGGATCCGAAAAAGATTGTTGCCAACACCAGTTGACCCGCAGTGGGCCCAGTTGTTCGACAACGCCCGAGTTGTTTCTTGTTTCTTATGGAATGTTTGCATAGTCAGAAAAATCGTTGGCGAAGACGGGTGTTTGACTTTGAGGTCTATCCATTGTCCAAGTAGAAATGAGAGTCGTGGATGGAGTGGAAAAATGACTTGTGACTGATCTGTGCTACCTGCCCTCTTGGGCGCTTGTCATTCTTCTCCCGCTCCATCATCACATTGACTTTTCACGGCAACTGCAAGTCAATTGCCTTGCCTGTGCTCAGTTTGATCATCACTGTCAGTGCTCATGGGTTTTACATACAAATACTCTTCAGCCTTGGATACGGCGCTTCATCGTCCATGTCCCTCTCAGAAAAACCCCGCGACTCTGCAACAAACTCGACCCTTCAATTCGACCCAGGACTAGCTCCTCCCACTCGACGCAAACAGTCCGGATGCAAAGTCATCTGCAAATACATTCTGTGGACCATCGTCTTGTTTGTAGCAGGTTCGCTACTGTTCTTTCTGGCGAGCCTGGGACGGAATTTCGTCAACTCTACTATCCGCTTCGCCCACACCTCAGTCTATCAGAACGGAACCTGGGAAGAAGTGGTTGCTCATGGGAAGCAGAATATTGTAGTTCGGCCACTTGTGGACGAAGAGCAAACCTTTGATATCGCAATCACCGTCTGGGTGCGAAGAACAGAGGAAGAGCAGGACTCAAGACTACCAGCAGTTACAGAAGACATACAACGTCAAAGTGACTCTGAAGCCGAAGAGAACGAGCGGGATCTACGCGAACAGGCAATATACTCCGGCATCGCGTTCCGAAAAGTGCAACTGAAGGACAAAAATGTTGCCACTGAAATCCCATTACAGATACCAACTCGAGTCTTGTGCGTTGTCAAAATTGAACTCTCCGAAACTATCAACTAATATCACACAGCCTCTCAGAGAACATCACTACACATGACCTCCGGGCATCTGTTATCTTAATTCCAAACTCACCTTCGCTCCTTGATCACGTTTCGAACTTTTCGTCGTGGTATCCCCCAACAGTGAACCGCCCGAGAATGCGTAACCTCGAATCTCTGTTCGTATTCATCGCTCATGCCTTCATCTAATTAACATGGTATTTAGTTCGCCTTTCGACTCTTCAACGGCGGATGTATCCACTTTGGACCTCCACAAAGAAGCAATCGATAGTTTTGGTCTCAACATCAATCTCGTCACACTGTACGACAGTAAGGATGCAGCGAGCGGAAACGAAACCTCCTCCGAGAACATCATCGACGACTTCTGGACCATGGGGCTTGATGAAGCCCCCGAACCAGCTCCAACAACAAGTTGCTACGCAATGAATAGCTCCAGCTCTGATGAAATCATTCGTGCAAAGCCTTCCCACAAGAAACAGCCCTATATCAAGACGAGGTATGTCGCTCTGGCGCCGGCTTTCCTTCACACTGGGTCAGCTGTTCAACATCCCTTCAATAGGACCCAAATTCGAGTTTCAGACGAAACTCACATATTCAATCGGAGGGCTTACGTCAAAAAGCACAAGGCCCTCAAAGCCAAGGCAGTAGGTTTCTTTCCACCCTTAGATTCTCTGCTAGGATTGACGTGCTGTTGCCCCAGTGTGGTTTTCAGCCAACCAAACCGGATAAACCTCTCGACTTCTTCCAATGCAATCGAACGTACACTCAAAACGGCAATTGGGAAACTGTTCTCCACCTTCAGGTTCCATCGTCGACAAATGAAGAAGAATACGAGACGCAATGGGCGTATGCTCCCTACTTGTCGAGTCTTCAAATTGCTTCTGGCTTCAAGGCAAGTAGACCCCCTCACTTCGTTGTTCCATTGACGCTCACTAATTGTACGTGTAGGATTTTGTTCGGGTTCCCGTTACTCGCCAAGTATGCGACCAGAACGCCACTCGCGCCGTTGCGAAGCTTCGAGGTTAGTATATTTCTCACCTGTTCTTTACTCGTTTTGAATAATCGCTCTCGCTAGAGAACTTCGCTGATTCGGACCTGGAATTTATGAACATCACCTGGCACCTATCATTCTCGGGTCGAAAACCAAACAAACTCGCCACCGCCGAGGAACTCGATGTACTAGGTCCAAATCCTGAAACCAATCTCACGGAACGTCAGAGCCAAGCAGCTCACGAAAAAGCGGAATTATATAGTGAGAGCCCTCGGATCGGCTCAATTTTCTCGTCCTCACTGACCTGATACTCTAGATGGTATATTTGGGCACGCATTCTATCCTGATGCCCACCCAAGACGCAAGGCTATTTTGTTGGCAACAAGGTGCGGGCAATATCTTCTCTGCACTGGGACCTGTGGCTCACATGCCTTACAGACTGCTTATATCTATCCCGATCAGCGTCCTCAAGCTCATGTACTGGAGCAGTCGGACTTCTTCTGTGCACATAAGCATCCGAGGAAGCTGGGCTCTTGCCGTGTCCCTTATCTTAAATTCCCTTGTAGAAGTCCTGACAAAAGTGGCAAAGGCAGATACAAGCAAGGGTTGGTGGTCTGTCGTGACCAGTCTTCTATTCGCTGCGATATTCTCCTGGCCTGTGCCCATTCTGATGATACGAACCGTCCTGCCGATGGAGTTGCTTTGGCCCGGGCTGAACGAGGCCTCATTCACACGAAGGCCATGGTTCTCGTTCTTGTCCGGAAAAGCAAGTCATCGCGAGCGTGCGAGCGCAAGGCTTGACAGTAGAACGAATAAACGCATCATCCTTCTTGTAAGTTGGTACTTATCTCCTCGACTCATTCATTGATAGCTTTGCTTTTACAGGTATATCCAGTCGTTGTACTGTTCTGGTATTTTGCCCATCCAGTGCACCTCTTCCTTATACCCTCTACTATACCTATATCAGAAACATCGGATTCTTCGCGTTTACATGTTGCCTATTCATTCATCGCGCCCCTGTGGTTGATTGGCAGAGCCTGTCAGGTTGCACTCAACTTCCGCTCTGGAATATTCGCTGGAGACTATCCATCGACTGTTTATCTCACCCTTTTCAATCAGTTGATTACTTTCTCTCTCCTATGTCCATTCCTTTTAGGCAGGGATGATTCTAGGTTGGGGTTGAATGCAGATCAACTCTTTGACTTCGCCCTCGTCGCGGTTTCGACTTGGCAAGCGATCAAGCTGCCCCGACACAAGCCTGAGTTGGATGTCGATGACGAGGATAGTAGATGACTTTAGATAGCCTACCAAGCAGTTGTTTCTATACTGTTCTCGACTGTTGTGTTCACCTATTCTACCGTCGGTTTGCCGTATTCAAACCACCACGGTGGCTACATAGTAGAAATATCATATATACTTGATATGTACATGTTTCTACAATACATATGCATTCTGGGCTAATAGATGGCAAGGTTCGTCAAACGTTCCCGAGCGACTCAAAACTAAGTAAGGAAAACAAGATAGCTGTATTGGTACAAGCAGCAAGAGCCTGAGGGCCGCCTACTCTAGACGATGTGGGATCGATGCTGCACGGCCAAAAACTTCTAGGAAGGAAAGGGCGTAGTGGTGAGCCAATTCTCGCTCAATCTCTTGTAGCAGTATTTCGAAGTTATGGCCATTGACGTCCGTCACAGGAAAGGGAGTGAACAGGATTACGGGCTTCGGATCAGTCCAGCCCATCATGAGGCTATGAAGTGCCCTCAAATAGCGCACTTTGTGTTCAGCTTCGACAGCGCCAAAGCCTTCCTGGGCTTTTGCAATATCCGCGAAATCACGAGACCCTGTCCAACACGCGTCCAGAAGAGCGGTACGTTGTATTATATCCATTCTGCTGCGATTAAGGTGATGATCCAGTACCACCAAGTCCTGACGAAAGTTGAGTTCATTCAGCTCCCATAGTATCTCTTTGGCGTAAACTGGAGGGGGTATGCGACTGGGTTCAAGACGCCTTCCACGCCAGAAGACTGGCGTTGATGGTATATCCTCTACCCTAAATTTGAGAGGAGTAGCATCTACCATTGCCTTGAGCTGATCCATGGCTTCCAGGCGCCTTTGTCCAGTACGCGTTTCTGGCCGCATCTGCGTCACCTCATCAAAAGTCAACATATCTCTCCATTGTTTCTTGGAATACCGATCTGAAGTGACTGAGAGACGATAGATAAGGACTTGACGCAACCTCAACCAGTTTCGAAATAAGGCTGTGGCAGTCGAAGGATTGGAGGTCGTAACGAACATTTCAGGTGGTGGGAGAACGTATCCGCGATTGATTCCATCAGGGGGAGGAAGAGATTGGTTATAGTCGGAAAGACGAGCGAGCGCATCTCTCCAAGCGTCGATGGAAGCTGGCGAGAGGGGACTAGAGGGTGGAAGGAAAGAACTGTGGTGTTTTTGACGACCTTTCTTTTCCGCGGAATCTGTCGGAACATCAGAATTCGAAGAATATAAGCAGCCCAGCACACTCACAAGGCGCCTGACGGTTTCGACTGCCTTTCGATGACGCGTGCCTGAGTGACATTCCAGGCTTGGTAGACATGCGAGGATTGACATTAATCATTTGTAGCGATGTCGAGCTTCTTGGTTGGTCGGATCCCATCAACGAAGGGTATTCGATGCCGGTGACCATGTAACGACCCATCGCTACATAACGTTCGGGATTCCGGGGTAGACCGATAAACACAACTCTATGGCTGGGAGTTGCATCGGAAATGTCCACAATGGCACCGGTATGTAAGCGAATTTTGGTGGGCTCGCCACTGACCGGATCATCCGAATACCCCTGTATGATGGGTACAACCTCGTCTACTCGTACATCAACTCCACGAAATGGACGAAGGAAATAGACAGGTATGCCACTGCGATAAAGGCTCTCAACCACGTCCAGTTCGTCCGTAAAAGCCCCCATGAGCGAAGAATCGCCACGTTCATAGCAATTCAAGTTCTTGGTCTGCACGTCTTCAAAACTCTTGTGGTATTTCTCTAACCATCTTATCCGCGCGTCAAGCTCGAGAATATAACGCTGTGCACACCTAAAGCGCAGAAGAACATCCGCCATGGGAGCAGCCACCTGCAGACGAAGTATGGTGGCGCGAAGGTGACTGGAATATGTACGCAGATATACATCTCCATTGTATCCCTGAGGCATCGCTCCGATGACATTGTCACCGAGATCAGCGAGCTGCGATGAGAGTGTGTCCTGTAACGTTCCAAACCCCTGACAGAAGCTACCACAGGCTGAAACGAAGTGTTGCTCGTTAGGTACGACCCAGGCGACTGAAAAGGGATCTTGGGACGCATCGGATTTGCTAGGAAGGGGAACGCGTATGACCGAGAGATGTGGGGCTCGTCGACTGAATGGTTGCGGATAGTAGAGGGGATCGTCGCGACCAAAATGCCGATCTCTTCTGAGGCGAACGCGGCATTCATTCAAAGGTGGCTCATATAAGATCCGCATGTTTGGTGAAGTGATCAGAACGTCCTTGATAATATTGCCACAAAGGCCATCGTATGACTTGACAGCTGTGGTGTGGTAGAATTAGCGAGAGTATGGTTAACGACTGTTTAGGACGCACAGGCACCAGGTTTGGCACACTTTGTCAGGTCATAGGGTACATGAGCTAGTTGTCGGTCCTTGGGTGATGGTGGGCTCATCTAGAGGTCATAGGAGTCAATCTTCTTGACCGATTGAAGAGTATTACACAACATACCTCAATATTGAAAATACTGTTATCTAACAGTCAGCCTTGGTAGCACTGATACAAGAGATGTAACTCACGTGTCGAGTTTGCAGGGTCTGGAAGAATATTGTCGAACAAAGCCGCAAAAAGCTATTACAGGCACCTTCTGTCGAACGGCACAACGGAATCAGCGAGATCTTGGTCCTTGAAGTGGGGACGGGGAGACGAACCTAATAGGTTCCTGGGGCGCAGAAACCTGAACGTCAGCCGCAGCCGCGTTACGATTTTGTAGATCAAGAAAGCGGTGTATAGAGTAGAATTTAGCCTGGAATTGGCCCCCAAGTAATGGTATCCTGTAGTCCCTGGTGAGGCGTTTGGCCGAGGTTCGAGTATGTGGCTGCTGGCAGATGATGGCGCTTATCCAATCCTTTCTCACATTCATGGATGACACTGAACCAGAACTGGAGCACGGAAAGGCTGTTCCTTTCCATTCAATAATAATTCATATCGATAATGAATTGCGGCCTGCGCTTATCATACACATCCAGCTCTGAATCTTAGAGTGAACTTCCTCGATGCACGGTTAGAAGTAGCCAGATTCGATAGCGCAGATGTGATTCGTTACGAATCTGACATGGAATCATATAAACCCGTAGCTCGAAGTTCCGCATCAGTCTGGGCAAAGGTGGTCGTAGAAAAGGGAGGAATACGAACCTGGTGGGATCTCCGCCCCGCACACGTGCTTTGCAGGTTTTCGTGTGTTAAGACGACATCGCGTCCCTTCCATCTTCAGCGCTTGTTCATTGGTCCTTGAACGTCATTCTTGACTTCTCCCTGTACCCGGCTCGTGTGAATGGAGGGACACAGATGTGATTAGAGGCCAATAAATCGTTACAATTCCTTAAGTAAAACAATCAACGTCAGCGCGTACAGAACGAATACCGGGGACATAAAAGGAAAAGTGGGGCTTTTAAGTACGTTTTCTGATGTTTTTCAATTTGTAGAACATATGATAGGAGACTATACCCACTAGAGCCCAAGACACGGTGGCCTCGAAGCGAAAAGTTTTCTTCATCCGTCTTTTTGCTTCCTAATCTTGGAGTTTGGCAAGCGGCTCGTGCGACCCCAACTTCATGGGTTCCTTCAAAAGAAAACAAAACGCTTTGACCCAGAAAGTCGAACCGGGAAATGAGACTGGACAGGAACCCACCAGGAACACATACGGACCGTTCTCCGCTACTTCATTGGTTCATTCCAGGCGATACAGATGCAACTCTTCGAGTTGAAATCCTGAATTATTCTTATCTTCTCCCAGTTTGGAACATCAGAATTCGCGGATCCAATCCTGCTCTTCTCCTGCAAGTCCTTGCATCTTGAAGTTGCCCGTCTGCAAAAATGTTCAGGACCGGGCTACTTGAGCAGGAAAGATTCTTACCTAGATAGGCTAACCCCGGGATATGTATTCTCTATTCATCGCATTGACTTTTTGTATAGGACTGCAATAACATCATATACAATGCAAAGCTGCTTGAATCGTCAATAACCGATGATGAGAGTCGGGAAGCATGTTTGTACACCGACTAAGCGCCGGTGTCCAAATAAACCAACCCGGGTCCCATCTCCCCATTGTCCCTCGCCTCGAGGCATATTGTGCTGAAAGATCCCATTGTTCGAACAAAGCCCACGCAGAACTCAAAAGCAAAATGGTCCATTATCTGGTCTTCTCGTTTACTTCCCTTTCCATCTCCCTTTCCACCTCTATCACGAACCGATAATGTCTGTCTCCAAAGACCCTACTTATCCTCTCTTTCCAATCCTCTCGTTCCTTGGATTCTTCCTCTGCCTCATACCACTCCCATGGCATGCGCAAGCTTGGAACTCGGGAACTTGTGCATTTATGATTTGGACTGCTGCGCTGTGCCTAGTTGATTTTGTGAATTCCATCGTCTGGGCCGGAAACGTGAACAACCCCGCGCCTGTCTGGTGCGATATATGTGCGTTCCTAACCTTTTCTGTGAAGGTCGTATTGCTGAAAGTCCTTGTTAGCCTCTCAGATCTTGCTTGGTGCTGGTATTGGTATCCCAGCTTCAATCCTTTGCATAAGCCGTCGACTTTACCGTATTACGTCTGTCCAAACTGCGTCGGTCACCCTTGCGGATGTACGGGGCGTCTATCTTTCAATGTTGCCTTCGTCCTAACCCTTTCATCAGAAACGCCGCGCTGTTATAGAAGACTTGGCCATCGCTGTTGGAATTCCCATAGTGGTCCTCATCATGCGTGAGTTGTGCTATTTGCCAGCAAAGTCGAGATGTCACTCACCAAGCCTTTTGCAGATATCGTGGTTCACGCTCACCGTTTTGACATTTATGAAGACATTGGTTGCTATCCAGTAACTTACAACACCCTTCCCGCCTACTTCCTATACTTCATGTGGCCAATCCTTATTGGAGCGGTGTCTTTCATATACTCTGGTAAGCCTTCGCAAGTGTGTTTCAATATCAAGCTTACGAGTTCCATACAATTAGTCCTTAATCTGCGCTCCTTTTACATTCGCCGAGCACAGTTCGCACAGTTCCTGTCTGCCGGCTCTGCCATGAACATGAGTCGATACCTCCGACTCATGATTCTTGCCCTTGTCGACATCATGTTTACTATCCCATTAGGCGCTTATGTCGTCCACATCGGTACTCAGGGGGTGATTCTCCGACCCTGGATATCCTGGGAAGACACGCACTTCAACTGGCTTCGTGTCAACCGATTCCCAGCTCTGATTTGGCGCAGCGATCGTGACTACTACATCAGCATGGAGCTGAGTCGTTGGTTGGGTCCCTTCTGCGCTTTGGTATTCTTCGCATTGTTTGGATTCGCTTCGGAAGCTCAGAAGAACTATCGCATTGCCTTCTGGTGGGTTGCGAGGTGCTTTGGATACAAACAACCGGCTCGCAAGAATGGTGGTATCTCTATACCAAAGTAAGTCAATAGCCATCCCGAAATGTGGAAGTTGAGACTGATCAATTGCTTAGATTCAAACCAGCAGAGAACAAACCCACTGGAGGTGGTGTTCTGCCACTATATATCATTACAAACTCGAGCGTCGCCCAAACACAAGGCACTTCTACGCTGGAAGAGGTTGAGTCGCCTGCGGACTCCCTCGATAAACAAAAACCATTCTCTTCACCTTCACCTTCATCCCCACCACCATCATATCGTAACAGCGAAACCGTTAACAGTGAAACATCGTCTCCCTCCCGCTCTTTCGTCACCTTACCGGACACTGAACGTGTCTCCATGTACTCCACGACTTCTGAACCACGCATCTCCATCTCAAGTACCCGGTCCTCTACGTCAACGACACGATCTGCTACTTTCGACGCTCAGTCTACCTACGTGACGGTCAGCTCGCGACCTAATCCCGACCCACATCTTAACGTCGACCTAGACGACTATTCCATATACGCTCGCACCGCTACGCCCTCGACCGTAAACGAAAGGACAAATGACGCTAGGGAAACGGCAGCTGAATCCGATCTCTATCTTCGTCCAATTAGAACTGGCGACCGAATATACCTCACGGATGCCTACTATCGTTCTACCACTCCTCAACCGGAGTTACCATCGCCACCTCCGTTTAATTACACCGCGGCCCGCCACTCTCCTGAACAAGCTGCCACAGATGGCTCTTGTGCTGGGACAGGAGGGGGTAATGGCGGCATTATTATTACTGTACAGCAGTCGCGCTCCTTAGAATCTCTGTGAGCTTCTGTTGGGCGCCAGTCTGTTGCCCCACTTGGGCTGGCTCCTATGATTATTGGTTGATTCCTCTCATACTAACTAGTCCAGACGTCTTCTGCTATAATATGTATCTTAGTTTCAAACCACTGTATTTATAAAGTGCGAAATGGCAAAATATACCTAGGCCTGTTCCTGCAGACTTTGACTGAAAATGACCACTCATGCCAAGTGCCACCATCGATCAAGGACGGACGGCAGTGAATCAGTGGCAAGACTAGACCAAAAAAGGCGCTCATCAGAATGCCAGGATTTCTGTGGTGTGTGTATGTGGTGTGGACAGTTCTGAGACTGTTATACGGCACCACATTCTGATGCTTATTTTGTGAATTCGTTTGCAATTTAAGAGTTTCTGGAACGTATTCCATGTTAAAGTGCTATTGGTGAGCGAAAAAAAGGCAAGCAGAGATTCCGAAGTAATACCGAAAGATATTGGGCGCTAACCCGAAGTGTGCCGGCGCCTAGTGCCATCATTCCATGGTCCAAAACTCCGGTTCCCCATTTGGTGATATGAATAGAACAATGGAAACGCATGTCACATTGTTATGTCACACTTCCTGTCAAACTCTTGTCAACGTCTACCGCTATTGGTCTTGGAAAGCAGCCCTTTATAAACCTTGCAAAGACCATCCATGCCCCCCACATCGAACCCTCTTGCTTTGACATCTGCCAGCTCAGAAAGGCCTACCAGCCATATCATATAACGCTTCACGGCGCTACTCCACTACCGATAACCAGGGAATAATGGATTCATTCGAGAGCCTCGATTTTGGATCCCTCGCCCTCGCCTCCGCCGAGGATCCTGTCCACAAACCGCTCTCTGCCTTCAATCCATCCGATGACAGCGTTGAGAACTTCTCCGTTGTCCTCTTCTCCGAGTCCCCTCGATCGAGCCGCACAACCGAACCACAAAGCGACTCTCTGTCGCTGCCGGCCAACTTCGAGCGGGACACAACGGCAACAGTCTACGGCGGCTACTGTATAATAGCCTAGCATAACTTATTCGTTATTTAACGATCTGTGAGCAGTCCTTCCTTTCACTATCCTCTTCCAATCAACTGAAACATTGTTACAGATGCACTCCTCTTGACTTTTAAACTTGCTTCGAGCCTTTGAACAGTCATCCTGCGATACCGACTGCTTTCAAGCTCTCCCATCCAATCCTTCATTCCATCACCCGACCTTTTGTTCTTCACGTTCCATCGTCTGCTTGTCGTCAGGCTACGACGGCGGACACTCTTTCTTGGTCTATCATCTCACGTTTCCATCCGACACTCCTTTCCAAATCACTCTTTTCCCCCGGCACTCTTTTGAACAACACTCATTTCCACGTCGCTCGTTTAACCGACGATCCTTCAAACTTCACCACCAACCATGGCGGGATTAACCCCTCCAGCTTCTACTTCTCCCAGATGCCGGGCGCTTCGCACCCTCGTTTTTTCCAACTTTTTATTCCCTGTGTCTATTCGACATTCGGCTTTCTTTTCGTAAATATTGGCTTACCTTTCTTTATCTATTCGTGTTTCTTGTACTGTATCCATATGTTTGTAGCTGTAGTTCTTGCTTCAAATGCTTGGTCTCTCGTTCATTCGTCGTATTGCTTTCGAATTGCTGTCACTCGCTCAATATTATCCAATCGGTTTCCACTCGTATGTTTGTGTGCCGTGTGTTTGAGAATATGTCCAAACAAGGGACCTAAACAAGTTCAGTTTGTACAAGGGAATAACAAGAGAATGCTTTTGTTGGAAGCCAAACATGAAGACCAAAGAATGGTTTGCGTCCCGCTCTTATTGACCTTCGATAGCCAAATATCGAAACCAAATACACCCGTTGTTCGCACCTCGCTCGATAGGGAATAAGGAACTTTTATTATGCTTCGGGAGCTGGTGGGCAAACAGCGAACCCAAATACTGCAGCTTTGCAAACAGCATCTTATTGTGAGTCAGCTTGCTGGGAATCCGGATAACGAAACTAAATGACATACCATGCACAGCGGTCCTGAACATATGGATGACTCGCTTTCCCAAACATTGCGTCCAAACAAGTTTTTGTTCGACGGATATGGACCACAAAGTAAGGTGAGACGAATGCGGATGGAAGGGATGACAAGATACGCATGCGCGAGCGCATCAGAAGGGATAGGAATCTAAAAATTAGACTCGGAGCATATGAAGGACTGTTGGGCCCAAAATGTCTAGATGTTTCTTCGGCACTGCTCCAATGTCGGCGTAACAAAATCGTGATAAGTTGTCAACAGCTTCCAATCAGTTCCAAGCAGGATTTCTGTATCGCTAGAAGGCAGCTTCTCTACTCTTACGACAGAATGCGGTGGATTCTGCGAAACCGCTGGACTAAAAATATACCGAAGTTGTGAGATAAGATCCATGTACCGCCCGAGATGACTCGTTTTCTTGCTTGCTGTTCAGGGTCCGTCCGTCTTGTAGCTGCGAGATCTGAAAGCCAAAGAAAGCCGTTTTATCCGTAGCTGTAGACTAGCGAGGTTCCAGAAAGAATGCAGATGTGACAGTTCTTGACATTCCGTCGAGGAAACAGCCTTGAGTGTCTTGAGTGGTATCTTCGCCGGGTTCGCATCGGGATCATGAATGTGGTGACTTGATTTTTGCAGGTGACGGCTGAGAATGTTTGTCAGGTTTCCCGCATGACTTGAACGCCAACTGAATCGAGGTTGATCAAGGGAGATTGACGTGTCTTCGGAGTCGTGATTCGGCTACAAGGAAAGGGGCCTTCAGTCGATGCAAGTTGGACGAATGCTGAACTCGAGCGCATCGACGCGTATTGCAGCCTACAAAAAACGTACTTTCAATGGCTTTAGATAGATGAAACCTTGATAATGCCTTCCCCCGACCCGTTGAGCCACTGGCGGTTCTCGAGAATGGGATGCACGTTGGTTGTGGGGCATGGTCTTGTCGATTATAGCCACCTTCATCTATAGTGGTAACAGCGTTATGTAGTAATTCTGAAGACGAAATCTGAGCCAAGGAGGAGGATCGCGATTGCTGAACATGGCGGTTCGAGTGGAAGAAAGAGGTCCCGTGTGACCCCCGTGACCGTCGCGCTCATATCGCCGGACCCGGCCGGCAGATTGACGGCAATTTTCTTCCCTCTCAACCTCTCTCAACCAACTCGAAGGCGAACAGTCCTCTGCTTTCATATTACTCTGCTCTTTACTGCTTGCCTAGGGAGGGCCATTCAACAAGAGGTCTTTAGGTTACTCTTACCTAAAGTTGAGCTCCGGTGTGGTTTAAATTTTGTCGTTATCCTTTCCAAAGTTCACGCAGAGCTGGGTACGTTTTGTGCTCTTCGGCTTGATGAGATGCTCACAGCTTCCTATAGAGGACTACCTGAAATCTGTTCCTTATACTGGTCTCGTGGAGGACTACACATTCATCACTAACGATGATAATCAGAATGATATTTTGGGATTCCAGAGCCAGGATGTCACTGGGGCATTCAAATATCCATCACCAGTATGCTGATGGGACAGAACGATGTAAAGGTCTGTAAAGGTGTGTAACAGTGCTGTCTGATAACTGCCACCATTCATCCCTTCTCCAGGCCAGGAATAATGTCTTCCAACTCGCAGCTCAACGACACCTCAAACGATAGGCTTAGCCAACTCCATGACTCTCGATATGACGAGGTGTGCCCATTTCGCGTTCCGCTTAAGCACACTAATGGAAGTTCCTCCTAGTTGTTACACGTAGCACATGAAGACATCACCATAACTAAAGACCTTGGAAGCGTAATATGGAATTGGAACCTCGATTCTGAGAATTACGGGTATCACCAAACCGAGACGTCGATACATACTCTCGAGATTCGCAACCTCAACCAAAGATTCACAGGTGTACAATACAAGGGAACGGATGCACAGAGATCCTGGGAGAAGGATCTCAAGCACATAACCGAGTAAGTATTTCCTGTACTTATGCACTGTGGATTGGACGTGCTGAAAACAATATCTAACCATGACAGTCATGATAAGTTACGGGCAGGATCATTTGAGCTGTATGGTATCAATCAATCAGGAACCCTGATGATTATATTCCACCGTGGTGCGTCCTTTTGTTCTATATAGATTTTTTTCGAAGCGCTGATGGTTGTTTAACTCACAGAAATGATACCCCTGAATCATTTCTACAGTGCTTCACTCCCAATGAATGTATACATCTCGTATTTAACGGTTGGTTATTGCTACTCTGGAGGTTATCCGTACTTACAGCCTTTCTAGGTGAAAGAAAAATGTAACCAAACACAATTATGGCTCGATGTCACAAAGGGGATTTTCTGCGCCGGACCCCATGGGCCTTCCACCAGCATCCAAGAGGTCGCGATAGACAAGACTATTATCCCACAACTTCCTTCTACGCAAGAGATGCTCGAAGATTCAGCGTGCATCAAATTCTTCACCCAATTTCGATCCGAATCAAGTAGTGCCATTCTGGACGCCAACATCCTCGATTGTGCTCGCCGATACCCCAGCGCCAAACCCACGCACCCAGATCTGCTATACCCGAAGATCCTTGAAGGCTACGAATGCGATGATCCTCAGCATGCTTCCCGGTATGAGCGTGACCCACTTTTCAAAAGATGCGAAATGTGCCGCGTTCCAAGGGACGTCGTTGCCGGAACACGTCTGGGCCTGCAGTTTGATACGGTTTATTCGCCTTCACTGGGGTCTGTTGCCAGATGGCCTAGTAAGGAGGCAGAGAGGCTGTGGAAATGGGACGCGCAAATAGGGCTGACGGATGAGACGATCCTCGGCAATGGGTTAACACGGTATGTATTGTTATCACTGTTACAGGGCTTTACAGCTGAGAATATTTGGCCATATGCAGCTTCAAGCTAAGCTTGCACGTTAGTATGGGCCTTCAGGTTTGGCTTCAGGCCAATTATGGTCTCCAGACGCTTCTAAGGACGTGGCTATCGCAATCTCACCGTGTCTTTGGTTCCTTGAAAACAGAGCCGAATTTCGAGAGTTTCTGTACGTTGCCGATCCTCTCCATTCGCCTACACATTGCTCAACTTTCACGTCCGCAGTTGTGACTAGAGCACCAGTTGTAGAGTTGAAGTTTATCCCCAAAAATAGTAAGCCTCTGCTTCGTTTGTTAGGGTCAGAGATGACTTATCCGAACCATACACCCGATAGGTCTGGATGATGTCCTCAAGTGGCTACGCTCCTCTGCTAGTGGCCATCAAGAATCTGCCTCCTCCGTTGACAAGAACGCGCCACCGATCTATCTTTTCCTCCGAGCCCCACCGATGTCCATACCCGAGTTCATGTCATGGAAAGACGGACACAGCCATTCTCACTTTTGGTCCCTTGACGAAAACGGCCAAACCGAGATGTCGGAAGAAGAATCCAAGCGGTGGAAGGTACCAACGCTTCATCGAAACGGGTATTATGCCCGCTGTGAGGTGGAGACGTGCCAACAATCCACATATGCCTCCCTATATGATTGGCAGGTTGCCCGAGGTTTCGATCCTACGACTGCTGCTTTTGCACGTCAATGTGGGTACCCGGAATTGGATATCATTACAGAGTAGTTAAAGGTGAGGCTCGCGCACATCCTGTTCTTCAACTGCTCGCTATCTCTTCTCAAGGGAGGCTTGTATGGGGCTCCGAATTTTTCCAGGAGCATTTGTCCATACTATCTTTTGCTTCATTAACTATGTACAACTGTTACTCGCAAATATTACATTGTTATATTATAATCGCGGATGATTCTTATGATAACTTGGCTGCAATTCTACATCTTCTGACCGACTTGAAGAAGCGGTTATGTCAAGGACACGAGAGGCTGAAGGAAGGGAACCCAAGCTGAACGCTTGATTTTGAGCGGTCCGAGTGCTCCCTTGCTCAGCCTCAACAGTCAACCCCAGCCCAGCACGAACAGTGATCAAGAGTGGCGCGATTGCCTGTCAAACTCTTAGTTTTCAATGTTCAGACGCATAAAATGAGTACTTACGAAAATCTGAGGCAGCAGAGATGCAAGAACACTCGACGCCTGATCATTCCCAATCGCGGTGAAGACCAACAAGATGATGAGACCGATCGGGTTAATTATCCCCGACTCTAGCCTGCACTCGGTCAGTGAGCTCGGGGACAGCGAGGAATGAAGACCACGCACGTCATGGCTATGATACGATTGTAATCCCGATGGCCGCCCATTTGTCCCATGTGCGATCCCGAGTGTTGTAGCCACCTTCTGACCCGCCAAATTCTGCCAGCTAACAGTAACCGACTTGTCAGAATTCAGAAAGTTCAACTATGGGACAGATCACATGTACCCACCTATAAGCAGCGTTAACAGGCTATCAGCCACGATACTCAAAGTGATTGTGGCCATGTCGAAGTGCCGAGCCTTTTCGAGTGTACCTGAATACTCTTGGGAATCCACACCGCCGACGTACGGAATTTTGACGTATAGAGGGAGTTCGAAGCCCCAGTATAGGACTGTTCAAATTCGGCCTTTGGTGAGCTGCGTAACAGAGAATCAGCGGAAAGACGTACTGCTCTCCGCAATTATGATAATTAGAGGTGGTATCAGAATTTTGATCTTCTGGTTCCATATATGATAACACCGATAGAACTGTAAGATAAGAATCAGCCACTAGAGGAAGCAGAGCGGAATTTCGCCTACCAAGATGGCATAAGCGTTGATACTAAAGAAAATCGTTCCTGAGACATCTGAATAGTCATAGAAATAGAGCGACCGTACTGTGCTAATTGCAATATAACCAGGTTGATGAGGCTGAAACACAGCGCTGATCAATAAGGAGTGTAAATCTATAATGATATCGATGACTTACGTGCATGCTACCAAGTCGACCCGTAAAGCAATATCACCGAAAGCGCTATCTGCGGACGATGTAAAAGGAACGATTTGGGCTAAGATGACTATGGTGGTCACGACAGCAGTGGTGGTAATGAGAGCGAGGAGGATGCTAATCGCAACCAAATGGCATGTCGTGCCAATCTTGCCTTTCCGTCTGAGAAGGAAGAACACCCCAACGCCGTAGAGAACGATGTTACAGCCTAGTGAAGCGGAAGTCAGTACTGCACAACCAACGAAAGTGCACTTAGGATTGACGCACCATAAAGAAGTATCTGAGCCTGATAGTCGTAAACGTGAGTTCTCGAGAACGAGGGGGATAACCACGTACCCATGCCGTGAGGAAAAGTAGCGCCGGCGTAGATAACCGTGGGGTCATGGTCAATCGTGCATAAGAGTCTCTGGCGAGGTATTAGAATACTTGAGCTCTATATAAAACACAGGTACGGCGTGACATACCGCGCTGGGTCCTGCTGTAGTCCCATTTGATATATACCATCTGGACCCAGCTACAGCTGTACTATTCCATCAAACAAGCTCCTCGAGACCCATGTGACAGTTGCCATTGCCCAAGATGGCAAACTACAACATCAGGAAAGTCAGAGACCATATTTGTACTTGATGACGAGGTGGTATGGAGATTCAGAAGAGAGCGAACGGTCGCCTCAGCTACCGGTCTGAGGTCACCCGTGTCGATTGAGGCCACACCGAGCTGAGTGGTTGTCGTTGTTGAGAACTATCCGGGGGATAGCATGTAATAACCAATGTGATATCCGCTTCCTGGTTGATTCTTTGAAATAGAGGAGAAGTTCTGGCGCGGATGGTGTAAGGGTTGATCATGCTGGTAAGTTATAGGACACACACCAACTTCAATATCACGTTCTGCGCACTACCATGACAATCGACTCATTTCCTCACCGATCGCTCGTCCTATTCCGTAGCTTTGTCGCGCCTATACTGCGGTGTCCGATGCGTTTCAGTCGGGAGACGATGTCCGTAGCAAATGTACAGGTACAGGAAACTAGCTGGATACGCAGTATTTTTTAAACCCACAAGATGGTTAGATATGCCATCAAAGTCACAGTAAATCACCGATTTGGCACTTACCCTCTGCGTGACGAGTATCCGAAACTTGGAGTTCTTCTGGATGTGACTACGTTGGTGTTCAGTTGCAAGCAAAGTTACGATGTGATTCGGCATGGAACGGCAGCCGGCGACCAAGTTCTCACGCTGTGGCGGCATGAGTCAGCGCTCAGACGCTCAGGTTTCCAGGATGAAGTACATGCTTACCATCGTCACTAAGGATCGGTTACAGGCCATTATTGTTGACTACCGCGACGTTCGTTCAAAGATTGGATTCTGGACAGTGTTGCGGGCTTCGGCATGGGCGGCATTAGGCTGGTGCCTTTTTTTTTCACTGTGGCGCGTAGCGGTCAATCTTCTTGAACTCTCAAGTACACCAGGCGCTTTCTTCAATTGCCCCCATGGCACAACGATACTTTCATTACTCAATGTGCGGTACTCTTTGGCTAGGAAGGATCCAGGCGGGCCTCCCACATTGCTCTTACATATCTCGTGTCGATGCATGCTCCAAGTATAGGATCACCTCCGCAGGAACCGGCTAACCCTTTCCTCATCTCTTAGCATCGCCTTGGGCTCAAGGCGCCCGACCTACTGCAGTTTATGAAGGCCATCGAAAACGACATTGAACCAGTCTACTAGCAATGATCACGGTCCCGCCGTACAAGTCAAACAGTCCATGAAACAGACCGCATTTGCATCACTACAAACTGCATCCTAACTTTGTCAACGAAGAAATCCAATGTCTATAGCTATGGGTAGTGCACCGTAGATGCTGTATCACAGAGCGTAACCTTTTTTGTTCGATTCCACCGCATTCTCTTCCTCCGAGTTTTCTTCAATTCGGCCTGTTTGTGAGCTAGAAACGGAGACATGATGATGTGGCTGCCCCCCAGCCCGTTCGGACATGTATATAGGCCCCGTCTCCTGAAAGCTTATCCCAGTACTAAAAGCCGTCTGGACAGTCGCGACGTGGTCGGCCTCGATGGTAAGCCCTAGTCCAACGCGGACTGTAATCAGCAAGGGTGCGATGGCCTGTCCAAGAGTACATCTCAGAAACCCCGTTGGCAGTTATGCATGCATAGAAAGACTTACGAATATCTGAGGCAATAAAGATGCAAGTATCCCTGTTGCTTGATCGTTGTTGCTCCTGGTAAACGCAAGTAAAGTAATCAATCCAATCGGGTTGATTATTCCAGACTCCATCCTGATTGGTGTCAGCGAACAGTGACGCAAAAGGAGAAAGGAGGGATCCTACGAACGTTATTGCAATGACGCGGTCATATCTTCGCGGGCCAGAACCTTTCTTTGCCAGTTCGAACTGCTGCAGTCCTCTCTTGACCCACCAAATCCTGCCCGCTGGATAAACTCAAAATCAGAGTGTACCATTCAGAAAGTGAGGAGCAGTACCGATGAGGATGGTCAACAGAGTGTCTGCTGCTATAGCCAGAATCACGGTAGCCATGTCAATGTCTTTTGCCTTCCGTAAAACCTTTGTATATGCCTCAGAATTTGTGCCGCCTGCATAGGGTATATGGACGTATAAAGGGAGCTCAAATCCCCAATACAAAACTAAGTATCACGGGTGTGATTTCAGCATGTTTCACTGTCCAATAGGGGGCACTCACTACTCTCTGCGATTGTGATGATCAAAGGAACAGCCAACACTTTCCAGCTTTGATTCCAGATGTGATAACAGCGATAGAACTGATCGTGTAGCCGAGGTGAGCCAGAAACCCCAGGGACATGAATTCAAATTACCAATATAACATATGCATTGATACTGCGTGCATAGCCTGGATAAGTCATTGGGTAACGTCGATAGAACTTCGAGACACTAACTGTGCTACCTGGAGCATTACCAGGTTAATGAGGCTGAAAAGTATTTCATCATTAACTGGTGATAACGAGTGATGAGACTTGTAGTACTAACGTGCATGTCACCAAGTCAACGCGGATAATAGCCAGATCCCTAGAGGCGGCGTCCAGGGGACTTGTCAACGACATTAGTTGAGCGAGCGTCACTACTGTTGTGAGAATGGCTGCAATAGTGATGAAAACCAAAAGAAGTGTAGCCGAAAGGATATGGAACATTGTTCCCTTCCTGTCCCTTCGTCGCCGGAGCAAATACATCCCGACACCGTAAAGAATTATGTTACATCCTAGAACCATGGGTTAGCTTTGCATGGCGAGTTCAAGATGAAGGATATGTACCATAGAAAAATATCTGCGCCTGTATTGACCTGTTAGTCTATGTCATGGCTCAGATGAAAACTCCACGGCGTACCCATGCTGTTACAAACAGATGAGCAGGAGTGGAAAGTCGGGACATCGAATTGAGATATTGAGGTTATTGAAAAGCACCTCCTTTCAAATTCGGGCCTTTATAGCCCCAAGCTATGGCACATCGTGATTGGACGATGATCACAATTTGCATCAGAAGTCATTGGCAACTAGTTGAGCGCATACTGTAGCATCAGATTCAGAGAGCGGCATAAGTACTTTAAGGGTCCACTCACTCACGAGAACGATCAGACCGGGAGATTGTGGATAGTGGGACAGTTTCGTAGTCACTACCTTCAACCCAAGTTGACTCGAATGCATCGAATAGTATGGTGTGATGAAGGGCATTTCATCATGACGAATCGATGCCAACGCAACAACAGATGTCCTACAACACGGGTGGCAACTCCAAAGTCATCACTGTCGTTGCTGTACATTGAAATCGAAGACTGAAAGTAGAGTTTTAGAAGTGTTCTTCACCGCTTCTGAAGCAGTTTTCGCTGGTAGCTGTAGAGAGAAGTTCATCGTATTTCAATGTCGCTGTTAGACCAAGCAAGTAACTGAGCAACGCACCTGAATGGGATCTCATCATTCCCTGACAGTATTGAGCATTTTAGAATAGATGGCTGTCAGTGACGGCGGTGGCGATGGTGATAGCGGGAATGGGGAGACTAGCCCAAACCAAGTAGTGTGTTGTGTCTCTTCTGCCTTTCCGATTGAGAAGACCCAACATTGGCACGACACCGGATCTTGACAAGGAGCCAGTCAGAGTGATAGGTTATAATTTTATTTCAATATGAACGCAACGTAAAGAAGTATACGAGCCTGGTAGTGATGAAACGAGAACGAGCTAAGGGCATGAACACACCCAGGTGAGGCAGAGTAGCATTTCTGAATTCTGACACGCGGAATGGCGACCGACTCTCCATCAGCTCATAGGGAGACACTTCGAGCGTGTATTTGTCGCTGCTGCAAGTGTTCAGGAAGTGATCATAGCAATGTAGGAGAAATGCAATTGGTTGGTATGAGTGCTCAGTGCAAGCTTATCATAACATGACGGGAGTTGTGAACAAGGGGCAGGAAGAAATTTTTTTTAAGGGCCGGCGAGGGGAACCGACCGACCGCCTCATACCATATTTGGAAGGTAGTTCACATGATGTCACCATCATACACGTCGAAGCTGGCCGGCGCTAGGGTTTCTGGCAGAGGTTTTTTTTTGCTTTCGTGCACCATTTATGTGTTCTCTTGATACACTAAACATGAGAGTTGGAATGCATCGAGCATTTAGTGTTGCGTTGCACTTTGCGCAGGAGGTAAGAACTGCACCAAATCTTGAAACGATAAAAAATCTAACGACATTCCATTCTCTGACAGATTTACCTTGACAAAACCTTCAAGTCCATACAGTATGATTACTGACACTGGTATGGCATCAAAAGATACTCAAATCTTGTGGATATTGATGGGACGCTAGTAACTAAGCAGTGACTAGTGAACAAGTACAGTATCCGCACTCGGGCTTCGGTGGTCAGATAAGGCAAGTACCGGTCACAATGACACTTTACACCGTAGGATTAGGGAAAACAGTCGCAAGCACGGTTATTGAGGTTAATTTTGTCTAGAATATCTCTTAAACGATCCCTGTGTACCACACAAACCTACCTGGACACCGAAATTTTTTTCACCAAAAAATTTTTTAAGGACCGTCGGGGGCAACCGACCGACCGACCCTATGTGCCGGAACCACGGCCCGCCTCCCCCTTGGTTGTGAAGAGAGCGTGTGAATGTTGGGTCCAAATCCAAGTCACGAGAACGCCAGCGCTTAGCATCTCTTCCATTTTTTTTTTCTTTCTCTGGTGGAACGCATGGGATGCTTCTACAAGTGCACCCACGGCACAGCTCCTCACAGCTCCCCCAGCTCGCATCGTAGAAGGCGAGCTTCATCGAGCTGACATTGTCGGTGCAGTAATGTCCGCGTATGTGGGAGCAGGGGACCGAGACCTCGCCGAATTTGTGACTCTGTTCACGTCACCAAATTCACCCCCTCACAGATCTATGTCGATTTTTTCTGGACAAAATTCGGGCGCAGGATACAAACGCTACATGCGCCCTTACATAAACCTGATGCATCAACTTTTTGATACACCATCTGCCAAAACATCACATTTGAGGTTACTAGAATCTAAGTAGGTACCGTTGACTAGGAAAACAGACTCGGAGGACTTATATGTAGTCTGCTCACGAGCGCTCAGGCACCCAGGCCGACTCTAGTTTACGAGATCGTCCTCACGGTTTTCACCTGATTCCTCCACGTCCGTCTCTGCCTTACCCAGAGGAAGGAACCTATTTGAGTACAGGATTCGAGGTTCACAGATTTACGAGTATACATTTATGTGTTAATACAAGTCAGGCAGGTTCTCTTTCAATGTTCATTGGCGCAGGGAGCCTTTCTTCCCGCCCAGGCACTACTTTGACGCTCAAATTTGGATCATCATCATCCCGTCCTTCTCCTTCTCCGCCGGTCCACCCCTGGGGACGAACATCAGATCGCAACGGTCGTACCTGGACCTGAACCCGTTGGCCTCGAAGGGCGCCATCGACTCCGGAGTGGTCTCAGGAGCGAGCTGCAGCTTGAAGGCCCTGACGATGCCTGCTATGATCAAGCGCATTTGATAGATCGCCATGCTATGCGGCTCAAAGTTAACACGCCGGAGTATAGGAGGAGCAGAATGCTTACTTTCCACCGGGACACCTGCGCGTCCCGACGCCGAAGGGGACGAGGAGCTTGCGGCGCTCGTCGTAGCCTTCTTTCTCGAGCCATCGGTCGGGGAAGCTATGGAAAGGTAGTTCAGCTCGCTGATTTTGTTGAGAAGAGTAAAGACACTGACTAGGTGTCCGAGTCAGGAAAGAGATCCGGGCGCTGGCGGGTGATGCTCAGTGCTTGCGTCGTCACGATCATGCCGGCTGGGATGTAGTGGCCCATCAGGACGATGCCCTCCTACATAAGTAGGAAATCAATATTTGTAGTCCAATAGATTGGTCTCAGACTCACACCACCGACAACTCGACTACCAGTAAGCGCTACTGGTGGTCTAAAACGAAGTCCCTCTTTAATCGTCGCGTCCTATAGTCAGAGCTTTCAGAATCGGTGCTTAGAAGAGTAAAATGAGCTCATCTACCAAATACGAAAGCTTCTCCAAATCGTCGTTTCCAGAGATGGTTTGCAACTCTTCGAAGAGCTTCTCTTGCACTTCCGGATGCTTGGCGAACTCGTAAAAGATGAACCTAGCGTTTAAAGTCAGCTTGATTAACTTTCAAAATTAAATAAATGGAGACTTGCGCCAGAGTCGAAGAAGTGGTCTCAGTTGCTGCCAAACTAGTATTGAATGAGTTATGTGTAAGATGGACAGAGAAAGTGAATTAGAAAACTTTAACCTACACTTGACCTGCCATCTCTGCAGAGATTTCCGAGTTTGTCCAGTGGATCTTTTCCTGAGACTTCAGGAGCTTGTAAACAGTCGGAGGCTCGTCGTCCATAGCGACAGACTCGACATCGTTCGACGCAGCTTCAGCCTGCTTGACTATCTCCTTGCCGAGCTATGGAACCGAGGAAAAAAAAGTTAATAAGCGACCGCAGAACTAGTAATGATTGCGGAATAAAACACACATCAAACAGATAGTCTGAAGAGCGAACACGATATCTAGCAAACTTGGATGGACCCCAACGAAGCCATTTGAACACAAAGTCGGGAAGAACAAGACGCCAGACAACCAAAAAGTTGTACTGCCCTACAATCTGCGGGAACTCGGCGTGATATTTGCCAATGTCGAGCCCGGCTCCGGCGAGAACGACTTGACTGTTGGCGAGGGTGAGAAGGCGCAGCTCGTGGACGATGTCGTGAGACTCTTTTCCTCCCGACGCTCCGAGGTTTTTAAGGAACTCGTCCTGGTTGTCCTCAAAGTGACGCAGCCAATACCTCAGATTCTTGGTTGTGCAAGCGATCATGACTGGGTGACGACGAGGTTTGGCGATGTCACTTTGCCTGTTAAGTATCAATAATTGTCAGCTCCCGTTATGTACATAAATTTTGTTTAAACTATAAACTCACGGATATGTGACAGTCCAATCGTGTTCATTCCCAACACGCAGAGCGCGAATTGCCTTTGGAGCCGTATCAAGGTTTTGCTTCGCAAAAGCGGCTGAAACTGCCTCGGGATCGTTGATCAAAACCATGTTGGGAGCGATTCTGACAATCTGCCCGTATTTCTTACGAATTTTTCAGTCAAGGAGCTTAAGGAGGAACGTGAAAGGAAGACTTACAGGAAGCAAAGCATCAGCGGTGAATGAGAGCTTGCCGTGCCAGCGTTGATAACGAATCCATAGCGAGCTGACAGCGGGGAACCATGGACCAGGGATCTTCCTCAGAGGGTGAAGTGTAACCCTATATGCAATCTACGGGTACTCTTTCAGTATCTTTATATCAGACAACGCCTAAAGGTTTTTTTTACCTTTGAGATCTGGAAAGCGAGATAGACAACAGTCAAGACGACTGGCAAGACGGGAAGCAGCCCTGGGGCGAGATGAAGCGGAATGGAGTCGAATATCATTGCGACCACTGAGGACGAAACGATGTGTTGGATACCTTTGACCTTGAGGGTAAACGTTTTTATACGGTAAATTCCCCAAGTGACTGAAGTGGAAATGATAAATCAGCTGAAAGAATCACTTGAGAATATCCTGGGCATTGTCAGCTGTAATGGGTCCCGTTGTCGTTCACCGATTAGCCAACCCCGTATGGTTAGTTTCTGCATTTAATCATTGGCATAACTATTAGGAATCGCGAAACACTCACCAGTTTGACGCTCCAATCAAAAAGGAACCACATGGGAAGGACTACCGATGTACCGCCAGCCCCTCCATGCTACGCAGCACGCGGTTCCTCGTTCACGATATTTTTGAAAAAACGTCTGCTTTACGAATCCGATAACAGACTTGGTCGCATAAGTCCTCGCTTATTGTCGGGGCGGGGGAAAACCATTCGGCTTTGGAGTACCCTGTAGTATCTGCAGCCAGAGTCACCATTCTCGCCGACTGAATGGATTTTTTTCTGACAGACAGACAGACCAAAATCAATCGATCGAATTGAGAGGACCATATCTGAGGCTAATTGGCATGTAAATCCTGGCATTTCCCGAACGCTGAGACAGTGAGTTGCGCTGCTTCGCAAATGATGATTCATGAAAGGAAAGTTTTAAGTACCTAATATCGAAACGCTCCACACTGCCAGCGCGATTGCTTCCACGAAACGTCGGGGAGCGGTTGTCGCTAGTGGCTCAGGCTGTGGATAGAGATTTCAAGATTTCAATGTCACTATTAAACTGAGCGAGTAGTCGAACAACGCACCCTGAACGAGAGTACATCATTCTAATTTCTCTGGGAGTACTATTGAGCATTCTGAGATAAGTAGAAAATTGAAATGGCTGTCAACGACAGGGGCGGCGATAACGATGACGGTCATGGGGAGAATAACCTTGACCAAGTAGTACGTTGTGCCTATTCTGGAAGACCCAACGCCACAAAGCACGATACTGGGGAGTCTGTAAGTAAGAGTGATCAGTTATAATGATTTAGGGATGACTCAACACGACATAAAGAAGTATCTGAGCCTGGTAGTGACGAAGAGAACGAGCTGAGGGCATGAACACACACCCATGTGAGGCAGAGTAGCGATAACTACGGGCCATGGTGCTGCATAAGGGTGCTGAGAGCTCTTGGGTGTTGTAGCCTAGAAACATAAACGAGTCCAGATTCCGAGGTACTCTTGATGAATAAGATTGGTATGGTCCATTCCGATTCGAGCTTGTACGTGACTCATATGAGAAACACGAATATCTCGGGCTTGAGACGTCAAAAAGGCGGCATACTCAGCGAACTGAAGTGGATAGCGACGATGAGACGAGAATGTGAAGTGATTAAGAGGTCGACTTACTTGCAAGCATATTGTAGAGGTCGATTCGCGCGCTCCTGGAAGTTGAGACAACTGTGATCGCCGTTGGCGGCCTAAGACAGCTGTGCCGTCGAATTGCTAGCACAACGAGAATACTCTGGAAGGCGATACTCCTTGCGACGCCGCAGAAGAAAGCTAGTGGACCCATAATGATAGAGGGCGATTCTACATCCTATTCGATTGTGAGACATGTTCCTGTGCATAGCGAGAGTGGAAGTGCCTGTGCCTGTAGACACAGAGATTCCGAAAAAATCCTTTTCTGCTGAGTCGGAGGAGCTGACGGCTCATTCTCAGACTGTCAATCGAACTACGTACATCCTGGGGCTTTACCCCGAGCTCAAGCCTGAAATGACTGCGACCATCCACGACCCTTGATAATGTTGCAAGGAGCCGAATAAGAAAATATCATAGGAGTCTTGGAGCAGACTCAGTAGTCCGCGGAATGGTGACCGATCCATCAGCTTATAGGGAGATACTTCGAGTGCGAATTCGTCGCTGCTGCGAGTGTTCAGGAAATGGGCATAGCAATGACAAGTCGGGGACCGAATGCATAACATGATGGGAGTCGTGAAGAGAGCGTGTGAATGTCGGGATATGTCCTCGTCACGAGAATGCCAGCGCTTAGCATCCTCGGACGACAGACACTCCTTGGACCTTCACTCCTTCCTGCCATAGACTGTTTTCCTCGCATCTGTTTCACGTCAAATTCATCAGCTCACAGATCCTAGTTTACCAAAACTGATACATGGCGCCCTTAAACCTGATGATGCATCAAGCTTTTTAATACACCATCTGCCAAAACATCATCTTGGAATTGATCCGCAACGTTCAAGGGTTGTCTGTATATAAGAAATGCGAGGTCACATTTGCAAGGGAAAAACCTCAAAGTTTTACCACGAGTCGTTGTCGTTGATGGTCTTTCTCTCCCCAATACCTCGGATCTGATTAGTGCCAGGGGAAGGCACGCCTGGAGATGTCCAGCCAAGTTTTGCTCTTTTTCAAGGGCTGGGTGCGTTTTCTCTTAGCTTCTGCTTCAACGCCAGATATCTAACCATCTCTGCTCATAGGCCCAGATTCTACTTTATGGTACGCCGCATCCCAACATCACCCCACACAATACTCATCACTATCAGGATTCAACGTCATACTATTCAGCATCGCCATGTTCCTTCTCGCCCGACGAAGAGGCAAACAAAATACCGGTTTCCATACTATATCAACGATTCTTCTGTTTGGCCTCGCGACTGTTACTGCAGTGCTTACGACGGTGGTGGTGGTTGCTGAGGTGATGTATCGTGATGGCAGGAATCCAGTTGTCAATGTGTACGCGTGCAGGTGCGTGTTTTCATGCAAGATGGACATTGTAACACTGATCCCTCTTGTACAGTGTTATCATATTCGTCAATCTCCAGCTTATAGAGTAAGTACCGCATCCTGAGGCTTCACTGTCACTGAATTCCCATCGTCGCCAGTTTGACCGCGTTAGCTATCCTGGTAAATCACTCCCTTCGATTCACTCAACTCCGACTTACACTGTATCCAGGTCCATCGAGCATACAACATCTGGCACGGCCGTTGGAAGATCCTCGCATTCCCTGTCCTACTCATCCTCACTGATACAGGCAAGCTTGCGCACCCTTCCTCATCCGCACTATCCACTTATTCGCTTCTCCCCTATATTAATAGGTCTCTACTACGCCGAAATCCGCTCAAACCTCTCAATCCCCTTCGGCGGAAGCAGCGACATTGAAAAAAACGCCGAAATCCTCCAAAACTCTATCCCGATCACTATAACCGTGTTCGTGTTGAACCTACTCGCGAATGGGATATTGACCGGATTAATCGGTATGTTCCCCTTTTAGGTGGATGGATGGAGGCTAATGATTACTGAGGACAGCTGGTAGAATATGGTGGCACACCAAACAAATCCGAGAATCCCTCGGTTCTCGAGGTGCGAAACGGACATCGAGGTATACCCATATTGTCGCTATCACGTGCGTACGCCCCTTCCTCCATTCCCTTTTACCCAACTCACAGGCATCTGTCGTAGGTTGGAATCCGGAATGATTATACCCATCTACCTCATCTTCTTCGGCCTTTTTAGTATAAGAGGCAACGTCCAAGTCGTACAAATGCTTTCGTCGATGTTTGCGCAGGTTATTGTACGTCACCCCCTTCTTCCTCCTTCTTCCTTCCTTCCCTTACCCCCACACCCTACATACACCCCAACATACCCCCTACACCCTACACCCCAACACACCCACTAACACCCACGTACCCCCAAAACAGGCAATAGCACCCCTCCTGATAGTCGTACGTGCCGGTCTCGGGCTATCTATGGATTCAGAGTACCTCTCTACCGTACACACGCAAACACAATTCGCCCCATCTGGAGAACATAGGGCGTCACGTATACTGACAATGACCATCCCTCGGCCAGAACCTGAAAGCGGGGAAGAGGCGGATGATATTGAGATGAGGCCAAGTCATAAAAAGCCGGGGACAGTGTACCCGTCGTACTCATGATATATATGTACTTTATTTGTTCAATTAGTTGTGTAGTTTTACTTTTTCTTCGCGGTCTGGACTGCGAATGGCACAGTCGTCCGGATAGATAGATAGATACCGAGCCCAAGGCTTTTCCTTTACTTCCATCTTCGCTCCAGGCGGTTGAGTTTCCTTCAAGTTCTTGAGAGCTCTAGCAAACACCAACGAACCTTCCCTCCACGAAAACCCTCCTGGTCACAATGAAGAAGAGTCAAAACATCAACAAGACGTTCTTGGCTGGTAGTCGGGCACAAAGGGATGCTGGACGGGTGTGTTAAATCTTGATTTTTTCCTTTTGCGTACGTCTCTAAGCTCTTACAGTAAAATTCCCGGGACAGCAAGCTAAGCACGCGCGCAACACGTCCTCCGTTCCGATTCAAAGGGGGTCAACTTCACGCTGAAGGGAAACCCCCGGCGACATCATCAATCAAGTCACGGCCGTTTTGCGTTAACGGGCAGGTGGAGCTGGAGATGTACGTGTCCTTCCCGAACTTTTACGTCTCCATCCTCACGATGTCGAATCCCGATATTTTCTTACAGCACATCTAAATCGTACCCACCAACATTTGAAAAATATATGAAACCACCAGAAACCAGAAACGTCCAGCTCTTCTGATCATCAGTGCGTTATTTTGACCATCGATGAAAGTGGTCCAGCCAACTCACTCAGAGTGATTCCAGAATTCCTCGAGCTTCTGTTTCATCGAAAGAATGCTACTACCGGTTATCATCAAAATATGCCATCCTCAGCGGTGGTCTTAACCCGATCAATGGCGCGGTTCACCTGGCTGTTGAGCGCTGAGGGGTATGGGTGTGTTTAATTCTACTTTTCGTTGTACGTACGACCCTTATGCCCGATACAGCAAGCTGAGGCTAAATCCTGGTACCTTGGCTTGCGCATCATTAACATTTGTTTCGATCAAGCCACAACACGCGACGTTTTATGTTGACGGGCCATGCTAAATCAACTTTGAATCACGAATGTATGTGTCTCCTTTTTTATTTAATCTACCTCGCCGCGTGGGCTCATGATAGAAAAACAGATCGATTCTGATAGTGATAGCACCTTCCGTGATTTCAAGCAATTTGTTCATTCATTTTGACCACACGTTGAGCCCGACGAGAGATGTTCGTTCGAGGAAGGAAGTGCAGAGTGTAGAGACGAGAAGAACAAGAAGAAGGAAAAGCAAGGGAAATACTTGAAACCTCCAGTTCTCCCAGCGTATTGATCATCACAACGTGCAACGATGGCCTGTGTTTTCAGCTGTAAGTGCCTAGATCTCGAGTGCGCCGGTGCGTCATTCATCATCAATCAAAATGGTCTAGCACCCACTGACGAGTTTGATCTAGTGATTCCGGACTACCATGGTCTACCAAGTTCGAATGACTACGCTCCCGAGCTCTCATTACCAGCTACACGGTATCCCTAGGGAACTAAGTTGCTGGTCAATTCTGGATCTGAGCCTACGGCTACCTGCGAGAAGCCGCGGCCGCAGCTTCCCTAGGTCTCTTACTGCAATTGGCACTGCTTTCCTATCCTGATTCCCATCTTCACACAACACCAATCAGTGGTCATTGTTTCGATCAGGTGCGGTAGCAACTAGGGATGGTATATTTAGTTTTTGGGAATCTGAAGCCTTTACAGATCAATACTCCTTGTACCTCGCGCGCACCGATATGATGGTCACCAGGAACGGATATAAAGACGGGACGGGATGGGGAGATATGGGGGACCTACTCAGGCTGTTATAACTTATCACCATCCACGTCGTTGAGCGACACCCCCCACCCCCCAAATGGCCGAATCTGAGCTATCCTCTACACTCACTTTACTCTTCTTCACAGGATGGGTGCGTGTTTCGTGCAACCTCTTTTGCCCTGGCAACGACTAATCACCTTCACCCGTTCAGTCCCAGATAATGCTCTACGGTGAGCCTTGCCTTCACCACCTCATCCCTACTAACCCCCGGGCCCATCGCTGACTCTCCCCTGTTCACTTTTCACTCCCAGGCTTCAATGCGGTACTTTTCGGCGTGTCCATGGTTTTGCTACAACATCGTAAAAGCATGCATGGTACCGGCTTCGTTTTCCTTCTAGTTTCCACGATCCTTT
The DNA here is from genome assembly GCA_037176845.1 of Paramarasmius palmivorus. NCBI lineage: Eukaryota > Fungi > Basidiomycota > Agaricomycetes > Agaricales > Marasmiaceae > Paramarasmius > Paramarasmius palmivorus. The sequence continues at coordinate 352,314 of JAYKXP010000022.1, read as the reverse complement.
TGTTTGCGTTCGCAACTATATCGGCTATGACTACTACCGTGTTACTGCTGGGAGAAATCCGGGAGTTGAGTTCGGTGTTGATGCAGGATACGGAAGGGACGGGTGGGATTGATTTGAGGGATTGCACGTACGTTCTGGGTTCTAACTTGAGTTGATGAAGGAGGTGCTGATGCGGGGTTTTGGGTATAGGATAATGATATATGTCAGCCTTCAGCTTGTGGAGTGAGTCTGTGTGTTCTCACTGCGACTAGCTAAGCTTACCTCCACTGTTCTTTAGTCTCACTACGTTCGTCATTTTGGTAAGCCGTCTCAGCTTCTGAGAATGGACATAGCTAACCGGACCTTTCTTCCAGGCGTACAGATGTTACAACATCTGGAACCACGACTGGAGACCTATAGTCGTACCCTCAATTATGATTTTGGCTGAGACAAGTGAGTGCTCGGCACCCCATGGAGCATCGATGAAACCTAACTCGAGCGAACTAGTATTATACTACATCGAAGTCCCTATCCTTCTTGACACGCCATTCGGTGGAGGTGTCAATGTCCAAGTCAACGAAGAAACCCTTCGAAAAGTCAAGGCGTTCACAACGACTGTGCATGTTTTGAATATTGTGGCGAATGGTACACTGACTCTTTTGATTGGTGAGTTTCACCTACACTTGCTATGGTTTTATCGAGGCTAATGAGGGTCTAGCGGGCAAGATATGGTGGTCGCGAAATAAGATTGCGAATTTTATCAAGCGTGATCAGAGAGCTAGCTTGCGCAAGTATGATCAAGTCATTGCTACTACGTGAGTTCATTCGCTCCCTTTACCTATAGGCCCCTTCCTCATGTATCTTTTGCAGGCTAGAGTCAGGTCTCATCGCACCGGCATACCTAATCGTACTCGCTGTATATAGTATCGGAGCTACCAGCCGGTGGAACGTTTTGGTGTCTACCCTGGCACCGCAGGTTTTGGTAAGTCGCTTCAGCTGTTTGGAGGTGAACGTCTACTCATCGTACTAGGCAATGGCGCCGCTGATAATAACAGTCCGTGCTGGACTGGGAATTTCGATTGAAAATACTAGAACCCAGGCATCTACGTCGTTCGTGATGGGGACAACGAGTGTGTCCGGGGATCCTACCGTGTCGCGCCAGACGGTGCTTAATATATCGAGGGCGCGGGTTGGTTCGGATGTAGACGTTGAGATGAATGCGTTAAAACGAGAGAGACTTTGAGACGAGTCTGTTATGTATTCGTGTAATTGATTCGATATCGTGATTGTACTGGTAGACGTGATGTGCTTTGGTCGAACTATCTATGGAATGTAAAAATAGTAGTATTGTCGTTAAGAAAGCAACAAAAATTCCGTGCATTTGGGAACAGCCTACTAACTCGCACTGTTGAGACGAGTATCGTGACGTTAGGGTGTGAGCCTTCTCATAGTCATCTTGCTCGACCAGAGTCGTGTTCTGATTCAGTATTCATGCCGCAGATGTTCTAGAAGCTACACTGAGGAAAATGAGGTGCGAACTGCGGCATTCAAAAGGTACCTAATCCCAATTGGTTAAATAAAAACTGCATGTCTTACTTCCTGACACACTGGGCGCAGTCTCACACGCGTTTCTGGGCATTTTCAGTGGACGATAAGCTAAAATGGAACCTTCAGAGAGAAAAAACAAGGTAACTCCTTCGAGGGAACAATGGACATACATCACGTGCCGTCATCGAGTGGCGTGTGCAAGTAGACGTCCACATGCCACAATACGGACAAACAAAATGATACCTGTCAAGCATCTGTCAACTTTTCCCGTTACAATGCCACTGGAATTTATTGTCGCGATGATTTATAACTTGTCTAAATTTCCCTATGTGCATCAAAAAATCTACCTAGAGCGAACCGCCCTATCCTTTCCATCCCGCACTCGTTGCGATAGCTAGCTCGTCTAGTACCACTCGGCCACTTGCATTATCCCTCCAATGGATTCATTCGATACCGCAATCTTCGATCTCGATCCCCTGGAGTTGAACTCTACGGATGAGATTCTCTCAATGGAAACCTATTATTCCAATTCACCTAGTGAGGAAGGCTCCGACATACCTGTGTCGTACGAGCGTCCTGGCGCTGGGATAACCTACACATATTGTGTCATATCGTGACACCTCAGGTGAGCAACTGCCTACTTTTTTTTTGCTCGTCGTTGACCTTTCTATTGAACAGAACATCCCGCATGCCGGTATCATGTCTGGGATACAGGTATCCTCTCTGGTAGGGAGTTGCTGGCAACGTATGTCTCTTAACACTGCTCGTATGATGTTGCCTAATTATTTTCTTCAGAGACTATTTAACAGAAGGCTTGAAGCCCTCTACCGAGTCACCTATACCTTCTCTCAGCGATCCCATCTTGTCTCTCCCTCTTCCCGCTCTCTCACTCTCCTTCCCGAGTACCAGGCTGTCCGTTAGGGACCATGATACCCATACTCGACCTCGAACGGGAGCCCCTTCGACTTTCTATTGCCCTGTCCTCGAGTTTACCTGTTGTTTTACTAGTCCCACCCTATTGATACCTGTGAACAGTCCAGGCAGACTTCTGAAGTGTACATCTATATATTACCACCGTGTATTATTGTGTATCACCATGTCTCCAGCTCGTAGCAGAATCCAAGCAAAATTATTATTTTTGAAAACTCCGCCGTGCGGCAGTCCCATTTTCACCGTTCTTGGGCGCGTAACCAATCCAATATACCTCAGACCATATGTTGGGCCAGAATCGGGGTCGGTCAAACTCCCCCATGATACTTTAACTTAGCATCTCAATCTCACTCAATGGTCGAACACTTCCATAAGATAGCTATTCATGTCATGCAGTTTTCTCACCGGGCCATGTTGGCTAATACCTGCAGCTGGAGCGTCTCGTTACGAAGGATTGTTTCAAGACTAATGTTAGCTTACAATGGCTACATAATATCTATAGTTCACATCGCTGCCTCTTTCACAAATGATAAAAACTTGGGTATCGCAGACGTTACGCTTTGAATTAACACAAATTACATTCTCCATCTACTAGGTCCTTGGCGCCAGTGAGTCGCGGCGCTAGGCGTGTGCCAATTGCAATGAATTCAAGAAAAACATTTCATTACTGAGTTACGAATCACTAAAGAACCAGCTTGATTACAGGTATAATACAAACGATACGGCGTAACAAATGACTATGAAGAGCGAATGAATTACAGGGCCTCAAAAGGGTTTGTAGAGGAAGGTTCGATGGAGTTTTTCACTGCACCCCCATGAGGTTGAGTAATAGGATAGGTATTTGGTGGTGAGAATGGGCGATGATACGCAGGGATGGGTGCGGATAGTGGAGGTGACGCTAAAGACGATGATTCTGTACCGCACGCGTCAGGCGAGTTTGGCTGTGTTGGGGTATCGCAATGGATAGTTGATATGGATGCGGCATATGATGTGTAGTAAATGGACGTCGTGGAGACACGGTGGTCTAATGTGTGCGAAACGTCGGTATCCGGTAAACTGACAAAAGAACGTGTAGAGAAATGGCGGCTTTGGGTATAGGGAGGAGGCGCAGAGGACGTAGAAGGAGTGGAAGGAGAGGCGGGACCTGTCGCCTTGTCCGTGAAAGAGTCGAGATCGATATCAAAGCTCGAGAACCCCGAGACAATGCCTTTGACCTTTGGAGGTCGATCATTTGGTGTAGCATGCACGGGAAGTGCGTCGTTGGAGTCAACCGACGACTTTAGAGAAAGTTTGAATCTGTGGCAAATGGTCAATCATAGAGTCAGCAATCAAGACGAGCCACTTACTTGGGCAAGGAAAAGCGAGGGGTTTTTGCAGGGGGGCTGTTGGTGCGAGGCTGGAAGCCAAACTTCCCAGCGACCCACCAGAAAGCTAAGTTATAGTTTTTCTTCGCTTCGCTAGCAAAGCCAAAGAGAGCGAAGAAGAGGAACGCGCAAAGGACACATAACCATCTATTAAGCTCCACACTCGTTTGAAGAGTTGGGTTGCTCCGCCAAAACAAGGCCGGGATGAGTCGCACCCGCCAGAACTCGAAATGTGTCTCCTCCCAAGATATCCAGGGTTGCAGAGGAACACCGTGGGTGCCAATGTAAATCACGTAGACTCCAAGGGGAATCGTGAACATGATATCGACAAATGCCAGGATCATGAGCCGTAGGTAACGGCTAGTATTCATTGCGGATGAAGCGACCAAAGTGCTGAACTGCGCACGACGGATGTAAAAGGATCGCAAATTGAGAGCTTCAAGTCCGGGGTCAGATACGCAGTATACTTCTCAGAGAAAACTCTTCTTACCGGAATAAACAAAGGAGATGGTGCCGATGACGACAGGCCACATGAAGAATAGAAAATATGCTGGAAGTGTGTTGTAGGTCACAGGAGTGCAGCCAATGTCTTCATATATATCAAATCGATGAGGGTGGACAGCGATATCTGCCTAGGGCTCAGTCGAGGAAATATCATATCATGGTAACACTCACGCATTATTAAAACCAGTATGGGAATTCCGAGAGCTATGGCAGCATCTTGATATACCGCTCTTCGTTTCTGGATTGTGGAACAGTCAGGTAAACAGAAGAGCACTCGAATAAAGCGAACTTACATCTTCCCGGGTAATAGAAACGTTACGAATGGCCGCTATCTTATAGAGGCGTCGGCTGATGCACAAAGTGGATGCGGGAATACCAATCGTAGCACCAAGGCTAATTTGCGAAGCTGCGTAGTAATATTAGCATAAATGAACGGGGGCGACACGGGGAAGCACGCACAAATGTCGCACCAAATGGGAGCGATGTTGTTTACATTGCCAGCCCAGATGACCGAGTCAATAAATCTGACAAGACAGGCAATTGCAGTCCACAGCATAAAGGCACACGTCCCGGAATTCCATGCTTGAATATGCCATGGCAAGGGAATTAGCGCTAAGACAAAGCCAAAGAAGGAGAGGACAGGGAAAAGTGGGTAAGTCGGGTCATTGGAACGAGTCATATTTCACGTCGTCGTCGAGGGAGATGGAAGTGGGAGAGGGTGTTCGAGAGGCAAGGATGTAAAAGCGCGTATTTCTTTTGCATCTTCTGAAGCTCTTTGTCCGGGAATCCAGCCAGCGCAAACATGACGGAACAATGGAGGTGAAAGATTCATTGTCTTGAGTGTGACATGTGTGACATGTTTTGTCACAATCCCGCTGCAATACCGCCATCAAAACGTGACGTCCCGATAAGGCACTATCTAGGCGCCGAGAGTTCATTGTTCTTTTGTCACTCGATATTTATACACCATGTTTGCACTTTGCTTTCTCTCTCGAATTCCTAAATTTCTTGTTTCCTCATGCCACCTTGAAGGTTGACAGCAGCTTATGAATCACAATGCGCAAATCTCGTATAACAGTTTCTGTATACCGAAATTTGCGCAACACCTATCACCCCTCGCTTGACCAGCGCAATTTGTTCTGTTCTCGATTCCTCTTGCATTTTCAGCAGTGCTGAAGACCCTCTCGCGCCTGCTATGGACTCCTTCCATAGCCTACTATTCCTCGACGACGTCGAGGACAAGCAAGCCTACACATTCTCGATATCAATCCCAGAAACCAGCACCGCAACATCATCCATACCATCTTATGATGAAGGGTTACCTTCCTCACTCCCAGTTGACTCGGACAGACCGTCTGGGGACTATGGTAGCTTCTGTGTTATCTCATAGTAGCGCTGAGCGCGTGAGTTTTCTGTTTTATCTCATCCCGGCCATTTCCACTAACGGTCCCTAGTGCAGACCACCCAAAGACTCATACGAGTCATTCCCGAAGAGCCCAAGGGCTATACCTATACCCTCTACCAACATGCGTCACTCTCACTTTTTCCACCTACTTTCTTGCTATACGAGCCAGCTTGATGCGACTCTGTCCACTCTCTCCCCAATACCCTTTCCATCCCGAACACACTCCTTCGCCTTGCTTTCCGAATGCTTTGTATCATTATTCGATAATCTATGGTGCAGTGCAGTGTATTCTAGGTGTAGTTTAGTGTACTATAGTGTATTGTTTTACCCTCGACCTTCGAATGCAAGTCGGTGTGCGACATCGATTGCCGCTACGAAGTTATCCCAGTTACCCACATCCGCGCTCGAGCAAACCAACGTTCCAGCCATGAAGCAAGACAACTATGGGGATCGTGTATATACGTTACCCACGAGTCCGTCGGTGCATCGAGAACTGCCAACTGGTCGTCATCGCGAATAAGCGGGACACCGTGCCTGAAACCGACGAATTCCGGCCGGTATGCAAGTAAGCGGTTTCCTTTGCACCATCATCACGACCTTCAACACACAACTATAAAGTTGGGTTCCACTCGGACATTGATCGAATCAGCAGTGCATGAGGGGTTATCTCGCGCTGGGTGTACGTCGTATTTATTTGCCACTACCTAGACAAGGAGCTCAAGTCCGTTTAGAGTCGCTGTTCCGATTCTTGTGCACAAGAGGGCATACCTCTGCATACCTTCCTCCATTGCACCACATTCGCCTTGATCTATCACCATGTTCATCATAGGTGATATTCGATAGCTATTTCCTTGCCATTGCTTCCCGCTCAATAACCGAAATGCCAATACGTCGGATCCATGATCAACGGGTTCGAATGTTCATCAGGAACAGGAGAGAGATGGCGGTATACATAGGATCTAACTTCGTTGGAGAAGTCACGACAAGGCCCTGTTCCTTAACTGACCATTGCAATAATTTGCCATCGGTGAGCGAGACTAGCCTTTCCGTGTCATTAAATACTTACCGTCCATATCACCTGGTTCTTTTGTGCAACTCGTCGGCTTCGGCATTTGAGACGTTAGGGTGCTCTGCCCTGTTTCATCACATACAGAATCAAATCGTCCACCCTCTAGCTTCCTCTGGGACCCCAAAGATGTCGATGTCGATGATCAGCGTTATCACAGCCTCACAATGCTTGGCTACTTGAAGCATTGATTTTCAATAACTCTTTCCTCGCGCTTTTTCCAGGTAGGCAGCCAGAATGCCACTTATGTGCGAGTAGGGCCGCCTTCTCCGTGTCATGACTTGCCCTGACAAGCTGCGGTGATATCGTTCTACTTCGCACAACATAGCTTCTTCAGTGCTAGCGTGCTCAAGCGGATTCCGCCAAGCAAATCAAATCAATCTCCATCTTTTTCACACTTGAGTTGACGTCGATCATCAGGGCTCTGAAAACTCTCCCAAATGCCAGCATTGCCATGGCGTACACGGTAAGTACTGGGGCACTCCGTAAAAGGGCAGTCACGGCATCACCGCCGGTGGATACTACTTAAGACTCAGGCCTCAGGGTCTGCCAGGATTACCCCACACCACACATTCCTCTTCATGTCTTCACCAAGTCCCTTAGTATATGTTTTTTTTGTCGGATGGGTATGTACAATGGCTGCAACATCTTCGAATAGTATCCTGACCTTCACATCCAGGCCGCAATCCTATTCTATGGTGTGCCTACACTTGTCTCTCCGTTGGCGTGCCATCTGGACTTAACGCACTTACTCAGGTGGCAATGTTGTTCTGTATGGAACAGGTGTTTATCTAGTCCACCAACGAAAAGGATTCACCAGGAGCACAGCGATCCATCTCGTGTCGGCTTCTATTGTGTTTGGACTCGCAACGATGCTTGCCGTGACCCAGACAGTTCTAATTGTCGGGCAGCTCAATAACTCGTCACTTGACTCGAGAGCGTGCAAGTTAGTGACTGCTTGTCCCTGCCATATTTTCACTCAATTCTGGTCACTAAGCGTGATTCTCTTCGTTGGGGCTCACCTGATTGAGTGAGTGATTCCTGCTCAACCACCGCTGTCCCTTCTCATTTTAGACATCCTAGTCTCGCCGCTTTAATCATATTCGTACGTTACTTTGGCTTGAATGCACTCGGTCGATACTGAACATCTTTCAAAGCTTTACCGTTGCTATGTTATATATAACCGTAGCTGGAAAATTATTGTTGTCCCAGCATTGCTCATTCTTGCGGACGTGGGTCAGTCGTTCGTATCAATGTTATTACTGATAATGATATTTTGCAGGGGTGTATTTTGCAACTTTACCTGCGCTGGTCGAGGTATCATGGGCGAACGTACAAAGCGAAGGCTCGACGAAGAATAGATCAATGATGATGGTTGCAAATGTGGCCACCGTGCTCAGTATCGTAGCACACGGGTTGTTGACGGCCCTCATTGGTGAGCGTTTCTTGACTCCGAGTTAGGCTGTCCGATGTGAATATACTGTAGCTGGTAGAGTTTGGACCATCAAAAAGCGGATGAGACAGCTCATAGGACGAGGTGCCCCTGCCATCTACCAGAAATACGATGCTGTGATTGCAATGACGTTAGCTTTCTTTATCTCTTTGCAGGGACGGCTCAGTAGAACCTCTCTTTCAGGATTGAATCAGGATTAATAAGTCCTATCTCTCTCATCATCCAGGATGTCCTTATCCAGACTGGCAGATTATTACCCGCCGGAATTGTTTCCTCCTGTGTGCCGCAAGTGATTGTGCGTAAACTCTTCAATTGATAGTACTTCCTTCCTGACTTTGAAAACCTGCCAGGCGTTAGCACCGCTTCTGTTTTTGGTACGAGGCGGTCTCGGGTTGGCCACCAAGGGAAGCCATATAACGTTGCAGGCCGAAACGGCTAGTCACGATGTTGGGCAAGTGCTGTCACCTCCATTGGCCGTGTCGGTCGCTGTGGTGCAAACGCGGAGTGTGGCATCGTCAGAGGCACAAATCAATAGTGATGTGAAGCCCAACGGGGAGTACGTGTAAATCCAAAGACTGAAATATATGCTATGCAGATGCTGGGACGCATAGTGATCCTGTAAGAAGGAAGTATGACAACTCCAGAGGTGTCGCAACGGGGAGAGGGAAATCAGTGTAGTGAGACGGTTGGGTGGGTGGAGATGTCGGACGCCTTCATGACGCCTTCATGACGAATGAGGCTGGCTATTAGACGTTCTTCAGCTCAATTCTGCACGGAAGAAGAGGACAGGACTCAACAGGGGAGTGCGCTGCACGATAAAATTATTCATTATGCTACGACACAGTATGACCCAAGGACGACGCCTCTGGCATCCGCTCCCGATTCGTGGGGAGCTCTGCATCCATGATCCATGATTGCTAATCGTGCGGCGGGAGTAACTGAACTTTTGAACTTTTGAATTACCTGCTATGGACCGTTCCTGATCGGTGCAGGGTTCCGTACTACATGTATACAGGCAGAATAATGCTACACGCTACGGATCTCTACAATTGATGTGTACGAAGCAACGTCGATTCCGTTTTGTGCGGGCGGTAAGCAGAAACAAGCTTCTTCCTTTTTCGGTTGACAGCTTTTGACAGGACCGAAAGCCCTCTGGACTGTGTCCTGTAATGTACAGTGATTCTTTTCACCTCTGCCACTTCAATCTGCTTGCAAATGCCGGACATGCGTCAGAACAAATCTAAAGTACGACCGATCCGATTCGCTCACGTTTCCTCAGCCGAAGCCGCTAACGGCAAGATTTATGCTGATCCTTATGCCAGAGTCCCATTGTACAAGAGAATCTGGAAGCACCCACATCTACGCAACACGTTGAACGGCACACCAGAGCCTGCCTACTCCATCACATTCAATTACCCCCCAAATCTCGCTCCGATTAGCATTTCTCGCCGAGGTAGAGTTCAAGCTGGATGATGTTGCCGAGTCCGGAACTTTCCGTGAAGAATTGCAAGGATAGACCTGCCCTCCGGCCATACCCCAGCAATGAGCATACAAACTTAGCAACACCGACATGATCCAGCCGACGGAAGGAATATACCCAGATCTCATATCACCCTCTCAGGCAAAGGCCTCAAAACGCCAGGAGTCGGATTCCATTCAGGCGTAGTTTCCACTAATAGTAATTGTAAGTTACAAGTGTGACGCAATTGAGGCACGGCTGTCAAGAGCTGTCAACCGAAAAAGGAAGGAGCTTGTTTCCGCTTACCGCCTGCCTTTTGCACCATCACGACCTTCATCATGCATCAGTGCATCAGCCTTTCCAACTATAAGGTCGGTTCTACTCGGTCATTGAGCGATTCAGCAGTATCAGGCAATTCTCTCGCGCTGGATGTACGTCGTATTTATTTGCCACTACCTAGACAAGGAGCTCAAGCCCGTTTTAGAGTCGCTGTTCCGATTCTTGTGCACAAGAGGGCATATCTTCCCAGATTGCACCACATTCGCCTTGAGCTTGATCTATCACCATGTTCATCATAGGTGATATTCGATAGCTATTTCCTTGCTGTTGCTTCCCACTCAACAGCCGAAATGCCAAATCGTCGGATCCATGAACAACGGGTCCGAACCTTTTTATAGGCTATATCTCTGGTAGAATCAGGTTGGCTAAGCTTCTGGAAGAGACCTGAGAGGCGGGAACAGGTGATGTTGATGCGAGCGGATGGCAGGTCATTTGGTGAGTGGGAACAGCATAACTTCCATCTCCGGAATGGCTAACTTTCGCCAGGACACGCTCAACCGCACATACCGAGTAGGGATGGCCAACAACTTGCAGTCAACGCTCTGCGCCCGGTACTCTACCGATGTTCCATTCAACTGTTTCTATGTCATTTGCTGTCCTCTTATCCAAGGATGCCGATGTCGATGATCAAGGTCTTCGCTGACAGGGCATCAGGAAATCTTTTGTTGGCGTCACAATCAAGTCACAATTCAGAGGTGCATCCTGTATGACTCTCCCGGCTTTCATCACAGCGCCACCGCAGGTATTAAAGAGCCGGGGACGCTGTCAAGACGCATCCTACGAGCCCCTTCAGACACGGGCCCCAGTATGCCTTCAGCGCCTTTCGTGTATATCTTTTTTGTTGGATGGGTATGTAGGTCGACTGCAATGTCCTCGCGATAACCTCACCTACTATCCACAGGTTCATATCCTGCTTTATGGTCTGCTCGCTCTGTTCCCATTGTTCACTTGGCATCCAGATCTAACTATCGCTTCGGGGTCACTTAGGTGGCAATGTTGTTCTTTTCGGCACTGGCGTCTATCTACTACGCCAGCGGAAGGGATCTGGCAGGAGTACAATCATCCACTTCGTCTCGGCTTCCATTCTGTTCGGTTTCGCAACAATGCTCGCCGTAGTTGAGACTGCGTTGGTTGTTGGACAACTTTTTCAACTTGAACATGTTACAAATCACGGTGTACTTGAAGGTACAACCGCCAGTGGAGGAATTGACTTGAAGGTGTGCAAGTCAGTGGTTGTTCGTTTATACCATAGGTTTCAACTTCAACTCACCTCCCTTCGTTCAGCACTATCCTCTTTATTGGCATTCAACTAATTGAGTGAGTGCTTTCGTATCTCTGCATTGAGACTTCTCACTTTGAAGATCCTAGTCTGACGGCTTTTCTCATTCTCGTACGTTGCTTAGATTTTCGTGCAATTGGTTAACATTAAACGCCTTTTTGTAGCTTTACCGGTGTTATATGATATACAACCGTAACTGGAAGATTATCGTTGGCCCAGTGTTATTGATTCTTGCAGATACGGGTCAGTCATTCCTATTCTGTTACTAGTAATCCTAAAGCACTGATTTGCTGCAGGAGTGTACAGTGCAGCCCTGCCTATCTTTTTTAAGAACTTTTGGGCTAACTTACAGAGCGGAGCGTCGATGGAGGATGGGAGAATGGCTCGATTCTCAAACGCGGTCACCATTCTCAACACGATATCAAACGGCATATTGACCATCCTCATTGGTAATGTCCATTTGGCCTGCTTGCTGCATACCTTGATTCTAACGGCAGTAAAGCCGGAAAGATATGGATCATCAAGCGGCGAATGCGACAGCTTGTCGGACAAGGAGCTCCTGGTATCCACCAAAAGTATAACACATTGATTGCGATGACGTTCGTCCGTCCCGTCACTACGTAGGTTGTGGCTCATTTGAACCTCATTGCCAGGCTTGAGTCGGGATTGATAATCCCCGTTTCCCTCGTTGCGAACAATGTCTTTATCCAGACTGGCAATATGTCGGCTTCTGGGATTGTTTCGTCATGCCTGCCACAGTTGCTTGTGCGTACTCTTGAATGGATCGTATGCGTTGTCAATGCTGACTCTTTCTGAAACCTGGCAGGTACTTGCACCACTTTTGATTTTGGTACGAGCAGGACTAGGTTTGACTACCAAAGCCAGCCATATGACACTGCAGGCCGAAGCGACTAGTCATGACACTGGAGAAGTGTTTTCGCCTCCATTGGCTGTGTCTGTCACAGTTGCGCAGACCAGGAGTGTGGCGAGTGTAGGATCGTCAGAGGCACAGATCAATCGTGATGTGAAGCCCGGCGGGGAGTACGTGTAAATCCAGACTGAAGTATATGTTATGCGGAAGCTTTGACGTTGGTTCGCGATCAGTCTAGCCAAGCAAGTACAGTACTACCGATGATTTCCATTCCATGCGGCATCGTTATACATAACAAGTTGAGGTTGCAGAGGCCTGGTTTATTGCCCATTTGAGCGAGAAAACATGAAGCGCCTTAGTCTGTCGGTGCAAGCCGAGCCGGTCGATATCACAAATCGGATCGTGCCCACCGCGTAAGCTTACGTATGTAAGCAGCGTTGTCCTTGCATCGTCACTCATCTTCATCCAGAACCCAATCTTAAGCTTCAAGCTTCAGTTCCATCCGTATACCAATGACACAGTAGACGGGTGTGTTTCTTAGGTTGCATAGACATGTCGCTGCATCTAAGTAGTTGAAGCTCGGTTTCTGTGGAGTCGGGCTGCCTCTTCTGGTCCATCATCCATCATCCTTGATATTTGTTTGATATTCGGCAGCTATTCCCTCGCCATTCCTTTCCAGTAGACGGCCGGGGTATCACTTCGCTGGTGACTACTCGATCAGGGGGTTCAGCTCGTTGGCTAGGCATCTCTGGTGGCATCACGTTTTAGCCCAGCTTCGGGAGAAGGATGGACGATGGGAACAGATGTTGATAAGGCTGTTGGATCCAGATGGGGCACCAGCTTTTTTGGTGAGCCAAATCGCCTTATATTATCAATGCGAGGAAAATACTCAATGTCTCCGGTCATCCAATTTCTTCAGTGAAGAAATAAGTAGACATCTGCTGGGTGCTCCGTTCGACTTCGGAATAACGACAAGTTCTCCGGCGAACTCTAAAGATGCTGATGCTCGATGCGGAAGACATCAAGTGTTCGGATATCAGCACTGCCTTGAAGGTAATGATACCACTGTGATAAGACTGCGACTGGAAAGGGTACATTGGTATCACCGCAAATGCATATAAAACAGCCCGGGACTGCATTCTACTTCAACACACGACCCCTCAGCATGCCCTCAGTGCCCCTTGTACATGTTTTTTTCGTTGGATGGGTGTGTGCGTTAACTTCTCTAGTGCTTTCATCTATTCTGATTTGTGTGTACAGGCTCAGATCCTCCTTTATGGTGTGCCCGTTCTACTCGCTACTCAGGCACGTCGTTCAATATTAACGCGTTGTGCTTTGGTTGTGGCTAGGTAGCAATACTGTTCTCTTCGGAACCGGCGTTTATCTACTTCGTCAACGAAAAGGACTCAGCAGGAGCTCAATATTCCATTTGGTATCAGCTTCCATCGTGTTCAGTCTTGCGACAATGCTCGCCGTAGCAGAGACTGCGTTGATTGTCGGACAACTCTTTCAGATCAATAGCCTGATCCTTCAGGCTGCTAATGAGTCCGCTACCCAAGACGTAGCAGGCTCAAGCCCAACTGGTGGCATTGACCTTAAAGCATGCAAGTTAGTCACACTTATTTTTACCTCAGGTTTTGACTCATTTCCTTTGGTTTAGCATCATTCTCTACATTGGACTTCAATTGATCGAGTGAGCATTTTTTGTGGCCGCTCCCACAGCACATCTCACTCTAATGATGCTAGCCTTACCGCTTTCATCATACTCGTACGTTACTTTAGCTTGCAGGTAATCACTAATACTAAGCACCTTTCACAGCTCTATCGATGTTATGTCATATACAACCGTAACTGGAAAGTTATCGTTGGCCCTGCATTGTTCATTATTGCGGACGTGGGTCAGTTGTACGAACTTGTGTTATTAGTCAATGCTCAACCTTTGTAGGTGTGTATATTGCGGCTCTACCCACCTTCTTTGAGCTATCTTGGGGGAGCGTGCAAAGTGTAACATCCACTAGGAATAGGAAAATGACTACATTCTCAAACGTGGTCACTGTGCTCAACACCGTAACGAACGGATTGTTGACGGCTCTCATTGGTGAGTGATTATCAAGTCCGATCTACACAATTCGATGCTCATGATACTGTAGCCGGTAGAATATGGACTATCAAGAGGCGAATGCGTCAACTCATCGGACGAGGTGCACCTACCATCCAACAGAAATATAACACTGTAATTGCAATGACGTTAGCTTTACCTTGTCCATACGCAGGGATTGACTTACCTGATCTTTTCCCTCTTAGACTTGAATCAGGATTAATAATTCCCGTCTCTCTCATCGTCTTCGACGTGTTCACCCAAGTTGACAATCAATTAGCTGCTGGGCTCGTTGGGTCATGTCTGCCTCAGCTGATCGTACGTGAGCTCTTAAGCAGTGAATGGTTGTATGTTGACAGAAATGGGCAGGCACTTGCACCGCTACTAATCTTGGTACGAGGTGGTCTCGGATTGACCACTAAAGGGAGCCACATAACGTTGCAGGCCGGAACAACAGGCCACGATGTCGAGCAAGCGTCGCCTCCAATGACCGTGTCTGTCACTGTATCGCGGATTCGGAGTGTGGCATCGTCAGAGGCGCAGATCAATGGCGATGTGACGCTCGACGGGGAGTACATGAAATCCAAAGAGTGAAGTATTGAACACTGGTCTGTTATTAGCCTGGGCAAGCTTAAAGTATAGTATAAATAATTCCCATCCCACGCCGGATCGTGACTATACGTAGCAGGCCGACACTGCAGGCTAAGAGTTCCCTGATTTCGTTGCTTTGAGAACAAATTGAACTCGTTTCTGTGTTCAATTTGTCGAAACTAAATGTCTGAGCTCTTGTGAAGATGGGATATTATTGCAGTTCGAATATTCCAAGCAGTTGGGTTACTAGCTAGGATGTTCATTTCAATGTTCAACGTTCATGATTTAGAGAAACACGGCTTGGCACTAGCCCGTCACGCTTCTGGACTCGGGAGAGCCAATTTTTTTTCTCACGTGCGAAAGACGCTAGTCTGTGAGTTTCTTGTGAGAGCGAACCTTTCAGACCATGCAAAGTATCATTATTGTTGGAAACGGCGTTAGGAACCAAGTGGCCAATGCCAAACAAGACTATATATTACATAATAACCCGCTGGCGCGGTTCTGTCTCACAAGAAACTAACAGACGTTATACAGTACATCCTTGTGATCGTCACTGTATTACTCTGTACTAGGAGAGACTAGAAAGACGCGCTTCCTCCTGCCATCTTCATCCTTGCCCCTTCCGGAGACATAGCGGTGACAAGAAACGCTGAAGGATCCCTGAATAGGATGACTAGGTACGTTAACGCTACTCGGAGGTCGATCGCCATGCTGGC
Organism: Paramarasmius palmivorus; assembly: GCA_037176845.1. Classification (NCBI taxonomy): domain Eukaryota; kingdom Fungi; phylum Basidiomycota; class Agaricomycetes; order Agaricales; family Marasmiaceae; genus Paramarasmius; species Paramarasmius palmivorus. The sequence goes on along the minus strand of JAYKXP010000022.1, from coordinate 336,712 downwards.
TTACCACCCTAGAGTAAATTTCATGAAATAGAACCCGTTTCCGAGTCGACTCTGAAGTCAAAGAGGATTCTTGTTTCGAACATGTTGTATCCATAGAATAACCGGCACATCGTACTTTTTATCGTCTTTTCCGCTGGCGAGAACGTGCAGAACGACAGAAACGATGGTCTAGGGTGAAATTGATGCCTTCAGGGAAGCACGGTCATTTGGTGCGACGTGGGACTAGTTGCAGCAAAAGGAGACAGTGAGCATTTTCATTACTATTTTGTTTTGTACTTCTCAGAAGTGTTTCTCGGATATACTAATAGTATTTCATCGACTACAAGTCACAAAGCTGTTCCGACTTTCTTTGACGAAGATGGTTTGCTACTCTCTTCCGTGGCCCCTCACCCCACTGAAAAATGCCCAGAAGCCTCTTTGTTTTCAATATCGATCGGTACCCTCGCTCCTTTCCATATTTCACCGTAAGAACCTACATGCTCGCCAGGGTTTCCAGACGCGGACTTCCTCCGTGGTATTTCTTGCCTACGATATCAGCTCGGATTCTGACCCATACGATTCTTTTCGACCCATTTTTGGCGTCGGATTCAAGGAATTATTGAACAATCGTCTCGTTATCAGGTTCGTCTTCACCCTTTCCAGCTATGACCGGTCTTAGTTGATACATAATAAGTAGTTGCAGGCTTGACCCAGGGTTGACTCGGAGTACTGTTTGCGCAGCTTATCGGCACGCCACCGCCATTATTGTTCAAAACTCCAATCTTCTGTACGTGGAAATTCCTCGAACACGAACGTAACCAATTAGTGCTGATTGTGGCGGCATTAGTAAGACCAAACCTTTATTGGTTTTACTTTTCTACTTGTTCGTCAACGGCTGTAGCTACGGCTTGGTGACGCGGCGCCGTCGGAGCTGAATGGTAGAGCGCCAAAGGTCTACAGGACATGCGTTTCAGCTGCTTTCAATCCCGGCGCACAGGGGTTCCCTCATCTCCGTGGCGGGGGGCGATTCTCTAATCAACTGGCTCAGGTACCATCCGTCAGTCGGATTCGCTGCTATCAGCGTTGCCTTGAAAATTTGTCATTGTCAAGGCTGATGTAGACGTTGATCATCATCGCAGCGTCGTCCGCAATACCTATTCTCACTAAATCCTTGTCTCGATTAAAACGAATGCTGGGGCTTGGCTTATTCCACTGGTACGTACATTATATTCCAATCGAACGGCGGCAATGACAGCTTTCCTTGTCACATACAGCTTTTACCGAGAAGTCTATGGCAAACTCTGACGAGGGATCTCCATGTGCCGATGATCATAAAATTGATTCCCTTGGCAGAACGTATAGCCTCGACGTCAAACATACTGGTTGCATGCTGGTACCGAGTCGGTTCAATCAATTCATCTCGTGGGAGAAGCGACATATATATACGCATATTCAAGGGTGTGGAATCGAATGCGGCCTTGGGATCAACAAGCGACAAGCTCAACACGACAAATTGCTGGACGATTGCGCGGGGCCTCCCAGGGCCTTCCGAACGATGTCCCCAAATCTAACAGTTCCTGAACTGCTCCTGGTGACAGCCTGCGTACGTTCCGATCTCCAAGGTCCTTATCAAGACTTACCGACTCATATTCACCATAGATCCAGTTACTTGTATATGGTAAACATGTTCAACAACAGGGACTCGTCCAGTGCCTCACATCTTTCTAGGTGGTAACACTGTATTGTTCGGCGTTAGTATGTTCCTCCTACAAAGACGAAAAGGCGAACGGGGCAACGTCTATCATACTATCATGACTGTTTTACTCTTCGTATTCATCACTATTGAGGCAACTCTCAATACGTTACAGGCTGTGGCGGCGATGCGGATGACCACGAAAGGTCAGACCATAAATGGTGTAGATGCAAGCGCGTCAAAGTATGTTCGTTTCGAGCGATCGGGCTCTCAGCACTCATGTACGCTCCTGGCTATAGCACTGTGAACCTGATAGTTCTGCAGCTTGTAGTGTATGTATACTCGTCTGCATGTCTCCCGAAAAATTTCTCTGATTTATCCTTCTCAGGATGACCTCATTTGCAATCCTGGTTTGTGTTGTGCTCACTTTCTGTCTCACCCTCGATACTGAGCGTCCTGCGATAGGCAAATCGTTGCTATCATATCTGGAACCGCAGTCTCAAGATCATTGCGCTACCGACCTTGATGGTCTTCGGCGAGACAAGTAAATATTGTTTCGGTCACGATTCAATTCTTGGAGTTGACGTTCCGTGCACCAGTCATTTTCTATGCTCTCGTAGTCCCCGCTTATGTCCATGCTCCACGGCACTTGGTCAAGGGTACCGACTCTCCAGAATATACAGAAGCTCTAGATCGTCAGAAGACTTCTGACATCGTTGCAGCGTTGCTGAGCATGCTCGCCGATACGTTATTGACTATTCTTATCGGTAACATTTTTCTCACTTTGGGTATCTCTATGTAATGACGTCCTTTTACAAGCCAGCAGGATTTGGTGGACCACTCGACAGCTGCAGAGATTGAGGCAGCGAAGGGCCAGTACCAGGAGGTACAATCACATCGTCGCGATAATGTCAGTAGGAGCGGCTTTGTCTTCTGATCAAGACTGACCAATGACAATACCAAGGCTAGAATCCGGGATGATTGTGCCCGTCGTTTTGATTGCTTTCGCCATCTCAACAGTGGACAGTAATAGACAAGCTATTCCAATATTCGCGGCTTTGCTTCCTCAAATATATGTAAGGGCTCCTCCCTGATTCTTCGGTGTCGAGGCTAAACAAAACTCTTGCCGGGCAGGCACTCGCTCCTCTATTAATCATGGTTCGCGTTGGCCTTGGGTTGTCGATCGAGACGGAGGACGTCATGACTTTACACGCTGGAACTATGAGCGAGGAAATAGAGTTTCGAGCAACTGTCCCTACCGATTTGACCTTGGCCGACCAAAACGAAGCTCCTCTCCACTCGAATTCGGAAACTCGGTTATCAACCGTGGACGTGGTAGCGGACTTGCATGAAAATGGTGATAGAAAGTCTTCCCTTGGATGTGGGAATGAGCACCAGTACCTCCGTGTATAGTTATGTATTGCTACCATTTTACATGCCTGATTGTCGAAACGGAAAGGTGGCTGGCGTTGTCGGTCAGAGTTTGCCGGTTTGTTGCCGGCTGCCGAACACGTTGTAAAACGCGACGGTCACGGGGATGTCACACGGACACTCTTGACTCGCAACTACCACAACCACTTTCCTCTCTTCAAATTCTGAAGCTCGTCCTAAGGTCTTGGGATTCCATGGATGATGAATCAAAATGTCACGGACCACCTCCAGTCTCGGGGTTGACGTAGATGTGTCGCTACTAGTCTACGCGTCTAACTCCACGTCAGTTTCTCTTGCAAGAACGCCTTTCCCGTCTCTACGGTTCAAATGATGAAACAGGGTACCAATTCACTCCAACGCTTTCCAGTTCGAAGGTATGTGCAACGCTGACTGGGAATTACGACTCTCGATTCTATCTCCCTGACCAGATCCGTTCGTAAACATCTATCCTATCAAGCTACAACAGCTAGTGACTCATAAGGATTTCCTCCGATCTCCCGGACCAGCTTCTGGACAACAAGGCCGTCATGGAGCAAGGCAGCGACAATGGCGGACGGAACTACAGCCTGACGATATCCTATCCGCAAATGCCGTCGAATCTTTGGACACTGGCTCATGGTGCGTTTGTCTTGCTTTGTCTTGCCGCATTTATTGAACAAAGAATGTTCTGACATGCACCATCATGATGCATGCGATATAATATGGACGATGAACGCACACAAGGACAGGATGTAATTCGTCCATGGATGGAGAGACAAGAAAACATCATTGAAATAGCAGTAAAGAGACAAATACAAGCCAGATAAATATCGAATAAGTAAAAAAGAAAAGAGAAGGTCATAATACATAAGCTTGGGAGATTGAAACGCGCCAATCCAGTTGGCCATGATTGGGCATAGGGCATACGAAAAGAATCTGCTGAGAGCAAAAGCTCATCAGGAGATGGAAGGGTGAAATGAAGGGGTATCCAGTTCGCTGGCCCAAAAAAATGATAAGGCATATGGACCATAGAGGGGCCGGGCGATAATAAACTAGGTAGAATAGTTGTTAGCATCGTATGACTTGGAAACGAGGGATGGAACGTACTATCAGTCGCATTGTCATGAGACGACGCAATACCATGTATTGGTACCATCCCGCACTTCAGAGTCAACGGGTATTCGATATGGCTGTGATGCTGGTTCGAGCTCACGCTCGCATAGCGATGGTCTTCTCGAAGGACTCGAGGGGGGTGTTATGAAACCAGATTTCTCCTCGGCGGGTGTTGAAAGAGTCGAACCTATGGAAAACTCCATATCGTCGAAGTTGAGTATTGAAAGCGTGTCCATTCGAGGCGCTTTCGCTATGGAGATCGAGTCCGCAAAGGGTCTGGGGAGAACAATGGGGTCAAAGATTGGGGGATCCCCATGAGTGGCTCAGGAGATATAAATGACCAGTAATCTAAGCCATGTGGCATCACTTTTATTCTAGAAATCATTGTTTTCTGGAACATTTGCTACCGCAATTTGCTCTTGTAGGGCTAGCTTTGCGTTGTCTGACGGGGAACGAGGATGTCGTGGTGAAATTTCGGGGAAAGCCTTCATTGTTCCCCATTACCATATTAGGCGATCAATAGGCGGAGTTTGAAAAAGTCCAGATATGGAAAGCGCCGAGATAATCTTTGCCGGCAAGTGTTACTCCTACCTCTAACCTACTTCCCATTGTTACCATATTTCTTTGTATTGAAAACATCGAAGACAATGATTCAAATACAGGAATATCCTCAATTCCATCTCTGCTTCTTCCCCCTTCCTCACTGTTAGTATGCGCCCCGAGCTGGCACCCGTAGCCTTCGTTGCTGCTGCCTCCGTTCTTCTACCTCTTCCCTCGCATTGGAAAGCAAAAAATACAGCAACTCTTTCAATCATTGCCTGGCTCTTTATTATTAATGTCATATACGGCGTCGATGCCGTAGTATGGGCTCAGAATGTCGATATTGTCATTCCCGTATGGTGCGATATCAGTAAGTGGTTACACGTTTCTAGCTTTGCTTGCATGCTGACCTTCAGCCAGCGACCAAGCTCATCATTGGCGCGAACATAGCCTTACCAGCTGCATGCCTTTGTGTCTGCATTCACCTTGAAAGAGTAGCGTCAACCCGCGTCGCGAGTGTCACAAGCTTGGATCGAAGGCGTCGTACCATCTTTGAACTTTCAATGTGTGTCTTATTGCCGATTGTATATATGGGTTTGCGTGAGTCGACCTCTTTTTTTCTGGAGGTTATACCTAATTTTTTTTCCTTGATAAAACAGACTTCATCGTGCAAGGTCACCGGTTCGACATTATTGAAGATTACGGGTGCCGACCAACAACATACTATTCCATCCCATCGATATTTCTCGTTTGGGTACCACCTCTCATTCTTTCGGTCGCGTGTCTCGTCTTCGCAGGCTTAGCTCTGCGACACTTCATCATTCGTCGCCTAACATTTGCTGCCCATCTCGCCGCTCATTCTGCGCTGACACCGTCGCGCTTCTTTCGACTGATGTCCATGGCAGTGGTTGAAATGTTTTGGTCACTCGGCATAACCATTTATGTCCTTTGGTTCAATTCCATCGCTGTCCCGATACGACCTTGGACATCTTGGGACCGCGTACACTCCGACTGGCTTCGCATCGACCCTTGGCCAACTCTTCTCACACCCAAACTCATACAAGATAGCTTCTACGTGCTATGGTGGCTCGTACCAGCGTCCACACTTATCTTTGTCATATTTTTCGCATTTGGCGCGGATTCAATCGAGATGTACAAAAATTGCGGTCTTTGGATATGGACTCGCGTCTTCCGTCTATCTGTACCCAAGAAAGGCAAACTTGAGCTCCCTATGTTCCGGTTCGTAGCTAACTCATACTTTCTTGATCAATAATTGACCTTGTTTCGCAGCATCAACGATAAAGAGAAGAACCAAGGCCTATCGCTCCCGACGTTGATAAAGCCTAGCTTTGCTATCAACTCTGTGGACACATCTACCCCCGATTCATCGACCTACCCCGAACCCCCTACACCCAAGAAACTCCACGATGAATATGAAAAAGAGCGGAGGTACAACAAATCGCTCTCCGAATGTTATACACATTCCGAGCCCGATTCCGACCTGGACACCGTATATTCACCACCACCTCCGTTCAAAGAATCCAAAGATCATTATGACGATATCCCAATGACACCAACTTCAATAAACACCCAGTCGTCGGTTACATATGCTCCTTCGACTTCTACTTCGCCACCCAGACATGGTGTGGTCACCGATGCTGGCATACCCATCGAAGAGCGCATTGCAGATCCAGCTGAGCTGTCTCGTGCTCTTGGTTCACCTTTATACCCACCCTCGACGTGGCCTAGAGCCATATAGATTCCCTTACCTACAGTGCGAAGATCACTCCACGATGATACCACGGCTTCAATGACAATAATCTCACGCGAAATACTGTATCTCTTATCACTCGTTACTTCATCGATGCCGCTCGCTTTCTTGCACCTCTCTGAGGCTGGTGTACAGTACTCTACATCACATTCTTTTTCTGCTTCTGTCAGACTAACTTATTCCCTTCGGTTTTTGGCTTGTACCATACTCAGCTAATGACTGTATTATTACACGAAAATGATAGCAAAAACATGATCTGTTTTGTATGATGTACCTCATAACCAGCTTTTGCACAATTCTTCGCGTCTCCCCTTGGGTCGCTCAAGCACACCGCAATTTTAGTCTCTAGACCTTGACCTGTGTTTGTCGTCGAAGGCCAATGCAGGGCTGGAGAAAGCTGCTCCGGGTCTTGACTTAACACCCTGTCTAGCCGTAACTCGCAGGTTCCGGCCCGAGTGACGGTTTCACGCAAGATACTCTCGTTGAAGGATTACGCTCATTTTCAACCATCCCACTTCAAAATTCTCGACTTTGATATTCGCAGACACTCGCTACTTCACCCTGCACTTGTGGAGGTAGATGAAAGAATCACATTTGGACCAGCGATCCTAAAGCGAAGACACGGGATGCATTTCGAAAAGGCTGGAGTCTTGTTTGTGGGTCCAGAGACAAGGGCTGGGATAGCCAAGGAGATGCAGAGTATAGGTGAGAGCTGCGAAGCCGTTAGAAACATGAAGAAACTCAGTGAGCATGATCACATCTTCAAGTTTGGTAACGACTAACAACGTTTACAGGTTTGAGTGAGGTCAAGGTTATCGCCGGCTGGGAATAATTCTTCTACATTTCTACACGTACCCCCAACACGAGCTTGCTGTAGGTCAAGTCGCCAGACAGCTAGGTAGACCCTTATTCAAAGCCCCAGGTGCTATAAGTCACTGTGACATTTTTCACTGTACAACATGACTCCAATCCCGTCATTCTTACTGTTGCACTCAACGTCCGATGGGGACAGCCTTGGGATGAACATGCGTTCTATATGCAGTGCACCTTGTCCCTCAACCACCACCGTCGCTCATGGACTTCTTCCAAGGATCTTCCAACTTCACGATTAATGGCGGGACCTTTTCAATCGTCGGGGGTAATCAGTACAACAACCATGGTCGTAGCATCGGAAGAGACTTAGTGCATCTCACGGATCCTTTGGCTCAGGTACGTTGATAGAAATGTTGGGACTGCCGTTCTTAAACCTTCTGTGCTTCAGTTTCATGAACTCAAGACGGCGAATATCCGGCTTAAGCGAAGGATAGCGGTCACTACAGTCAAAAGAGACGATGCGGAAGGCTGGAGAAAAGGCTGGGGAAGACTGGATGCCCGTCGGGTCATCTACATTGCTAGCATTGAAGAGCAACGGGAGGAGAAGGAATTCATGTATGTCAAATACGAAGGCCCCCATGCCGTTCAAGTGAGGACGCCCTCAGTTTCAAATTCTGACACAACTGATCGTTTCGCATCTCCGTAGGCCTACCAGCAAGACTTTAAGACCTTCTCTACTGTCAAGTGAGTTGCCCGTGTTCCTAATGCAGAGCCTTCCTTGTGCTGATGAAGATGTAGAGATGTGAACTGGGTGGAGCTTTTTGGTTATATCGCTTACAACGCGTTACCGGGACTCGTTTTTTATGATGGTCAGGTCGAAAAATCACATATCCGATAGAGCCATGCTTAATTCCATCCACGATGCAGCACTTGTGCCGGTGTCCCACATATTTGAAAGAAATAGCTTCTCGTGTATTTTACACATGTATCTTGCTCATGTGCGGTGAAACTCATTATCTATCCTATCTTTCTGCTCTAACTTTCTTCTTTGACCAGTCAGCAATAACACAAGGGGTGGATGCACAAACGGTATGCCGAACGTTCGAGATTTCAGCCCAAGTTTCACAATCCAGCTTGTAGCTGTTTCGCGAGCTATGGGTCAGCCCCCGAAATGGCACGTTCTACAGAGGGCTCTATGTCGCCGATTCATCCAGCGTGAATTACCGGGTTTGGCCTTGGTCAGCTCTCTCACCTGTCAAAAGTGATCATCCTTCCTTGGACCTCCAGACCTACAACAGCACCAGCATTCTTTTCCAGTACCTCATCGGAATCCTTCCTGTGTACGATATCATCTACGGAATCCGCTGGTCCCATAAAGCAGCCCCCGAGTGGCCAAACAGCCAAGACACCAAATTTATCCTATCATCTCTCCCTGGCACGGTTTTTCACCGAAGCTCTCGAAAGATCATCGCTCGATACCCGGGAGAAAGAGGGGAATGGTATTACAACCCTTTGGAGGAGCGGTCTCGTCTCATCAGGAAAAATCCAAAATGTAAATTACGCGAAAATATCAGAAATTGATGCCAACGCTCCAAAACGTCTAATTTCACAGAGTTGGTAAGATTTTGAGAATTTGGCACAATTTACTAGGATTTTCTACCTTAGCCCTTCAATTATGATGACTTCGACATATTTTTACCGACGTTGGAGCCCGTGTTTATATACCATCGATATCAACATTTCTATCCACGTTCTTCTCGGCCTCCTTATAAGCCTCATAGCGACAATGTTTGCAATGCTCCGAGAGCTCATTGTATTGCAAAGGAGTTGCAAGTTGTAAGTGTGATAGAGACGTACCTACATACCACCAGCGAACAATGCCGAACACCGTGGAACGTTGTAGAACATTCACCGGTCCGGGCAACGTCAGCGGTCACAGCGACTGTCACACGGGCGCTACCTTTCCTCACCTTTCACCCCCACCTTCTCTGACATTTTTCACTCACTACAAGTTACATCCCTTACCTGTCCTTGCAATCTCTTCATATTTCACTCGGCAACAGACATCTACTGCAACAAGAGCTTGCAACCATCAAAGGCAACTTCAAGAAGAGTGTTGTTCGAGTGGGAAGACTCAAATGCGATTCCCAAAGGACAACGTACAGAAGAATATGACCAAGAACTCGGTACGGAACCTCTATTGAAGACAAGCACTCACTAACCTCATGCTAGGGTTGATGCAAAGAAAGCGACTAAGCTTTGTATCATGGATGGGGTACGAGCTGACCGGCGATCCCGAACTCTGCAAGAAACGGGTTGACGAAGGAGGATAACTTTGCATACCCCGGGAAGTGGGAACCCACTACTGTGCGTCGTAATCCTCTATAGTGGCGGGCTTGCAATGCTAACCAAAACTGACAGAGTGTTAAGTCAGGAAAGTTGATGAGTTGGCACCGTACATGAGTGCACCAATTATCGCGTGCATGAAGCGTCTGTGTACCAAATACAAGGCCGATCAATACCTTGACTTCAAGTCCATCGTCGGTGACCTACCAGTTTTGCCACCAGGCTTCGTCGCTACGGCTACTACCGCCGTAAGTTTTCGTATCAGTGAATTTGTTCTATCTCTGACTCGTAACATCTACAGTGGTGCTTCAAATTATGACGGTACTATGCAATGCTTAACAGGTGCGCGCGAGTCGCGACAGAAATCCCCTCGATTATCATCGACTTATGCACACGCTCTTCCGGCTTGTCCGGTATGTATCTAAACGAGGAGTCCATGTAGGGCTCTGAAAAGAAAGCCTTGGTATCGTAGGCGTTCGTCTGTAAGACAGGCCCTCAGGATTGGCTGATGCTCAACGTTAAGGTTGTCTTTTCAGACAGCCCAGTCAGATGACGCATATCAGCCATCAATCATCACTCAGTCAAGACCTCTAATCAGACACCTTTTTCAGACAGACATATCTGGTAAACCATGTCTAAATACTCCCCATCTGATTAAAACACACTAATTGGCCCTTAGGTTTGTGACGCCTCTGAACTGGCAGCGAGAATTGGCGTGTAAGTAGCCAAGAAGGGAATAGCGGGAGATATCCCGGTGTCAGAAATTGTCCGAAAGACACGTAATACTAGGGTTTCACTTCGACATCGTTCAGACGGCGCTTCTTTTCAGATAGAAGCTCGTCACACCTTCTGATCAGACGTGCTAAAGACTGCATCATCCAACATTTCCCATGATTCTCCGCTGGATCTTTTTCAATGTCAAATCTTCGATGCTGTTTTCAGACATTCGGCGATGCCAGTATATGTGAGGAGCCAGTGTATTTCATATAAGCTCAGCTCGCACATGTTTTACAGCCCGATAACCCTGAATATTGCTTAAGGACACTGATTTGAGTCGGGAATGATGTAATTCCCGGTATTTTATGTCTGTTCCACTCGACATACATGTAACATCCCCAGGCCATTTCGATTGTAATCTTGTTGTAATCCAGAATTTCAATGCTACTACTTTGGGAAAAAGGCAGCTAAACTGCTTCGATCACTGTATTCTATGGTATCTGTGTTGAGGAAACCAAGCTGATATATGTCATAACACCAAAACATATCATGCGTATACTGTAGCCATCTCTACGGCAGGATCAGGGCCTCAGAGTATATCAAGAGGAAATTTATGTATAAGAATACAGTATTTGATTGTTTTATATTAGGTGAAGGTTACCTGGACGCGATGTGTACGACCGAAAAAAATAAACAAGTGGAAATGTGTGTTTCTCACATGGTGCCGCACATAGACAGCAGTGCCAGTTTCATGGCATGGTTTATGCTGACATTTGAGAGTATCTGCAGGAGATTAGCCTGTGACTCACGACGAGGTGGTGATAAATACCGGAAGGTTCGGTATATCCATCCATAACTCCCAATACAGTTGAACACAGTGTAAATCCAACTTGCAGCTTGATAACATGAATCAGCTCTTTTTGCCTGTTGAATTTTTTGGTGCATCCTCAACATAGCAGCATTCGATTAATACGATCTTTAGGCACTACGAGCCATGATTTGCGTGTTGTATATTTTTTTTTGTTTTTGCCGGATGTACAACCGAAATATTAGCGCCCACTTGACGCCCGTTTCATCGATCCTTCTTGTGGTGTCCAGGAAGTCCTCAGGCTACACCAAACGCTTTCCGGCAGCTACACAAGCCATAAAGGCCCAGAAATGCTAGATCAAGTTATATTCTATTGAGCATGAGTCCATGTTTATTCCCTGAATAACACTCACGGTCAATGAACAATGGTTCTTATACTAGCATTTAGTCTTCATTGTCATGTTGAGCATCATGTAGACTTTGATAATGTAGCCTGTGCAGGTGCTTACGGCGAGTGTGGCTACAACGCATGTCAAACATACGATTTCCAAGAAGTGTGTGATATTTTTACGCGCACGCATCAAGATAGTGTCCTTACGTACAAGGCTGTCTGAAAGGATACGATCTTTTCAGAAGTTTAAAAGATGGCGGTAGAGATGACGAAAGGTGTCTGTTTCTCTCCTTACGAGTCTCTCCCCTATCATTGTAGATGTTGTTCTAAATGCCTCGGGTTCGTCCTTGTTGAAGATGAAAGATGTGATTGGTATAAATGAGTACTGAGAGGATCGTGGGATATGTCGGACATCGCAGTCTTAAAAGACGGGCGTCTGATCAGACGAGCATAGGAAAAGAAGCGAAGTCATCATGTGGCTGTCTGAAAAGACACGTTGCTGATGTTGTCTTTTCGGACAACCTTGATCCCCATGATATTCCTCATTCTCCCTCTATTCATTACTTTCCCTCTGCCCGTTACTTCTCCCCATTACTTTCCTTCTGTAGCTTGATGCTTTACATTGCTAATCTTCATGGCTAGGTTAGAAACCTGGAGTGGGAAGGGAACCCAAAATGGTATGACGCATCACATAAATCTGTGTCTGATCAGATTGATTTGGGTCCAAAGGCTTCGAGCAGCAGCCAATCGTGAGGACCCGTCTGACAGACGGGTGTCTAGGATACCTAGGCGTTCTTTTCAGAGGGCTACGTCCACTGTTGTCTAAACTTGCTTTTTGTGATGCTGATTCACTAATCCCAAATGTTTTAGGGAGGAAGAACTACAGCTCTCGAGCGGAGAAAGTAGAGAAGATTCTCGTGGATTTAATAGATAGGATTGTTTTCTAGAGTACTGTATCTATGTACACGTTAACTGTGTTGATTAATACAAAGTGATTTGTTGCCTAAATGGTGTGAAAATTTAGTGTTTGCTGTAGGCGAATGCCCTGAATCGTGCGCCAACCTTGCACGGAATACTTCCAAATATCACCAAAAACTGCCAATTTGCCGGAATTCCTTAGGGGGAAGTTGAATTATTGCCAAGAGCGCTAATGGTCAAATTTGGCAACTTGGGATCTATTTGGAGTATTTGACGGAAAGTTCAGGAAATCGCTCCATTTGACACAAATTTACGTTTTGGGTTTTTCCTGATGCTACTGGATGCAATGCAAGAAAACACGCTCGTAATGGACGATGGATCAGTGATGTGTGTTTGAAATGCTGAAATAGTTTTTTGGGCTGATTTGGGGCATAGCTTTATGCTAAAGCTGTCGGACATTGCCAACCTCGAGTCGTTTGTGTTGTGTTATGGTTCGCAGCCCAAGAAGCTATGGGATTCCTTTGCAGATTCGTGGGTGTCGCAGTCACATGGCATCTTCAGCCAGCTTGGGATGGAAGGGGGTGAATGGGGAGAATGTTGTGAGTTTATCATGTTTTTTTTCGTCAGTCTGTTGGTTGACATGTGATAGCCATTCTTAATGATTTTCGGCTTTTTTTCGAACGTAAACCAGACAAAGAAGGATCGCGCGTACACACCCACATCCCCACTTCAACACGGATATACTTATTCATTCAACCAATCCCCCGCCCCTCTGGTGACGACAATGAGTGGGATGGTTGGCTGAGAGGGAGGAGGTATTACTGGTCATTCGACTCTGCTGGGAAAGAGGAGATATCGGAAGATGAACAGTTGCGGTTGGGCCTTCCGTCTTTCGAGACTACCATCAAAGTATGGCTTACCTGGTGGGATCGCGACGCCTACGATGCCATCCAAATGGTCAATCGTCACTTAGGCTTTGATCCCGTGTCATTAGAACTGGCTAGATCTCATGGACATATGATTCTTGAGGTAGTTGGCAACACGCGTTTCGAAGAGGTTTAAGATGACGGTACGTCTCTCGGTTTGTCCTTCGATATATGACTCTAACGCAGAGTATTCTGAAGATGTTAAGACAGAAGATATGACTATCAGCATGGACAACAGTGGGAGTGCATGCGTCGATATCGACGTTTCCATAATGAGGTATTCAACTGTAATTGCTTCCACTAATTTGTCACCTTTTCATCATGAACTACATCCTCAAAAGCCCCAATGACCATCTCTATCCACAACTTGGGTATTTGTAAGACAGGGTGGCCTGCCTAACACTCAAAAAAAATTGACAGAGGGCATCAGCCAGTCATGTCCCAGTAACAGTTACCGTACAAGATACTTAAGTAGTCTGCAAAGTGCATACGCAGTAAGACCCATGATCCCATGCTAGAGATGACTCGTAGACCTAGCCCTCTCTCGTACATCGATACCATGTATCGAGCTTCATGAAAGGGGTATACACATTCAAGAGCGCATCTCATTGATACTAGGCTTTGCACCACAATTCCTCTCGTCTCCCCTTGGGTCGTTCAAGGAAGTTGTAATATGCACCTCTGGACCTCGACTTATGTCTGTAGGGTCCGAGACAGCCGCCCGGAATTCCAAGTCTTGGCTCAGAACCCCCGTCGATAAAGTCGCAAGTTTCTCCGTCTCAATTGACATCCCAAGTCCGATGCGAACCATAATCAATAGTGGTGCGAGAGCCTAGTGCGAGAGCTGTGGTTAGCCGTAGCTCAGGATGAACAGGCACTAACACTGACATATACTTGAGCAACCAAAGTCGTGACTATCGACAAGGCTTGTCCATTACTCTGCGCAGTGTAAACGACGAGCAGGATAGTGATCACGGGCACGATCATCCCGGACTCTAGTCTAGAAAAAAATATTAGTGCCTCTTCTACAGTGAGGAAATATGGTTGTTCTTACATGATCGCGACGATTCGTCCGTACAGCTGTTGACTCCGAGTCTTCCGTTGCCTCAGTATCAGTAATTCACGACTGCTCCACCAAATCTTTCCAGCTTGTAGTGGACATTAGTTAGGGTGAAATCAAAAAGCTGGACGCGACTTTACCGATAAGGACAGTCAAGAGAGTATCGGCAACCATGCTCGCCAACGCCGCAGCAACGTCGTAATTCTTCTTGCGTTCGAGAGTTTCGTAGCCCTCGTTACTAGCTAATTGATCCCAGGCATTGGGCGCTTGCCGAGTGCAGAAAAGAACTAGGATAAAGAGTATGAAGCATTGAGCAATCTGAAGCAACTGTACACAAATCAATCAAGTACTCACTTACCTCAGCCAGCATCATCAAGGTTGGAAGAGCAATGGCTTTGAAACTTCGATTCCAGATAAAATAACAACGGTAAGCCTAAGATGGAATGCTCAACCTAGAGGCGACAGCAGGAGTTGGAGCATGAGACATACCAAGATGGTATAAGATGTCGCCCTAAAGAGTCATGCGAATGAGCGAGAGACTCCGAGGGCTGGAGCTTAAGACGATAATACGCACACCACGAGCTGAAGAGTCACCAGGTTGACGATGCTAGGAGAACACGTAAGTAGTGGATAGAGAATACTTAAGTAGCGAACATACTGGCACACGCGTAGGTTGATACCGTCTATTGCTTGGCCTGTGGTAGCCATGCGCATTGTCGCAACAGCTTGTATTGTGTTCAAAATAGCCTCGATGGTGATTAGCGTGAAGAGTAGAATGGTCGTGAACTCGCGACAGACGTTTCTTTGCGTTTTTCGTTGCTTTAGCAAAATCATGTCTACGCTGAATAGTGCTACGTTACACCCTACAAACATAGCATTAGCGAGTAATACGTTTCAGCCTTTGGGTATGCTTGCCGTATAGAAACAGCTGCACCTGTAGTAATGGTTTGTCAATATGAGTTTTGAGCACTATCCAGCATGAATCGGACGTACACAAGCAGTCACCAGAAGTAGCTCGGGAACGGACAGATCTTCAGGCATTAGCGCCGTGAAGAAGTCTGGAGTTCTGAACAAACCTATGAAAGGTCTGGTGCATTTTTATGGTCAAGGCTTGTCTTGATGGAATACCATTTCATCTGGGGATATTTTGTTTCCTCTCCCGGGTCGACTGAGGTGAGAGTCCGAATCAGCACTCGGAAATAATCCATGAAGTCGATGTAGGTCCCAGACCCCCATCTCGGCGGCAATGAGCAACCGCTAATGTGCTATAGGCAAGGGCGCCTGTAAAGCGAGTCCGTATCTCCAGTGATACTGCGGTCTGAGGGTCCTATATGGAGCCGCTCATGAAAAGCGCGGCAGGGAGACGACTAAAGCCCTTCGTCATGAACCCTTCACAGCGATCTTGATACTAAACGTTGGTATCTGGGCTACGTCCTCGAGGAAGCTGGATGGAGCGGACCAAGGCGTGTCGAAAATCTCACGAGAACCTACTGCAGAAAGGAAATATTTGAGACAAACTCAGCACGAGGAGCGAAATTGCATACGAAGATGAAAAGTGACTCATAACAACCTCAATTCCATAGAATACGTGAGTGCCGGACGAGGACTCGGTATTCAAAACACTCCAATTGGCAAGATAGTGAGGCGACGGCGAGAGTACGGCGGATCACAGCAGTGAAGCTATGTCAGTGATGTATCAAGCCGAGTGCTGGATGAAACCTCAGGCCTGAGGCCTGACTGAGGTTGGCTTGAGGAAGTTGAGACTGACTCCTCTCAGTATACACGAAATCTGGAAGCGCAATTAATTTCAAGGTCTCCTTTGCAACCAGAGAGTTGTTGACGCACCAAGTTCTCGCTCCTAGAAGTCTCCGACAAAGAACCGCATGATGAGCGGAGAAAGTTGGAGCCCTTTCTCACGCTCTGCGGCCCATGAGCGCTCACGACTTGGCGCTTTTGCATTTTGCATCTTCATACCAGAAAAGAACATTCCCCCGGGAACCACAGGGGAGACTAAGAACGGGAGTGCGTGAGTGGTAGCCTCATCTTAAGTGTCAACTCACCCCCAATATCACCTTATCTCATAATAAAGTAGCGATCTCATCTTCATTCGGCCGTTACATAAATCGCAAGCTTCATGGTCGTTCGATCACTCTGACATGGCCGCCTTAACCAGGAAGAACCTCGTCACCGGTGCTACAGGGCGACAAGGGAAAGCCTTCATTTCTGCCATCCTCTCTGCAAGGAATGACATCGAACCCCAATTCCGCATTCTTGCACTTACCAGGTCGTCCTCTCATCCTACTGCACGAGAACTTGCAATCCGATATCCAAATTATGTGAGCATCGTTGAGGGAGACCTCGACTCTCCAGAAACGGTCCGAAAGGTGTTTGAAGATACAGGAAATCCATATGGGGCATTTTCTGCGTGTTAGCATTTCCAGATCTAGGCGTGGATGCGTATAGCCAGCCTTTCGCTGGAATATGGGGTCTCCCATTTCATATTCTCTTCTTTCGAGAGAGGTGGAGAGGGTTTGACACTACCATGATGGGCGGTCGTCTAGCAAAGATCAACATCGAGAAGCACGTTAAGGAGCTAGGCGCGAAAGGCCTAAGCTGGACTATCCTTCGTCCAGGTTTCTTCATGGAGAATTATGAAGGAGTCATCGGTCGTGTACCCAAGGCAGGATTAAAGCCCGGTTCAACAATGTGGAGTCGAAGACATTGGGCGTGTTGCCGCTGGCGTGTTCAATGACCCCAGCGCCTTCCAATCCTGATGGCTGTCGCAGAGATATCCACAATACCACAACAGGAAGGAGCGTACAAGTCCGCTAGAGGACGAACCATTCCATCAATACCCGTAGTTCTTGCTCGGGGGTTGATTGCGATGAACGGTCACACAAAATAACTCATCATGGACATGGAACGTGTTCATCGAGTACGCTTGACACCAGAAGGAGCTCAAGAATGTCAGTCTCAGCGAGAGGCAGCGAAAAGAGCCTATCCGAATATGATGTCCTTCGAGGAGTGGTCTCGACCGAATGGGAAGGAAGGGGATGGGAAGGATAGGAATGGCGTATCTTTGGGAAAGTTGTTACGAGGGAAGCAATAGTGATGCAGGGCTGCGTATTCAATCGGTCATGCTTGCTGGGAACGGGCATGTGCAAATAAAACATGGTTTGCTTCCTATGAACTTCTTCGATGCTATACATCTGCATATCTTTTGACACCGTTTCCTTCTGATGATCGTATATGAACCCTTCAATAGAGCCCCTTGACAACTCAAGAACCATCGGCTTATACAATGCAGTCAATTAGTGTATAGCTATGTGGAAAGGCATACACACTCACCATCCAAACAACGGCACCTTCTACCATTGGTCTTCTCTCTGTTGAGGTGGTCAAACTCCCTATCCCTAGTCTTCCGCACCGGCAGTGTCTCGAATGCCGGTAGCTGTGGAAGAGGGAGAGCCGCCTTTAGCCCGTCAAGACCAGTCGATGAAAATGCTCCCGCCAATTCGTGGACAGTGGAAGGCATTTGTTTCGCGGCAGCGGACACGGCTGTCCCCACATTCCCGATCGCGGTGTCGTCAAGCAGTTCAAGGACGATAACATAGATTTGTTTACCGTTGATCACCCTCCATTCGCTCGTCGTCACGAGAAACGATGTCCCGGGAGGAACGACCCACTCAATCTTCTCAAGATCGTTGGAGAGATGCGTCACGAAGGCTGGAGTATCCCATACAGCCGAATCCGACAACGGGCTGTTCCCATTGATGACTAGAATGATGCCATTCTGGTAGTGCAATGCAATATCAAGGGTATCACCAAAGCTCCAGACCTGCTTCGTCGTGATGATATCGTAAGGCTGAACCAAGCTCTCCGTTGTCACGGTAAAGTCCTGCGCAAGTATGACTCCAGGAGGACCTTTGTTAAGCTCAAACTGGAGGAATGCTGCGGCAAACTGATCTTTGTGAAGCTGACTCATGTCCAGCTGGCCGCTGTAGAGGTAGGGTGTTGTAAATCGGGGTGTGCGGGGTAAACAATGAACTGCGATGGAAAGGATGCTGTTTTGTGTAGCAGTGAATCTCTTGAGCGCTTCCTGTACACCCGAACTACCCGAGGTACCAACGAGTTGATTCATGACCTCCTGCCTAGACTTGGCGGGAACCATGAGGAACGATCTCATGTAATCTGCGTTAGCTGGAGTATATGGTGGCCAGTTCGAGTCAAAGATTGCGGAAGCGGTACTATCTGTGTCGATAGGGCGTGGAGTAGCCTGAATTAGTGAGCATAAGCACGTCTATTTGATTGGGATACGACAGCAATACATACCATTTGAGCATACTCAAACATTTTTGGAATGACCATACGAGCAAACGACGCAGTTGTCCAGTCATATGTGACCATCGCAAGCTCGAAGCTATACTGACTCCACGGGAAATACTGCTGTCCACGTTTTTCAAGGTCCTTACGAATCTCTTCAGGCGTCTTCCCAGGTTGAGGGTACGGTATATACTGAGACTGAATCCTTGCTCTGATATACTTGATATCATCGGAAGAGATGTCAGGAAGAGGTTTCAGTGGACCCTCCAATGTCGCGACGAGACCTGTTGATGAAGTGGTCGTGAAAGAAAAGGTCCCGTCACCGGGCAAGGTGAGGTTGATAGGAAATGAGGAAACGGGGTCGTTCACAACGTAGTTGATGCGCGCGCCGTTCAGGTCGAGAACACGCTGTTCGGGTTGCTAAATATGAAGTGAGCACGGTTCACACCGATGGAGTGATTCATGTTACCTCTTTGGCAGCAAACTCCGTGAAGTCGAGAAAGCCTTGGTTTTCGACCATCAACCGTACAGAGGATCCAATGCCTCCACCTCGAGGGGCACCTATCTCATTCCCGTCGCTGAACCAAAGTTTCGAAGAGGTGGTTGGGAGTGGGCTGAGTCTCCACATTATTGGCTGCAGGTAGCAACAAGAGGAGGATGCGAATGGCCAATGTCAATGAGCGGTTTTTAACCATGACCGTTCCTAATAGGTGAGGTTACTTGTTCAGGACATTCCGGAAATGAAGAGTTCCGACTTCAGTTTTTTGAAGGGCTTCCTCGAAGTCGAGTTTTATGTCCACCAATCCGAGTCGTTCGACCACTTTGTTCTGTAAGATACCTGTCAAATTCAGCGTCACAAGATGAAAATGGGATGACGAGTGCACTGGTGGCGCACCTTGACAAGAGGATTCGAACATAGCTCTGAGCTACACGCGCATTTCTAGCTCCATCTGATGACCGATTGTCAGGTTCCACCACATATTCGGACAGTAGATATTGCTGGTCCGAGTAGCGTTTAGCACCTTAGTACAACAAGGTTGGAAGTGACAGGGCCTGGCAAGGTGAAGGGAAGGCGTACAGGCGGTTTACTGGACGCGGGCCAGAGACCACGGTGAAAATTGTTTTCACTGATCATGAGATGACCAGATGACGGCTGATGACGGTCCGGATTATGTCCGATTATCCGGACAGTCTCGGAGCTAGGCGCCTGCTGAACCCTAAACCACAACCACTACTGTCGTCCCAGTAAACGCGAGGAATGCGGCAGGCTTTTAACAGCCGTCAGCTTTCGTTGGTCGAATGAGATGATATCTTATGCTACGAGGAATTTATGGCTACTTAGGCGTGTGTATATTTCTTACATAAAGACCATACTTGCAAGCTAAAAACATTCTCAAGAGCCTAAGGTCTCCAACAGCGTCAGACTAGAGCAAGGTTTTCATATCAGGTCAAATGGATCAAGGATTTGTCGACACTGGTCATGAGCGCTTGTAGAAGGCTGTCGAGCTAAAGGCTACTTGGTGAGTTACTTGACGATGCTACTACATATCTAGATGCTAATGTAGGTTATGTAGACAAGACCCAAATACATCCTCACACATCTTCCCGTGTTTTCACGCATCAGAATCGGCTGAAACAATGGCTCAAGATTTACCGATAATCAATACAGGCAACATTGCTGGCTTACGGGAGGGCGATTGTCCGGTGGCATAACTTTATCCGCTACTGGTCGAAGTTGGACGCAAAAACTTGGCAAGTGTTGGACATCGGACCCGCATCCTGGGAGAAATGACGTTGATGATAACCACTGTATGTACAGATGAACATCAGCACCACCCGTTGACCCAAATTCCTACTAGCAGTCTGGTATACCGTGCAGCCAAGATGATCAATGTCATTTTGTACCTCCCGTCTATGTTCCGCGCCGCTTTCTGGTTCCTCTGCGGCTGTATTTGTTCACGATCTAGGGCTATCAGCGGCTTTGAACTTAGTCAGAAATGGTCGCCGGGTTTTTCTTATAAGAGGCACGATTGCCAAGGGAATTCCTTACCCCATAGAAGGCCTACCAGTGTGTTTCAACGACGATGCCCGAGGCACTGTCTACTCCTGAAATTCTCTTGATATCTACATACGTAGGTTTTGCGCCAATGCTCTTGTGACTTAGCTGACCATGTCAATTCTTCTATCATAGTTGCAATTAATGCTCTATGGCAAGTAGTACAGCCATAGCCGAACGACCTATCCGCTGAGGGTATTCCATAGGGTGCAATATTATATTATTTAGCATCAGCATGGTTTTGCTACATCGCCGAAAGAGTCTACAGCGTAATACTTATCACAAGGTCATGACTGTGTTGCTCTTCGTCCTCGTTACCTTGGATGCTGTTCGAAACACACTGCAAAGTGTGGCAGCGATGCGTATTGCTACGGGAGGAAAAGCCATCAGCGGGATCAACTTGCAAGTGTGTTAGTGCGTCCGTCTCAATTCACCAGGATATCTCTGTTGGCTGACATGAAACAGCTTCTTCAACCTAGTGACTACGTATTTGACGGTGTACGCATTCCTATACCTTCAAAATTCTCGACTGCTCACCCAATTTTCACTATTTAGGGTCACTACATTTGCTATTCTGGTCTGTCCGATGCTCGTTACTCTCCATTCGCCCTGAATCGACGATTCTGATCCAGGCCAATCGTTGCTATCATATCTGGCGCCAGAGTTTCAAGGTTATCGCTCTTCCCGCGTTGATGATTTTTGCTGCCTCGAGTGAGTTATTTCTTTCGACGATCCTGGTTCTCGTGTATTGACCTAATCTCAGTCATTTTTTGTGCGCTTCAAATCCCGGCCTACGCTGCCTCCAGCACCGCAGGAATAGGTTCCGAAGAGTACGCTCAAGCTCTGAGGCGCACCAGACTATCCGATATCATACTATTGTTGTTGGCCATGGCGGCCGATGGTTCATTAACAGTCCTCATTGGTGAATTATCGTTCTTTCCCCGAGCTCAACTTAACTGACGTGTGTCTTTGCAAGCAAGCAAACTGTGGTGGGAGAATCGGCAGATTAAGCATTTAGGAGCACGAAGAACGAGTCATCGTATCTACAACCACATCATTGCGATAATGTCGGTGCAGGAATGCTCATCCAAATGGCGCTCACTGATCATGTCCAAAGGATAGAATCCGGGGTAATCGTGCCTACCTTCTTGATTGCCCTCGCTATCGTCAGCCTCGACCACAACGCGCAAGCTCAACCGATACTTGGACTGATGCTCCCACAAGTATACGTCAGTATTCGTGTCTTTAACATGTCGATGGAATGGCTGATCGCAGTTTTATCATGACAGGCCCTGGCACCATTGTTGATTATGGTTCGTGTTGGCCTAGGGCTGTCCTTTGAGACAGAAGACCTCACGACGTCGCCGCACATCACTGGTATCATTCGTCAGAACATGGAATTCCGAGCTAACGTGGCCTTGAGCGACGGAGAGCTTATTCTAGATGCAAGCGCTTCGCGCATGCAAGAGCCTGCATCGAGAGGAGACGCGACGGAATTACGGGAGTTTCAAGTTGACACGAAAAGACACACTATCCGATGACTTGTATCAGCTGCAAGATTTCCACCTCAAGTTCGCCGTTATTTAATGGTGCCTGGTTATGAAGGTTGAGGGCGACGACGTAACCAGAGGTTGTTTGAACTTGGAATGTTTGAATGAGGAATATTAATCAGACGTGGATCAGAAAAATGTCAAGTCTTGTGCGGTCAAGGCATCTCGATTCTCCGATTCGGAGGGCTCCGGGATTACAGCCTCTTAAATTCTCACGTTCTGTCAGTAACCAAGTTCCACCCATCCTCGTGGTTTTCGAGCTGCTTCCCGCGTACGTCTGACAGTGATAGCATATCATATAACAGCACGAACCTACGCAGAAAGCCGGCTACTCAATTGACTAACGAGGACCTGATTCCGCGTCGGCCGAGTCGAAATTTTGGATTCTCCTACATTGTTCAAGGTGCGACACAAGAGTCGAAATCTATCTCTACCTTCTCATTCGGCGATGTAATACTAGTGGAGGACTGCAGGGGTCTATGAACTGGGGAGTATCGAGTATCACCCTGAAGTATCATGCTGGTCCTCAACTTGAAGCCTCACGTACATCCCGTTGACTCGATCATCAGCATCTACACCAAGCTCGGTAGGTGGCGCCGCAACTTAGACTGATATAAAATCATGGCTATACCTAGCATCCCTATCAAACACCTTGGCTCACGACCGACAATGTCTCTACTTGGTGCATGCGTTCCCTCGGAATTGGATGTTCGGATTTTCACTGAGAAAAGATCCTTACAGGGCCTATACTCGTGGGGGTGATCGTCACTGCAATGTAGGTCTAACAAGGCACTAGCTAGTCCTCAAATATCTGATTACCTGACAGCGTTTATGGAATAACAACGATGCAGGCAAGTACCCAGCTATTCAGTCATCTGCCCTGCCTTCTCGCTGATGAAATTCAAAGGCTTACTTATATTTCATTAACTATCCGAGAGACAAGAACAGTCTCAAGTTTCTAGTGCGTCAATTGGTGAAGGTTTTAGAGTGTCGGTGGCTGAAGGAACCATCGAATCAGGTGTTGATCATCTGGTGTGCACTATTCAACCTACGAGAATAGAGAATCGACTAGAATGACTTTTGCAGGATCCTTGACACGTCACATATGGCGATTGGTATGTGCAATCCTCGAACAGGGATGCTCTGTGCTGAGTTCGAGATATAGCGGTAACGAGCGCGTGCCACTATATGGTGAGCTCCCATGCCACGCCGTCATCTGAATCATTCCTAACATGGAATCTAAGCTTCAACCAACAGACAACGTTACGAGCAGGTCCGTTCTGGAAGAATTACATTGGTCTGTTTTGCTCGCGGCTATCTTTGATAATTCTCATGATGGGCAATAGGACACTACCCGTTCGTGCTTGAACCGATGTTTTCAGTATGACACTGAAAACTGAACCCTGATACATTTAGACCAGTGTTGCACTGAATGTCAGTGCCGTCTCTCCATTTGATGACCTTTTATCGTCGTTAACTTAGTCACTTCCAGCTTATCCTCATTATCATTGTACAAGTGTGAATTTCCTTCATATGCGCTTAGTGAGCAGCCATTTCATCTCTTACACAGGTTTTTCAGCTGTCAACTCCGCACTGGTAAATCATTTGCATTTTTACGATCATGTAATATATTTGAACTTCTCACATAGTCGCCCGAGGATTGGATCGATATCAGTTATTATTTCCGATCCTTTTCTTCCTCATTTTGATCCATTTCTGTGAGTCTATGTCCTACTCGTAAAGTTGCTTACTGGTTCATTGTTTTGTGATAGTATCCGGCATCGGTCCGTCTTCCATCTTCCCCTCACGGTCTAGTATCTTACTCTCCACCGACCAGCATCGATAGTTGAGGTGTACGTTGCCATTCAAATCCTGTTATAATTAATGACTGAGACTTCACAACACAGCTTCTTTGAACGTTTGGTAGAAACCCCCACCACCAAAAGAATCAAGGTTAATTACTAGGGCTCCTGCCGCGACAATGACGTACTTATATCCTCCTAAAGCTTACGGTGACAATCGTTTTTGGGACATCGGTCGTTTTATCCA
Organism: Paramarasmius palmivorus; assembly: GCA_037176845.1. Lineage (NCBI taxonomy): Eukaryota > Fungi > Basidiomycota > Agaricomycetes > Agaricales > Marasmiaceae > Paramarasmius > Paramarasmius palmivorus. The sequence continues at coordinate 312,249 of JAYKXP010000022.1, read as the reverse complement.
ATATTATCATCACCGTGTCTCTCTGTATCTTGCTACGCGGGAGTTCAACGGGCACTCGCAAGACAACGAGGTCAATGATCAACACAATGATGATTTACGCTATAAACCGCTGTCTTCTAACATCGTAAGTTGCTTTGTAGAACGATACATCGCTCTAATAATACCATCAGTGTGGCTGCTATTTCGGAAACCACCGTCGTGAGCGTCAGCTCTTGCAAGCTTTTCGCCTTCAATTTGACTCAGTTTCAGTACATCGCTGTTCCAGCAACTCTGTGGTACATGGCGATAGACTTTGTTGTTGGAAAACGTCAGTTTCTGTGATTTAGCACCCGATTGTAACAAGTTCTAATCACTCCGTCTTTAGTTTATGCCAACGCCTTACTTGCTTCACTCAATTCTCGTAATACTTTACGAGCTCGAGATCAGTACGAGATAGCGACTCCGAACATTGATGTTTCAGCACTAGTGTTCTCGAACACTTCGGTAGGGGCGAGATCGACAATGTTGTATTGTTTAACTGACTATCGTGTGCCAAGCAGAGGAATAGATCCAACATGAGTTTGAGAACAGAACCTCCTTCTCAGAGGGATATTGTCACGATAAGACCGGCAACGTACGACTCAATGGCACCGAGGAAACGTCGTTTGTCGGTTTGAGGTGGTCATGACTATCTATAGGTCCGCGAGGGATAACCGTACGTGATACAACACCTCCGGACTACTTCACTGCCTGACGATGGGTTTTAGCTATCACGTCTTTCATGATCTTCGCTCGTCATATCTGGATGCCAATATGGCAGATTGAAGTTCGAACGGGAAGAACAATTGTTGACAATGTTATCTGTGCCGTCCCGAGTGACCTCGCTTGTTTTTCTCAAGAATTTGTTCACGTCGCCCACTGGATCGAATCAGCAGAGGGTTGATCCAATTTCCGTATCGAGTTGAGTACTCATCGACCTCCTCCATAGATCTGCGTATCTGGCATCGGCAAATTGAGTGTTCTTTCATCTTCATAGTAAATGTTCATGTTAAGTATCTCCAAAAACACCAAGGTGCGGCTCGGAGCGACGATAGTAGGAGCTGAGCTCAAAGTATGCCGTTTTGCGCGAACGAGGTTGCTTGCATGGATCTCCTTGAATGGAACTGCGTATTTCGTTGGTGGGCGTCGTTGGATGAACGAATGATGGCTTTGTCATCCTGGTCCCCGGTTCTCGGGATGTGGGTCCGACGTTCGGGAGCAAGATTTGGCGCCCAGCGCCTTGCAACTTCCTCTTTTTAGATCCTTCCCTCAATCGAGCGATACCTCCCTCAGAGCCTCTTGAATACTCTTCTTCTGAAATATCCAGTCACTCTCAAAATGAATGTAGGGTTGGGTTGGGAAAGGTAACACTGGAGCCTTGGTCCGATTGGGAACCGAAGAAGCACACCAGGAAGACTTCGTGCTCGTCATGCTTCTCATGCTTGTTGCGCCAATGCCATGTCACCTCGAGATTTGGGGCCCAGACGTCAGGCATCTCTCTTAACACCATCCCCACAATGTCGACCTCCGCAAAGGATTTCAAAGCGGTAGCCGATAACCTCTTTCGCCAACAGCAATACGAGTCTGCGTGTCGGAAATACAGTGATGCGATTCAAGAGGACGATAAAAATCCGATCTTGTTCGCAAATCGCGCTTTGTGCGGTCTCAAACTGGGAAGGTGAGGGTCTCGTGTCTCTTTTACGGTTACCACTAATGAATGGACGCGTAGATACCTAGACGCAGACGCTGATGCAAAAATGGTGAGCACATCGGTCTTATGCAGCGATCCTCATTCCGACGCGTCAAAACAGGCAGTAGAACTCGACGCTTCTTATGTTAAAGCCCACATTCGTCTCGCCGAAGCCAATGATGTGAGTTCTTGGGTATATACTGTATGACGTGTCGTTTCATCGCTCTCTAGGCACTTCAGCGGTACTGGATCAGCGAACGCGCGTGGTCAGAAGCTCTAGATGCTATTGAAGATGGTTATCTGTCCCCCAATGAAGCTCTCAGGCAAGCCTGTGAGCGAGGCTCATCAAAAGCAAGGAACAAGTTGAACATTTTGAGAATGCAAGTCGAGGGAAAGTCAAAGAGTACTCGCGAGTTTTCAGCTTGGCATCGTGCGATGGCCCTTTGTGGAGGCTTCGATGAAGGGAGGCATCGTACCTCCTGAGTCCAACACCAGTGTATGTCATTTATCCTTTTGGGTCGGCAAGCTCTGAAATTTTTCGTTTCTACAAGATCAGCCAAATGTCTATCGCTGCACAAGCTTACCTCAAAGCTACCCAACAGTTCCAACAAGTATATCTCACCTACAATATCGAATCCATCAGCGACTGTCCTATCTCAACACTCGCCGACGCAGTTCTGCGGGACTGGCGCGTTGCTCATGACTGGGATCGATTTTGGCCGGAGAAAGTACTCGTTATGCGTAAGTCTACAATTGAGTTACTGGACATTCTTTCGTTCAATGATGTTTTCATCTAGTCGATTTATCGAACCAGTACTTTCAAAGGCTGGATGAAGCTCAAATTCAATGAAGGGTTTCGAGGTCGCTTTATTGAACGTCTCTCCAAGAAAGGATGGAAAGGTGCCCACGAAAGCCTGTCAGTCACCGTAAAGTTCGTAGTAATTCCTCCAAACCTGATAAACCCAACTCACTGACCAACAATTGTAGATGCTGGATTGTACAATCCGCCGTGGTCCAGGAGAAATTTTCTACAGAGCGAATAGAATACCTCGGACGGGCTATCCGGGCTATCAAATGGGCTCGCTCTCTCAGGCCTTCTATCAAACTAGAATGCGGGCACGACTGCGATATTGGCAATTGCGGCGACTACCCTGTTCTAGAGCCGCGGTTCTTGTTGGCCGTACAGAGATTGCATATGGAAACCATCATGAAGGTTCGCCGTTCTTCTCGCGGACGTTGCTCTTGGAATAACTTTCCCACTGTAAACAGATCGGTTCAGCGCGTAACTTGAGAAAGGAACCCGATTGTCCATATCTAGAGGAAGTCTTCAAGGAAGCAGATGAAGTATTCGACATTGCTGTTGACCTGCGTCGAGAGAACTGCGAAGAAGCGGATGTTGTAGCATTTCAGGATCTCCCTCGTGCGACAGCTCTAGCGTATGTCCTATCACCATATATACTGCTCGATGAGCTGACATTTGTCTAATAGGGCGAAAGGGTTCTACTATTTCGAAAGATCTATGTTCGAACGTCGCTCTAAGGATCTGCGTCTTTCATTCGAGTTTTACAAGAAAGCTGCTAAGTGTTTACCGAAAGATGATGACCAGCGCGTTCGTACGTAACATCTTCTCTTCGTACACAATATCATTCTTGAGCTAAGTCTCCATCGCAGTGTATCTGGGACAGGGCCTTGAATGTATGAAGTACTCTGGGACGAGAGTCGATGAACAACTAGAAATAGTCGCCGAGGTGAAATCTGCTTTGGAGGACATAGTTCCTATTTGGGGAATAGGCCATCGCATGTGCGACGAGGTTAGGAGTGCAATTGTGACGGTAGAAACAAGTTTGAAGCAGCTCTTGGCTCAAGGAAGGTCAAAAGAGACGAAGAGTATCGGTGGCCCCAGCCCAGTGCAGAGGAGACCTTTGCATTCGTCGAGGAATACATTCTCGCAAAGTATGGTGGAAATCAACTTTCTATTCCAAACAACGTGTAACCCTACTAAAAAATACATAGTAATAATTGACTGTTCGGTATCAAAGTAATGAACGTGTAGCAAGTAGTGTAGTCTTCGAATGCTAAAAATACAGTAGATGCGTATGTCAGGCTATGGGTATGAACGAATCGAAAGAGGAAAGAGCATAGAAATCAGACGATCTCGGCGGAATTCCGTCGTCCGGTATTGGTGTCATTCGCAACATGAGCAGCTTCAGGTGGTGCGATCGAGTATCTTAACGAAGAAATCTCGATATCGAACTCTGAATCAGCTTTCGAGTCGCGGTTATGTGAGAGGGGAGGTGGCGCAAGTGTATCGGTGGGTGAAGCGATGAATGAGGATGAACCGCTTGAAGAGCCGGTTGACGAAGGTGCATATGGATCAGACTTAGTGTCTGCCAAAGCACCACCGACATCGGCGAGCGAGAGAGCACCGAAAGACGTTCCTGCGTCGAATGATTTCTCGTTGAAGTCCTTGCCAGAGGAGACAACTGAGACGTCTGTGAAGGAGTCGAGAGAATCCCGCTTCCTGCTGGTCTCCTTTCTGACGAAGACGGGGAGGGAGTTGCCGTTGGAACTCGTACCGAATCCTTTTGATTTGGTACTGTCAAGTACAAGTCAGCACGAAGATTCAAATACCAGTTGAAGAGATAGACATACCCAGAGCCAGTGAACGTTCCAGTCAATGTTCCAGTTGTCGAGATTCCGACATGCTTGGTGACAGTGCTGTAGGCGGCGCGGTAGTTCTTCCTTGCTTCGTCGGCAAAACCGAAGAAACCGAAGAAGACCAGAGAGCAGATGATGGGAAACCACCTGGTCAACTCGATAGAGAGCGCGGCAAGATCATTGAAGTGCCACAAGAATGAGGGCACTTTGTCAACTCTACTGAAACCCCACTTGGTGTTTTCCCAAGAAATCCATGGGTGAAAACCGGAGAGGCGGTAGCGTCGAGGTAGATTACCCAGATGCCGAGGGGATGGTGCAGAGCATCTCGATGCCAGCAAGAGACATAAGACGGAAGTACCGGTTAGAGTTCAGGTTGCTGTTGCTGGAAAGCAGTTCCTTGAATTGGGAGCGGCGCTTGTTAAAGGCCCGCAAGCTCAAAGCTACAGTGTCCGAGTCAGATATGCACAAGATCGTAATCAGCGCAAGGACTTACTGCAATACACCGCTGATACACATCCAATGGCGACCGGCCAACACCAGACAAGGACATAAGCGACCCAAGTGTTGTAAGTGGTCGGATAGCAACCAACATCCTCGATAATGTCAAACCGGTGTCCTTGGGGAATGTAATGCAGGATCATCTCCAGAACGGGAAGCCCGATGCAAATGGCCAAATCGACCATGACCGCACGACGCTTCTCGGCGCGGGTGATGGTAACGGTATTGGCGGTAGCGATGTGGTAAAGGCGACGGTTAATGCAGAGAGAGCATGCAGGAATCGCAACGGCGAGGCCGACAATGTATTTCGTGGCTTGGTGTGCCCATGTCAACGCTAGGACGAAGAATTATGCTAGAGAAATACTCACAGATATCACACCAGACGGGAGCCACATTGTCAACGCTACCTTTCCAGACAATAGAGTTGATGAACAGGTTAAGGCATCCCAGACCAGTCCAAATCATGTAGCAGCATGTTCCGGTATTCCATGCTATTGATATAGCTCAGATTAAAGTTCGGTAAGAAGTAAGCGCCTTCTTACCTTCCAAATGCCAGGGAAGAGGAATAGTCACCAAAATGAAGCCCAAAAATGCGAATGTGGAGTAGATTTCGTTGGGGTAGACAGGAACCGTCATGATGAGGAAGGCCTTGAACACAGGGAGCACCGCAAAAAGTGTACAAGAAGGTAGAAGTAGACTGGCGGGTGAAGATTACTCTAATCACCCGCGTCTTTAAGAGCAAAAGCTCCAATCTTGCCTCCTTGTACGCAATTTGGGCGTCCCCTTGTCCTCGGCTAGCAAAAATGGTTTGCAACGAACAAATTTGTCAAATCGTTTGTTCATTCGGCTCGTCCAAATTTGGAAGGATGATTGTATTTCCAAATATGGAAGGTCACATGTGACATAAACTGCAGGTAAAGCGAAGATGGAAAATTCCGACGGGGACCCAGTGCAGGGAAAGATTAGCGATGGCAGGCGTGTTGGAAATGAAAGTGTTCGATAGATTCATATCGGTGGAGTGCAGGTCCTCGTGGAGGAGATTACCTGCGTTACATTGATAATCGCAGTCTTTCCGGAACGGTCTTCAATGTGTCTTGAATGTAATGTCGAAAAGGTCTTGCTAGGTATTCTTGGACTAGCATGACAAACGTGGGAGGGAGCTGAGTGTTGAGTTGACTAGTATCAACGCTATACCCGGTAAGAGATAGCATAAGTCTCAGTGATGGGAAGATAACAATCCGACTCACGCACCTCTGGGAGTACTCCGCTAAGCCTGAAAATACAATGATCCCTAAAACCAAAGGAGGAAACTCGGGAGATACAAGGTTGGAAAGAGTCGGGATGCCTTGTTCCAAAGTAGTCAGTTTAACTTGTGCATGCCCGCCGTAGTCAAGGAGTACTCACCAAATCCCAACTAAAAATACAAGATACTTCTCCATCTTGTCGCTAGATACGAGCAAGAAAGACCGAACAAGCAACTTGGATATCTTGTTTTCAGGAAGAATGCTTGAGCCACTGAAATGCATAACCGTGCAAGTGCAACGCCCAGATCCATGTGAATTCGGTTCAGCTTGCTTGGAATTGCAGCGAGAAATGCAAGATAAACGGGAAACTTGTCCAAGTCGACCAGAACATGATGTGGGAGGGAAGAAAAGGAGACTGCAATGGTTCGTTGCAGTTGCTGGTTATGAATGAACTGTCGTTAGCCGAGCTTATTGTCTCTCTTTTGTGTGCCTCAAAGGAGATAAACCCAAAGTAAGGCAGAAGTGGTCACGTTTTTGATGGCGTCGCGCTTCTCTATTGTTCTCCTCAGCCAATCAGAACGCGTCATCAGCAAGTCCAAAGCGCTCAAAATTCGTAGATGTGCTACAGTCAAGTTCAGCTATGCTACAGGAGAGAGAGATACAGTGAAGGACGAAAATGATATTAAAAGTGTTGTAACTTAGAAGTTGATGCATAGGATGAGTGGTGAAAGGAGTGAAAGAGTGAAAAGCATATTGTCATGTCGTTTCGTGAACCACGGTCATGTAAATAGCCTCACCAGGAGGCGCTCCACTAACCGTTCCCTCTAGTGGCAAGTCCCTCCTCGAGTACTTCTTCCTGAGAGGCTGTCTCGTAGTAATTGGGGTACGCGTTCGCGATGAGTCTTCCGGGACTGGCGAAACACTTGGTCCGCAGAAGGGCGGAGGAGTTATAGGCCTTGCACCCGTAAAGCTGATATCGGAAAATGCGGGGGATTGCGGTCGTGTAGGAGGAATGATATGGACTGGAACGGGTACGGAGTTGGGTGGCTGGGGCCATGGGATATCATAGATGGATGAAACAGTCGAGACGACATCGTCGGGGACCGCTCGCAGCTTTGGCGCATCCGTGCGATAAAGATATTCGTCTTCGTCACGACTCCGCTGAGAAGCTTTGGTCGGGGATCGTGCCACCGGCGCCGGTGTCGCGAGCACTGGGGATTGGAGACCAAGTACCATAGCTGTCGGAGAGCTTAGGTACTGCAAAGTAGACGCGGCAAATGCCTCGTCTTCGTGTGTGCTGCTATCGGATGATCGTGATCGGTGGGAGTAAGTGCTAGGAGTGTCTCTCGGGCTAGGTGGACTCGAGCGAGGCGACTTCGAACGGGCTGATCGGGGAGATTTGGGAGGCTTGACATTTAACATATCGTCCCATCCTGATATTAGCACAGGCTGCAGCCTAGGCCTTGATGGTGAGGGGGAGCTCGTACTAGTGGGCGACACGATTGTAGCTCTCGACTAGAAATGTGGCTTAAGATTTGATATGGGTACGATATTTGCGTTAAAAACACTCACTGGACAGGAAGCGTGTCGTCTTCAGACTTTCGGAAGTTCGGTATCCTGATCTGAGAGCCGATAACTTCATCTTCAGCAAACTCCTCACTCCATCCCGGATGTCCTCTCCAAATATGACAAAAAGAACCAAATACACGATCGACACCACCGGGACGCTCCACCACATCAAGTTTAAATCGCTTGTAAGTTTGACCACAAAGATTTTCTTGAAGAACTCGTGAACGGCGTCCCACGAAACCCAAGGCTGAAAGCCAGAACGTTGAAACAATGTGAAGAGAATGAAGATAGTGTTAACCATAGTGAGTATGAGAACAGTAATGATGCGACGAAGGTATAGTGATGGAGACATAGAAGACCTAGTAAGAATGTGTTCCTCAAAACGAGCGGCGGTGTGTCTAAAAGAATGGTGAATAGAAATGCCTGACAGGAGGTAAGAAGCGTGTTACATATCGATAACATGAATAGGACATACCACAGAAAATGAAAGAAGCCACGCAGAAAATGAACGGAGGAATCCAGATTATAATTGCTGCCGGAGTAGAAGTATGAAATGCCGCAACGCAGCCATAGTCTCGAATAATATCGAATCGATGATTCTGCACGATAAAATCTGTGTCCGAGTCAGTTCCTCGTTACAACAAGAAAGACGAAGATACTCACGAAGTAGAAGATACATTATAGGACTAACCCAACATATTACAGCGCTGAATAACATTCGACCTCGTCGAGCAGGCTCGCTATCAGAGAATACTCTATTTGAGGCCATGAGCTCCAAGTGGGCTGCTATACAAAAGCAAGCACGCGGGCATCGCGACAGTCGCTGCGAGAACGACTTTCGTGACTGATGAGAAGGGATGAGCTAATGTTATACATGTAAACAGGTATATGCTCACCGATATCGCACCAGGACGGAATGTGTATATCAGTGTTTCCATCCCAAACGAGACTGTTGATACCTCGGATGAGGTTACAGACGATAAGCCAAGTGATGAGGCTCATCTCCGCCACATCAGCTCGGACCCGACCTCCAACAAAACAGAACCCCAGGATAGCAGCGCAAAGAAACGAAACAATAGGAAGTGCGATAATCATGACGTCTAATTCGAAGTGATGAGAACGAAGGTTAGAGGAGATTGTCGTTTGGTGGCAAAACATTCACTGGACGTGCAAGCAGAGGTAAAGAGTGGTGCTTTGTCCACAAAACATCGAGGTATTATTAGAGGTTAGAACAAGGACTTTTATGCGCGTCCCGTGCATGTAAGTCTCGTAGAAACAACGTCTTCTAGGCACTCGGATCCGGGATAGGACAAGTTACGTCCTTTTCAGAGAACAAGGTGTTATCGTTGCGGACCTGTCATCCGGGCATGTAGTAGAAGAGGAGACCAGTGCTCTAGCTAGCCGTGCGCAATGTACAAGCTAATATACGAATTTAGAAGGTTCAAGTGGTCGCCGGAGGAAAATCCAAGAAAGGAAGTCCCTTTAAGGAACCGCTTTGGGAATGTCGCTGCCTTAAAACCCGGTCGTCCTACAGTTACACATGAGCTATGCGCGTGCGTAGAAGCTTGGAGTTTTGTACAGGCGTCCAGCAGGAACAGTTAACACTGAGAACTTAGTGATTATCGAGGCCGAGATATTTGCAGGCGGGTGTGTGTGATAGACTAGCTCCAAGTCGTTTTGATCGAGACCCCGAGGAAGACGTAGTCCCAGAGCATTGATAAGATGCGCCATATCAAAGATCTAGTGCAAAGTACAAGGCCAATCGACAGGGTGCTTTCAAGGAACGCATATTGATAGGCGTGGATGAGTGACTGTAGAAGGCAAGTTGTAGCGTGTGGGAAATTTTTCAATACAGTCCTTGACACCGACCTTCACGGAACCGCGCCGCGCGTTGGCATATGTAGAGTGAGTCAAGCTTTCAAGCGTCAAACGCTGTCTATTCACAACCACCATGTCCTATTCTCCTCTGTTAGGCGATCCTCAAGGCATTTACAGGATCAACATTGTAGGAAATAGTGGTATGTCTTCCTGAACCGCGAGTACAAAGGCTGTAATAGTCCACGTTCAGGTTCAGGAAAGGCAAGCTACTTTTCCATGAATGTCTTGACAGGATACAACATTAAATTCGGATAGACAACACTGGGCAAAGAGCTTTCCTCGATTCTCGGGATCCCATTTATTTCATTGGATCAATTATTCTGGCAGCCTGGATGGACGACGACATCTCCGGATGAATTTCGCGCAAAGATTGAAGCGTTTATGAGGGAAAATAAGGACTCTGGCTGGGTAATAGATGGGGAATATACTAAAAAGGGGAGGAAGCATCGTCCAAGAAACCGCGACAGATATTATTTGTGAGTCCAGATTCAAAGAGGGGCCCACAAACCGCTGAAGAAATTTTGTTTTCATAGGGCTAGATCCCCCACTTCTCCTTTATTTTCCTCGTATTCCTTGTCCGCACCTTCCTTAGGTTGTTTCGCATGCGCGCCCCATGTAGTCCAGAATGCCCTGAATCCTTCCGAGGAGCGTTCTTTTCCTAAGGATAGCATTATATGGTGGTGTTTAAGTCAACATTGGATCAACGTACGAAGGTGGCGATCCCAGATGCCTCTCATTGGCCTCGGCGTGGATAACGTGCCTCCAGGACAGCAAAAGCTGAGGAGGATCGGAGGCTGGGGAGCCGAGTTGAAAGCATGGTTACAAGGAGTACGAAGCTTGGTGCGGGACAGGTAGACTTGGACATGTTTCTCCGTTCTTTAATGTCGCTGTATCCCTTTCACAAAGCCTAGATACCTTCTACTGTACATGTAGATGTTCAACAGGTTCAATAGATCAATACTTACATTGGGCATGCTACATGCTCGTCGTTTCGGATTTGTCGGATATCAAAATAGCCGAAATTTCTAGGAAAATTGATAAGAGCTATGTACGGAGGCCGCCTTGAACTTGAAGTTCGTCCATCACCATCCCAGATTGCTTGAGTGTACAAATGTCTTTCTCCAAACCATCGGCGGCGAGGCGATACAGAGGACAGGAGCAGACCGTTCCGGCGTATACGCCGAATTGCCTATGCGCCTAACCATCACCTGAAACACGCCTCTGCAGCACCAACCCTCGTTTAATCCTCCTTTTCTTCTTTCTTTCTTCCTCCATCATGCCTGGTATCGAACCCATATCAGCTCAAGCTCAAAGTACTCTTCGTCGGCGGATGCACGTGCTAGAGAACGTTCACAAGGAGGCGCGGAGGGAGGAGAATCAGACACAGACTGAGGAAACGATACACTCGCACACTGATTACGAGTCTGCATCGGAATCGGAATCTTCCAGCAGCGAGCAGGTGGGAGATGAGGATCGGGAGGTAGAGGAGGTAGAAACAGGAAAGGGGGAGCCGAGCTTTCATCGTTCCGTCTCTGAAGAACAAGAGCATCGAGGATCGGATCCCATTCCATCGCATTCATTGCCGTTGGATAATGCGTGGTACAAGTTTGATCTCACTGTCGTTGCTGCTCTAGTGTCGCCAATCGGGAATTGGCTCACTGGTGGTGACCATGTCAAGAACGTCTTGCTGGTTCTGCTACTACTTTTCTACCTTCACCAAGTCATTGAAGGTATGTGTTGGAACATTGTGTTACAATCATCGACTCACGTTTCAATGTAGTGCCTTGGTCATTATATCATAAGGCTCGACCTCGACAGACACCAGCACATATTCACTCGACGTATACACCGCAGAAGAGCGGTACAGACAGTCAGCCGCTTCTGAACTCTACAAAATCGAAATCGTCCTCCTAGTATTCACCATGGCCTCTCCATTCCTCGGGGCTCTACTCATTCGCCTCGTATCCACAGCAGTCCTAGGAGAAGACGTGTTCTCCTGGTTTAGCATCGGCTTATTCGTCCTCGCAACCGGTGTCAGACCCTGGAGTCACGTTGTCCAACGTATATCCAGTCGTGTGACAGACTTGCACGACATCATCCACTATCCTTCTAGTCATCCATCGAGTAATGGAGACTTCCGCTCCGAGCTAGAGGTGCTGCAAAAGCAAGTCCGACAGCTAAACGCACAGCTCATCCAACTCCAACGCAAGGCAGAGAAAGACTCGGACGAGATTTACGAGTATGTGGATGATGCGTTGGACGTGGTCGAGAAGACAATGAAGAAGCAGGAGAAGAAGTATGAGAAGCATGATGGCAGGTTCAAGGATTTGGAGGTGCTGGTTGATGGGCTGAAGAAGACAAAGTCGAGACCGAAGCTGGCACCTGTTACGCTTTCAGTGAATCAACCTCTGACGTTGTCACTTTCGGATCGAGTATCGTTGCTCGTGTCTTCGTTCGTACCTTCGTGGGTTCTTCCGACGCCATCCAAAGCTCCTTCGCCATCTCACGAAGGACGGCACTCGCCTTCCTCTACTGTCACTCGGTACTCTGTACCGTCACCATCCTCCCCAGATGGACTGGAAACTATTGTTGAGGAAGATGGGCCGCCAGCACCTGAAGCCTCTGCTCCTGAACTCAACCTACCCACGAAGATCTTCCTTCGTTGTGCTTATGTAGCAACATTACCGCTACGCTCAGTCTCAAGAATGGTCTTTGGCTATTCTCTGCTCCAATAACCTTGCTCCTCTCTGTACTGTATACCTTCAATAAGTCGCTCGTTTCTGCATAATTTCACTTTTTTGTCGCACTTTTTCTTGTACTTGCTCTGTATGTATTGGGATTGCAAATACTGTAGAACGCATTGTCGCTTGTCGTTTAGTCTACTGTAAATTATGTCACGCAGGGGTACTTATCATTGTACATTGCCCCAAAGTTGTAACCAAGATGTGTAAGGAAGAAGCTTCTCTAACCAATAGGGACACAATACGCTCTGGACGAGGATAACGAACAATCATATCCCCTCTGTAGACTCCTAGAGCATACTGAAGTCTGACGTTCTCAAGGAGATTGATCACGTTCTGAACTCGTTCGCGTCTAAACAGAACGGTTCCCATCCCCCAGATAGGTCTCATCTCATCAATTGCTTTCTCTAAGAGTCTGAGGGTTCCATCAAAGCACCGAGAAGTGTATCGCCGCCAGCAATCATGCCTTCTAGAGCAAGATGGAGATATCCTACGTTTCTGATCAGTGACCCAGTCGGCGATAATGAAATGAGAGGGAGACACACGTGCACGATATTCATCGCCTTCAGGAAACCATAGCACCGCCTGCCGAAATTGTTCAGAGGACTTCTTCATCAATTCTTCGAACTCCGCTTGTGGCAATGGTGGCGTCGCGAGGTAGGCGCGTTCGCAGTAATATGTACCCAGGGCACTGCGTTCTTGTGAATATCACGATTCAAACAATATAAAGAAGAGACAGCATACGCATGCGCAATTCCGCGCGGAAAATCCTGATAGGCTACAGCGTACAATGCCTCGTCGTCACGAGGCATACTAGACACCTTGAGAAGTAGTTCTTCCGCTTCTGAACGGATTTCTTCGAGCAAGTGAGGTTTCTTGTCGTCGGCTACTATATTGGGTTCCATGCACTTTTACATGCGTTAGTATCTCAAAAGTGGCCTGCATATCAATGGATGATCTACCTCGATGATACTGTCGAGATACGTCTTCTGAACAGCGAGCAAGAACGCCGGACTAAGGAGCTCAAGCTCGTTGTAACGGTCACTGTTTTCAAGTTTGGCAAATTCTTCCGGCATAAGTGTTGTTCGTGCCCAACGAACGACTTGTAGTGCTTTGTATAAGTGTTCTACTCGCTTAATTCCAGGGCCCTCTATCATTATTCCCCGGATAATCCAGCATCTGTCACAGATATCAGCCTCCCGAACGCGCAAATTTTTCGGAAGTGCTAATATAGGCTTACTGGACAGTGATCACCAACGGTATTCGGGTAAAATTCCATCCTTTTTGTCGCAATTGTTCCATCACCGAGTCTCGAAATTGTTCATCGAAATTGGAGTCCATCCAGCCACCGGCACCTGTGTTTTCATGTTCCGCTGTACTTGTGTTAAATAACTAGGGGAATAAATGGGCATCTCGGAGACACCTACCAAAATGCAAAACCTTCGATAGCCATGTATCGTCCCAGGTAAACAGAAATCTCGGGTCGTGCAGAATGACCCTAACTAGCGCGGTAATGGGACTCCCATTTGGAAGCAGGTAATTGTCAGACGCGAAGTTGTACCTGTGCATCATATCTTCAAGAAGTTCCGTTACTTTGCGATACGAATCACACGCAAGTTTGGCCTGGCAGAACTGATTCGTGATGTGGTGAGTACACGGTATCTCAAAAGGAGAGAAGACGTACACTAGAATTAGCCTTAAGTATCAACCCCGTTGGCCTTGCATCACTGAGAGCCTGTACTCGCCGCCAAAGCGGATACTCTTCGGTGCTGTTACGTTCCCTTTTGACCTGAGCTGCTACATCCTCACCCCGTTTTTTGCTTTTGGCGTAACCACGTTCACAAGCTTCCTTGGTAGCTATATCGGAGGCGGTGAGGTTATCCTTGGGAAGTGCGTTAAGAGCAATCTGCCACGCTTTTTGGCCAATATGGTCTCTGTGGAGTGCCTGTATCTCCATGAGATGGTGTATAAAAAACAAATGGAGGTAGAGCTCACATCATTGGCCTCTGCTCGGCGGATATGTGCTTTCATGTATGAGGGGTGTATCGACACTGCCTACGAGGACTTCAGCAATCACTGCCTCGAAAAAATAAGCCCAAAACCGCACCATGTTCGCAGCTGCTAGTGCATCCAGATAACTAGAAATCGAATGACTTTCAATGAGTCGAAAATGATGAATGAATTGTAATGCTCACTGCTTTAACTTGAGATGACACAGTGCATGGTTTGCATACAAAATTGGGTTGCGTGGTTCTAGCTTGATTGCTTCTGAGTATTTTTCACTTGCGGACCTATATTCCTGATTTCGAAACAAGGTATCCGCCTCTGCTTTCAACGACTGTGCGAGGGTCGACATGGGTCAAGTTGAAGAACCTTAGCTTGTGATGGTTACTTATACAAAGCTCGAGTCACTCGGCGGCGGAAGCGAGAGAAGCTCACTTAAGGTTGAGGGTGTGCGGGACCCTATAAGTAAAAGAGAACAGCTTTTATGCAAATGTGTGCGTGTGTTTGGGTAGGGGTAGGCGAGGTCTGAATTGCTGGGAGAGCAGAAGAGGAGATTTGGGTATGATCTGATCGAGGATCGGATGGTAACCAGTAAATGGCTGACCTCCTTCCTTAATTGGCATGTCATTGACGAATGTAACCTGATAAAAGAGAGTAGCGCGTGCCCAAGATACAAGCAGGGATAAGATGGTAACATAACATATGATGCTCATTTTCTTCGACCCAAAGGAACAGCATCACGGACCGGATGAGGAAATCGGAGGATCGTGTCCTCTTTATAAACGCCCGCAGCAAACTGACGCCTTGTATCTGCCAGGAAACCAATGGTGTTTCGCAGTCGTTCACCGCTCACAGTAGCACCCGATCCCCAGATAGGTTTCATCTCTTCGATGGCCTTCTCTAAGTGCTTTAAAGTGTCCATCAACATGCTAACCGCTGTTTCGCTGAAAATCATTCCTTCTAGGGCTCGGTTGAGGTATCCTGTGTAATATATGAGGGTTCATGCGAATAGAAGCGAAGGGAAAAATGGGGCTTTCTACTCACGAGCTCGATACTCATCGCCTACCGGGAAGCATAGGCCAGCTAGAAGGTAACTGCCAATGGACTTCTTGAGTAGCTCATCGAACTCCGGTAACGGCACTGGTGGTTCTGCCAGATAAGCTTTTTCGCTATAGTATACGCCGAGGGCTCTGCATGTTAATCAACATCGTGTACGATGTCAGAAGAAAAGACAACATACGCATACGCCATACCGCGCGGCATATCTTGATACGTAACAGCCATGACTGCGTCATCTTCGCGAGGCATAGCATCCACCGTGAAGATAAGGTTCTCTGCTTCAGAGCGAAGTTCTTCAAGATATTGGGGTTTCTTGTCCCCGGCTTTGCTGCATTCCAGGCACTATTGCACGTGAGTGTAGCAGGCATCGAACAAGAAGTGACAAACCTCCATCATGCTATCCAGATATGACTTTTGTACCCACAGAAGGTAGGTTGGTCGGAAAACCCGGTCACAGCAAGAACATTTGTCTGAGTATCCATGAGGCATGAGTTCTTTCCGAGCCCAATGAAGAGTCTGAAGTGCGCTGTGGAAATAGTTCACTCGTTTCACACCAACGCCTTCAATCATTCTTGCATGTACAATCCAGCACCTGACGGGAAGTATGAGTGCTCAAGGTAGGGTTTAGGGATAGCTTGAAAGGACATACTGGACAGTGATAACTAAGGCCGTCTGAGTAGCGTCCCACCCTTTCTCTCGGTGTCGTTTCATCACTAATTCGCGAAATCCGTCATCAAATTGGAGATCCTTCCACGCGTCTGCATTTTCGTTCTGAGCTTGCACTGAATGTCTTGCGTCAGCGAGTGGATCTAGCAGGCTATTAAGAAGATACCTACACACCACGTATATCTTTGGTAGCCATGTATCATCCCAGTCATATGGTATCCTCGTATCATGAAGTATGACGTTAGCTAGCGAGTCGATAGGGCCGGCACCGTGGGTATAGCTATCACGTCCAGGAAATTTGTGGAATATATGTTCAAGCGCTTCTGTGGCCCTACGATACTCATCGCAGGCAATCTTGCTTTGTGAGAGCTAATGAGTGGATGCAATGAGTGAAGGAGCTCTATACTTGAAGAGAAGGAAACGCACGCTGGTGTGAGGATTATTATCTATATCTTCCGACGTCAAGTTTTCACTGAGGGCGAACACTCGCCGCCAGGTAGGATACTCCGTGGTACTCTCAATCTCCATCTTCACTTGAGCTCTCACTTCGTCGCCACGTCTCTTGCTTTCAGCATAACCACGTTCACAGGCTTCCTTGGCGGCTTTCTCGGAAGGGGTGAGGTTGTCCTTGGGAAGGGCATTCAAAGCAGCTTGCCACGACATTTGGCCGATATAATCTCTATGAAGTGCCTTCATCTTCGTGAGACGACAACGCAAAACAAAAAATAGAAAGCTAGCTCACATCGCTTGCCTCTGCCCGACGCACATGCGCTTTCACGTATGATGGATCTAATGATACTGCCTATAGATGGGACTTCAATCTTCACCTGCTTCGGGAATAGACGACTAGTCGTACCATGGTTGCATCTGCTGCTGCATTCAAGTACCTAAAGGTCAAATACTTGAGTGAGATGAAGAACCATCGATTTTGTGAAAACTCACTCTTTCGACTTGAAGCTACACAGAGATCGATTGGGGAATAGAATAGGGTTTGCTTCATCGAGCTTGATTGCTTCCGAATACTTTTTACTCGCAGCCTTGAATTCCTGAGACCGAAACAGGGCATCCGCTTCTTCCTTGAGCTTTTGGGCTTGAGTGGACATGGTTTAGGCTGAAGAAAATTTATGGGACTGCAACGCAACAGGCGGATCAGGACTCGAGGAAGCGAAGAGCACTGTTTGAAGTTGCGGCCATGTATTCAATGGAGATCCTCTGGAAAAGAGTGTAACGCATATGGCGGAATTGGAATCGCTGCTGGATGACGGAGAGCACGAGAACATTTTACCGAATCGGAGCAGGGTGGACTTAGAGATAAGATAATTTCAGAACACTGTAAACGAGGAAGCTCGCAGAATAAAGAATGTTGTAAAACGTCTAAAAAATACACTCTAGCCCCGAAAGTATGAAATACGACCCAGCAGAACTCGATTATGAACTGCGGCAATGTACTCTGAAGGGGTAGCCAGTGGTAAACAAAAAGCTAGAATGTCAATGGCCTATCCATCATGGCACCGAAAAGAGGGCCATCGGGGTAATCAAAGGTAAGAACGTCCTCCGTCTGTATCGTCCCGTAGGCTACACTGTCCTTCAAAAACGCCACGGCGCGTGGAAGTGGGTCGCCGACCACTGCAAGCGAGATAGCGGCGGGACCTATCCCCCATATTGGTCTCATATTCTTGATCGCCGTTTCTAGGGTCTGAAGGAAAACGAGTTGCTCCCCGGCAGTAGCACCATAGAACAACATGCACTCCATAACTCGCTGCAGATATACTGCGATATCATGAGCTAACACGAATGCACTGGCCAAGAAATGGTACGTACTTCGGTGGTATTCATCATCCTTTGGAAAGTAGGTCGACGCCTTTAGGTAACAGTCCGCCGATATTCTGAGATAGTGCTGGAGATTCGTTCTGGATGAGCGATGCTTTCTCGCGGTCTCCCAGTAGTAATAGCCTTTCGCACTGTAAATGGTTTCCTTAGATCTTCGTTTTATTTGGCACTTAGAAAAAGAAAGGTACCCCAAAGCCACACCACAGGGGAAGTCTCGAAATGCAGTAGCATATACTTCATCCTCTTTGTTTCGGGGTAAGTTACTCGCCAATCCGATGATTTCGTCCGCTTCCTGAAAGATGTCTTTAAGCAACTGGTTATGCCTTGCCATATCGGTGCGTTTACGAGATGCAACCTGCATCAACATTAGATGTTTGCTGTTGCCAGTTTATAAGACGGATGAACAAACCTGCACCAGCGCAGTCAGATGCAGCTTTTGCGTGGCAAGGAGGAATAGGGGATCAAATATGCCACCACAGCAACGACATTGCTCGACGTCTCCAGATGGTATGAGAGTGCAGACCCATTTGATCACTTCAATCGCTCGAGCGAGGTACTCTGCTTGCTGTTCGGAAGTGGGGCTTTCGGCTACCATTGCATGGACGATCCAAGCTCTGTTATTTCCGCAGTTGAGCAGCGGTCGAGGCAGGATACACCGTAATACGCACTTTATTGTGACGGCCAACGCTGACCTAGCCTCTTCCCACCCTGCTCGAAGAATACGTTCCCTCACCAGCTCACGGAATCGGTTATCTGGTTTGAAGTCCCTCCAGCCGTCATGAGCTGTATTCATCCATTCGACTGCGGAAGAATTCGTCAGGACGAATCGACGAAAGGAAATGCTCTCTGCATACCAAGGGAAGAAATCTTTTGCGCCCATGTTGTATCCCACCTGCGCGTCATTCGAGCATCGTGATGCAGGACCGTGACTATATCCGTGAGAGGACACTCGAATTCATACCCGTGCAATGGGGAGCTACGGAAAAGGCCTTGCAGATTGTTTGTTGCACGCAGATAGGTCGTGAAAGCCCGCTGGGCATGCGAAAACTATAGGCGCGTTGGTTAGTAAACCTTCTAGTCCTTAGATTGTGAGAGCCTACACTCCGGTTAGGTTGAAGCTGTTGGTCGTTCGCGGTACTCTCAGCGATGGCAGAGACTCGACAAAAGTAAGGGGCATCTGCGTTTTCGGATTTTCCCTCAACTTGAGCTTTGATGATCTTCATCTTCCTCTTACACTCAGCGTAACCGTGCTCGCAAGCCTGTTTTAGAGCATCCTGTTCAGGAGTGAGGTGGCTCGAGGAGAGAGCATGCAGCGCGTTGGCCCATGCCCTCTCGCTTTCCCGGTACCAACAGATTGCCTACATTAAAATGAGAAAGAATTATGTGGACAGAATAAACGCGTAAATCACCTCTTGAGCCTTGGCGAGATAATAATATGCTTTGGCATAGCAAGGATCAAGTTCTACAGCCTGCCAATACTTTAGTATCGTCAAAGTCGCCAATGTACACCGGAGCCATACCTTGGTCGCATCGCTAATCGCGTCTAGATAGCTGTGAATCAGAGAAAGGGTGAATAAAACCCGACGTCGTTGTAGTAGCCTGGGGTCCCAGCCTTACTGCCGTATTTTGAGCGAGCACAGTGCACTGTTTGCAAACAAAATTGGGTTTTGGTAATCTGTCTTGATCGCCTTTCTGTACTTGAGTAATGCTTCTGAGTACTTTTGTCTACGAAAGAGTCGGTCTGCTTCTTGCTTGAGCGTTTGAGCGGAACTCGCCATTGTGTGTGGTGATGTACAGTGGAGGTTGGAGAAGAAAGGCTGGCCGTGTTGACACCGGTCTTCGTTAATTAACTTCATTTGGAAGTAGCGATCGAGCGAGGTACTCTTCCTATGCCTGGTCGTAAATTGAGAGGAATGTCTCAACATGTTGACGGTAATAATACGCACCTGTCGACCCTTTTTATACGGTCTGTGCAGTAGCAAAAGTCAGAATGTTGACGATCCGAATCAGCAAGAGTTCTGGGTGCATCCTGCCAACTGAAATTTCTTCACAAGAAAGAATCTAAAGGAATGAAACGGCGAGATGTATTTTGCCGAGGAAGAGTGTCGTTCAGCGGCGTTACGACACGCAATTCCAGAAGGAGATAAGATTTAGGTTTATCTTATCACCCACTGGCTCTTGCCAACTGTTCGCTAAACACACAACTTTGCAGCCACGCCAGCAAAACGTTTGTTAAGCACTTCGTGGATGAGCTTAACACTACTGTACACATTCTTCTTTTCTGTTTCCACTATAATATACTCAGAGTAATAACGAAATCATCAATCAAAGCTTGGGATGCAAGTGGTACTCGCGTTCAGAAACAAGAGTACCACCAGTACAAACCCAACTAGAAGAGTGGTGATTTAGTCGCGATGCCAAGGAAAAGCAACCCGTGCGGATAATCCCAGGTATGAACCTCGTCTAGCTTGAAATTCCCCCGAGCTGTGCCGATTCTGACAGTAGTCGCGACTTGTGCAGCTATGTTTGCCCAAACACTTGAGCTAGCAGCGACTCCTATTCCCCAAATTGGCTTCATTTTCTGAGCTGCCACGTGTACAAATTCCGAGAAGTGTAGCTGTTCTCGAGCTGTGGCCCCGCAGAATAGCTTGCAATCCAGAGTTCGCTGGAGAAGTCCTGTTCAAGGCATGATCTAACCGGAATACGATATCCGAAGGAAACGGGACCTACCCCAGTGGTATTCATCGTCTTCCGGAAACATACCCCAGTGGTATTCATCGTCTTCCGGAAACATCGTGGTATTCATCGTCTTCCGGAAAGTACGTCGATGCCTTCAGGTAATGTTCTGACGCCATTCGGAGGTAATGCTGAAGAGCTGGCTGGGAAGATCGGTGAATCATGGCCTGTTCCCAATAGTAATAGCCCTTTGCACTGAATCTAGTTAGGTGCCGCATTTGGCAAGACAGTATAGGAGACCTACGCCCACGCCATACCACAAGGAAAGTCCTGATACGCAACAGCATGCACTTCGTCATGTTCGTCTCGAGATATACTGTTTGCTACCTCGATGACCTCATTTGCTTGTTGAAGAATATCACTGAGGAGCTGAGCGTGCGTAGCCACATCGTTCCGTTTCTCGTTCGCGCCCTACTTAAATTCAGTTGTTGTTTAATCTACGAAGGGAATAGCCGCACCAGCACCAAAGCTGACAAATACAACTTTTGTGTAGCAAGGAGGAATGTTGGTTTGAGTATGTCGTCATTCACGTCTCCGAGTGAGATGACGGAACGAGCCCATTTGATGACTTCGATTGCTCGACGAAGGTATTCTGCTCGTTTTTCTGAGCCAGGACTCTCTAGCATCATTGCGTGAACGATCCAACATCTTCAATACCGATATCTAGTCAGATGACAACGCGGGAAAGGGAAGGACACACTTGACTGTCACCCCCAACGCCCTTCTATTCAATCCCACCTTTTGAGCTATACGTTCTTGAACCGAGTTGCGAAAATGCTCATCGGGCTTGAGGTCCTTCCAGCCATCGTAAAAGCCGTTCATCGTCTCGACTGCGAGCGTACACAATTAAGATCAAAGCAGGCAACACAAAGGTGTCATGCTCACGCATATTATAGATCTTTTCCGGCCACAAAACGTCCCAGTTATGAGCCACGCGGGCATCATGTTGCACAACCTTAACGAGATCTGTGAGTGCACATTCGGATTCAAAAAACCAAATAGGTTTATGCATGAGTGCT
The DNA here is from genome assembly GCA_037176845.1 of Paramarasmius palmivorus. Lineage (NCBI taxonomy): Eukaryota > Fungi > Basidiomycota > Agaricomycetes > Agaricales > Marasmiaceae > Paramarasmius > Paramarasmius palmivorus. The sequence goes on along the minus strand of JAYKXP010000022.1, from coordinate 290,639 downwards.
TGGATGCTCTTCGTAACCTGCAGATAAATCGTCGTTACTCGCGCGACGTGGCAGTGCTGTGTATTGAAATGAGAAAGCGGGCCACATTCTGAGATCAAGAGCCTTACACTGCGACTTGGTTGATCGATCTCTTCTTCCGACATATGCTCAGTGAGAGCAGCGACCCGCCGAAAGACAGGATACTCTCTAGTATTCGCCAATTTGCCTTCGACCTGAGCCTTGACGTCCCTGATATGTTTCCTGCACTCGGCGCAACCCTGCTCAGAGGCGTGTTTCAGGGCGATTTCTTGTGGTGTAAGGTTTATCAAGGGAAGCGCTTTCGTAACATTTTGCCAGGATTTTTCGCTTTCCGAATATTGATGTATAGCCTGCATGAAAGTATTCAATGTTGGAAGTGGGTACGAATGCAAAGCCGCTTACGCTCTGAGCTTTTGCAAGGTAGGTGTAAGCTTTGACGTAGGTACGGTCAAGTTTGATGGCCTAAGCATTCAATGCGTCTCAGGGGATCCCACATGGTTCAAAAAAGCCATTTTCAAGTTACCAAGGTGGCGAAGTAAATCACGTCCAGATAACTGTGGGTCATACTCAGGAATGGACAGGAATAAAGCATCGAACTAAAATCTTACTACTCCAACTTGAGTGCGCACAACGCGCTGTTCGCGGATAAAACTGGGTTCTTATCATCGATTTTGATCGCTTCGTGATACTTGAGGAGTGCCGCTTGATAGTCTTGTTGGCGAAAAAGTGCATCAGCTTCTTCTTTGAGTGCTTGAGCAGAGGACATCGTGGGGGAGAGAATCTTGGGGAAGGGATGCAGTTTGATGTGACCGTAACACCCCAGGATTTATGTTGACACCGTTGACACCGAAGCTGAAAGAAGCCTGAATTTTGAGGTAGAAATCGACGATCCTGCGGCTGTTCGCGTCATTTCGCTGGTGAAAAAGTCAAAGAATTAGTAGGAAAAATGCCTCAAAGAGAGTCCGCGCACTCACCAAAATCCGAACGAAACCCTGAGGCCTGATTTTGAGGCAAAGTTGACGACCGTTTCGCTGCAGCCCTTATTCAATTACGCACCATCAGTTCTCTAGTACAAAAGGTTTAAGGCAGCAGCATCGCATTTTCTCTGTCGAACTTCCAAGGGAAATCGCTGTCGGTCCAGTAACTTTTATGCTTTGTTCGCAATCTGCGAGTCTGATGTGGTCGTCCGTACCGGGAAGGAAGGAAGTGGAGGAGTCACCAGAGGTCGAGTAGGCGCCCATTCGGGACCGGTGTGACAGGGCGTGCGACTTGGGCGTGACATATACGCGCCGAAGCTTTTCCCCCTTACCACCACGTCCCCAGTCCCATGCGGGAGACAATCTCCTACCACAATGGTTCTCTCCGCTCTAGTCAGCCTTCCAGAATCCCCCATCCTCGTAGCACGGGGTTTTACAATCAATCAATCCTGTATCTCCGAAATGTCGCAAAATTGTTGCAGATGAACAAAGGTGGCATTGTGGAAGTCGACGCGTCCAAAGACGAGATGGAAAACTCCGAGAAGGGCAAGAAACGCGCTAGATCTCCCAGTATGAGCCACGACATTTCTAATAAACGTACGAAAACGTCTTTGACGGGTGCCGCCAGTCGAACAGACAATTCCTCAGAGAACAATAACCCCTATCCCATCCAACACATGCCGTACATCCACACATCAGATCCCACCGAACTGCCAAAGGACACTGGACTATTACCTGCACTACGACATATATATGAGATGCACTACACTACAGAAGACAAAGGCCTACAAAACCAGCAGCCTGGGGCGGAGGAAGTACGATTCACGAAGGAATTGGAGAATCTTTTCGGAGTCACGGCAGAGCCCCAGACAGTGGAGTTGGGAAGTATTAGCTTCACGTCGTCTTTCGGTGATTTGGTTGCCAAATCAACCCTGTTGGAGGATCCCGATACCGCTGGACGCGAGTCAGATTGGATATCCATTCTCCCGCCGTATAACCCAGACAGCATGAGCGCCAGTGACCACGACATCTCGTCCCCGGAACTCGAGGACATCATGCGCACTAGCTACGTCTTGCAGGGAGCTGGCAAAGCAGCCATCAGCGGCAATCTAAAACTTGTCGTGCTTCCATCGGGAGAAGACGAACGTTTTCGCGTCCAAATCCATGTCACGGTTTCACTTGTTCTCCCAGAGATCTTCGATGCCCCTACGAATTACCTTCGAAGAAGCGTCGAGGATGCGCAGCGACGTTTATTGTCGTACCTCGTACCTTCCCCGGCACCACCGCCTTCATTCACGGGTACCAACAACATCACGTTCTATTACTCCGTGATGGCGCCCGCTCCAAACCTTCCTCCCATGGTCGAGGAAGCCATGCAGCCAGACATGCTGGAATCCACACTTTTACCCTTTCAACGCAGGGCCGTTGGCTGGCTACTCGATCGCGAGGGCATGTCTATCTCTGCAGATGGTACCATTCAACCTAAACACTCCAATTCCACCACAGAGTTCTCATTCTGGGAACCCGTTTCCCTCATGGGCGGTGAGGAGTGGTGGTACAATCGGCTCACAGGCGCATTATCCCGAACGCGCCCCGACACCGAGTCCGCATTATCTTCATTCGGTGGTATCCTAGCCGAAGAACCCGGCCTTGGCAAAACCGTGGAGACCATCGCTTTGGTGTGTTTGAACCCTGCACCGGCAGATCGTACGCCTGCCGTGACGCGTTGGGAACCCGAAGCTCAGGTTGATGTGAAAGCCGTCAAGGCTACGCTTATCGTTACACCTCTGGCCTTACAGTCTCAGTGGATTGACGAAATCAAGGTTCATGCTCCACACCTGAAGGTTTTGGTTTACGACGGATGGTCCAAGTTGAAGGTGCCGTTAACACCTACGCAAATCGAGGAGGCAAAACAGAAGAAGGCTTTGGAAAAAAAGAAGGCGAAGAAGAAGGCTGGGAGGGCAAGTTCGAAAGCTGAAGCTATTGAGAGGATCAAAGGCACGAAGGGGAAAGGAAAGGCAAGAGCAGATGAGAATCAGGCTGAAGTAGAGGAGGAAGATGACAATGACGAGGTGATCGACTGGTACACCTACGCGCACGGCTTCGACATTGTCATCACCACGTACAGCGTCCTTCAGTCCGACTTGAATGTGGCCAGAGCTCCTCCGACAAGGCCGCGAAGAGACGGGGTTGTATACTCAAACATCGAGAGACAGAGGAGTCCTCTTGTTTGTTGTGAATGGTATAGAGTCATCATGGACGAAGTACAGATGGCTGGAGGCGGAAAAGTCGAGGATATGGTGTCCCTTATACCCAGACGAACTTCCTTTGCGGTTTCTGGAACACCTGCGAGGACTCAGGTGGCAGATTTAGTGCATGTTCTCAAGTAAGTTATGCTTTCTTTACTGATGGAACTCATCGACAAGCGGGAACCCACTAGGTTTTTACGCGTTTATCAAACCCAGATATTATCTCAACGCATATGGCACCGTCTACTTTTACCTGGCTTTGCGAGGCAGTTTGCTGATCTATTTGGGTATTACTCCATCCGGTACGTTGTTCACTCTCCAGTCATCACGCGACGCTGAGTATCTGATTCGTACAGAACCATTAAATCGGCCGTGTCGAGTGAATTGACCATACCTCAGCAGACTAGGTATCTCGTAAGCATTGAGATGGGTCGTGTAGAACGCCATGTGTATGATCAAGCGCTGGAGACTATGTTGCTTGAGCTTGGACTTGACGCCAGAGGTGTTGCGACATCGGAGGGATGGGAGATTGATGGAGCACTGTTGAGGAGTTCCATTCGGAGATTGAGAGCCATCTGTACGCATCCTCAGGTATGTGTCTATTTCGATTTGACTTCCGAGACCTGTAATAACACCACGACGATAGGTTGGACAGCTGGCGAGACAGAATGGAGTCGACAAGTTGATGAAATCGGGTGTTCTGAAAACGATGGCAGATGTACTCCAGGTATCTTTGCATTCTCATCACTCTGACGAATTGTTCGTTCATGAGTTCTTAGATGATGAAAGACCAAAACTGGCGAACACTAATGGATGACTGCAAAGCCAAGATCCAAGCTCTTATCAAAATGGCCCAGCTGCAAATGCTTGATGCGGCTGCGATCAACCGATACCAGGTCGTCCTTGATACACTCTTAGTCGCAGAGAAGGATGCGAAGAAGCTGATGGAGGATGTCGAGGCGGCGATCACTGTCCATCGAGCCAGAGGAGATGAGCTGAGAAAGGAGGCTGCTGCTCAAAAGGAGTTACGTGCACAAGCACAGTCGCATCAGCAACAGTCTACTGGGAAGGGCAAGGAGAGGGAGAGTTCACCGCTATCTGAGGAAGAAGACGATGACGACGAAGATGAGGATGGAGATGATGACGACTACAAGGGTATCCCGAAGACGCCTGCTGGGAAGGACTACAAAGACAAGCTTAGAGGGCTCAAGCAGAGATTAAGAGAGACCCGATTTGTCTTGCATCGAGTCAAGCTTTTACAAGGAGATGCGCATCACAACATGGGTCCGGCACACGCAGACCAGGAGAACGATGCATACGACGCTGCGGAGCAAATCAGGAAGGCTTTATTAAAGAGTATGGCACACTTACATTCTTGTGTGTTTCCATTCTCAAGCATTACTTTTTAGCCACCGAGAACAAAGCCAAGAAGGGCATGGAACAGTTAACATTGGACGCTACCAATACTGGTGTCAATGCAGAAGAATTGATGATACCTGTGCCATTTCTTGAGCAAGGAGGCATTCGCTCTGCCGAATTGGTGTGTTGGGTGCCTCGGTTGCTTAACTTACACCTGATGATCATTTGACAGGTCGAGGAGTTCCATGAGATTGCTGAGAATGTTCTGAATGAACAGACAATCCTACTCTGGGAGTGGCGTACAGAAATTCATAACCTGTTAACACAAAAGCTAAGCTCTGGCGGAGAAGGAGAAGGAGAAGCGGAAGGTGCGGATGGGCACGAGTACGAAAGGAATCTGGCGAATCAGAGCAAGGCAGAGGTGTTCATGCAGGTGTATGGAGCGCTCTTAGCTGATCGGAGGGAGGCATTGATAAATGAGAGGACGCTGTTGGCCGCGCATGATGTCAGGTGAGCCCGGCCGTCATCTCTCCGCTCGGCAAAGGCCAATTCTCAGTTTAGGGAGACGAAGAAACGGAAGACACGAGCGGCCCTCAATGCAGCTGGTCACGAAGACGATGCAATGGAGATCAATGATGACGTTGAGGTGAAACCTGAAGACGAAGTACTGCACAAACAGCTCTCGGAAACACGAAAGGAGCTACTTGCAGCACTGGGAGGACGCGCAGTTAAGAGTGTGAGTTCGATGCTTCTTTCCAATGAGTTGGAACATGAGCTTTTTTGTAGATCATGGTGGAGCTTACCGGTGCTCTTACCCGAGTTGCTCGAGATGATGATCCGGAGAGGGCCTTGCTCAAACGGGCAGTGTCTGATCTTCGTCGTCTCATACAAACACAGCGTACGCACAAGACTTTTTCAGGTTCTTGCAGATCCTCACTGGATACCTAACCCAGAACAAATGCTCGATAAGCTTGACGCCGATCTTGGTATCTTCAGAAAAGCATTCAATCAGCGTGTTCTCTACTTCAGGCAATTACAGGAGATTTCCGATTCGGTCGCTGAGGTCGAGTTTGAAGGCTCTCGCCACATGGCCTTTGAAGAGACCAAAACCGAAAAAGAAGAGCTGGATGTTAAGATCAATCGAGGGCATGCTCATCAACGCTATCTGGACAACCTTGCAGATAATCAAGAGGAAAATAAAGATGAAGAAGACGAATGCTGTACTCTTTGCCGTTGTGAATTCATCCGAGGTTTCATCACAACGTGGTATGCAACACTTCGCATGTTCGTGTCGTGACATCAACTTAACAAAACCTTAGCGCACATGTATTCTGCGAGGGGTGTTTGAAAGCGTGGCTCCAACGCCGAGAAGGGAAAACCTGTCCAGTGTGTAGGTAAGTTATCTCCCTTTTCGTCACTCCTCTCTGGCGCTGAACTTCAACTTCAAAAGAGTCCCCATTGACATCGACAAACTGCAACGTTTTACATTAGATGATCCCGCGAAACCCCCACCACCACGAATAGTCAATGGTGAGATGGTTCCAAGATCAACAAGGAGGATCGAATACAATTTACTTGGTATGAGCTGCAACTCGTTGACGTACCTTAAACGAAGCCTAAAGGTATCTTGCCTAGATCCCGCAATCTTGAGTGAAATGCAGAAGATCGAAGCCTTCGGTGACTTTGGAAACAAGATCCAAAGCCTAGTTCGACATCTCTTGTATCTTCAACAAAACGACCCCGGAAGCAAGAGCATAGTCTTCTCCGCTTGGGCAGACTCCTTGACGAGTGCGCCCCCTCATATTTATCGTCAATACATAGTTAACTAAGGCATTTCATGAACAGTCGTGCAACAGGCTCTCACTGAGAATGGTACGGCGCTCTATGTTCTCATTGATGTATAAATGCCCATCTTAATGCAGGTATTCAATCCATTCGGATTGACCGTGGTGCTCGAGGTGTAGGGCCTGTAATAAGATTCAAGAACGACCCACATATCTCTGTTTTACTTCTTCACGGGTACGTGAATTTATGTTTACCCTCTACGAACGTCGCTGATTATGATAAAGTGAACGAGAGAATGCAGGGTTAAATATAACATGCGCATCCCGTGTGTTCCTTCTGGAAAGTGTAGTTCATCACGGCTTTGAAGTTCAAGGTGATTTTATACTTAGATAACGCTCGACACCAGCTAATACTTCTTTTCTGCCAGCTATTGCTCGAATCGATCGGATGGGACAGACCCGGCCCACGGAAGTTTACTGCTACTACGCAGAAGGTATACCTGCCACCGTTCTATGTGTACTGCCCATCCATCCTCATTCATTCCGTACAGAAACTGTCGAACGCAACATTCTCGATCTCGCAGCCCGGCAAGGCCTCTCTCTTTACACTAAGGAGAATGCAAGAGGTACTCTCAACTCCGCGACCTTCGCTACCAATGCGGAGAAACAGGAAATCGATTCACCTGCCAAAAGGAGCGCGGCTAAAACCCAAAAGGGGGATTTCATCTCAAAGATCGATGACATGCTTGCGGTGCTGTTCCCTCACATGTATGAAGACGTGGAGTATCTCATTCCGGAGGAAGATGTGGTGATGGAAGACTTGACGAACGTGCAGAACGACAACTTGCATATGAGGAGGAGTAATAGTAATAAACAAGTGAATGCTGTCGCTGGGCCTTCGCGGTTACGATGATGAAACAGGGTTCATTGATGCTTGGGCTGAAACGCAGATGTACATATACGAGTCTTTTTGTATCTATAGGTATATAGATTTATCGCTTCCTACTGTAGAAATTTAATGCTATCTTGGTCTTCGACAGGTCTATCGACTTCTAGATCTCACCCATAGTGTTTGAAACGTGAATGTCATCAACAGGTAACACGCGTATGCACAGGTGGAGGTTAACCGCGAAGTAGATATACAAGAAACCAGGGCACGAAGCAGCATAGTTATACAAGCAAAATGAACCAAGTCCGACCAATCCAGTAACGATGTATGCAAATATGTGTTTGATGGTTGTAGCGGTTGTGGTATGGGGAGTGTATAATCAGTGTCTACCGCTAAACCGGAATGAGAAGAGCAGATGGAAAAGAATAGCATACAGATGAACCAGGTGGGTGTTGAGCATATGATACACAGTAAGGCCGCCAACTTCTCGTGTGATGAGTGTTGTGGGGATATGAGGTGATCTGGAAGAGGTACGTGAAGAGGAAGGAGAGGGGAAGAGGTGGAAGGAGAAACGGAAACGGAAGTGTCAGCGGCCATCGAACCACCTTCATTGCTATCCGACTTGGTTTCAGACTCTATATTCTCTAGTCAGACCGAGTCCCAGTCGCCTCCACTAAGAAAGGGAGATGACCAGGAAGATGCCTGTGCACCACGAGTGAGCGAGCTACCTTTGGGCGGCAGATTTTCCTCGTCACTATCTTCACTGTCGCTGTCACTATCGCTCGCAGGCATCGATACTACTTCAGGTTCGGACGGTGGCGGAGGCGGCGCTGCAGAAGACGACTCTGGAATGACTGGCGCATCGTTTGTCGTAGTTTCCTCGACGGACGAAGATGCATCAGCGGTTTCTTCAACTGGGTTCTCCTCAGCTTGAGGTGCATCGGCAGTGGCGGCGGCAGCCTGCCTCGCCTTTTCTTCCTCTTCTTCCTTTTCCTTCTTCGCCTTCTCCTCTTCCTCTTTCCTCTTCTTCTCCCGTTCCTCCTCTTCCTTCTTCCTCTTTTCCTCCTTCTCCTTCTCGGCCTTCTCCTTCCGCCTCTTCTCCCTCTCTTCTTCTCTCTTTGCTTTCTCCCGCTTCAACTTCTCCTTCATCTCCCTCTCGCTCTGTACCCAGGCAGCTGCTTCATCAGCTGCCGCATCTGGGCGACTCTTGTTCTTCAGCAAATACCCTTGCAGGGCGGCAACACTGAACTCTTCCTCGGGTATACTCTCCGCAAACTTATTGGCCAATCTCCCTAGCGTCTCCTTATCCAGAGGTTTCGCGGAGTGACTAGCTTTAGCGATAACGTCTTCTACCGGAGGAGGCATGTAGCTCTGGTTGTTCTCCCCGAACTGGGGTAAGGGTTTGGGTGTCTTGCTCCGTCCCTTGCTGACACCAGCAGGAGGCGCAGGTGCGGCGGCGGCGGCAGAAGAACCACCACCCAATAATGAGGCAGTGCTAGATGTGAATGAGGGGAGCGACCATATAGCTGAAGATATTGACGAAAGAGCAGGCGAAAGAGGAGGTGTAGACCATGACGATGATGTACGTGTTGTCGAAGGATTTACCAGCGACGCTTCGGAGCCTACAGGAGACGACGGTACGTCTGAAGGAGGGCTAGGTAGCTGAATACCCAGGCCAGCAAGCTCATCCTCTTCCTCCTTGGATAGTGCAACTGGTTCAGGAGGTGGTGTAGATTCGGGAGTGCCGGTGGCTATAGATGAGGCCCTTGATCGGGAGCTGCTCGGGGAGCCTGTGACAGAACGTGCGTGTGATGTTCCTCGGGACGAAGAGCCGGAACGGGAAGATGTGCTGTCGTCTTCCTCGACACACGGGAAGAAGTTTCTGAACAACGCTTCCGCCTGCCACTTTGATGCATTCTTGAACTCCACCCAAACGTCCATACGACCGGGCCGAGAGAGCGCTGGATCTAGACGCTCGAGATGGTTTGTTGTGCTGTCAAAAGGCGGAGTTACCATTAGGATTCATCATTCTAAAGCAACAGCAATAAAACACTTACGCAAACAAAATCCGTCCCTCGGCAGCAGCAACCCCATCTAGTGCGTTTAACAATCCACTCAAGCTCAGTGTGTTGACGTCGCTCATCTGGTCGTCCCTTCTCCTTCTTCTACTCGAGCTCGAGCTGGAACTCGTGTTGTTATCGTTGCTGCCTTCCTTCTCCTTCTCCTTGTTATCCTTCTCCTTGTCTTTCTCGTTATCGTCACGACTGACACTCCTTGTGAACGCCGCATCAAGATCCTCGAGGAGGACGATGCATCTCGCGGGTACACGGCCCATTAGTGTTGTCAAGGTACTGTCACTGATCCAACTCGAGCTCAGCGAGACAACGTAGATATCAAGCATAAGTTCGCCTGCAATGGCATGGATCAAACTGGACTTGCCAGACCCAGGAACACCGTGTAAGAGGTATCCCCGGCGGAATGGAATACCGCGGTCTGCATACCACTGTAGACAGGAGGAATGTAAGGGACATCGTTCTAGGTCACTTATGTAGAAGTTTACGGATGGCGTACCTTCTCGCTTGCCAAAAAGTCCTTGGTGTCTGCCAGTAACATCTCCTTGACCCCTGGGTTCAAGACGATGGAGTTCATGGGGCGTTTATGCCGAGAGTCTGTCCATCTCCAGCAACCATGTGAGTCGGCGAAGTATATTTGTATCCGATGGATGGCTTCGGCTTCGTATTCTCGCTTGGCTTGGAGGACCAGTTGCTTGAGTATTGTGTTCGACCGAGCGACGACGCTTTAGAACAAAGTTAAGTCTTCGTGAGTAGGGATATGGAAAGGGAACTTGACGAACCTAATGCTCAACACCTCTACACCGTCAGACTTCCGGCTCCGCTTGATCCTCAACCAATGACCACGATAGTATATCGTATGTGTCATGTCAAACGTAGGTTGAAAAACTACTCGTGTCTTGACTCTACCAGGAGCATCTTCCGCCCCATCTCCGTTGAGTTGGTCTTCATCATTGTCAAGGAAGTCCTCATCGCCAAAGCTATTGTCGGCGATTTTACTAGAGAACCCAGGTGTAGTGCTGCGGGTAGTGGTTTCGAACTCTCGGGAGCGTTGCCATTCGGGACGACGGGAGAGCCATAGCATTAACCAGTCATAAGGATAGTCCTCTTCCGAGAAATGGGCCGTGAGGAAGAACGCTAGGTGGATGCAGTTGGTTAGTAACGGTTCTGCTGTAAAGGAGGCGAATGTGGAATTCGGGTATCAAACTGGTAGAAAGAATGGAATGATTCTGGTTGCCGCCACCGTCACTGCCAGCACCACAGACAACATGTATCGACCCCCGAACAAGACAGTCACCGTCCGCACTATAAGCATCGCTTTGACTGCGGGGGACGTTTATCCGAACTGAAGCCGAGAGAACGAAAGGAACAGGAGAGGTATTCGAGCACCAAAACCAGAGCAGGGCGACTTACAGTTAACGAATTGAGACCTATGAGCGGAAAGTACAGTGAGCCAACAGCATGACGACAGAGGTTTGCCACAGAACATACCATGCAGAGCTTGAAACTCGTCTCGCTGTTTCTACTGTTCCTCCCAGGACGACGAGCTTCATTCCGTCAATGACGCCCGAACCGCCTGCGCCTCCGACGAGGGGTTGAACGAGAGATTTGATTGCGTCCATGGCTTGAGCGATGGAGGTGAGTCCACGACAATGTGGGTTCCAATTCGACTAGGTGAAATGGGTACAGATTGGAAAGGGAACTGAAGGTAAGAACTGGGGCAAGATATAGAGAACTGAAGAAGAGTTCTGCGGAAGAATATCTGCTGGCTGGTGACGGTTCCGAGTCAAGCTGTAATGACTGGGGCTGACGCGTCTACAGCCTCAAGTAATGAAAACGTGATATAAAGTGTCCCATGGGGTTATGCTATGTTTGTATTTCCGTTACCACCATTTCTTGCCTCCTAACCATCACAATCTACCTTCTTAGTTTTTATTTTTGACTCTAGGACTGGTTCTGTCTCAGGAAAACCCGCAGAAAAATGCTTCTAAATACTTTGGAATATTGCTGGCAGGAGAACACCTATCCCCACTCTGTAACCGAACTCGGTATAGTTGACCCGCTTATCTGGAACACGTCAAGTTGCCATCGTGGCGCCCGCTATTGTGTTTTTCGACCCCAGAACTCACAGCACTGCTTCCTTCAACCTTGATGATGATGCAGATCCATCTCTACAGCGCTGGGATCTCAGGGCTTCATATGCACCCTCAACTCAGAATTTCGGAGCACTCAGTTCAAATATCGGCCCAGCAGGAACATTATTTCATAGGTATTTCCCACGTACGGACGTTTTCCGCCACAACACGTTTCAGAGCTGTAGCTATTGGCTAGACCTGCCTCCAATGAGCGGTAGCGACGAAAATTTACGCTCAGATCATTCGCCTGCCAACATATGAAGCGGGAACAGGACTCCAAGGACCAACACCGCCATATTCAGAAGTGCGTGCTTCCATTCGACTCATCTGATCCAGTGTCTTGCGGGCGTCTCGATCTCCTTTTACCCACAGCCTTTGCTTTGTAGGCCCCATGCTATTTCCAAAAGGGACTTTAATTGGAAGTATGACTGGTAGCTATCTAGCTCGTCCTCCACCTGTCTAACCTCCTGGCAAGTGATTCTCGCAAATAGCTTGAATATCGGACTGCTCGCCCATCAAGACAGATTTAGCAATTGGCACCCCACGGCACAAAGCACGCATCGGTTCATCACTCACGGGTCCAGCGAAGCGCTTCACTGTTCGGCGAAGCGCCAGTGTTCCTATGAACATGGGTCATTGCACGGGACATTGCAACACGTCATGCGCAGGACCAGTTACCCATACAGAAGCTCTCTGTACCAGAAAGCAATCCAGGTTTCCCTGCTTGAAGAAACTGCCTCCAAACTGCCCCAGCCCTCGCCATGCGGAGCACTGCCATTCTTTCTTCTAGTACTAAACACCGGACTCGAGTTTATACAGCAAACAGCATAGCCAGCCACGCAAAGCGCTGGAGGTTGACTATTTACGAAAGCTCTGGGCTTCTAGACTTCTCGTCCAGCGCTGCCTGTAGCCGTCATGACAACAGCAAGGAGTACCTTTCTATCCGTGGAGTCTGTCAGCTCTGACGCATGCAACATGGGCTTGGAGATAATCACCCCTTGAATTTATTTTCGCAAAGATCTAGAGCCAAGCCTGGGTATCAACGTAAATTGAACCTCAAGACGCGTTCACTTATAACCCCTACAAGGCTGAGACCGTAGAATCCAAGGGAAGAATGTGGGCAAGAGCTTCAAGCCACTCGCATCGATTCTTCATCTACGATCAGGAGCCTCGGATCGCGCTGTATCTGAGGCTACTCGGAGAGCTAGTGGACTCCGACGTGTTTATCCGCCTCGCCCACCATTGGTAAGCTACCTTTGTGACGAAGTAAACGCGTAATTGTAGCTCTTTCAGACTTCGTAGGAGTGGTATAAAAGCCTGTAGAGCTGTCTGCAGCCTCCATCCACTGCTGAAATGTTCTCTCGCATCCTCATCCTCACTCTCATCGCTGTGAACTACGTCTGCGCTGCTCCGGTACTTCTATACGACTTCTCCGTCTGCTCGTTGTGCTCACTTAGTCGTTTTTTGTAGAGCGTCGCAACCACCGACCCTAATGGCGTCCAATGCGCACCACAAGAGCACAAGGAGTGCTGCAAGACCTACGACGTCGTGACTGAGGTCAGTGATCGCTCTTATGCCTTGCGCTTCTCGCTGTATCGTTGTATTCAATAAATCACCTTTGGCAGAACAACCGCAACGCCACCCTCGACAAAATCGTCGCCCACAACCCCGGCAAGGTCGTCACCATTGGCGATTTGATCATTGGCAAGGCGGTTGGATTCGAATGTGCTCCTGTCGGTGTCCAGAACTGTGCTTCAAGTTTCCGCGCAATGTGCTGTGGTCCGAACACTGCAGTAAGTCGAACTTGAAACTGACCATGCCTTTGAGTAGCTGATGTATGTTTTTTTTTTCAGTCCGGCGGACTTGTTAATGTTGCTTTGGGTTGCAATGCATTGTTGTGAGCACCGAGAGGGTCGTTGACTTCGTACCAAATTCCTGTGCCGTGCTATGAGTGACAGAGTCTGATAGTAGGAAGTAGGAATATATTCTTTTGAGCTAGGATTTTGATTCTGTTTTCCAGTCGTAACGTTGAACAGTTGTTGAGGAGTACATAGCTTTCAGAAGAAGCAACCTGCATATTACCATGGCAGGCCAAGCTGAAGCCACTAGGTCGAACTTGGCTGCCGTATATGCAAAATTCACACGGTGTGCATTTTGTGTTGATAATCTCCTCTCGATTTTCTCCAACAATTCAGATCTCTTTGTAGGAACGCTCTTGTGTTCCAATCAATAGCCAGCCCTACATATAAGGCTTTTGGTGAACGTATTATTGCTCTCGTTTTCGCTGTTCGGCCACGGAACCGGGTTCAATTTGACCTATAACTCACGCGCCAACGGAACCGATGATCACTGTCATCATGGCGAAGCAATCGTCCAAAAGGCGAAAGTATTCGAGCGAGTCCAACACGAGACCAGCAAGAAAGAAACCTGCACCATCGAAAGCGAAAGCCAGCGGTCCAGAAGAGAACGCGACAACCATGATAGTACATGACACACAAGTGAACACGACAGCGAAAGGGAAGAAGAAATCAAGAGTTCCTGCGCGAAAGAAGGCGAAAATGCAGTCAGATGCTCAGAAGCTCGTCATAGTTGACAAGAACGCGTCGAGAATCCGAGGATTACTGGCGAGGTTCATGAAGGAGGCTCCGTTGGATATCATGCTCGAAGTGTGTATTCATCTTCTTTTTGTCGGTTTCAGAGGAACTAATTTCTATATCACAGATATTCGCCCTTCTGCAGCCGAAAGATCTCCTGAATTTGATCCGCACGAGCAAGGACGTACGGGCACTCCTACTCTCGAAGACGACTGCGCAGATTTGGAGGACTGTGATGAAGGAAACGTGTTTACCTCCCATGCCTGACGATCTTTGTGAACCGGAGTATGCGAGCCTGGCTTTCGACTCGTATTGTGACGTGCGTTTCCAGTTCGATAATTTCGATACACGTTTTGAACCTTTCTCCACCTCACAGGTTTGCGAAAGTGGTCCCTGCGAAAATGTCTCTTGGGAATGTAGGATACGCTGTCATAAACGTTGTGCTGAAGAATCGTATGGCTATCTGGGTTCTCTGTCTGAAGTGTATACACTCCTGATCTCCATTGACAGCTTCATCGCTTACTCCAACTTGAGGAATGTACCTACGTGGTCAGAAGGAATCGAAGAGATGGACAAGCAAGGCGTTATCAAGCTGGTTCCCCGTGTTATAACAAGCAACTTCGAACACCGACGCATCTCGAGTAGCTATTTTGTCCCAAGTATTTTAGACAACTATCGTCTAGAGTTCTTGGAAGTGAAGGATGATCCAGAGAAACTAGCTGAATGGAAAGAGGACAAGAAAGAAGAGTATGAGGAGTTGACCAAAGTGAGCGTGCATCGCCACCTGTGTAGACGCGTTCCTAACATTCCTCTGTCAGCACGATCTCGAATGCCGCAAGTGGCATCTAAGGAAGCAAGAACAGCGTAAAACAGAGCTAGAGGACTTGCGTAAAATACGCGTAGACACGTACGTCGGTGCTCATTATGTTCCCTCATACCTGACGTTTTGGCCTAGCATTATACGGAAACTCGAAGCGCTAGGCTGGGATAAGAAAGATCTTGCACGCAGGCCGCAGATCACTCATCATTCGGTAATCAACCAACCAAAGGAACTCACCGAGAAAGGTACACTCGTAATCTCAGTCCTAGGCAAATTGCTCACTTTGATTCAGAATGGGAAAGAATCGGACCCACTATCATCGGAATCGTACAGCGGGAGAATGTCAGGACGAAGGAAGACCGAGAACGAATCCAAGAGTATGCAGGACGGTACCAGCGGTTTGGAGAAGTATATGCTGCTCATCTCCGTGACCACGGGGATCCAGCCATTCCACCACTTGGTGATGTCGTTGTCGCAGCTAAATCCGTGGAGAGTTTAATCTGGGACACTCCCTGGAAGGAACAGGTCTCGGAGGGGGCGCTTGCTCAGGCTCTGCGTACAGATCTCCCGAATTTGACCAGGGAGTGGACGGCTGTTGTCCGCAAAAAGTTGCGCTCACGCATTGCGAAAAATCAAAGCCAGGCGACGCCGAATACGGCTATCTTTAGGTGTTTGGTATGCCAGGAATTACTGTGGATCCCGAGGCTATACTCCCACCGGTGCCTTTCTGCACATAAAAGGCCGACTGCTTGGCAATGGTACTACAATCCATTTAAAATTCTTTCCTGGAGGTTATGGTCGTCGCGGTTACTTACATTGCATCGGGCGGGAACTGCCAACGCACAGAAGATGCTCCAATTATGTGGGCTGGATACAACGAGGGCATCACTTGCAGAGGACCTCGACAACATGGACGTTGTGTTTGAGTGTTTAGATTGCAAGAGCGGCCCTGCGCGGCATTTTATGAGGTGGACTTCGGTAGTAAGTGGCTATTTCGCTTGATCTTTGCATAGGAAAACTTATCTTGGTTTAGCTCAAACATAGTAAAGGACATCAACTATCTGTCACTAGTTACGATGATGTGGTCAGGTCTTTGGTCATGGAGTATTTTAATAGTTGTTATCCACGCAAAGGTTCTGGAGGAAAGTATTGGAGGTGTTCCCTTTGCGAGGACTCTAGACCATATGAGGACATCAAGGAACACATTCGAGAGACGTGAGTATTATTCTTCATGTTCAGGCTAGAGTCCTAATGTTCGTCACTAGACATGCTCTCGCCGACGAGGACATCAAGCCGGAACACTGGTATGCGGATAGAAACATGACCTTCGCTCACCTAGACCCGGGACCCTTCAGATATGTACCTTAGGATAGATTTGGATTCAAACACGGTGTATTACTTTCCGTTAACTCGATGTAATGTAATGTACATGTACAAGAAATACGATTTGCCTAGTTGAAATGCCTGCCGGTCGGAAGCTGTAGCCAAATAGAGTCAAAATTTGGGCGACGCGTCGCCTTTCACGAAACTCTCATCCGCCAGAAACCCTGCACGATATCCCTCTCCGCTTGTCACATTTCCTTCTTTCGCGAACTCATTCTCAAAACTGGTCATGTCGACGCAAATGTCTGTTGACTCACCGAAACAGGCAGCTCCCAAGCTAGTCCTAGACGAATTCATTGCCGAGGCTCTCTCCGGTACCCCATCAGAACTCCATCCATTCTTCCAGAGCTTCAAGACTTTACATTCGAAAAAGCGAGTAATATATCAAAGAAACTAGACGAATACTCATATATCTCTTGTAGGTTATGGCATCAGCTAACACTCAAGCTGATTGAATTCTTTGACCATCCTTCGGCAAAACCTTACAAGGTCCATGTTTTCGAGAGATTCGTGACGGATTTCGAGAGCAAGCTAAACCAATTGCGGCTTGTTGAGCTGGGAGTGAAAGCATCGAAGGAAATTGACAGTCAGTGACCTGTGCTCCCAACGTGGAAAGTTGCCATAACCATATTTCTAGATCCCCAAGTTCACCTCGCCTTCCTCACGTCTTTACTGTCGCGTCTGGATAAGGAGAAATCCCAAGAAGCATACGTCTTGCTATTGGCTACGATCGCGCATGCCAAATTACTCTATGGAGATTTGGATGGAACGAAGGCGGATATGGACGCTGCGTGGAAGATTCTGGATAACCTGGAAGGTGTTGATACGGGTGTAAATGCAGCGTATTATGGAGTTGCAGCGGACTACTACAAGGTGTGCAGTTACTCTTTGCGTCAAATGTGCTTCAAAAGTTGAAATCTATCTTTCGCAGGCAAAAGCCGAGTATGCACCTTATTACCGAAACTCCCTCCTGTATCTCGCATGTTTGGACCCGATGACAGACATGACGGCTGAGGAGAGATTAGGACGTGCACACGATCTTGGTATCTCCGCCTTCCTCGGTGATTCAATATATAACTTTGGTGAACTGGTACGTCGAGTCGTCATTGACCTTCGTCTACATCATTCATTCATAAGATTATCATAGTTGATGCACCCTATTTTGGATGCTCTTGACAAGACGCCGTACGAATGGATCAAGAAACTCTTATTCACCTTTAACGAGGGTAGCATAGGCAAGTTTGAGGCCCTTGCACCCTTATTTCCTCAGGAGGTAAGTCGGAAGAATTGTGACGAGCAAGATATATCGACCTATCTGATATGTTTTTCCAGCCCATTCTGCAGGAAAATTACGCATTCTTGCGGCAGAAGATCTGCCTCATGGCCTTGATCGAATCAGTCTTCAAGCGAGACGCAGGGAACCGAACGATGAGCTTCCAAACGATTGCCGAGGAGACAAGATTACCTGTGGATGAAGTCGAGCACCTGGTTATGAAGGCACTGAGGTTCGTAAACCCAACCTCGTTTTCGTTCCGGATGCGAGACCAATATTGACAACCATTTAGCTTGAAACTCATTCGTGGGTCAATGGACCAGGTAGAACAGAAGGCAGTCATTACCTGGGTTCAGCCTCGTGTGCTGTCTAGAGAACAAATAGGCGGCCTTTCGAAACGACTCGAGCAATGGGTGAACAAGCTAAATACTGTAGAACAACGAATCGCTCCCGAACTACTGGTGTCTGCTTGAGCATATTTTGTATCATTACTAGCTACTAATCCACGTCTCGTGTCTGTATTCGTATCACGACAATGTTTCCTATGAGAAGTCAAAAAAAAATAAGCAGTGTGAGAATCCGGTGAGAATTCGATGACATGTCGCCTGTTCGGGATCTTCCCGCTCAAGCTTGCAAGGTGTATACAACGTGCCCCTTGCCATTTACTTTCATCTTCCTCCAATAGCCCCCGCAGCTTGGCTCAAGATCTCCGTTGTAACGGCTTTTCATCTTCGCTGTTCTGTTCCGCCCAACCTTCATATCCCAGGAGTAGTCGGTTGCTCCATTTCGGCACAGTCCCAGCAAGAATATCACACAAATTACACCACCAATCCAGCTTTCCATTTTCACTGATCACTTGACTTCTACCTCCCGTATCACCGAGATTTAAGATTCTAGTTCAAAGATGTCTACGGCGGCGGCGGGACTTGTAATGTCACCGTCATTGTCGGTGTCGCAATCTTCACTAGTCAAGAACAAAGCGAAACCTTCATTACCAACCTCCTCGATATTCTCATTCAAAGCACCTCTACCCTCCTCTTCATCCTCTTCGACGTCGGCCTCGACGTCAGGAGTAGTTACCCCGGCAAAACAGCGACGTGTCTCAATGGCCATGGCTTCATCCCCCAGAGTCGTACCAGAGAGCGCATGGAGTTTTCGTGACGACACCGGCATTGAAATGCATGTGGCGGAGACGTGTTTGATGCCTGAGAAGAAAGGGAAAATGAGGAAGATCGCGACGGATGCAGACGAGGAGACGGGAGTCAAGAAGCAGAGAAAGAGGTGGACTCAGGACGAGACGCAAATGCTCGTGGATGGGTGTAACAAGGTGTGCATTGGCAACTCATGCTACTGGCTTAATATGCTGACTTGGAGACGCACATAGCATGGAGTCGGCAACTGGAAGACGATCCTCGGTGACCCAGAATTTACTTTCGATAACAGGTCTCCCGTCGATCTCAAAGACAGGTACGTCGTATGATTTCTTACTTTACGTCAATTAACGAGCGAGCCCGTCAGATTCCGAACATATTTCCCAGACGCTTACAAGCAGCACTATCCCAATGCTCGCACTCATTTATCAAGCAAAGTACGCTCCACGCTGCCTGATGGGTCGTCACTATTCGAGAAGACACGTAGCAAGAAGCGTCGACCTTTCACCGAAGAAGAGGATCGTGCCCTCAAAGCTGGTTACGAGAAGCACGGTACTGTTTGGGCTACCATTGTGAAAGACCCTATATTCCAAGCCCAGAACAGACGTTCTACAGATCTCAGAGACAGGTTCAGGAATGCGTATCCTGACCTTTACGAAGCAGCAGGATACAAGCCGCGAAACGCTGCAAAGAAGAAACCGACGACTCCCGGGGAATCGTCGGGCTCTACGTTGGCGCAGGCGAGAATACCCATCCGCGCCGCGACAGACGACCAATTGTCGATGTCCACTACCGCCACACATCGCAGGAAGCGGCGCAACACTAGTCAGGGGTTACTCCGTGGAGGCACAAAGAGCGTACCCCAAAGTGCTACTCCGTCAGAGGACGAGGATAGCGACGACGACGAAATGGTCACTAGAACAGCGCGTACAACTCGATCGAACAGCAGTCCTCTAACAGCGCTTCCTGGGAAATTCCCCATGCCAAACTCGATCGTGAAAGATTTTATGGACGATGACGATATGGGTCTTATCAGCATGGATACCGACACACTTTCGGATTCCTTAGCATTGGCCGATTTCCCGGGAAGCAACTCCCAGTCGGAAGTTGATGCCCAATCACAGACGTGGTCCTCAGGATTGGATACTCCTACTCATTCTCATAATGCATGGGCTGGTTCCCCGACTTCATCGCATCTTTCCTCGGACTATCTCCTATCTTCTCAGTCCTCTCCATTCCAAGGCAGAAACGAAGGAATTGTTGGTGGCATGGGTATGATCGGCAAGTCAGCATGGGGTACCCAAGACTGGTTCTCTGCCAATCCCCGGCTGGATAGCAGCGGGAGTATGTCCTCACCCCTCCTTGACGGAGGACTTTCGCCAGCATCACCATTCTCGTTACACCATCTCAACCATGGCATCTTTGAGCGTTACGACCTCATGCCAACTGCCAATCCACATGACTTTTCATCTGAAGTTGGTATAGGAGAGTCGAGATCAACATTCTCGGACGAAATGTTTCCTCCGAGCAGTGGCTTCCGTGGTTTCACTCATCACTCCGATTACGCTGGTGACCTTATATTTGGCGCGCGGACACACCAACCACAGAATTCGTATTATGGCTCTGATTTCGGTGCTGACGGGAGGCAAACCATGGGTTTGGGTTTGTCGGGGATGGGACCGTCTGCAGGGATCAATCCCATGCAGCTTCACACGCCGGCGTTACCAGGGATTGACGAGATCGAGCTGACTGGCATCACGCTCGAAGACCGCCACAACGGTGTTGGGCCGAATGAATCTGTGGATGATTCAGGAATTGATGTCGACATACTGGACTTGGGCATCCATTCTCCGCCAAAAGAAGCCAACCAACATAAACATCTAAATCATGTTCCGCAGAGATCTCAGTCTGTAATGTCAGACACAAGGCTCAACCTAGACGACATCGTCGACATGTCAGGTGAAGCACACATAACACCTCCCGCAACACCGGTCACCCAATCCAGGCAGTTGCGTAAGCGGTCGTTGAACTATGGCCAGTTCTCTTCTCACCATGGAAGATCCATCTCTGTTCCGCCAGGGGAGAAGAACGTAACCGGGAGGCCATCACAAATTCACCATGCCAACTCGCAACCAGATGTTTTGGCAGACAGACGAGTGTTCAGGCCTGATATGCCTTCCCCAATATCCATCCCAAACTCCTTGGACACCGCACATCAACCGCAAGAGCAGACGATCATCTCTTCCCCAATACGTCACAATCCGCCCTCATTCTCCTCCCTTTTCCTCGCTCAGGTATCTCAATCAGCACACCTTGCCGCCAATGCTCAGCATACTGGCGATGCTTCGACACCACAAGCAGCAGATATGAACCACGTACCGTTTTTGGATCTGCATTATGGCGGAATAATGCCTCCACCAATGATGGACGAGTCACAAAACTATAGGCAAGCCCTCGATCTTGCCCAATCCTTGGCATCGTCTTTACCGAAAACTGAGACGCCGACTGGGTTTTCGACATCAGGGCATGAGATGGCCAATTCATCTTCTTCCTTGTCAGGACGTCGGGTGGTCAGTGGGACTGGTGTTAATGG
Organism: Paramarasmius palmivorus; assembly: GCA_037176845.1. Classification (NCBI taxonomy): domain Eukaryota; kingdom Fungi; phylum Basidiomycota; class Agaricomycetes; order Agaricales; family Marasmiaceae; genus Paramarasmius; species Paramarasmius palmivorus. The sequence goes on along the minus strand of JAYKXP010000022.1, from coordinate 269,342 downwards.
TGTAGGTGTCAAGGGTGTCATCCAAAATGGTGGACATGTCATAAGAGGTCGCGGTATGGGGCCTTCTCATACTAATGGGATGATTGCGCCATCCAGTATACTCCCAAGTAGGATGATGTCTACGCCAGGGCTAGGACATCATCGTGGACAAAGCGCTGTCAATCCACAAGACTTGATGCTCAGGAGCGACAACAAACGGAAGAGAGCTAGTTGGGATGGTGCACATATTCTTGATTCCTGCTGAAGCTGATTCGCTTTTCTTACCACCATTCTTCTCGTTTAATGAAGGATACTCAGCATTGTTTATTTCTACCTCTTTCTCTTGTATCTCATAGTCCTCTCTCACACTTCGTTATATCGACTTCCATCATCAATCATCGCATTTACTTAGCCTCTCGTCTCGTAATGTTTTGGAATCATTCACTGTTTATATCGCCTCTGCCCGCTGTGTACACTCACGTACGTTTGCCCCCCGGCTCTCAGCCGGGCATTCAATCGCATTTTACACACTAGGATGCAGTGAGATGTAAAGAAGATGTAAAGCTGTAAAGTGTAGCGGCAGCGTCTTCGATCAGGTCAACCGTCAACGTTTCAATGCGTTGACGTTCGACCGTCGACGTATGTTTGGGCGTTCCGTTAGAATAATATTCCTCGCACAGCCTTTAGACAGTAAAGTTCGCTGGAACTTCTTGAGCTTCCAGAAGTGTTTGGTACCAATGCTTTGGCTTTGCTGTTCCTTCGTGTCAAAGCCAGCGAAATTCAAATTGTCGAAACTGCCTCGGATAAACAGGGCACTGCCACTGCCAAATATGGAATCTGTCTCTTACTTTTGACTTCCATCTCCTCTCAAACGGGGGCCCTTTGTTCGAAGAGATATAAACCCCTCTCCTCCCACCTTTGTTACTCCTTAATACTTTCACCTTCCTTGTTGCGCTTATTCATCTATTCTCAATCGAAGAGAACAGCGATTCGATGCAATCCCTGCAAGCTTCAAACGAAGTCTCAGGTTCCGACTCCTGTATGAGGCAGATCAAGTGTCCCGTTCACAATTACGGTACGTTGCCTAGAAGCATATCTATCGTGCCGGTACTCAATATCGACTGGTTTTAACAGTTAAACTTAGCTCGTTAGGATGTCGTGTCGTCGATTCGTGAGTGTTCATGTGCTTGAGAAGACGCGTGTCGTGCACAGCAGGGCACGCGTCTTCTCATGAAATCATCGTCTAAAAACATCGCTTGCTCACTGTTCATACTTTTCGGCGTTTAGGCGGCACTTTCAGCGACTTCGTAAAGTCAAACAACTGGGAACGACTCCTTATGTCTGGCCTAATGCCAGTCACAATCGGTTCGAACACTGTTTAGGTGCGCACTCCTGCTCAGCCCAATCGTGGAAAGGCCCTCATGATGTTGCAGGTGTCGGACATCTGGCGCGCGAAATGGCACTCCAGTTACAAAGGGCGCAACCCGACCTGGGGATCACAGCTCGTGATGTCGATTGTGTGCATGTTGCTGGATTATGCCACGACCTCGGCCATGGCCCTATGTCGCACGTTTTTGATTCCATGTTCATGCCCAAAGCCAAGTGAGTTAATCCGTGGACCGTCATTTGTTGCACAGAGGAACTGACGTTGAAGCCTGTCGACAGGCCGGATAAAGCTTGGCAGCATGAGCAGGGTTCAGAACTCATGTTCGACGATCTCATTACAGCGAAGAAGATCGACATGCCTGACGCCGATAGAAGATTTATCAAGGCTCTAATTGCTGGTGAGCCTAAGCAGTGTAACCCGTAAGTCCAATTCACTTCAAGTGGGCTCCCTATGCTAATAACAAAAGGTAGTGACGAGAAACCCTTCCTGTTCGACATAGTTGCCAACAAGCGCAATGGTCTTGATGTAGACAAGTGCGCCTTCATCTGTGGTCCTAATGTTTTAATGCCACGCTAACCTTGGTCCAGGTTTGACTACATCGTCCGAGATTCTCTTATGGTAGGACACAAAGTTAATCTTGATATTCAGAGGTACGTATCCCAGCAGATTAGGGCAAAATCACAGACTGACTGGTAGCTTAGGATCATAGGATCAGCTCGAGTCATAAACAATGAGATTTGTTACGACTGTAAGGAAGTCAACAACATCTACAAAATCGGGGAGAACAGGTTTGAGTTGCACAAGATGGTCTACAATCACAAAACAGGTATGTACCAATGATTTCTTGAAGCAATCAAACTAATAGTCACGTAGCCAAAGCCATCGAATACATGTTCATCGACGCCCTCCTTCTCGCCGATCCCTTCTTGAAGATCTCCGACTCCGTGTTCAACCCCAAGAGATATGTCCACCTTACCGACTCAATCATGGAGAGAATAGAGGAATCAGAGGATGAGGTGCGTTCCGTTGCTTCTTCCCCAGCCTGATTTGACATTAGTTGCAATTCACAGAGATTAGCACCTGCACAAGCCATCTTTGCTCGTATGCACGACCGGGATCTCTATCGCCTGGCCGATTTTAAGTGCTTTCCCTGGAAAGGCGACGACGCAGAATATGTCAAGGCAAATGTAACTGCTTCGGCCATTCTTGCAGCAATCAGAAATAAGTTCAAAGACGGCGTGGTTGACGGCACCTGGATTGACCTTGCAGAGCTCACAGAAGAAGACATCATCGTCGACTTAACGCTCATGCACTACGGTATGAAGTCCAAAAACCCACTTGAATCTGTCAGGTTCTACAAGAAATCAGAACCATCAAGTATGTGATTGGCCCTTTTCTCGTATCTGTAACGAGTCTCACACAAGATGCACAGGGTCGTTCAAAGCTCGTAACGGTGACTACTCTACACTTCGCCCGCCCGTGTTTGCAGAATATAAGCTCCAGATTTACTCCAAGAAGTCCTTGTTCGTATGATTCACTATCTATCTTTTGCATGCATTCACCTCTATTCCAGGTATGTTGGAGTAGTGCAACATGGCTACCGGGCCCTATGCGAATCAAACTTGTCTCTTGCGGATATCTTGATGACACCAGACGACGATGGCGAAGACGAACCAGACTGGTCGCTTCGAGCTATGTCACCTACTCTTACAGAGCCATCCACGCCCAAGATAACACCCTTGGGCAGCATCGACAATGTCGCTCCGATTGACGCTGGAAAGAAACGTGCCTTTGGGAGGACAAAGTCTCATAACCAGACGATGACAGTTCCTGCAAGCTATGGCCATGGTAGCCCCGTTGGTTCTGTGGATCCCAAGACCCCAGCCAAGCGTTCGTATAGTGCCCTAGAGGAACCTGTATCCCCAAGCCCGGCCGGAAAGAAATTGAAACGGGGGTAGAGGGTTTGAAGGTTTACTCGTCATTTCGTTCACCACATCATTTTGCTACTTACTATGACCCCTACATTGAACATTCCTATCATCATTTAGACTTGGACTATGCACTCGATTCACAAGCTACATTGCATTGACATAGGTTTACATATTTCACTACACTACAGTCTACTATAGCTACATACTTTGGTCATGTTAAGCATACGTATGCACTTCTGTTATCGAAGTACTATTGCGTGAGAAGCATTGATTGGTGTTGGTGTGAACGTGAAGTGATACCGGAGTTATATTGGCCAATACTCCACTTCGTCGTGGAATCGAACGCGACGAGAGGGTAACGAATTTGCCCTGGCTCGCCCCAAGATTGAACGGGAGTTACCGGACTGGCCACCGCTCGACGTTAGTGGCCTATGAATCTTGTCCGGAAGTGGAGGTGGAGGCATTCGGATCCTGTCCATAGCTTCCTCGTCCAACGTCTCATTGTGGCTTGGCGAACCACAAACGGAGTTGGCACGAGCTCTGTGCTTTGTTACCCCTCCGTGCAAAGACGGCTCGGGTTGACCGTGAGCATCAGGACGCGTAAAAATCCCCTGAATTCTGAAAAGAGGGTTTCGCTCTCGCGATCTTCTGATACCATCCAGCCACTGGCCAAGTATGTCGTCCTCTTGTGTTGTTTGGTACGCCACGTTCACTGGACTGTGATCTGGTTCAAAACGAATTGCACTGGTAGGTGGAGGAGTGTTTGTGTCGAGGGGAGTGTACGCTGAATCTCCATTACTTTGAGAAGGCTCGGTTTTCATCCACGGCTCGTTCAGGATTGAAGGGTCCAAGTCACCAATGAAGACAGCTGCCGCCAGTAAGTGCCGGATAGTTGGCTTTGGCTGTGCTGTGCGAGTTGTTGGGGACGAAGAATGGTCTGTTGTCGGCGTGCAAGGTTCAGCTTGTGGTTCTTCGTGAACAGGCCTCTCAACCTCTTGAGGTGTTGGCTTCACACTAAGGTAAGAGCGTTAGCAACTGCATCAATGCAACGAAGACTGAACTTGCCTCACATCCACTTCCTCTTTGCTCAGCCTAGGTACACTGGTCTCCTTCTCCACATTCACTTTCTTCTCCTTCTCGCCTTCCACTTTCTCCACTTTCTCTTTCTCTCCTTCCGCTTTCTTCTCTCTTTCCACTTTCTCCTCCTTCTGCTCTTTGCAGATGACTTCAGTGTCTTCGCTTGCGGTGCACGCGTTATGCTTTCTCGCAAGGATGTCTGCTTCATCGCGATCTGCGGGTGTGACCGAATGGTGATTGTAGATCGTTCTTCCGCCAGTGCTTCCGAGTGAAAAGTGCAGACCGGTCGGTTCATGTCGAAAACGACTGCGCTTCTCTGGACTTGAATCTCGAGAGTTGGACCTAGTCTTGCTTTCGGTGCTCAACCTCTTCCTCTTTCCAGAGGGACTTTTGTCGACAGCCATGTAATGTCTGCAAGGCATTGTATGAGCGAAGGCATTTATAGATAGATAGGAATGTGTACCAGACCCAGGCAGACGAATCGTGAGGTGTTATTCTCCTCTTTTCAGTCCTCCGCATCCTTTTTAAACTGGAGTGGTCGGAACAATAGACGTGCAGTCGTAAGAGCTATCCCCGTGCATTCCTCGTCTCATGAATGCTTGGACCTATAAGAACAATGAAACGAGACTGGCCGTATGATGGTTGCATGTCGGTGGATGTAGAAGGTAAAGCTTTAAAGACCTGCAAAGACCCAATTTGTACAAAGACCAAGGTAAATCGGCCATACGCCCTGATAATATTGCAATGCACTTCAACACTTCAGTTCGAAGTATACACGACGCGTACAGTATGTCAGTTCAGTCTTCTACATCCTGGCTCTCTCCAACGATATCCATATCCAACTTGCGTTTGCGTCCTGGCAAGTCCTGCCCGGACCCGTGACCCACTCCAGTCTTCTTCCTAAGCGCGTCAATGTCTTGCTCGCCTTCTTCGGCCCACTCAAGGACCAGATGACGGCCGAGCAAGTGAGTATGCTTGAGAGCATTATAAGCGTTCTCTGCTTCATGCCTCGTTAAAAATTCCAAGAAAGCGAAACCACGAGTGCGTGAGTCGAACTTCTTTGGTAACCGTACAGATTTGAGGTGCCCATGTGAACTGAAAAAGGAACATAAGTAGCCGAGGGAGTTCTGGAATGTAACGGCTTACCCAAAGAGATCCCTGATATCCTTTTTCGTGGCCTCAAAGGGCACGTTCTTGACGATAATTTTCGTAGTTCGACTCTTCGATCCAACGCCCTTGCTCTCCGCCTCCTCTTGATCCTGGCCTCTACCAGCGAATTTGATATGCAAAGCGTGTCCATCCAACACAAAGCCTTGCATACTCTGCATCGCTTTCTTGGCTCCTTCAACGTCCTTGAAACCAATAAACCCATAGCCCATGCTGAGTTTCCCATCTGGCTTCTTCGGATCGGGCTTCATCTGGACACGAGCAAACGCAAATGAGGGTAGATTGCGGAATACCTGCATCAAACGCTCTGTGGTCGTGGAGAACGCTAGGTTCTTTACAAAGAGCGTGGTTCCTGCTGCCAGCGATGGTTGCTCTGCATCTTCTGTTGATTCGGCTTCCTGTTCTGGTATCTTGATTGCGTGAGCATAGGTGGTCCCGGGCGTTGGTACCTGAGGCTCGGTATCGGAGAAAATACCTAGAGGTGCTTTCTCCAGATAGATGACTGAGTTGCCTAACCGTCGATACGCAACAGCACGGAATGCCTTGGACGCTTCGTCGGGTCGGTCAAAGTCGACGACCGCTATTGTTCCAGCTGGTGGTACAAGCACACGCGTAACTGTCCCATGAGGTTCAAAGAGCTCGCTTATTTGACTCTCTGAAGTACCGTATGGGATGTTCTTGACCAGGATTGTCGTATCCGATCGTGCACGAGATGAAAATGCTGACAAAACTACGCCGTTTGATTCGAGGTATGCTTTCGTCTCGTTGATGATATGAGTTTCAGCAAGAGCCAATTTGACGGCAGGATTGGTGGAAGCGTCAGAAGAGTCGGCGTCGGGATTGAGGATAGACGTTTTAGGTATGTTCATCCTATCGGCGATAGAAGAAGCTACAGCATCGCTCTGTATGGGACCCCTTATCAGAAATATCGACTTGCAAGAGTGGATACACGTACATTCATGTAGAGCATACTCCAATTGAAGTCCTTCCCGGCCACGGCTTTCCGCTTAGCCGCTTTCTCGTCCTTGACGCTTCGCTTCTTTGGATCTTCAACGGAGACGTTGCCTTTCCTGTCTACCGCACCCAGGATGTGCAGCAGCCGACCTTGGAACGACTTTCTGTCAAGTGCTTCATAGGCGGCCGCGGCATCCGTTGGCTGAACAAACGTGACATATGCAAGGCCTTTGGACTGTCGCGTAACCGGATCCAAAGGAATGTGTACCTGGAAGAAGTCATTAGTAACAGTCACAGACAAGTGAAGCTAGATATAAGAAATAAATGCTCAGAAAAATTTCTACTATCGATTTCCCGTATAGATCACCATTCCAAAAGGTCTGCTGTCCCTATACTGGTTTTACATCCCTGAACAGAAAAGATACGACATTCACCTGTTAAAAAGGTAGCGTCAGCATTGGTATTTGAGAAACGAGAAAAGCGGGGAGAATAATGTCAGAAAAATTTTCTACTATCGATATTTCCCAGAAGGATCAGCATGCCCAAAGGTCTGATGTCCCTATACAGGTATTTCATCTTGTAGAACGAATGGAACGTGATAATCACCTAGAAAAACGGAGGTCTTAGCATCGCTGTTTGGAGTCATAGATAGTAACCAAAGAGAAAATATCAGAAAAATTTCTACTATCGGTTTCCCAGAGGATCAACATTCTCGCAAGTCTGTTGTCCCTATTCTGCTTATCATCATGGAACTACAAGTTCGGCAAGGAAAAGAAAATATCAAAATGATTGAACTAACCTGAGATATCTGACCGTAAGGACTGAATAGCTCTTGCAAATCATCCTCTGAACAGGAAAAGGCAAGATTCCTCACGAAGAGCCGCGACGTTTGGAGAATGGTCTCTTTGGTAGTGTCTTTTGGCTCCTCTGGTTCGATTTCTGTTGGATTCTATAAACTCCGTCAATAGTGCACAGTTGCGAAGAGTCGGGATACTTACTGCGTTACGGTTGCCATCTTCCTCTTCATCTGACTGCTCGAATGCTTTCTCTGCCTCGTCAACGTTGCTTGTCATCCTGCGCCTCATCCAGTCAAGGTCTGATAGCCCTTCTTCAGGGACAACCATATCCACGTCCTTGTCGTCGATCTTCTTAGCGCTAGTGGATGCTTCAGGTTGTGTCTGTGCCTCGTTAGCCCAAGAGGGACCCTTCTTGGGAGCCATGACTTCGAGAAACTCCGCCATCTGACTGTCTTTCTTTGACTTCTTGCCGTCCTCTTTATTATCCTTACGCGCCTTTTTCAGCTCGGCTTTCGCAGCATCCGAGGGTGTAGTAGCGTCCTCCGTTCGTGGCCGCTTATTAGGCCTTGGGGTTGGTGCATCTTTAGCGCCCTAGTAGCTCCAGGTATCAGTCAGTATCGTTGCCTGTCAGGTTATAAGGATAGACTATTCACCTCAACGATAGCGACATTGATCTTCGTAGAATCGATAAAAGTTTTATCAAACCATTCCTTCGCCGCTAACGCCTCCTTCTCATTGGAAAAGCCGACGAAACCAAAACGACGAGAAGTCCCGTCGGGTTTGCGGGCGACTTTGACGTCGGTGAGAATGCCAGCTGGTGCACCTTTCTGTTGGAAATGTTCTTGAAGTCGTGCAGGAGTAACATAAGTTGGTAAATTTTTGACGATGAGTCGAGACATTGCTCGAATGAGCAGGTGGTAGTGGTGAAAGTCGAAGTTAAGAAAACGAGAAATTTTTTTGATGTTACTCGGCCGGCCTTTGCCGGCGCTCCGCCATATTGCACCGGTCGTGATGGGCGCTAGTAAGCTTTTTCTCCACTGTTCTTTGAGCTCTAGATCCAGGTTCCAACCTTATTCGCCTTCTTTCTTGACCTTGAACATCGATTTCTGTATACCTCAGACGCGTATCACGAAGAATGTCGCTCGAAACTGGAGAAAAAAACCCTCGCGGCATACCCAAAGCACCATTCATTGTACGTTTCCAATCAGATCTCAGCGAACACGGATTTACTAAGTTTGTTTCAATGCATAGGTCGACCCAGAGGCGCACATAGGTGGCCCGGATAGTGATGCTGAAGGGCCGTTAAGAGCCATCCAAGAATCAATATCGTGCGTGTTGTTTCCAACCTTTAGCTCGTGACGATCTCGACTGAACCTCATCACACAGCAAGTATCGATATATGAATGACAATCTAACACAAAGGCGACAAGGTCTGGAGGAAAAGATTCCCGATATCAAGAAGACTTTGAGTATGGTGGAATTTCTTCGGGACCGAAAAGTGCGCGAAATCCCAATGCCTGAAGATGACGCGCTGAACGGTGTTTTAGGAAGGAAAGAAGGCAGGCGGGGACGCGGAAGATGATCTTGATGATGATCTGGATGAGGAATCGGAGTCTAAACCATTGAAAACGACGTTCGAGTTGAACGATACCCTCTTCGCGGAAGCAGAGCTGGAAGACACCGACACTGTGTACCTTTGGCTAGGCGTACGTTGGAATACTCTGTGGAACCGAACATCGCTAAACTCTACCATATAGGCCAATGTCATGCTTTCGTACAAAATCCCTGCCGCCGTCGAGCTCCTCAAATCGAAACTACAGGCAGCAGAGACATCTCTAGCGAACACCGTAGAAGACTTGGAGTTTTTACGAGAACAACTCACCGTCATGGAAGTGAACATGGCTCGAGTATACAATGCCGATGTCAAACGAAGACGAGAAAAGAGGCTGGAGGCAGAAGCAGCTGGAAAGGCTGCTGAGAAGGACAACAGCTGAGATAAAATGTGTACGTCACGGGGATGGCTCTTGTAATAATCGCTGACATTCTGGTCTGCAGGTTAGAATATACCACTGTATCATACTCACCGCTTATCTTCATGTCCTGGACTTGTGGAATGACATTGACAAGCAAATATTGATAATCGTCTACCGAGGCATTTGAACAAGAATGCACGTCAAAGGCACCCACTTCGTATCGAACACCGGTGCATGTACACCGAGTTTTTCAATTGGTGATCCATTGTTTCTGCGTACACCATGCGTGGCACTTAACCTGAGGTCTTTGCTTCTTGGTCATTCAAATGCGGGAGAAAAACAGATACTACAGGTTGATGGGCCTGAACATTTCTTCCTGTTGACAGTGACTGGCTCGGGGCCCTGACGGTGAGTACAGTTTTCAAATGGCATGTCGAAGTAAGTATTGATAGTCATCCATAGTGCGCTCGACATAACCTCTCATCGTCTCTGCAACTTCCGCACCCCATTCTTCTTCCCACTTCTTCACTTCTTCTTCTAAATCAAGCTTTGGGACCTGGAAAGATCTTGAACAAATAACAACACGAGGTGACCCGAATCACCTACCTTGCCTCTTATGATGCCCGTCGATCGGTGCATAACACCGATGAAGACGTGCTCGAGCATCTCCTTGTTCGGTGGTTTTCTTCTGGGCTCCCAGGTATATTGAATGCCAGACTCCTCGATATTAATCAGGGCGCACAACTTTTTCATTTGTCCCTCTGGATCAGTAACCAACCTATCGCCGTCGATGACAATGAAGGCCGGTCCGCCACGCGATTGGTAGTAGTCAAAGAGGAATTTGGACCATCTGAAGGTGCATGATGCTTCGAGATGCGGTTCGTCGAGTTTGGCACCCAAATCACGCAACATAACACCCATGGATGACGCGACCATTCTTATAGGATCTCTAATGGTAATGATGGGAATAATCCTGGAGAGGAAGGAGTCTGGTAGACATGTGGGATTCCCGTTGGGCTGGAACGTGCTACCATCTGTCGAGCTGGTCCCATCCGGATCCTTGATGACATGACCTTCTCTGAGAGATCTTTGGCAATAAGAGTTGGTGATGGCAGGCGACATAGTTAACAAAACGTGGTCTTTCACAAGAGGTATAAGGCCCTATACACGGTGACAATTAGAGCAGCATTGCAAAAGGTGACAATCTCACACCTTGCTCAAGTCCTGGTCCAAATTACTGTTCAAGCTATCATATGCAAATTGGAATGTTTCTCGTTCGTCTATATCCTTGGTAGCGAATACGGAGAAATCAGCAAGTGGTCTCTCGGGTCCAGCACAGAACGCAGCTCTGAAGGGATACATATTGGGCACTCCTATTCGAGGGTGAGTCTCCAGGAGACGAGCGAGCAGGTTGGAACGCGTCCGTGGATGAGAAAAGATGTATACGGGTTTTGGGGTGTCCGACATTGGGGCTGAGATGGTATTACCCTGTATCGTCTCATTTTATATGCACTAAACACCTGAATCATTTAATCTCAGACTCATGGGCACGATGGTAGCTCTTCTGATGCTTCAGCTTACCTGAGGCCCCAGGGATCTTTCAATTTACTTGTGAATCACGGGAAGACAGCCCCGCTGACTTTTTTTGTAGACATGTTATGGTAGAAAGCGGGGTTTCGGCAGTATTCTAACAGGCAGAACATCACTTTCTGCAGTTTGAAGCCACCGTATTGTTAGTCTTGTTTTTTTCTCAGGGTAGCGTAGGCACTGGAAAATTTGCTTAGCTAATCGCGTCCGGTTACAGTCAGTGCCGGTTAACCGAACACCGCGCGCGCTACCTTTGACCTCACAAAACCATCCTCAAAGGACAATTTTCTTCTATTTGTACTAAAAGACATTGATAGGTATCATGTTAACTAATTGTCCAATTTTTGTAGCAGCTAGTCGCCTCCAGCGAGCTAGAAAAATCAGGCGCGTCGGCTGTTACCAAAATCGCGTGAGGCTGGTACGAGGAAATCCCTGAGTCCGAAAGTTTGAAACTTCCTCAATTCTGCTGCATGTAAACTTGAGGCATCGAACAACATGTGTATCTATCCAAATAAAATGTATGGCGCTGTTCGACATGGCAGCGAAATACAGAGGGACCGGCCGTGGGAATTCATGATTAGCTCAGCGAAAATTCTAGCCACTCACGGACCCGAGGTTTGTACCAGACTACATACACACACATCACTTGTGATCGTCAGTGTGTATCGTCAGTCTGGTTCTCGAGACTACCGTATTGTCAAAATGCTTCCAAGAGTCGGCGATTGGATGATTGGGTCGCGTTTGCGACCGAGATAAGATGTAAATTGCGTTATCTTATCGCCATCACGTGTACAAATCCTCCCAAAAGTTAAACCGATGCGGCTTTGAATAATGTCCGTGGCCGGCGAGCGGCACAGCCTGCTTCAACAGTGTATACGAACTTCAGTTCAGAGAACGCATACAATTAAATTCAGTTACGAGAAATTCTTATGCTACATCGTTGCGATAGTATTGGGCTGGAACTATCAGCCATGAAAAATTGAAACCGTACTTGGTTTCCGATGCCCTGTTCGTCGCCCAGTGCTAGCCCCTCGGTGCGAGGATCCTTGAGGCCAAGTAACTTGGTACATTATCACAGAAGAGTACGATGAAGCTTGTAGCACGTAGGCAGCCTTATCATGCTCAAAAACTTGATCTTGTAGAATCATGGGTGATGGCTATCAAGAATTGAGTGCGAGCCATGTTTTCTTAGACTGGCCCTACCCTTGCGCAGTAGGCTTTGAAATTTGAACGACTATCTTCAAAGCGTCGTAGCGAGTGGTTCGAATCAAGCGATTTTGTTGGAATATGGGAATTTAGAGGACAGGTATGAGAGGTAAAAACTTGTTGTATTGCAGCTAACTACGAGACAGATTTTATATCTACAGTAAAATATCTAGAATATTCTATCTACTTTGGATGAATAAGAAATAACTAAGACGATAACTAAGAGTCTGAGTAATCTATTAGTGAGCGCATGAAGAGTCGCTTGTACTATAATCCTAAAAATTCAACAGATTTCTACGCGCCTGTTCGTCGCCCAGCCTCCGGCTGGCTCCTCGCAGGCACGGGTGAATTTCTCTTGCCGCAAATTATCCGATCGAGCGAAACAGAACATTCAGGAGGCTTTTTAATATTTCAATGAACACCCTGCAGGTTCGTCATAAGTTCTGCTTGAGGAATCCACAGCGATTGACGGTTGCAAGAGTTCAAGGAAAGCCATGCAAATAGGGGCCTTGAGTAAAGAGGTAAAGACACTGGAATTGCTGAGGAGCCCATCAGAGGCGCTGTGTATGTGATGAAAAGGAAGAGACGATGGGCATTTGGCAAACGTTGGGTGGAACCAGATGGTGACGGTCCAGGAGAGAGAGAGGAGAGAGTGGGAAAAATCAGGTGGTCCGTCACGTTTTTCATCACGTGGACATGGGTTGGGGGTGCAAAAAATGCGAATGAAACAGGGCTGTATAATAAACCCAATACTTAGCAGTATCGGGAATACCCTGCTATGTCAAATACACCTGGCCTCGCATTCCAATGCATGCTCTTTTCGTGGTAAGTACTTCAGTCACTAGCACTGATTCCTGCCCTCGCGCTCATAGAATTAGTACTGACTCCTGTTTGGCAGAATTTCAAATTTTCGATCCTATGTACCCATGACGGGGCTTTACTACATCGGAACTCCAGGCTCCCCAAACCTTGTATAACATATGAGGTAGCTATGTCTCACGAGACAGAGCTCGTTTATAAAGCGCTCTACCACCTATCTCAGATTATTTGTTATCTCGGGAAACTTGGCCAATGTCTAGTCACCCTACGTCGAATTTGCGCCTCTTTCTATTCGCAACTCCACGAACTAGATCAAATCTCCTCATACAGCTTCTTGGAAGCCATCCTCTGATCAAGGACCAACAATATCCGTTCACCAATGCATACCATTTTGGGCCTGAGCGGCAGTTTTCCAGAGATATCGAACTGGATTCGACAGGGCCAGGAGGCGGAAGGCTGGAAGATTTCGCAGGAGAAACCTACCAGGCAGCGCTTGATGAGTTTCAGAAGTTTGTCAAGGGTGCAGAGAGCGAGGTACGATACGACCTAACGCATTTATAGGCTATCTGTTGACTGACGCCCATCGTTTAGTCCAAGGTTCCTCTAACAAAGGATCACATATTCTATTTGATGGACGCTCGCACCGTTTACAAGCTCCTCGGACAGAAAGACACCTCTAAGAGACCTCTTCCTGTTGTCACAGATAGGGCACTGGACGTCCAAGAGGATCCTTCCGTTGCAACCACTGCCAAGCCGGAAGAACACCGCCCATACTCAAATCCTACTTTGATCCCGGACCGTTTCCTGTTGACTTTCACACCTATCCTTATCATTCGTCACCCAGCACGTGCGTATCCGTCCAGCTTGCGCGCTCACAGTCGTTCTGTGGGAGGAAGTGTCTTTGACGCCAACTTTCCTTCCAACGCGACTTACAAGCTCTCTCGAATGATCTACGACTGGTATAACGCGTCCTGTGATGCCCAATCCCTCCCCGCGTCTAGGAGGCCTATTATAGTTGATGGTGATAAGCTTGTTCGTGATACCCCACATCAGATGAAGACGTTGTGTGGCGCCGTCGGCTTGGATGCAAGCCAGATACGGTACAACTGGGAGCCAAAAGGAGACCATGGATGGGGCAAAGTTTGGGACGCCTACTATGAGGGTATAAAGAACTCTACAGGCGTCATCAAGACCGAGGTGAGACCATATGACATTGACCTATCATTAATGTACTGAAGTCTCCACTAGGATGCTCTGGAGGCGCCTAACTTGCATGTGGAATTGGAGAAATGGAAGAAGGAATGGGATGAAGATATTGCGAAGAAGCTCATGGAATTTGTCGAGCTGTCGTTAGATGACTACAACTATCTGCTGGAGCGCAGTATCTAGCCAACAAGTATTCCGCGGACTGCCCGAATGTACCTATCAATCAAGACATGTATGTATGAGCTAGTTGAAGTTCGAAGTTCCTGGCAGTCCCCGCACATCTCCTTCAAAACCTCGGAAGTTGATGATACCCGATATCATATCCGGTTACACCGGCCGATCCCGGTATGGAGCGCGTGTGCGTACCTGTGAAAAAATACGCTAATCCGTGTTGTCCGCTCCTATATATAATCCACTTGATTACCCAGCAGTAATCGAGTTGACCCTCGACCCTCTCCTCACAGTCACCACCATGTCATTCCCTCCAGAAGCCAAAGACCCACGCTCCCAGGAAACCAGCATGACCGATCTCAATGTTAACGCAGGCCAACCTGATGAGAAGAAGCTCGTTTTGTTGGAAGACATGTTCGAAGATGGGGCCGTCGACCCAGTCTATCAAGCTAAAGCGCGAGTGCTCAATGCCGCAATACAAGAGATAGGTGAGCGTACTGTCGTCTGATCATCTTCCAGGTCATTCTCACCATTTGACTGCAGGCTGTGGTCGGTACCAGTATTATCTCTTTTGCTGTGCGGGATTCGGTTGGTTCGCGTGAGTTATAACGTCCAGGAAGTCAATAGCTCTATGTTCTGACTGTCCGAACAGCGACAGCGTTTGGCCTCTTATCACGGGGTTAATTCTGTCCCCGGTCATCGCAGAATTCCATTTCAACGGACCATTCCTTTCGCTGGCAGCCAACATCGGCTTACTGGTTGGAGCTATGTTTTGGAGTATAGGTTGCGATATTTGGGGACGCAGGTGGGCCTTATTCGGCTCAATTCCATCTGACAGCTGGTATTGAAGACAGAATTTTCCAGATGGTCATTTAATCTCACCCTATTGATTGCTGGCGTGTTCGGCCTTGCCGCAGGCGGATCTCCTGATTTTATCACGTTGGCATCATTAGTCGCAGTTCTCGGGATTGGTGTAGGCGGAAATATGCCCGTCGATTCTGCCGTATTCCTTGGTAAGTGATTTCAATAAGCGTTTTTACGCCTTCTCACACTGATTTTATCATTGACAGACTTGGTTCCTGCCTCGCACCAATATCTGCTCACTGTTATGTCGGTTTGGTGGTCGCTTGGCCAGCTTGTCGTTAGTTTGGTACGAGATTTCTCCTTTGCCATTTCAAGCGCAAGTGCCTAACAAGAGCTTCAGCTCGCCTGGCCGCTCATTGCCAACTTTTCCTGCCCAACAAATGCAACGACATGTAATCGCTCCGAAAACATGGGATGGCGATATCTTCTCTTTACTTTGGGAGGACTTACGCTACTTCTCTGGGGCCTCCGTTTCTTTGTGTTCAAGCTCTTTGAAAGCCCGCGGTTCCTGGTCGGCATCGGAAAGGATGCGGAAGCCGTGGAAGTCATCCACCAAGTTGCAAAGTACAATAATAAGATTTCGAGTCTCACTGTCGAGCAACTCGAGAATGCAGGAAGAGTAGATCTAGGGCAAACGCACAAATCCAAAGTAGAGGGCGAGAGGAAGGTTTTGAGTAAGACCTCTGTTTTCGGATTAGACCACATCAAGGCGCTCTTTAGGACAAAGAAGCTCGCATTCACGACCAGCTTACTCATTTCTCTGTGGGGTATCATTGGTTTAGCATCAACGTTGTACAACAGTTTCTTGCCTTATGTGTGCGTAGGTCCTTGTGGCTTCTTCGCTACCGAAAGCTGATATCGGCTCAGTCTCGCCACTCGTGGTGCAAGCTTTGGGGACGGGTCGTTGTACATCACATATCGCAACGTGGGTTCTCGTCTGACCTTCAGTTCTCATATACTGACAAATGCTGTAGCAATTCATTCTCAGCGTTATCGGGGTTCCGGGTGCATTCCTTGCGGGCTGGGCCGTTGAACTTCCCTTCATCGGTCGCAAAGGCACATTGGCCATCACATCGGGCGAGTGGTAGAGTTCTCTTCTTTGATTGACTTTATTCAACGACCCCTCGCGAAAGACAGGGCTCACTGGCGTGTTTTTATTCGCTACAACAAGCGCGCGGAGCTCTAACGCGCTCTTGGGGTGGAATGCTGGGTATACTTTCTTCAGCAACGTAAGTGGAATGCTTCCACTGTGAGGCATCAATGATTTATCGATGATGCAGATAATGTATGGCGTTCTGTACGCCGTCTCTCCAGAGATCTTCCCCGCGAAAGATCGTGGTACAGGCAATGGTATTGTTTCGACAGCGACTCGTGTGTTTGGTGTCATTGTGAGTGTCTTCTCGGTCTGGGTACGGCTATTAGATCACTGAGGGATCGACACCATAGGCCCCCATAATCGCACTCTACGCTGATATAACGACATCTGTTCCGGTTTACATTGCTGGGGCGTTGATTATCTTTGCTGGAGCTCTGGCTCTATTGCTACCCTACGAACCGAGAGGAAAGGCTTCGATTTGATGCTTATGGGACTAAAAGGTAATGTCTGTAGATAGTACGATTCGAGAGTTTGGATATGTAGACATTGGATTAGAATAAACCACTCACATTCTAACACATCCGAGTCTCTGACCGGGTCCCCGGAACTTTTGCCTAAACCTTTGAACTTCTGAATTACCTGCTGTGGACCTTATAGGTAGAACTCCCAGGGAACAGGACACCTTTTGTCCAAACCAACGTAACAGGGTCCTGGCCTGCGTTTTGCCAGCTGGTGGCCCGTGGCCCATACGGTTTTTAACTGGCGCTCTATGGGCGCCTAAGTTATATTCCATTGTTCGTCCTCAACCACCATCATCTCTGCCTTCCCCCACATTCGAACGCTCGGTACGCTCGATCCACTAAGGGACAGATACTGTGAGTGATCTGTTCAATGTCATCGAAGTCAGAATGGCTTATGAAACTTCTCAAGGTTATGTCTCAACCAAAAATATCAACTATACTATGCACCCAATGCAACGCCTTCATTGAGTGCCCGACTCCTCCCCCCAAACCACATACAATTCGATCTGAATATGCGCCTTCTCAGCAAGAAATTGCGCCCACACGTGCCTTGATAGAAGAGGAAAAGTTGGTCCTCAAAAAGTATGACGCAGAGATCAAGCGTATTCGAGGAGCTTTAGATCAGCTGGAGGCGGATAGGAAACAGATCAAGGAGAGGATTAGGGCACGCAAGGGCACATTGTCTATGCTGAGGAGGTTACCTGTGGAGGTACTCGAACGAATCTTCACATTCGCATGCACGGAAGCCTCGACGGCATATATGCGACCTGCATCAGTGGACGGATACTCTCTACTCATCTCCGCTTATCACGAAATGCCACTGCGAGCACCAGCGTATTTTATATCCAGAACTTCGTCTCATTGGAGGCAAATTGTCACTCGAATGCCTCATGCGTGGAGCTCGATTCACCTTGACATTCGTTGTGGTTTGCCATACAGTGTCACACGTATCATCAAACTATACCTCAGAAACGCTCGCAGTGCACCTTTGAAGATTGGAATAGCAGAGTCTGACAAGAGCGAACGCGATTCTCGCGAGGAGCGAGGCTTTGGACCAGGTCTTCCTTATTCCAGGGCTTACCTGGATGAATATAGTGTGGGCGCATATCGTTTGCTGTTCTCATGCATGGCGAGATGCATGGAACTTGATCTGGACGTGAACTGGGAAGTTCTTCACAAAGACCTCATTGGTCAACCCCATCTCGCCTTCCCCGCTTTACGCCGGTTTCGTGATAGAATTGACGTCACAGGACAGGCGCAGTCTGGGCCCGACGCGAATTGGTTTTGGGATGCGCTCAACGGTACCCAAGAACTCGAATTTGTCGACACTTTTCGAGAGCCACATCCTCTAATACCACTACACCAACTCACATCTTTGCAAATAGCCAAACTGCACGGCATCGAACACGTCTTTCCCATTCTCAAAAACACCACCAAGCTCGAGTCCTTGCGCATCCTCGAATTCGAAGGCCTTCGAGAGGGCAAAACTAATCATCAACCACCTGATGAGCCACTGGCTCTCCGACATTTATCCATTCGCTCCAGTGACGACCTATGGTATTTTGACCACCTCTTCCGGTCCCTTGAGCCCGTGATGTCTCTCAGAACCCTTGAATGGATCGGCATAGACTCGCACCAACAAATATACGAGGAACAGTTCGAAATCCCGTCGTGGTTCATATATTTCCTGCAAGCCTCTTCAAACATACTTCAGGAACTTACTCTCAACTTTGGCCAGCTTCACTTTACCGATTCATCGATGTCAGAGGTCCTACAATCCTGTCCCAACCTGACGTACTTCAACGTCTCGTTAAGTGGAGACAACGTCGTGGGCAGTAAAGCGGCACCATGCATTGCTCATATGCTTTCCAAGCTCTACGTATCCGCATCGTCTTCCACCATACTGGTCCCGAAACTAACCAGGCTCTTCATTCACGAAAACAACTCCAATTTGAATTTCCTGGTCGCAGAGGTGCTGTTAAGGATGGCGAGTTTGAGAAGTAGGAGCGGATTAGCGAGGTCTGGTAGGATGGCTGATGTTGTGCCTCTTGCGAGAGTGCATTTGAGTTATTCGCCGATTGGGTGGAGAACGGGGGAAGGCGAGGAAAGCTGGAGTTACGAAGTTAGTCCCTTCAGGGATGCTTCGATCCAGCAGAGGATGGACGAATTGAAAGAAGATGGAACAATCTGTACATTGGAAGAGCGTAAACCCAAGTGGTAGGATACCAGACGTAAACAGTGAAGTAAGTAGAGCCGAGGTGGCCAATGTGTATATCATCCAACTATTTCAACAATATGTTATGCATGTACCTTTTTTCTCTTCTCACGCATCGATGCGGACGTTGCCGGCGACTCTTGTCCTTCACTCTCATGTTCAGCTTTCCAACAGGCGGAGGCCGTTACTGTACTCCCATTTTCAAGCAAATGTACGTGCCGCATTCTTTTCTTGCTATCAAACTGATTGACTCACTTGACTTGTACTTTCCCAGAGCCAATACAACGGTCTTAGAAGATGCAATATCGCGCATTATGCGGAAAATAACATCAAGACTATCTTACCATGTGAATGAACAGCTGGGAGTATAGGGTGCGTGAGTTTCGATTTACGTTTGAAGCTGCCATTTGATACTTCCAACCTAGTCAAATGAAACGAAGATTTAAACCTTCTCGCGCAACTAAAGCAAGGAATAAGGAGCACAAGATCCGCATCTCTTCCATTCGGTCCGCACTGCTTCAAGAAATGAACACGAATCCCTATGCCCCACCGCGTTACCTGGTAATCCCCCGGCGTATCGCGATTCTGTCTTCTTTCTGACGAGTGAGTGACGTCTCACCGCACCTGCTGATCTGCTCTCCAGTACAGCTGATCCCGGGAAACCAGTGCTAGTATGTTCATTTTTGTTAGTTCCCAAGCCCTGGACTGATATACATTTCCTAGTATCTTGACAGTGACGTCAAAAACATCTGCCCAATATCTGCATGGATTTCGGCAGTTCACGGATCCCAAGATTTCTCTAACTGGGACACCTGGGGCTCAGAACGAGGGGTCGCGAACGTACCTTATACACTGGTCTTGAGCGGCCGTGATGGTTTGTGTTGGCTCCGAGAGTGCTCAGAATCCAGAACATGCCAATAAAAATTGAAGGAAGCGGTTAGAATTCTTTCCTTTTGTCACGGAGATAGGAATTTTCCCGTTGCTGTCTTCCTGTATGTAAAGAATGACAGTTGAAAGAAGAATGTGTCGTTGTCGAGAGCTCGGAGTCGAGGACGAATCGGAATTTCTTGGGGAATCAGAAGCCTTTGTAGCCCAGACCTGATGACGTCGCGTGCATGACCCTGGGTCTGGGTTTGGTATAAGGCCAGAGTTGCGACTTCCTTTCTTTCCTCAGCACCATCTTGCTGTACAACCACCATATCAGCGAGGTGATACTCGAGATTATCTTCATCGCCAATCACTATGACCTCGACAATCGATCCTAAGACTATTGGAAGGCCCCAAAGAGCTAGGCGACACGTCAGGACGCTCACAGGTACGCTTTTAACCCCGTCGTCGACAAGCGCGATTCCTCACAGATTTTCTCGATATAGGATATACTCCTGAGACTGACGAAACTGGAAAGGAGAAATGGCCCCGTGGCGATGAAAAAGTATGGAAGGCCGGCCTGAGAGGAGTTGACTCTGGTAGATATGTTGTCTCATCGCGTCTTTTCCACATCGCTCACCATCCTCCGTGAATATAGACGTCGAGTCGATTACAAAATCATTCGTAAACCATGTACAGACATCCTTGGCACGTCAAGCTTACAACCTTGGTGAGCTGCACCTTGCCCCAGATTCCTCCGTGACGGGCGCTTATCTATACTCCAGATAACTTCGGCGCGTATCAAGCCGCAGCACTGTCTGTTCGAGACAGCTTAATCGTCAGCTAATCTCTTTTATTCTGCGACTATGGCCTCACATACCTCGTTTAAAAGGTGAATTGGAACGAGACTCAGTTGTTCCACACGAAGAAGACCCCCAAGCGGGCGTATTACCTCTCGCTAGAGTTCTTGATGGGCCGTACTCTTGATAACGCTGTGGGTCTACGAACGTTTCTTCGTTAAAGCGTGATCTGATATTGCCCTTAGCTGTTGAACCTCGGCTTGAAAGACCAGTACAGGGAAGGAATCGATAAGCTCGGCTTCAACATGGAAGATCTACTCGAGCAAGAGCGTGATGCTGCTCTGGGAAATGGTGGTTTGGGCCGTCTGGCAGCCTGTTACCTGGATTCTTCAGCTTCTCAGGTTGACTTCTTCGCACGTTTTCAACTTTTGAAGAGAAGCTAATCCGTAGATAACAGGAACTGCCCATGTGGGGCTATGGTCTTCGATACAAATATGGTATCTTCCAGCAACTGATCTCTCCTGAAGGTCAGCAGCTCGAGGCCCCTGATCCCTGGCTAGACAATCAGAACCCTTGGGAGGTAAGCATAGCATGATATATCCACCCGAGCTTGTGATGACCTCTATCTCAGCTACCGCGTCTTGATGTCACATACGAAGTTCGTTTCTACGGTAATGCTGAGCGTCTGAATGACGGTACTGGTCGTGCTGCCTGGACTGGAGGACAGGAAGTCCTCGCAGTTGCATACGATGTGATGATTCCGGGTTGCTACACCAAGAATACAAACAATTTGAGGCTGTGGGAGAGTAAGCCGAAGAGAGGTTTTGACTTGAACTCGTTCAATGGTTCGTCGACTTATTCCTCTTGTCTTGTGTCCTTGTTAATCATTCTGGCATAGCTGGAGACTATGAACGAGCTGTCGAATCTTCTAATAGTGCCGCTGCTATTACATCCGTGCTCTATCCTAATGACCATACGTACGTCTTGCGTTGCTTTTATGCTCCCGCCTTCTCAATTATTTTCAAACAGAACCTGTAAGCGTACCTTCAATGTTCGACCGTAGTCAGCACTGAACTTCCAACAGTCGGAAAGGAGTTGCGATTGAAGCAACAATAGTTCGTACCCCAGCCTCATACACCACGTTAACTCTTCTGAGCTGTTGATTAGCTTCTGGACCGCTGCCAGCCTGGCAGATATTATGCGACGATTCAAGAATACTGGCAAGGATATCACTCAATTGCCTGATTGTATGTGGTTTCGTTTCTTCGATGACAACTGGCTCACTATGTGTTTAGTTGTCGCCATTCAGTTGAACGACGTAAGGGGTACCGAATCGTCTTCATGAGCGATACTAATACTGAGATTGATATTCAGACTCATCCTACGCTTGCAATTCCGGAGTTGATGCGTATCCTTATCGACGAAGAAGATGTTCAATGGGACGCTGCATGGACCATTGTGACCAACGTTTTCTTCTACACCAACCATACTGTTCTTCCTGTAAGTCTCGTGAAGTTGAAGCATGATACCTCGATGGCTAACGGTTCTCTTACAGGAAGCTTTAGAGAAGTGGCCCGTGCCTCTCATGGAACACTTGTTGCCTAGGTATGTGTCTTCCACTGCGCGATCGAGACACGCCATTAATGTCTTTTCCTCAGACACCTGCAAATTATATATGACATCGTAAGTGAGGTTATCGTTTCTCCGACCTCTGATTGAGACGCGTCTTTCGCAGAATCTGTAAGCCTCAAAGGATCACTGTGCGATCTGGTTCATCAACGGTTCTCCGACAGATTCTTCCTACAAGCAGTCGAGAAGAAATTCCCCGGTGACAGAGATAGACTTGGTAGAATGTCATTGATTGAAGGTGTGTCCGTTTACCTGAAACGAGTGCCCAGTCACTGATGGTCGATCAAGAGGGTTTCCCTAAGCAAGTTAGGATGGCCTACCTTGCTTGCATTGGTTCGTTCTATATCGTGACATCGAATCCCTTTCTGAGCTTTGTATAGGAAGCCGAAAAGTGAACGGTGTAGCTGAAGTATGTGGTCCAATTCGAAGATCCTGGTGGGAAGCTTACCTTTTTTTCTTCGCCAGTTGCACAGTGAGCTCGTCAAGACAACCATCCTCAAGGACTTCGTCGAGTTCGAAGGCGCTGGAAAGTAAGGGTCTGACTCCCTTCGCCGTTGTCTTAATCGCTGAACCATTGTCTTCAACAGGTTCAGCAATGTCACTAACGGAAGTAAGTCGTTGAACTGCTGTCGAGATACGACATCGTTACTGACTCACGCGCAGTTACCCCCCGTCGTTGGCTGGATCAGGTAATATACGCCATCACACACATTAACGCATTTCTCAACTAAATCAACTCCTAGTGCAACCCTGAACTCAGCGCACTCATCTCAAAGACTTTAGGCCTCGAGAAGAGCGTCTGGCTCAAGGACCTCTACAAACTCGAAAAGCTCCTGAAGTTTGCCGAAGACAAAAAGTTCAGAGAGGAGTGGGCAGCGATCAAGCAAAGAAACAAGGAGAGGCTTGCGCACCATGTCCAAACTACCCTTGGCTTCACCGTGAACACCAAAGCGATGTTTGATGTTCAAATCAAGGTAGGGACTAATTATCACCTATCTGAACCCGAGGCTGATGACTTGGCCCATCGTAGCGTTTGCACGAATACAAGGTTAGTTACTTTTTCGGGAGAGGAAATTTTAATTGACATATTATATAGCGTCAAACGTTGAACATTTTGGGTATCATCCATGTGAGTAACACAATTTATACGAACATTCATCAATGACAGTGATTTTGCCAGAGGTACCTAAAACTCAAGAAGATGACCCCTGCTGAACGCAAGAAAGTCAATCCTCGTGTCGTATTCTTCGCAGCGAAGGCAGCCCCAGGATGTACGCTTTAGTATTTATGTTGTGATTTGCATTCTCTGATCACCGTTGACTTATTCAGACTACATCGCAAAGTTGGTATGTGAAATTTGCTCTGATCTAATCGCGTCTTTGTTGACGATGTCTATAGACCATTCGACTCATCGTCAACGCCGCTCGTGTCCTGAATTCTGATCCTGAGACCAAGGATCTTCTCAGCGTCTACTTCCTTCCAGACTACTCTGTGTCGCTCGCTGAAGTGTTGATTCCTGCATCTGACATCAGTCAGCACATTTCCACAGCTGGTACCGAAGCCTCTGGAACCTCGAACATGAAGTTCTGTCTTAATGGTGGTCTGCTGGTTGGTACTGTGGACGGTGCGAACATCGAGATTGCAGAAGAGGTGAGCGCATCGAGTATCCGTCCACAAAGATTTTACTAAAGCACATCTAGGTCGGCGAGAGCAATGTTTGTAAGCACAGTCTTCCCGTTCTTGTGTTCCCTAAAGTGACATCGTGTTTCCTAAGTCTTCTTTGGACATCTCGCCCCGTGAGTTTTCTGCTACGAGTGGTTTAGTCAAGCTCAAACGTGTTTACCAGGGCCGTGGAAGATCTTCGATACCAGCATGTCTACCACCCAGTTCCACTCGAGGAGAAGTGCCCTGCCCTCGCCAATGTTATCAACCAGGTTTCGGGCGGACTGTTCGGTGACGGTGGTGTCTACGAACCGTCAGTACATCGACATTCCATTACCTTTGGCAATGCTAATCAATGAAAATAGACTCTTGAACACCATCAGACAAGGAGATTACTACCTTCTCTCCGATGATTTCGACTCCTGTGAGAAATACCTCACCACGGACTTGGATACTGTTTGCTGATCTAACGTTAACCAGATATGGCTGCCCTTGACCTCGTCGACGAAGCGTATGTTGACAGAGATGAGTGGATCAAGAAGTCGATTAGGACCACCGCCAAGGTACTATACCTGTTATCGGAACTGAACATTCGCACTGAATCGGCATCATAGATGGGCAAATTCAGCTCCGACAGAGCTATCAATGAATACGCTGAAAGCTACTGGAACCTCGAGGCCATCCCAGTTCCAAAATAGATCATTCGTCGCGTTGTTGAAAGACGAAGATATGTATTCATGGGTATCGGGATTGTTGTAATTAAACACGAGATGTGTACTACGTATCATTTATGTATGTTTATGGATTCGTTTATGATTCGGAGAAGAGTGGGTTTGCACGCCGCTTGAGGAGCGGGATTTGATTACTGTCGACATTTGACCCCAGTCCCGTACCGGTCCTGGTCTTTATTTTAAGTCGATTACAGTCCAACAAAGATTGAAATTCACGACTGAGCAGCAAAGCGAGAGTTTTTCCGTAGGCGTGCACCAATTCTGCGGAAGACAAACCTGTAGATATGGATTAGATGGTTCAAACATCTGTAGCTGCGAAACACTCACGGTAAGGGTGCCATGACTGTCATCACGCCTGCCAAAAGAGCTGTCGCTCCCACCGTCCCGAGCGCGTTGTACATGAAACCAGCAAACAGAGGGAACGCAGCGGCGAATCCGCATCTCATTGCAGAATTGGACGCCATTGTGCTAGCTGCAACAGGACGATATGCCGTGACGAAATATGTGAAAACGGAAGTGAAGACAAGGTAGATCCCAGCACCAAACGGTATAGAACCCAATATTGGCGCGATCCAAGGAATGGACGGGTACGTGGTGAATGCAATGATATATAGTCCCATAGGGACGAGTATCCCTCCAACTTCACCCTTGTGAAGGTGTGATTCTGGTGTTCCGGCTGCACGGACAAAGGCATTGAAGTAGCGTTGAGTTGGCATGGCGAAAACCATCCCGACACCAATGCCAAGAAAGGTCATGCCGACTTCTTCCTCAGTGAGACCGTGGTTTTGAGCAAAGATGATTGGGAATGCTTGGAATGCGAGGTAAAGGATGCCGAGGATGACTGAGGTCCTGTGGGTAGTAGACAATTAGATGGGAGCCTCGCAGAGTGGGGGGAAGCAACGTACCATGTGTTGAGCAAGAGTATCATCCGATCATAGACAATCAGCTCGAAAGGCTTGTAGCAACTGACCATGATGGCTTTGGTCAAATTGTTCTCTTGCTTATCCAAAGGGGCCCAATATTTGTCGTCTCCGGTTCTCTTACGAAGCCTTGAATGTATGTCAGCCATGAGAAAGATGGGAAGTTAGCCTTGAGAACGTACATTGCGGCCTTCCTCTGACGCAGGACTGGTACATATGTCTCAGGAACAAGCTAGATAACGGATTAGAAAAGGCGATGTGAGGATAGGAATAACTTACTGTGCATAGGGCAATTGTTTGGAGAAACGTCCAGATGAGCAATACACGGAATGTCCAACGCCAGGTAGTATTCTATAGTGCGAGATTAGACCATGTTGATATGACACTAACGAGGACATACTTGGTTGACGAAACTGGTAAGGAAGAATGTCAGTAAAGTATGAAAAATACATTATGAACTTGGAACACATACCCACTGTAAAGGGGACCAATTATGGGACCGATAAAGGGTGACAGCGTGTACATCGCCATTGGGCTGGAAAGATGGTGAGACAAGTCCGAAAATCAAAGGTTTGAATGAACATACTTGGCCACTGTCTCGTTGGAGAACAAATCGCTAACACTTCCACCGGCGACGCTTAGGAACGTTGATCCACAAAATCCACACAAAAATCGGAAAACGACAACAACGGCTATAGGCTTAGATTAGCGGATGGATATTAATCTTAAATTTAACACGGACCGATATTGGGCGCAAACACTATTGGCCATGTAAAGATAAACATCATGACGAAGGACACTTGGTAGATGATGTTCCTGCCGTACAGCTCCGACAGAGGCCCAACCAACAGAGGCCCTACACCCAATCCGGCGACGAAGAGACTGACAGAAAGAATAGTGACTTCCTGTGATACGTGGAATTCGGCAGCCATTCCTCTTTCTGTATTTGAAGCCTGAAGAGAATCGTTAAGCCACATCATGGGAAATAGGTCGCTAAGTGGAAGACGTACCGCAGAAGATGAAGCCGTAACACACAAGGAGGCGAGACTTATCACAAGGACAATCATCCACTTCCTAAGCGTGCTCATACTTTGGGGATGTTCATCGGCCGTGAGGTCGACTTCGTACGGGTCTTCTTCCTGAACCTCAGTAACCGCTGTGACGATGGTTTGGACCTTTTTGCCCTTTTCGACATCTTTATCTTGAGGATGAGGCGGGAATGAGTCGGATGTGTCGGATGATTCTCTTGAAGTGGTCGACATTACTGGGGTGGTGATAAAGTCATCATCCAGAAATCTTCGCTTTTATTGCTGGACAAATTTGTTATTGTCGCGGTTGTGGGTCTAACGACATCAGCAATGTCCGTGTTCGTGTCGGTGTCCTAGTGGGTTTCCTCTGCGTCAACAGCTAACGACTGCCGCGGTGCTAAAAAAAAAGGCCTCGTTCTTCAGCACTCCAGCCTATCAGACATCTAATGGTCGCTGACAATCCAGGATAGATGTCAGCGCCCAAGCCGAAAATAACGAATTGGCATACGCACCTCGAGCCACCGCACAAAACCTAGGTTTCCCTCGAGTATACTATACACAACTCGAGTCGGTTATGATAACATCAACTTTCCGAAATCATTCTTGAGTGACAGGGCGCAGGGTATAGCTCTTAATGCGCTTCTTTCAACGGCCGACTGTGGGGCACTTGCCCCCACTACCCAGACCTAAAGGACATTTTCAGTTCGTTCAACTCGTTTGGTGCTGCCGACGCTGCGATCTCAAGACGGACATGCGCTACCGACAGGATATGACGAGTATGACGAGTATGAGTCGGATATAAGCCGCACAGCACAGGAACATACCAATCCTCGATGACTGAGTTGCGTTTGTCGTCGGGTTGAGCAAATGTGAGCAAGTTGCGAAGTCGAGACAATTGACATCACGTGGGTCTGTTGCCAAACTCGGGTTTTGCCGGGTTCCCATATTCGACAGTCGGCTCGAACTTCGTATATACTTCCTCCCTTGATAGTTTCTAGTGACTCTGCACCTCAAGGAAACCCGCTGCTATGGTCCCCAACAGTCCCGGAGAACCTCATGAACCGCCTCGACTCCGGCAACACAAACGGATCAGTTTCAAGAGCTCCAACTATTTATATTGTACACATAGCGGGTCAGGCTGAGGAATACGGTGGATCGCTGCTAATGCTAACAAGGCCTTTCAGGATCCCAAGTGCCAAATCGATTTTTGAGAATTGCTCCAAAAACCTCTATACCATACACTTGGTCTCAACGCCCGCGGTGCGTATCTGGGAGTCATTCACAACGCGGGGAAAAGGCCTGCTACAGTCTCGAAACCAGATGCTGCAAACACTTTGATGACAGTCGATTAAAGTACTGCGCGCGGTAGGGTCGCCCGCGGCATCGCCTACACCAAGGAGTGATTATGTAGGATCGATTCTAGGCCTGCTACGACAGCCCGAGCAACGCTTTGTCGCTTGGGCCAGTCGCTACAACCCGTGACAAGTGCTATCCGAAAGTCGATTGTATTATCATCCTCGTAAAGTACTTTCTATGAACGGTCAATGTACGATAAGTAAGAAATGAGGTTCGGCTGCCAAATACAATGTCAAACGACCAAAGCATGGTTCACGGCTGAGCAGCGAAACGTGAACTTTTTCGTAAACGAGCACCAATTCTCCTAAAAATAAACCTGGTGCTCTCATCAGTATCAACCTATGTAGCTTCAACAAGACACTCACGGTAATGGGGCCATGACAGTCATAACACCTGCTAGTAATGCCGTAGCACCTACTGTCCCCAGTGCTTCATACATATACCCAGCAAAGAGCGGAAAAGCAGCAGCAGACGCAAACCGCATCGCAGAGTTGGATGCCAATGCGCTCGCTGCTACAGGTCTATACGCTGTAACGAGGTATGTGAATACAGACGTGAAGACCAAGTATACGCCAGCGCCGAAGGGAATGGAGCCAATGATGGGGGCAATCCAATGAACCGATCCGTAGCTGGTGAATGCGATAACGTAGAGTCCTATTGGTACCAGTATACCACCGATTTCACCCTTATGAAGTTGTGATTCTGGCGATCCCGCTTCGTGGACGTAGTGATTGAAGTACCCTTGCGTTGGAACAGCAAGAATCATGCCGAGACCAATCCCAAGGAACGACATTCCAGTTTGTTGCATAGTGAAGCCGTGTTGTTGTTGAAAGATGACCGGAAAGGCTTCAAAGGTTAGGTATAGGATACCCAGGATGACTGCAGTCCTGTTCGAGAGTGAGCCATGACTGCGATGCTGTGGTCAAGAAACAAAATACCATGTATCAAGTAACATTACCATGTGATCGTGGATGATCAACTCGAAAGGCTTGTAGCAACTAATGATAATCAACTTCGCGAGGTCCTTGTTTTGTCGATCCAGGGGAGCCCAGTATTTTGGGTCTCCTGTACTTTTGCGTAGTCTTTTCACAATAGATTAGTGGAAGTGTGCATAGTCCGACAAATGTTGTACACACGCGGCGGCTTTTCTTTTGCGTAACACCGGGATGTAAGTCTCCGGAACGAACTGCAACATAATTGAGAGATTGTGTGAAGTAGAGACGGGGCGAACATACTAGGTAGATGGCAACAGTCTGTACGAATGTCCAGATCAATATGATACGGAATGTCCAGCGCCAGTTTATGTTCTAGAAGGTAATTAGAACAAAGACAGAGGAGCCATGTCAAAGGAATTCACCTCATTGACGAAGCTGCAGGTGAGAATCATGAGCAAAGTGGTCATCGAGGAAGCTGGTTGTACCTTACCCACTGTACAGGGGACCGATAATAGGACCGATAAATGCAGATAGTGTATAAATGGCCATTGGACTGCACGACAGGATAGAGTGAGCATGCCAACTGATCAACTGACTCGGACTTACTTTGCCACCGCTTCGTCGGAAAACATGTCACTGACAGTTCCACCGGCGACACTGAGGAAGGTGGATCCGCAAAATCCAGTAAGGAATCGGAATACGAGCATGACGGCTACGGTGCCCAAGTCAATACTTAGAATAGAAGCGAGCCTGAGGCAGGGAACACGTACCAATGTTCGGCGCAAAGACTATTGGCCATGAAAATATGAATAACCAGGTGAAGGAGACTTGGTAGATGATGTTCCTGCCATACACCTCTGACAACGGGCCAACCAGTAAAGGTCCTACACCAAAGCCCGCGACAAAGAGACTAACAGCAAGGACTGTGACGAGATGGGAGACATGAAACTCTGCAGCCATTCCTCCTTCTGCAAAAGCGGCCTAGCCGAGCATTAAAATCGTTGACTGGAAGATATAACACAAAGAGAATGCTTACCGCGGAGGACAAGCATGTAACACATAGTGATGCGCCACTTATCACCAACACTATTAACCATTTCCTAGCAGAGCTCATGCTCTCAGGGTGCTCTTCGGGGGTGTCTGCAGCCATTCCTCCTTCTGCAAAAGCGGCCTAGCCGAGCATTAAAATCGTTGACTGGAAGATATAACACAAAGAGAATGCTTACCGCGGAGGACAAGCATGTAACACATAGTGATGCGCCACTTATCACCAACACTATTAACCATTTCCTAGCAGAGCTCATGCTCTCAGGGTGCTCTTCGGGGGTGAGGTCGACCTCATACAGATCTTGTGCCCGCGTAAGGGAATTATGGGTCTGCTTTGACTGTTTCTCGGGGTCCAGAAGTTGAGGAAGACATGTCGCAGATGAAGCGGTCGACATGGATGGGTAGAGGTTGAAATAGACGAGTAATTGAGTCCGCCTGGGGAGCACGACATTGCCTTTTATCGTCGCGAATTTTTGGAATTTCAACGATAGGCGATACTGTTGCTGACTAATCCAGACCTCCATGTGCTGGTCGTGCCCTATGTCGAGCAGACTCGATTCCAGACGCGTTCGCAGCCCAGGCATACTCTATTCTTGATTGATCTTCGGCTTCATACCTTTCCCCCTCCTCATTCTAGACCAAACAAAAATGGCTTTGAGCCTATGCTTGTTGCCGCGGATATCACAGCCAACTGGATTGAGGGCGAAGTCCAAATACCTATTTGCGATGTGAGCAGTACGAAGGGATAAGGTTGTACGCTCTTACACTTACAGTCTGTCGGTGGGACTAGTAAGGTCTCGGTGTCTGGTTCTGATTCCTGAAGGCTAAGCGCTAAGCACTGCAGGCCGTGTGGACGGCGACCTCGTTGATTTTCCGTGTTTCATAGTGCGATTCCAGAACGGAATCGGAAATGAGCGACGATATCGAGAGCCAAGGGCCTTGCTCAAGTTTGTGTCCAGTCAAGCTTGAGTATATACTGTCTGAAGCCAGATGCCGCTGCCAACCTCTGCCATGGCCCATGAGTAATGGAGAGATCACAGAACTTTAGAAACGCACGACTTGGGTACAACTTTGAAGCTAGGGCTCTGAAGATCTGGTCTCCTTCCATATTACCGTACTGCAATATACTCCAGCCAGCCTAGGGCCTCAGGAAACAAAAATGCCGATATGGGTGTACAGCAGAAGGAGCTCCGCGGACAAATGGCTTACTTGTCACAGTCACAGCTCTATCACAGCAAGATTTAGTTTGAACTCCTTTCTCGCCGTTTTTCCCCGAATGGCAATCCTTCGACAAGTCGGAGGTCGACAGGACTTCGCCTTCGTCACGATAATCCGGAAACTCAAAATCTATAGCAGAGCTAATCTTTCTGGTATCGAATCCGCTGTTTGGCGAGTCCCATGCTACCCTTCTTCGCATTGTATTCGACACTCTTTGTCCCCGGCTAAAACCATCCTCTCCGACATTCTCGACCTTCAATTTGACAGCTGCAAGTACTGCAGTTCCTCCCGCTCCCGTTATGTGGGTTTCGGCTGATGTTAAGACGAGCCTACCGTTTGTCGAAGTTGCCGAAGTCTTGGGTGGTCTTGATCACTGACGACGGAGTTGAAAATCTGACCACAATCAAGAGTAATGTAGAATGGATTGGAGGCGTGTGTCCAGGATCTGTAATCAAAAGTACTGATTGCTGTCTGTACTCGATAGACGTGCGAGTAAAAATGCAATGTAATAACACCGTCCCAATCTACAATACACGGTAGACCAACTGAAATAATCAAAGCTGTTTTGCCTATGCCGGCTGCTCATGTGCCGAATCAACTCCTAAGCTGCATAGGTACTTCGGTAAGCCAAGTGAAGGATCGTCACCGGAGCACACTTACCGTAAAATGGTTATCTATTAACACCTTCTCGTATTTCATGGCCAGTTCCCTCAGCCTATCCCGAAATAGATGCACATCGTATCCTAGAACTGTCGTTCCCGTCTCCACGAATAGCTGACCTGCTATCGCACGAAATCTTTCCCGCTCCGACTGCGAGTTCTGATATTGTCGGATGACTTCTTGAACAAGGCCGAGGTTATACGGCATGCTTCCCCCGACCCAAAACAAACATTCGGCAATGACCAGAACGTCTGGGAATACAACCTTTAATACTTTATGGCTTCTCTGTGGACTGCATACCCACCGATGAAGAACGTGAGTAGCTGGAGCTTCGTCGTAGTCGATGGATTGTCCTATAGAATCATGAGCACAATCCTACAGCCCAAACAAGTACACTTACCCAAGTTGTTGCAGCGTGAACAATTACACGGACTTGCTCTTGACTTTGCATATTCTGGTGGGTGCTATATCAGCTGTGGATTATGACATAGGCTTGAGAACTCACAGTCTAGATGGAGAACAACGTCAAGCTGTGAATGAGAGCACCCTTGAGACGTGAGTGAGGCAACCTTACATCCTATAGATGCATCAGATCGATGAGTGGCGTGCTTATCGAATAACAATGACTTGCCGGCTATATATTATTCGATACATTCGTCTAAACAGCTTGAATTCTTCAAAAGATTGCTTTACTCACGGACTACCATCGGCTTCAGTAAAAGAGACGCATTGCGGTGAGATCACGTACCCACTGGAACAAGGAATTAATCGTGAGTCGCACAAAAGCAAAAGACAGCGGAAAACTCACGTCCTATGATGACAATCGTCAAATGTTTTAGCAAAGGTCAGAGAAAGAGAAAGCGCGAGTACATCCTGGCAAATTTGAGTCAACATTCCCCTTTTCATGAGCGGGATCGAGTACATACATCCTGTTACCAAACCGGATCCCGAAACGCAACAACGTTGAGCGTCATTCGTGTGACGGAAACCAAGTAATATGCCCACCCACTAGACGCGGGGATCAGCATTGATACTCAAAGAAATTCTCAAAGAATCTCTCACTGTCTGGTCAACAGCCGCATTTATCTCGTTAGTCAGACCAATAAATTTTGTTCAGCGCGGCTTGACTGACCCACTATTTCAGACATTCAATATGATGAAATATCTAACATGAACTGGACTCACATGCTGCGTAGTTGAATGGATGGTAGCCATCAGCAGAGAGGCGTTACGTTGTTGAGAGAAACATACCCACTACATAGTGTCATCAAAATGAGTACCATACTAAATCACTGGGTGAGAAACTTACTTCCTGATCAATTCCCAATAAATAGCTGATTTAGTCGAGTAGGCAAATCACCAGTGGTTGTTACACACCCACTGTAGAGGCGTGAATCAACAAATTCCAGGCAAACAGAAGTCGGCTCACATCCTGTAAAGGTGGTTAATGACGCTGACATTGCAGACATGTAGAAGCAACAAACGTTCTGTTTCAAACAGTCTCAGGTGTTGGTCAGTCCGCATTATACGAGGATATCAAATTCACCTCCTAACGAGCAAATCGCATTAGTATGAATAGGCCTCGAAAAGCGGATCATTGCTCACAATCTGTGTGACCGTAAGTTTGCCTCAGTGGCTTCAGAAATTGATCGACTCACTTTCTAAGCGAACGATTCAGAACAGCACCTTGAGAGACCGTAAAATCACTTACAAGAAACTTGTGTTTTCACGAATAATCATCGATGAATGTTTGGTACGAGCATAAATAAATGGCAGCACGTACTTCCTGAATCAAGGAATTTAACAAGAATGCAGAGCTGAGATGAGATGAGAGTGTGTCACGTACTTTCTGTGATTCGGATGAAAACAGTCGGTGCTGCTCAATTCACCGTACGCTTCAACTTGAATAGACTTACCCAGTGGGGAAACAATGAAAGCAGTAGGGTCGTCCATGCATATAACTTGTTGTTTTCTCGCCGCACTTGCTCATGTTTCTCCGCTGCTAGGGAGATCGCACTAATTTTTCATTAGACCAATGGGAACGGGGAGAAAATGACGCGACTTACTAGACTAATGCCACACCCATAGAGACTTCAACGCTGGTTCGTTGGACCATCGCAAACAAACGCGACACGACTTCTGTTTCAATCGTTCGATGAGTGGCTAATGTTAACGGCTCGCACGTTGTCTCTGGTTTGTCCATCTCTGGTGGCATTGGGTGAGAACCAATTGACTGGGACAGTTCAATTTACGAGGCTTACTCTGCAGATACACGCAGGCGGCGGGTGGGTATTTCATCCGTTGTTTCCGTTCCGTCAGTAGGATTTCCCAGTCGTGCTTGGCTCTTTGCTCTGCCTGTCTTCGTGCGTCTTTGAGCGACATACCCTCGTCGCAGAGTTTGCTGAATGCCTTGTTTATTCGGGATTCGAACTTGGTGAATATTGCAATGACTGGCACTGAGAAAAAGGTTATTGCTACATCCTAAATACTGTTATCACAACTCACCACCCTCCGTTCCATTCTCAAAAAAGGCCATTTCCGCATCACAGAGAGGTCGATCGGTATCAGCGGAAAGACAGTACCTGTCATGGAATTAACCCATGCTCGCGGAGCGCCCTGCATGGGGATTACTCACCATATAACATGGATTTGCTTGTCCAAGGATTCTTGGCTTCTCTCTTTCAGAAATTTCTTGAGGTCCTCCACTTCATATACAGAACCGGCTTCCATTCCGCGAGAGTCATGGAAAACAAAACCCAAGTTACTGCCGAGTGAGCTTGTGTGAGCTTTGACATCCAATGTCTCGAAATATGCATGCCTTTTGAAGGTTATCTCCCAGTTGATACGACTTTTCCCGCGCTGCGTGAAAGGTCAGTGTAAGGTCGAACTGTCTCAGCGCATATCGTTCACCCCAACGGATAGCTCCAGTATCGTTCCAGCATCTACCTAAAGGAAGCATAAGTTGTCATTACACAGCGAGCATGAATAGCAGAGCGCGCACCTGCTTGCCGCTGTCGTCATGTATAATAAACGTCCCGTCTGAACTCTGAGTCATCTTCTGCAAAAGCGTAGTCTTCCCCGCATTCCTTCTACCCATGACAAGGACCCGAAACCGTGGGACCTTTTCTCGTACGACTTCCTGAGGGGTTCTAGCAACGGAAGTTGCAGCGGTTCTTGAATGCGATGCCTTGAATGTGCCGTCCGATATTCGACGAGATGGTCTCGTCATCGGAGGGGTCCTAACAGCAGTTACTGGGGCGTTTCTCGATTTCTGATTGCCGTCCGATATTTGATGAAACGTGTCGGTACGATGCATCTGAGGCCCTGAGGAGTCCGCAGTATGATACTCGAGCTCGGAAACAACACCCGGCTCCTTCGGAAGCTGGCGGTCTGGCGAGGTTGATGTTTTGAGCGAAGTGTCGGAGTCCGATTCGGCATATCCGTGAGCTGACGTTTGGGATTGTGATCTCGCGGAGCCCTGTGGTGATAACCAAGCAAATCCTACAGGATTCCAAAGTAAATACTCATTGCAGGGCTGGTATGACTGTTATATACCGTTGGTTCCCACAGCTTG
Source organism: Paramarasmius palmivorus (assembly GCA_037176845.1). Taxonomy (NCBI): domain Eukaryota; kingdom Fungi; phylum Basidiomycota; class Agaricomycetes; order Agaricales; family Marasmiaceae; genus Paramarasmius; species Paramarasmius palmivorus. The sequence continues at coordinate 233,965 of JAYKXP010000022.1, read as the reverse complement.
GAAATATTGCTCCATTCTATGCAAAAGTTCTTCGTCACTAGGCAAGCACCCGTCGCTCTAAGTCATAGATGAATGAGTTTCTTCTTCCAAAACATAAGGACTCACCGTTCTCAGTAACTCAAGTAGCTGTTTGTCTCGTATCGTTGCTACATCTGCGTCAGGTACCTAAGTTCAGGTTTCGTCAGCAACAAGAATATAACCATGCAACGAGAAGATACCAGTTCCAGCAAACGATTCCCGAGAGTTGTGCAAGGATCGTACGCCTAGGATGCAGCATCAATCGAGGGGTAAACGCGAAAAAAACCATGAACTTACTGAGACCTGCGGCGGAATCCGTTCCGTGGTAACGGTCAAGCCAGACGGAGATGTGTAATTAGAGAACAAGGACGATGGTGCCGACAAAGGGGACAAAGAGGATGGGCCTGGCTGACTGTGCTGGTGCTGGGAGCCAAAGGGAACAAATTTGCTGCCTTCGAGGGGCAACTGCTGAACATCCTCAGTTTTCACAGATATCGTTCGAGGCAATAGACGCTGGCCAACAACAATCCGGATGCCCCGCAAAAAGATGCACTGATTCACGTTGTTCTCTGCCCCTTCAGGTTGGCCAGTTGTTATCGGACCGGTACGAGTCGTTGCATAGGCAAACCGCTGAAAGTGGTACTTGGTGTGAGATCCTAACATGTTCGGCACTAGTTCCATCATCACGGATCCTAGCTCTGCATCACTGAAGGAAGCTACGCCCCAGGTATTGGTTTTGTCTACGCCAGTGACCAAAATGAGAGCATTTCCGCTCAGACGCCGCCCGCGGACCCCATTTATATACCGAAACCAGCGCAACGCGTTCCTTCTCGCGTACTGTTCGAAGGCATCTTCATTGTGATGATCCTCTCGCGCACCTCCCTCGGGAAGAATCAGAATTGCACCTTCGGTGGAACCAGAAAACAGGGAAAGTCCACATCCAAACTCCATAGGAACACCTCCGGCCCAAAGCTCAGTCCAAAGCTAGGTTGACACTACGTACAAACGCACCATTATGTGGGTATGATCTACAGCGGTTCAATGGTTCCAGTGTTATCTTGCTAGAAGGGCTCGCGATAATCGACCTTGGAGCATGCTGATGTAAATCCCTTGCAATATCGAGTGTTAACTCGAGTGGTTCAAAATTCTCGGGGACTCTGCCCAGGTTTCGATCATCATTGGGGCCATGCAGGACGTTGAAGAAATACTCAATTCCACCCTGACCGTTGAAAGTCACAACATCGCCTATCGAGACCCCCGTTCTCTGGTAGGATTGTGGAAGATCGTGAGTTAGGCTAGGGCTCCATAGCGGGTACCCGAAGCCCAGGGGGATTAGGTGTTTGACGTATGTTTTGAATGGCGGTGATGACGGTGGTGAAGGTTCGCGGGCTCCTACTGACTCTTCTTCGTTGGAAGTCCTTGCGATGGAATTTCGGGTGAAATATCCGCCATTAATAATAATCTGGCGTGCGCTATTCACCGATTAGTTTGAATGGATGCATGAACGGTGGTCCCCGCACACCTTGGGCCCCTCTGTCTCGTCCGCCGCCAACTGAGGAATCTGAAGAAGCCAATGAGGGAACTCGGAAGTAGCAGAATTTTTAGCACGTTGCCTGCATTGACCGAGTCGATGATTTTCTGCAACAAGGCGGAAAGAAGGCGACTCCGGGGATGTAGGTGAAGGTTTGTATGAGCCACCTGCATTACCACCAAGACGACGGAGTGGACAAAGTGGTGTTATCAAACGTGCACTGGACAGCGTTGATGAACCCTTGAATGCATTAAGTGTTGTGTGGAACTGTAGTGGGGAGATCGTGAACATTTTCTCACACCAGACAGCGACGACACTGCCTCGACACTGCCTTACCGTCGTCACTTATGGATTGGTAGGTACTTGATCACCCACTGCGGTGACTCTTCTCTCCTCTCTCCATATGACTGCACTCTGACCAGCCCAGAGTCTCGGGAAACAGAAATGCCAGAACGGGTACGGTTATAGTACTATCTTAGATATAGAACCGGAATTGGGGAAAGGGTGTCACTGTCACGAGTCACGTCAAAGCGTTACTCAAGAAAGTTCAAAGTCCGATTTGAGTCCGATGTTGATACCGACTCGGCCAAGAAATTGGTTCAGCGCCAGAATTGTAGAAACAGAGCCTGGTCGTGATATATGGCTCGTAATGACTATCATGTGGATTTTATGTACCGATCAACTAATGCTACAGTAGGGGGTAACTCATAAATACAGTGCAATCCAAGCAACCCAAAAGCACATCTATTTTCATGACCGAGCAGCGAAACGTGAATTTTGTCGTAAACGAGCACCGACTCTTCGGAAGATGAACCTGATGGTCCGTGTCAGTATCATCTTGCAACCGCTCTGATCGAGATAAACTTACGGTAATGGGGCCATGACAGTCATAACCCCCGCTAATAACGCAGTGGCACCCACTGTCCCAAGCGCTTCATACATAAACCCGGCAAACAGCGGAAAGGCAGCAGCAAATCCAGATCGCATCGCAGAATTGGATGCCATTGTACTCGCTGCTATAGGTCGATACGCTGTGACAAGGTATGTGAATACCGACGTGAAGACCAGATACACGCCCGCGCCAAAGGGAATGGAGCCAATTATTGGGGCAATCCAATGAACCGAAGCATAAGTAGTAAAGGCGATGATGTAGAGCCCTACAGGGACGAGTATACCACCGATTTCACCTTTGTGAAGGTGTGATTCGGGAGTTCCTGCCTCACGGGCGTAGCGGTTGAAGTATCCTTGCGTCGAGACTGCGAGAATCATCCCGAAACCAATTCCAAGGAACGTCATTCCGGTTTGTTGCATGTCGAAGCCATGTTTTTGTTGGAAGATTATTGGGAAAGCTTGGAATGCAAGGTATAGGATACCGAGAATAAGTGCAGTCCTGTTGTAATCGGAGACTTAACCAGAGTTGCAACGGTTTGACCCATAAATAATAACTCACCATGTGTTGAGCAACAGTACCATGCGGTCGTAAATGACCAGCTCGAAAGGCTTGTAGCAACTGATGAGAATTGATGTGGCGAGGTCCTTGTCTTGTCGATCCAGGGGTGCCCAATAATTTGCATCTCCTGTGGCTTTCCGGAGTCTTGAACAAAGATTAGCAGGCAGGAATATGGTTGATGATGCTACACCTACTTGGCGGCCTTTCTCTTGCGCAGGACTGGGACGAAAGTCTCGGGAACGAACTAAACCATGAATGAGCGGGCTATGAGTGATGTGAAATATGGAGCGCATACCAAGTAGATGGCAACAGTCTGGATGAACGTCCAGATCAATAGGACACGGAAGGTCCAACGCCAGCTCGCATTCTGCAAAGAGGCGGTTAAATCGGAGATGGAAGAGCCGCAGTATGGGGACGAACTTGATTGACGAAACTGTTGATGAGAACCATGAGCATAATGATCATCGACGGAGCTCAATAATATCTTACCCGCTGTATAGGGGACCAAGGACAGGTCCGATGAACGGAGAGAGCGTATAAACGGCCATTGGACTGTAGAAAATTAGATACCGGCTAATTAATTAGCTCCGACCGGACTTACTTTGCCACTGTTTCATTGGAAAAGAGGTCGCTGACGGTTCCCCCAGCAACACTGAGGAACGTAGATCCGCAAAATCCAGTGAGAAATCGGAATACAAGCATGACGGCTGGGAGACTGAAGTCAGGGCTAGTAGCGAAGAATAGGGCACCTGATACGTACCGATGTTTGGTGCAAAGACTATTGGCCAAGACAATAGGAACAGCATGGTGAAAGAAACTTGGTAGATGATGTTCCTGCCGTATACCTCTGACAATGGGCCGACGAGTAAGGGACCTATACCTAAACCCGCAACAAAGAGACTGATGGTAAGGACCGTGACGAGTCGAGAGACGTGGAACTCTGCCGCCATTCCTCCTTCTGCGAAGGCAGCCTGGATGATAAAACAGTGAGCATTACATGTAGTGAATGAAAACGGGCATACGTACTGCAGAGGACGAGCATGTAACACATAGCGATGCACCACTTATGACCAACACAATTAACCACTTTCTAGCAGAGCTCATGCTTTGAGGATGCTCGTCGGCGTTGAGGTCGACTTCATATGGATCTTGCACTTGCGAAAGGGAATCATCCTGAATCTGCTTTGACTCCTTCTCGATATCTTGGGGTTGTGGAAGATATGTCGTAGATGATGCATTCGACATGGTCGGGAAGAAGTTGAAGTCATTTTGCACAAGATGGAGCTTTTTATCACCGGGTAAGTGTTGTCGACATGTTTGAAATTTCTGGTGCCAGGCGACATGAATCATCGATTACTGACTAATCCACGTGTCCGTGTTCGCGTCGGCGTCCTAATTAGGAAAATACCGCCGGCATTCTCGAAAGTCCTCCAGCATGTATGCTCCCCAATCCCACTGCAATCTGTCGAGTCAGCTTTAGAGATATGAGGCAACAATGGTGCACTTACAGAGGAAAACTTTGGTACTGAAGTCGTATAGGTGTAGAAGCACTACGGCACAAAGTTGTGCACTGAAAGAAGCAATGGTGTGATCTTACGAATCGCTAGTGGAATAGGTGACTCTGAGGGCTCCGTTCCGTGTTCCAACAGCCTGAACCAATATAATAGTAATCAAGCGGGAGCGCTGCAACCTGCAGGGAGCTCGGTGATTATCCGCATTTCAACCGATGAAAACGGGCCAGGGCTGGGGGGTTGCGATTTCAGAACGGACCTCAACCCGCAAATCAACCGAGGCAATGATATCGAGGCACGTACTGTACACGCATATGATCCAGTGGTGTTATCGAAGATCACTGGATTACTGTACTTCGACAGTACGTTCCAACTGCTTTGAGTTCGGCTAAAGACCGAAGTTCGGTCAAAGCCCGAGGCTGACCACGATGGAGAAATCAAAGAATTCCCCGAGATAGGAAAAGGCCTCGGATCCATGGACTCTCCAACGTCCCATATCACCTCTCTGTGTACTATCCTGCCGACCTAGAAAATGCAGAAGGGCTGAAATGGGCCTGAAGGTGGACTGTCGTGGTTGATCCAAAAGAAGGGCTGCGCTGTGTCACATCACATGATGTTACAGCAAATTTAGGACTCCGACGTTGCTCCGACGGCTCTTGTCTTCCTTCCACACACCGTGACACTCCAATTTCATGTCAACTGCAACTTCAGCGTACCGTATTTTTTGTCTCTATCCCTACTAAATCCAACAACACCACCGTCAAATCTCACACTCGGAGCAACCATGACGTTCAATGGCAGGCGGAAGAAGTCGATTCTGGCTGATCGTTGGCTGACATGGGCTGGACCGATTGGTGTCGTATGCGCTGAAAGATATATATGGCGGGAAATTGGTGAGTCATTGTTTATCATCCCCGAGGCAGCTAGGATGTGTGTCTGACGATGAATGATATTGATAGGTTTCTGAGCCCTTGAGCCTCTCAGCGTTGCATGGCGCTATCTCTCGGCCACTCGATCTAGACCAAGAAGTCTCGGAAAGAGAAGAAAGGTCTTTACCCCTGCTACTGGTTCTTCCAAGCTTCCCACTTGCAAATTACGCTAATAACGCGCTTCCGAAACGAAGATCGGTGGAGTTGATACCGAAATGAAGACGTGTCGTATTTGATTTATGTCTTTGGGTTTTCGAACGCGCGGTTGAAGGCAGGGTCGCTTGCCTCTTCGATTCAAGAGCCAGAGGGCGAGGCCTCTAGGACTGCATAGTTCGCTGATAGGAGCGTTCAAGGGTATTCATTGAACGTACAATCGCTTATCATCCAACTGCAACACCCGATCAACGAGTTCTTAGCCAGGGTCAAAGCGACACAGATGTTTCTTCTGAATCGTCAAAGCGTACGTTTTCGCGGCGATTGGACGGTTCTCAGGTCAGGAATTAGTATCCATCATGGACTACTAGCATCTTACTCATGATGTTCCGCATGAAGACATTCAGGGCGCACTTCCCAGCGTCCCGTACCCGCGGATCCCATTGATTGCGCAGTATCTGTTGGTAGCCAACCTGAGAACTGTACTTCAAGGCTTAGTCTTTTGCAAAAGCATGTTAGGAGACAAACATTCAAAAAAGGTTTCGAGGTATCGTCCAGCCCCGAATGTAAGACTATCAATAACATGGGGCGGAGTCTTTCTCAGTACCTTCGCTATTGGGGGTACTACTTGGCAACCTCGAACATTCAACGCGACTCCCGAGCGGTTGTTGCATCTGATGACATGACGCGTCGAGATTGGATGTCCAATTACCAATGGCAGCTAATGGGAGTCTTCCAGACACCTCGCCGTGAGCTTACTAGAAGCCTAAACGACATTCGAAGCAGTCGCGACGACGAAATTACAAGGCTCCTAATGCTTCCGTCAACCAAAGTCTTTGGTATTCGTACGGAACCCGTGCTTTGAGGAAACCTCCTGTCCTCATTTTGTCCCCTCGCTGTTCAACGTTCAACCGCACTCCAGCCTTATTGACTGGATGAAAGAATCAATTTAGTGGGACCTGACGAGACAATTACTGAAAAGGGGAGTTACCATGACAGTGCGAGTACTTACGTCACGGAGATGATTCAAGTTCCTCGTGGTTGCCGTTGTATGTAGCCTGTCACAGATTATTCAGTTTTTGTTCCTTCCTCCTTCGAAGCTCGAAGCTCTGGTTAGGTCGCTGGGCGATAAATTTGCAGAGTTGCATCTTTCATTTTCATTCCAGCCCGTTCTTTTTCTTCTCGACCTTCACACATTCCTTTCCTTCATTCCTTTCCCACACCATGGCTGCCGATACCCAGGAGTTGTCCGATAGGAAACGAAAGAAGAGCGGAGCCTCTAAAACTCAAGCAGCTGCCGCAAATGCTTCAGAACGAGCTATAACAGACACCGCTGGATACGAGACGGATGCGACCTCCAGCGGTAAAACACGGGCGAAGCTGAAGAAGAAGTCCAAGGCTCGAAAAGGAAGCGGAGATGCTGGGTACGAGACTGACGATGGCTACGTCTCTTCGACGCCTACTTTGAGCAAGTCAAAGTCAAGATCCAGGTTCTTTAAGCTGGGCAACCGTTCGAAAACTCATGTAGACGACGAGGAGAACCGTGCTGCAGAGGAAGTCCCACCGCCGCTCCCACCTCTCCCGGTCTTCCGTTTGCCGATTGCGGAGCGTTTTGCTACAACTCTTGGCGACGTGAACAAGGGCGCGACAGCTGAACCCCCTTTAGGTCCACCGCCTTCGCTTCCATTCGGTTCATCCATAAATTCTCCGTTATCCACACCCTCTTCTTCATCCGTAACAACACCGAAAGAACTCGATCTCCTTGATGGCCAGGCTTCTTTCCTATCCGACCTCGCTTCCAAGCATAACCACTCCCCTTTTACTTCTGTTCAACAAAAGGGTGTCGTACGCAGCAGAGACAGCGGCAGCACTGATAGCCACGGGCATTCCGGTAGTAATACACTCTTCTCAAAGTTGAACTTCCCTTCGTTCGACTCCTTTACGTCCTCCAATAACTCCCCAGTCAGGACGAAATCACCCGTCGTAACTTTTCCAACGACGAGATCACCATCACCTCCTACAGCCTCGAAACTCAAGCAGCCTGTCATATCATATCCGATCACACGGTCGCCATCGCCCCCGCCTTCACCGCCAACTATACAGGTCATTCCCAATCCCTCACCTAACAAGGGGGCTACCAAACACGTACCGCGACCTCTTTTCCTCCACCGCGTTCCTTCCGATCAAGAGAAGACTCTGAATCCCCAAATGGACCGAAGCCCCTTACCCAAAGATTGGTCTCCGGCAGGGTCTCCATTTGTGGTACTTACGCCTAATCCTACGCCGTCACCAACTGGCTTAGATCCCCGTCGACCAGGTAAATTACTCACAGTCTTCTTCACAAGAATGAAATGCTTAACCTTCAGTAGGTGCTCAGAAATTGAGTAGCTTAGACACGGTTACGCAACCTTCTAGGCTACGTATTCCTTCACCAGTGACACCCAGCCGTGACCAATCCCCTGCACGCTCTCCTGTCGTTCCTTCCGTCGACTACATTGTACCTTCACCTCGTCCTGGTACAGATGATCTCCACTTTACTCCTCCCACTATCCACTATTCATCTCACTCAGAGCTACCTCCAGCAACGCCTCCACCGACATCGCCTTTACCTGACGTTCCGTCAACAGACGGAAATGACAGCCAAGGAGGCAGTTACTTTGCATCTCAACAACGGGGTCGTCCAGAACTTGTAAACTCAAACTCAAATCTGACGGTTAACTCCACGCCGCAGCGAGGTCGAGAGTCGCCGTTCCCTTCGCGTCCAATCCTTCCCAGCCCACATAGATCTCAAGCCGGTACCGGATATGCCGGGTTTGAGACTCGTGTCAAAGTCAAGAGATATAGGGACTTGTACGGATGGAGAGGTGGAGACGAAGACGACGATAGAGGCACAAGCCCGATACCTGATATATACATGCAGAGTACGTCGAGTCGCGAGCCAAACTTCAAACGTCATCGGCCTCGACAAAGCACGAAAGTTGGAATCAAGGTCGAGGAACCGAGCGATGATGAGGGATACGGTGGGGAAGATGGCGGAGACAGCGACTACTATGACGAGGAAGAGATGAACTACGTCGTGAATGGGATGTTCGGCGACAAGAGTGTTTCAGATTTGGGCCACTATGGCGGAGAGGAAAGGGAGACTGAGGCTGCACTGAGCAGAAGTCATTCGTATGAGGCGTTGAGAGATCGATATAACGATCCTCGGAATGCTGTCACGCTGGCTGTCGCTCGTGGTCGTGGTGGTCGAGGCATTCCCGCTTCACCTATATCTACACCTACAGACGAGGGTACAAGTAGTTCGAATTGGCGCCGTCGGCCGAGATCACCTAACGTTCAACGGAAGGTATCTTTTGACATTGACGAATCAGAGTCAGATGACAAGTCAAGGTATCCGGACGACGAGAGGACGACGGTGTACAGCACTCTGGGTGCAGATTTAAGTCGGAGAGGCAGTTGGGAATCTGGGAGCCGGGCAAGTTTCATGGACAATGAAAAGAGCCAACGGACAAGGGAAAGGTTTTTACGGAGAGTTGACATGATGTACGACGAGAGCGGGAGAGAGAGGCCTGCTACACGTGGGGTTGGTAGAGGTGCCGTCGCTGCTGTTCCTCCCGTACCACGACTGCCGCAAGGCGCGTCTTCAAAGGTCTGGATATGAACAATTTTTGCTCACCACTTTTTATCTATGGAAGTCCTTGTCCTCTTATTCCTTTGATGGTGATTCTGCTTGCGATCAAAATGCTTTGCTCTGTATCATATGCGTCTACTTTTAGTACAATACTGTCGTTTATCCGGCTGGCTGGGTCCTGCTTTCCGTAGTATTCATGTCGATCCTTGTTTCTCCATGTACTATACCCTGGCTGCACATACAAATACGTAGAATATACTTGAGTTCATTTGCCTTGATCCTGTCTATGGCTTTGGTCTATGGGTCTGGTCCGTCGTATTAGTCAGCTTGTGCTCTTGTACCCGTTTCGCTATCACTGTCAGTTTCGAACCATTCAAGCTCTAGGACTTCGTTTCTATTGTATCTGCACATTCAAATGATTCAAGACAGCAATGCTTTTACAGCAGTTCAGGTGAGAAACCGAGGGCAAGCCACTGCAACAAAGGAGTTTCCATGGACATCACTGCGCAGTGCGTACAGCAGAACCATAACAATAGCTTTCGATGCTCATCTAGCTGTTCTAAACCAGACTCTAGACCTTCCGAGAGCATTTATGACTACAAGTTATTCAAAAGCCGAGCAGTGCCAGCGAAACCGTGCATATGTTCAGTGTACTGCGGATGGCAATGATGTGGAACTTGGTTTCGAGACGTTTTGTCTGCATCCCCACGAAAAATGGCCGCATTTTTTTGTCTCCCGAACAATCATTCTAGTGATCGAATAGCCACCGAATGACTTTACCGCCGGTTTTCTCTGCAAAATGTACCTTTCTTCCCACTACAGACAACGCACGTTCTTCACTAGTTTCAACGATTGGCTGATGTCGTGCAAAAGGGGTGGTATCGATCGGAAGCCTGAGCCGAACGGACTCCTTTTGGTTTCGCATTTGAGACAAAAATCCTATGGTTCGTATGATACTCAATGTGTTTGACCTGCAGCATGAGTCCTGGACAACACCAGGATGCGCTCAGCCTCCTCGGAGGAGAGCGCCAGAACATGACATGACTAGTTCAAGAAGGTTCAGGATCAGTGGCGTTGGACAGGTACGAAAGGTTCATCAAAGGCAATTCGTGCCGCTCGGGTTATTAACATCATTGTCGGGTTGACTCACTGATCTATACCCCAGAACTTTATAAAGCTTGCTATCTGTCGTGCGACCACAGATTCCTCAAACTCTTACCGACATGCCTATTCCATTTCGTCGAATATCGGACGGTACATTGAAATCCCCCCATACAAGACTCGCTCCAGCCTCCACTGCCAGGACCCCTCAGGAAGTCGTGCGGGAAAAGGTTCCACGCTTTCGGGTCCTTGTCATGGGTAGAAGGAATGCGGGGAAGACCACGCTTTTGCAGAAAATGACTCAGAGTTCAGACGGGAAGTTTATTGTACACGACGACAGCGGCAAGCAGGTGCGCGTTTTGCTATTCATGCTCGCTGTGTAATGGCAGCTTATGACTCTTTTAGGTAGACCCTGGAACGATATTGGAGCCATCCGTCGAGGTGAACGATACGCGCTGACACGCTTTGATCTTTCACTGACCCTTCAATCAGCGCGGAAGAAGTCGTATCAACTGGGAGATAACATATCCAAGGCACGCACATCTCAAGACCCCGAATGTAGGAAGCTCACGCGACCCTCACTCAACAGTAACCCAGGCTTTGTCTTCCATGACTCTCGCGGAATGGAAGCTGGCTCTATACATGAAGCAGAGGACCTCAAGAGATTTATGAAGGACAGAAGCCAAGAATCCTTCGACAAGCAACTACACGTTATATGGTGAGTGACATCTTTGTAAATGTCCCTCTGCGAGCATAAGCTGATTCGGTGACAGGTACTGTCTTTCCACTGACACTGATCGACCTCTCTGTGATGCGGAAATGGCCTTTTTTGAGAATGGAACGGACGGTGGTGAGTTGTAATAACATTGTACGGGATGTAGCGATAACCTAGTTCTCAGTTCCAGTCATTGCAATATTCACCAAGTTTGAATCCCGAATAAACAAGGCATACAGCAAACTCCGTGACGAGGGTTTGTCGCTCAGAGAAGCAAGGAGGCAGGCAGAGCAAAGGGCCAAGTACGAATGGGAAATCCTACTGACGGAACGGAGACAGCGGATGAAATACCCACCCGCAGCCTGCGTGTATCTGCAGAGTAAGCTTCGTAAATCGTACCATCCCTGTCAATTGTTGCTCACTCAATGCCGCCAGAGATGGACAAACCAGAGACAACATGCGAGCCGTTAACATTAGCCACTCATCGAACGATTGAAACAGAAGTCGTGTCGCGTTTGTTTGCCATGGTCCAACGAACCAGCGTTGAAGTCTCTATGGGTGTGGCATTAGTCTAGTAAGTCGCGTTAGTTTCTCGCCGTTCCCATTGGTCCAATGAAAATTAGTGCGATCTCCCTAGCAGCGGAGAAACATGAGCAAGTGCGGCGAGAAAACAGCAAGTTATATGCATGGACGACCCTACTGCTTTCATTGTTTCCCCACTGGGTAAGCCTATTCAAGTTGAAGCGTACGGTGAATTGAGCAGCACCGACTGTTTTCATCCGAATCACAGAAAGTACGTGACACACTCTCATCTCATCTCAGCTCTGCATTCTTATTGGAACCCTTGATTCAGGAAGTACGTGCTGGATTTTGTTTGCGCCCGTAGCAAACATTGACCAATGATGATTCGTGAAAACACAAGTTTCTTGTAAGTGATTTTACGGTCTTTCAAGGTGCTGTTCTGAATCGTTCGCTTAGAAAGTGAGTCGATCAATTTCTGAAGCCACTGAGGCAAACTTACGGTCAAACAGATTGTAAGCAATGATCCGCTTTTCGAGGCCTATTCACACTAATGCGATTTGCTCGTTAGGAGGTGAATTTGATATCCTTATATAATGCGGACTGATGAGACTATTTGAAACAGAACGTTTGTTGCTTCTACAAGTCTGCAATGTCAGCGTCATTAACCACCTTTACAGGATGTGAGCCGACTCGTGTTTGCCTGAAATTCGTTGATTCACACCATTACAGTGGGTGTGTAACAACCACTGGTGATTTGCTTACTCGACTAAATCAGCTATTCATTGGGGATTGATCAGGAAGTAAGTTCCTCAGCTTGATTTAGTATGAGAGTGGTACTAATTTTGATGACACTAGTGGGTATGTTTCTCTCAACAACGTAACGCCTCTTTGCTGATGGCTACCATTCGTTCAACTATGCAGCATGTGAGTCCAGTTCATGTTAGTTATCTTATCATACTGAACGTCTGAAATAGTGGGTCAGTCAAGCCGTGCTGAACAAAATTTATTGGTCTTGACTAACGTGATAAATGCGGCTTTTGACCAGACAGTGAGATTCTTTGAGAATATCTTTGAGTATCAATGCTGATCTCCGCTTCTAGTGGGTGGGCATATGACTTGGTTTCCGTCGCACGAATGACGCTCAACGTTGTTGCCTTTCGGGATTCGGTTTTGTAACAGGATGTATGTACTCGAACCTGCTCATGAAAAGGGGAATGTTGACTCAAATGTGCCAGGATGTACTTGCACTTTCTCTTTCTCTGACCTTCGCTAACATTTGACGATTGACATTTTAGGACGTGAGTTTTCCGCTATCTTTTGCTTTTGTGCCACTCACGATTGATTCCTTGTTCCAGTGGGTACGTGATCTCACGGCAATGCGTCTCTTTTACTGAAAAAGTCGATGGTAGTCCGTGAGTAAACCAATCTTTTGAAGAATGCAGGCTGTTTAGACGACTGTATCGAATAATATATAGCCGGTAAGTCATTTTTATTCGATATAAGCACGCCACTCATCGATCTGATGCATCTATAGGATGTAAGGTTGCCTTACTCACGTCTCAAGGTGCTCTCGCTCACAGCTCGACGTTGTTCTCCATCTAGACTGTGAGTTCTCACGCCTATGTCATAATCCATAGCTGATATAACACCTACCAGAATATGCAAAGTCAAGAGCAAGTCCGTGTAATTGTTCACGCTGCAACAACTTGGGTAAGTGTACTCGTTTGGGCTGTAGGATTGTGTTAATGATCCTACAGGTCAATCCATCAGTTACGACGAAGCTCCAGCTACTCACGTTCTTCATCGGTGGGTATGCAGTCCACAGAGAAGCCATAACGTGTTGAAGGTCGTACTCCTAGACATCTTGGTCATTGCCGAATGTCTGTTTTGGGTCGGGGGAAGCATGCCGTATAACCTCAGCCTTGTTCACGAAGTCATCCGACAATATCAGAACTCGCAGTCAGAACGGGAAAGATTTCGTGCGATAGCAGGCCAGCTATTCGTGGAGACGGGAACGACAGTTCTAGGATACGATGTGCATCTATTTCGGGATAGGCTGAGGGAACTGGCCATGAAATACGAGAAGGTGTTAATAGATAACCATTTTACGGTAAGTGTGCTCCGGTGACGATCCTTCACCTGGCTTACCAAAGTACCTATGCAGCTTAGGAGTTGACTCGGCGCATGAGCGGCCGGCATAGTTTTATGTTTTTGGCTTATTTCCTATCGTGTATTGTAGCCTTGGGTTGGGTCAGTGTTATTACATTTGTATTTTTACTCGCACGTACAGCTTATTGAGTGCAGACAGCAACCGGCACCTTTGATTATAGATCCCCTGAACATACGCCTTCAATCCATTCCACATCACTCTTGACCGTGGTCAGATTTTCGAGTCCATCATCGGTAATCAAGACCACGTCCTCGATCCTTACTCCACCAACACTTTCATATTGATCCAAAACGTCTTGGTTAATATGCTTGGAGTTCCGAATCGGCGCCAGCAGATGAGGGTTGAAGTAAATGCCAGGTTCCACAGTCTGGCACATCCAACATGAGTACACAGACAAAATAGTAACAGCAAAAGAACTCACCACTACCATGCCCTTCTCCAAAGGCAAACGAAGTCTGAGATGAGTGTAGAAGCTCTCATGACCCAGCTGCACCCCTTTGCCTATCGTGTTGTTGACCACTGGCTTACTAGCGCTGGGTACATCGTGCACATCCATTCCGAGACTATGTCCGAGTCCGTGCGGGAAGAATGCTGAGCTGATACCTGATGCAAGGATTGCTTCTTCGTCGTGTTCAGGATTCCAGCCCTCGGATCCTGCGGGTGACGTAGATGAAGTAGCAGCCTTTGAAGGGGACTTGAAGATTCCTAGGCGTTGGAATCCCTTCACAAGTGTTCGGTGGCACAAGAGCTGGACTGCATCCCAATGAAGTCCTGGTCGAATGATGTCCATCGATAACTGTGAAAGGTATCCCTCAGTCACGTGTGCGACATTGAAAAAGAATTGACCATACTTTCTGCATCTCCAAGACGAGCTCATAGATAGCACGGGCCTCTGGAGTAAATTTGCCGTTGTTGCCGACAGGCATCGTTCTCGTGATATCGGATGCGTAGCAGTTCCATTCGCAGCCGGCATCGATGAGGAGAACCTGGGGAAGGAGTTTCCTGGGCCCACCATGTGCAAACTCGTTCCTGTTCTTATGGTCGTGTGGATCGATGGGCCCCCATGCAAATTCGCGGTCGTTTCCTCCATTGCAGCAGTAATGCAAGGTGGCTGCACGAGTGGCACCCGCGACGATAGGTAGGTATGCTTGATGGATGGACCTAGATAACCATGAGATTAGGGCAGGTCAATAAGAAAGTACATGGAGCCTACCCTTCCCGCCTGCACGACGCAACGAAGATGGCTTCCGCCTCAGCTTCTTTTTCAATCAGCCATTCGCCAGGGAGAAGCGGCCTTTCGACACCGGCGCCCTTTCCTCGTTCGATTACCCCTTTGACAGCCTTTCCGAGTACTCTCATCACGGTTTCGTGGGCTCGCGAGCTTATCTCGTTAGCATGTCTGATCAAAGCGATTTCTGAGTCGTCTTTAATCAATCGTGCTCGGTGTAGCGCCGGGAGCAGATACAGATCGCTGATGGCCAGATCCTTGTTATCAGAAGAGAGAACCAGTTGAGTGAACTCAGGCGGGATTACTGGGAAAAGAGGTGAACCTCGGGGTAAGGTATGGAATAATGCATCCGGGAAAGCTTTGATGGTGGTCTTGATCACTTCAGGAAGAGCAGAGGGGTAGTCGATGTGGGTAACATCGTGAGTTTCCGCTGCTGCTGCGAGAGTTGGCGGGGGAACAGACCACATCAGATCTGCAAGCTCAATCTTTGGTATGAATAACTCCAATGAAGGAGTTTGTGAAAACGATGTGCCTTCTTGGTATACTGCCAGAACGTACGACGATGGCACAGTGCATCCAGTTATGTAGTAGAAGTTGGATTCCTGGCGAAAAGCAATTTCACGGTCGGTATCATTCCTAAAAGGCGTTACCTCCCCTGCTAGAAGAAGTACTTGAGGCTACTAAACTCGTCAGCCTTTCACTCAATCTATCCGAGAGATCGTCACCTTGCTCCGTTCATTGGCTGGCAAAAGCTTTACAAGATGTTGAAAAACCTTGAGAGCATGTTTGCTGGCTGTAGTGAAGATGTCCAGAGCTCGAACAATCCAAAGTACGAAAGATATTCACCAGGATAGACCATGATGGCGGTTGAGAGAAGAGGTGGAGTAGATCCGTGCCTTGCTCCGTTACCATCATCATCATGTCCATCTCAAAGGCAGAAAAATCCTTCATACAGGCCGGAATCCTCGGAGCTCCCTCACGCCGTGGAGATGGTCGTGGTCTTCATGATTTTCGTCCCATCGCTCTCGAAACTGGTGTAGCACCTTTGGCGAATGGTAGCGCTCGTCTCAACATTGGCCGAAACCCGCATGATGGGAGTGGGGGAACTGAGGTACTTGCAGCTGTCAAATTGGAGGTCGAGAACGTCGGAGAGGACGGTGTTGATGGTGGTCGTATGTTGTGCAACGTGTCTTGGTTCGTGTTTCTATCTTTCGTACTTTTTTTCTAGAATTTTTCCAGCTAAATGACACGAAGATAGTTCTCCTTCTGCATATCCAAACCATTCGTCTGGGGCTCTTGATGATCTACAACACGATTTCACCGAAGTTCTACACCAAACACTCTCCCACCCGTCCCTACATCCCGCGAACCTGGGGATATTACCTCGAAAAAAGTCATGGCTCCTCAATTTGGATCTAGTCGTGCTATCTGATTCCGGGAACATTTATGACGCGCTATTCATGGCCGCGCGTGCCGCTCTCTGGGACACTAAGGTTCCCAGGACGAAAAGTATCGAGTACAAGGCGAAGAAGGGCAGCCTGGGAGCGAAAGACACAACTTCGGGGGATATGGACGTGGATCAAGATACTTCCAGTGGATTTGATACTAGAAAGATTAGCTCCGCTATAGATTTTGAGCTTCCAGATTACTGGGACGAAGGCGAAGTCCTGGATGGCCGAGAACGGTGGCCAGTTTGTGTATCGCTGAACCTCGTGCGTTATTTTTTTGACTCCGGCAATGAATAGTAGGAATCATGACAACTATAGATCCCTCCGACTCATTTCATCGACGCGACACCCCACGAAGAGCTATCATCATCGATACGCCTCCTTTTGGTCTTTTCTTTCACTTCCGCAGGTGGGCAGCTCCAGGCGATGCGGATGCTTGGTCCCGGGGAATTGGACATGTCGAGATTAAAGTCGTTAATCACAGTGAGTGACTCGTCTACCTCCACACAAACGCGATATTGAGAGCACCGCTAGGATGGAGAAAAATACGGGCATGAAATTTACGCGGCGCTTACTGCAAAGTTGAAAGATGAGGATCTTAGACGCAACCAAAAGGCTAGAGATAGATTCATCAATCGAGTGTGATATTTGTTATCGCATATCAACGACGGCTTCTCGAGGAGGGAACAGGTCATATCTACACCGCGTCCCCGTTTTCTTCTCAATCATAACTTTATAGGCTTTGATTGTTCTTGACAGGAAATACTCTTGACTGTTAGGGATCTGGATGATGGTTGTCTATCTACTTCTTAATAATTAGCGGTATCCCTCGTGCATCTCGGAATTTGTGTTGGGAACGTGCTGTAAACGAGGTGTTGGCAAGGCAACTAGAGACTCGTTTTTTCTTCTCATGAACACAAGCATGTCTGACTCTTTCAAACTTGCTCATCTCGTCTCTTCTTTCAGAAACACGCCGAGTCGGTATTGTCGACGATTATGTCCGACTACAACGCCACTCGAAACTCGGCGGCTGTTCGGCAGTCTGTCCTAGATGTTTTCACCCAGCTCGGAGGGCTCAAAGAAAACAGCCTACTTAGCCAGTGGATGTTCGAAGAAGGCGAAGGAGCGTTCAATGTCGGAGACGATGGCAGAGACGTGGAAGAGAAAGAGCAAGAGAAAGAAATTGCTCCAGACAATAGTGAAAGAGGAATGAGGATGTCACCTATGGAAGAGAGGATGTTCTATGACCGACAGGAGGCCGAAGTCATGTCACCAGCCCCGAGGGGCAGACTGCAAAACGTGAAGGCGAAGTTGTCCGCCAAATTCCTCACACTTCGGTCGCGGTCGAAATCCAAATCAAAGAAGCACGGGACGCACACTCCAGAGGAGAGGACTTCCTTGGAATCTGGATCCGTAACAACAACAAAGTCCGCCCATTCGACGTTCTCCCTCCCCAGTAGACGCAAAGGTCCCGCCATTCGCACAGATAATTCCAATCCCATCACTATATCCCTTCCTGATCGTGATGCTTGTTCTGAAGATTCGCCACAGGATGACGCATCTACGCTCCCAGAACCTCAACGATCTCGTCGAGCCGACACTGCACTTCGCGGAAAAGGCTCGATAATTCGATCAAAGGGCAACCCGACGGCAGATACTGTTGTACAACGGAAGATGGCGGGACGTGACGATGCCGACCAGACCATCAGTAACAGAAACCCAAAGATGCCATCTCTTCTCCCGTCCCATTCAGCTCAGTCAATTCACTCTCCAAGAAAACCAACAGAGAAAAAGGACAGACGACCTCCCGATCTGGCACCCATCGTTGTCAAACCGTCTGTTGCGCGTCGAGAACATCGTCGTATGGTTTCTAGGTCTTTACCTCCGTCGCCTTTTATCCTGGTCTCTCCCCAGCCATGGGAGCACCAAGACGATGGCGTTGAAGTTACGACACCTTTTATACTTTCTCCGGCCGTCAATTTGCCAATACAGGACAAGGAAGATGTAGAGACGACTCCCATGATTCCCGTCTCGATATCTAAAACCTTGCGGAAAAGCTTTCTCCACGACGAGCTACAGCCTGCGCCGTTCATCGCGAATGGCCGTGCTCATGGAGTCGATTCTAGTGAAAGGCGAATGCGGAGAGCAACTCTGCAGACTACTAATCCCACAACGACGATGAAAGGCGTCAGCATTCTCGCCCCGTCCGCGCCTCGTCCACTCCAAAGATCCTCGTCCCTCAGAGGTCGTGAGAGCCCGTTTCCAACGAGACCTATTCGGCCATTGCCACTTTCACTTGCAATACAGGGTGTTGATGCGGCAGGCATTCGGCTTTCTCTGGATGCCAGAGCGTCTGTATTGCGACAAAGGTACCAAGGCCGTTACGAGACGCATTTGTCCAGAAATTGATTGAAACCATGCTTCAAACGCCAGTTAGGGACTTAGATGTATGTATGATGTGGCGTCGATGTATCGTTGTTGGACAGCGGGAGGCTTCGGAGTTCGTGCATATGAACAGCCGGTTGATACCCTATAGAATTGTAGACTTTTTATTTACCTATCCAGATCAAGATCATTTGAAATTTGTAGCTTATAAGTACTCAAATGGTGGTCAGCTTGATGTCAGTTTTTCGTCCTAATCACTCTAGCCTGCTAGCAGACCACCTTGAGGGCGGCAGTCCATCGCCTGCATCATCTCATTCTTTACACTGCCATAAATGGCCACAAGGTCGAACTTGCCTCGTTGGAGGCTTCTTCGAAAAGGAGGTGCTGTGCTGTTTGGGTGGTGCGTCGGAAGGCAAAAATCGAAGGCGATGGCGTGTAGGAATGTCCAGGAAGTCCAGGTCGTAGCAGTCGCTGTACATCCACCCAAAAATGTAGGAGCATCAATGTTCTTATGCCTCTGACCACTCATCAATTCAACTCTGTAGGACATAAATGGATTTCTTGACGCTTGTGACTTCAATCCAACTTCTCACTGGTCACCGATATCCATGACCTTTAACGAGACGAAAGCTCCAACCGCTGTGCTCGTAAAACGGTGTCGCTCGGCTCGCTCTACGATGAGCAGATCACGGCGACAGAAGTCCCCCGCCGGTCGTGGGACCTCGTTCGACCATACTTTATCAACGTCAGAAGGGATCCAGCGAAGCAGTCTGGGACCCGAACAAGCGCCGAATCTTAGGAGGGGATTGTCACTGAAAAGGCTCAGGTCATTCCGGGGGAAGTCTTGGGCTCCTAAACGACGTATTAGTAGCACAGAGGACAGCTCAGTTCATCCTCTGCGCCGTTCCCAGAGTCAGCCAAAATCCGAGAAGTTCGAGAAGTTTCCCAATGCCAGTGTCACTAGTCTTCCTGCACCAACTAGGCGAACCCGAAGTCGGCGGCGACAAAGAGTTGACAGCCTCCCACAATGTCCGAATCGTCATATCAAGGTTATTGCCGTCGAAATCTCGAACGGAGACAATTTGGATCTCGACTTCACGCCCTCACCAGTTGATCCTCGCCTCGAAAGTACATTGTCCCCGAGATGGGTTGCGCGTAGAAGTCGGAGAGGGAGAGATCATCCGTTTCCGGTGCCGCCGCGGCGAGATGCTTCTTTACCTAGCCAAGCTAAGATTAGTGCGTGTATGTAGGAACAGTGGCCGGTATGATATGCGAAATAGAAGGTTATATGATTCCATAATAGTGACCGAAAATGTAATGAATGTTGGAATAATGATGTCAAACCCGAGCAATAACCGATGAGAATTAGAAGAACGAGGGAATAGGATATATGAAAAGAGAAGTCGAAGTGTCTACTGAGCCACATCGCTATTGATGAGAGCAAGGGCCTTCTCAGAACGAGGCTTGATCGTGCACTTAAATGGTTGAGGTTGGCTAGAAACTTCTGATGAGCGAATTGAAGCAACCAAACACAGGAAAGAACAGACCTAATCGTTCCATTCGTGTTCCCGTGCTCTGGGATGATTGGCTTACCGTCCTCGCCAATCGCTGGGGTGATATCGAACACAGCGAGAGACATGGCGATGCACAGCCATAAAGATGCTTCAGCAAGGTGCATGCCTACGCAGATACGACGTGCAAATCCGAAGCACGCATGTCGTGGATCCTTTTGTGCGGGCTTCTCAGGCATATCAATGAATCGCTCTGGGTCGAATTTGGAAGGATCGGGGTAGACTTCCGGGTTGTTCAACATGTACCTGTGAAAACGATCGTCAAAAGCTACCAAGGAGTCAAGACGCGTGGTTACCAACCAGAGATTCGTAATGATAATTGAACCTTTGGGAATAAGGTATCCTCCAATTATACCGTCTTCGGTGGCCCGATGTGGAACACCTTGTGATAGAGCGTTAGAATGGACTACACAATAGGAGACATGGGTGTAGTGACTCACCCGTTGGCGCAACGCTATGCCAGCGGAGCACTTCACTGAGTAGAGCATTCACGTAGGGCAGATGCTCCCTATCACTAAAATTGGGCAACCTATCATTGCCAACGATGGCATCAATTTCGGCTTGAGCCTTCTTCTGCACCTCTAAGAATAATCGCTTAGACGACCATTGCCGTGGAGCGAAGGATCGACAGCTTACCAGGGTGGCGGACCATGGCGAGGAAGAAGGCGTGTTCTTGGAGATGATCAATCAGCTCAGGGTTAGTATAGCGTTAATTAGATATTGTACTAACGATCTGCAACTGTTGTATCGGCTCCGGCTAAGAACAAGCGCATCGTTGAGCAAGCTGATTGCAAAGAAATCAAAATCAAAAAACTCACCTCCATACAAAGAAGCCGCGGTGTGTTTAATTTCGAAGATCTCTTCCTCTGACAACTTGTCTTCGTTCTCTAGTGAGCTAGTGACAAAGGAGTTAGGTGCCTTGCCTAGGGACTGCGCAAATAGGTCAATAATAAGTCACGATTGCTCTGCGAACGGCTTACCATCAAGTGCCTCGAGTGTGCATATGGGACTTCGACCATGTCGTTGAACGCTTTCGCCCACTTCTCGGCCAATTCATGGAAACCACCACCAGGGAAGCCAGCGGGAATATGCTTCAGCGATGGGAAGACGTCAACCAAAAAAGCGCCTGATCACAGGTCCCAAAGTAAGCGAAGGTGTAATCAGGGACAAGGTATGAATTATACCTGGTGCGGTTGCCAAATTGAAGTTGTCGTTCGCATGCTCAATGAGTTCGACGAATGGATCGTCCTTTTCCTGGACTTCGATACCGTACGTGAGCTTCATGATGATAGCACCAGAGGTTCTGATTGAATGGACTGGCTGTGAGCGCCCCGAACTGACCGACTGAATCACAATGTTACTTACTTTCTAAGGTTTTGTCCAAGCTCGTCCGGGTTTGCAGCAACCCTCTTCAAAAATTTGTGCATTTCACTCTCCTCCATAGGATAGAACTTCGATACTGCCTTTGGACTACCGATCATCCGACTTATGTGGCGACGATAATTCCTGAAGCGATCTCCGTAGGGAACGAGAACAAGAGTCTTTGAATAACCGACAAGTTCACCTCCCATTTCAAGCCTCGGGCGGTCAGAATAGACGGAACTCTTCTTGTCGAGCTCCGCCATGATATCAGCAGAGTTAATAATGATCATGGGCTGACCCATAAGTGTAACGGAACAGATCCCTCCTGTACGAGATTTCAATAGAATTCTTTGCTTAACTGGAGTACAGACGCACCGTATTTCTTGCCCCACTCGGCAAAGGTTAACCATTCTTGACCAGAGGGCATATCAAGGACATTCTGGAGGGGAAAAGGTGAGAGCAGGACGGCGGAGAGACGAAAAATTGCATACCCCAACCAGGGGAAGTCCTGGAGGACCGGGAGGGAGAGGTGACTTGCGGCGAAAGAACGACATGGTTTAGAGTAAGAAAGGAATGGAGCCAATGAGGATGTGAAGGTTACAGGCTGGGAATTTAACAGACTAGTCTGGAAGTAACCAAAAGGGTCCAGGGAGCTGTCATCAGGCGGCCACACTGTAGCGACATAAGATGAGATCTCGATAGCGCCGACGGTCCGTCCATCAGAACATATTTCCAATGGTTGTGATCCAGACGCGAAGGTGAATTTGTGATACGAACCGTGCCACTTTGTTGAAGATATCTGGATCCTACGGCATCCGATAGGCGAGGGACATTGGTTATCCCGGCTATGGTGTGTTCCGCAATACCTCAATAAACTTTACAGCATGATGAGATACACCAAAAGAAGGATCTAAGGTCGAAGCACATGCCTCTTGCATCGGCACTTCATACGCGCAGTTGGCAGTTGGGAGATGCGAAGTAAGCGACAAATAAGCGATGTGGGTCCAAATGACATGATGATTCGAGTTAGGTAAGTGAAATCGTAACGTAATTTGTACTTGCCGCTTGGGGCTTGGGCAATTTTAGTGCCACGTGCGCCTAAACTGGTTTGTTTCCAAACTCCATCGACTCGTCACTCGCGGGTCAATCAAACATATCACACCATTTGGGACTCAGGGACGAGCTTACGAACTTCAAATTATTTATACGAAAGGCCGAGAAATGTTGTCTGCTTGGTATCCTTCTCTCATTTTCTCTGTTCATCTCCAGCTGCCACACCAATGCCCGCCACCCTTCAGGCTCCTGGCGAGCAGCAGCCGCTCGACAACACGATGGGCGTCATGTTCATCGGAGTGATGGTCAGTGCTGTTCTCTATGGTATCTCGCTGGTTCAGACAGTGTACTATTATAACCGTGAGCAGCGACCTGTATTCGTTTCCGGGGTGTCTGTACTAAACAAAAAGTATATTTAGGATACCCTACCGATCCTTGGTATCTGAAATATCTGGTGCGTGAGGTCGCGAGTACATTGACATCTCCGCCTTTAACTCGGCTCAGGTTGCACTCACTTTGGTCCTCGATACAATGCATCTGGCCTTTATCACGCATACTAGTACGCACCTTCACGATGCTTTCTTCAAATGGCCACTCATCCATGGCTTCCCCGCAGTCTACCATTACGCAATCACGACATACTAGTGGGTTGTTTACTCGAGTAACACTGTCCGTGTCCTCACTATCTTTTGCCGCAAGTGACAAGAATCAGCTGACGGTGATGATCTGGTAAGTTGGCTACTTCAGAGAACTGAGAAGTCGACTAATGATATTGCAGGTCCGTCTTGGTGAGGACTTTTTCGACTTGTTGGAATAACGACGCGCTTACTAGTTACTTCATAAAGGCAGAGGCTATTCCCACAGTAAGAGTCATCTATGTTCTTTTCCTTCTTTCTGATATCCACGCGATATGGTCAAGGGTGTCTCGGGCACATTGGTTCAGTGGTAAGTGTTGGATACATTGGTATGGCGACCTTCGCTGACACTTGGAGACAGCTTCTACACCATTCGGGTTTGGCGATGTAAGTAGTTACTTTCGGTTCTCGTCCCTATTGCCTGCTAACGCGGATTCACAGTGAGCAAAAAGAATTATTTCCTCGCTGGTATAATTCTTGTCATAGTATTTGCGAACACTGGTAAGTGAACATGGCTGGTCTGTTTGAGCCCAATACTAAGCTCAGCTATGATAGCATGTGGTACTGGTATGTGCTTCACGTACAGCTGAACCAGGAGTTGGTTCACTAACCGCAGTTCCCCGATGCTAGCGTGGGTCATCATATCGTACGTACTCTGTTATAAGTATGCATATTGCTCCCCTTACAGATCTATATTACAGGCTTCAGATGAAGACGTACACAGATCTCCTCAAGATCAACGTGCGTCGTTTGCCCAACAACCCGTACCTCGAGTTCTCCTAACCGACAATCTCCTAGGGGCTCACCATCTCTATCAACGCGCTTTCGGCCGCAGCAGATGTGCTGATCGCTGCTGCTCTTTGTATCATACTTTACCGTGCAAAGACTGGGTTCAAGCGGTATGCTGAGTCGGTCTATTCTCGGTAGCCACATTGACACACTTCCAATACATAGGTCCGACACCATGATCAGCAGGTTGGTGAGTATCTTCCATCTTCCATGTAAGAGAAGCATAACGACTCACGGATATCATGTGTTCAGATCAGCTTCAGTGCAAATACAGGCCTGTGAGTTTTTTTTTGTTCTATTTGCTGTCTTCAATCTCTGAAATCTTACTAGGGCAACGAGGTATTTCCCTTCCCGTCGCATTCGCTCCTATCAAATGATGTGATGCTTAACTGAACAGTATGTGTGCTATGGCATCGTTGATATCGGTAAGAACCCTTCTCTTCGATTTCTTTGTCGAAATATCTGAATTATTTTTAAAGCTGGTGGCATCTCCAAACACGCTCATTTACGCTCTTTTCTACTTTTGTATCGGACGACGTAAGCCCCACAGTGACACTTCCATTCAGTGGCTTAGCTGATGCTATTGCACCCAGTATATACAAACTCGCTACTGGTAGCCCTGAACGCCAGAAAGACGATACGGGGTACGGAAGATGACCACAAAATGGTTTCGATTCCCTCAAGTGTCATGTCCCCGCCTCCCACGAACGTCGGTCGCAGTCAAAACATATCTATCCGGATTGACACAACACAAGAATACACTGGTGACCGCAAAGCGAACCTGGACGCTAGCGAGATCTTGGATGTGAAATCGCAGGTGAGGTCTAGTTATCATACGTGCGGCTCCGAAGGACACCGCTCCGTCTGTGTTCGCCGTTGAACGGTGACGTCGAAGGCCGCATGCTCTAACATACCTATTACTAAACGCTGATTGTTTCTACGTAGCCCAATCTAAGGTCTAGTGGCGTATAGACCTTGGAGTTTCGTGTGTGGATGCCTTTTGGCAAGATACACTTGTATACAAAACTACGATACATACCCCTGGGCTTGGGACTTGCCCACTCACACCCATAATCACTCCGATGTGCATATCGTGCGCGAGTCCGAACCAGTCGAACTATCATTGCAATGCTATCGCTTGGCTCTCTACTTTCTATGTACTCGAATACTGGACTTGGTGAGAAATAAAAGTATGATTATTCCAGAGCGACGGCAACTTGGAGATGTGCGGAAGTTCGTACGCTCCATTTGTTTCCTTTTACTCCGTAAAGGAATAGAGCCGCGTCTCAGTTCCTTTTGAACATGCCTCTCGTCGAGGCCCGTAGATCTTCAGCTGGGTTCTCATTGTACATATCGAGTGTGAAAACATGGTTTTCGCACTCGCTAAAGCATGTGCGAAATCTCTCGTGCGATAAAATGAGCGGTTGTTACTTCTTTAATAAACGGGTTCTGAGGATCATTTCTGATATTTTGACCCGCCGAGAACTCAAAAGCCTAAGACCTGAGGCCTATATAGAGGCCGAAGCGAACCAAGGTGAGTGATTTGGTGCCTTTTCTGGATAAACCATTTTATCGTCCTAAGTAGAGTGAACTGTTTCGAGTAGCCCTCATGATCCCTCAAATTCAAGAATGTCACCTTGGAAACCTGAAAGATTTACGGCTTTACTTTGCCGCCAGTCCGTCGCGGCAAGTACTTAAGGGCGGACACAGGCGGACATCCATCATCACAGTAAAATTAGCCGGAACAAAGCAAATGCAGAGCGTCAATCTTGCCGCGGCAATCTTGTACATAAGAATCTTCAACAATATTCCTGCTGAGGACCCTTGAGGACCCTACCAGACACGACCCTGGGGGAAGGGAGGCAGTCGCCGCGTGGATTCTCATAATTTGTACATGTCTAAATAAAGAAGTCAGAAGGCCACCTCCCCATGGTACGCACTCCAAAAAAACCGGTCGGCGGGCACTATCGTAACCCCAGAATCACATTGCTCATACCATCAAAGACTATCCTCTTCCCCACCGTTTCCCGTAGTATGGCGCGACAATCGGACAGCCTGCCAACCTAACCCTGCAAGTATCACCATGTCAATGGCATCCTGGACACAGAGGCCCAAACGCAGACTGTACCGTCCAATCACATGCTCGGACAACAGAGCGAGTTGGAGCACTTTTTCTATTACAGTAATTGAACCAACACCGTGAGTTGATAGCTTCCAGCGAAGACTCTGGAACTTTCGTTCAGGGCCATTTGACACAGTTTTCCGGTCCATGCCAATGGCGAGACCAAGATACGGATAATTGGCTCGGGAAGATCCTCGTAAGTTGGTGATGATTGTAAGGGTGAAATCAAGAAGATGTTGTATGGGTCGAAGAGGAGGCAAATCAATACCAGGCCAACAAGGGGCTATTTTGGATGAAGGCGAATCAGTACACCAGACCTGCTATTAAACAATGCATAGCACTTACCCCGATAACTTCCAGACGCATATCTGTTTTCACGTCCGCCCTTGCACTTGCCCTTTCTTGGTGATTCGCTTTCACGCGCCTGGGATCCATGACGATAAACCATCTGTATTGAGGAAGATGAGCCGTCCCGCCGTCCTGATCATCAACAAGGGCAATATCCACTCGAATATGAGTCTTGATCAATAGTGCGACTAGTGAGCTGAATGTTGTCCTGCCTAATCTTGACCCCGACATCGACCACAGAGTCCAGCAGATATGACGACGCTAATAGTAGAGTCCCTTTGACACTAATATAGACGGTTGACGTGCGAGTTATCCAGTAGCTTAGATCTAGAATTGTGGCGAGTACAGATAGGCAGGACTTTTTCAGAAAGATTCAATGCCAAGCGGAACTGTAAATGTGAGAGCCAGTCATCTTCTGGAATGTTCTTCCAGATCGAACCTATGGCAGAGCAATCCATCCAAGAGAAATGATCGATGAAAATTCAAGGGATTTGAATACGAACACGACGACTCAGGTACTCACTCATTAGCTCTGCGCGTGAGTGGTCCGTTCACGCCAAAGATATCGTCTGATAAGTTGTCATTCGCGTCATCGCATGTGCTAGCAAAGACTTGGAGACTCAGGAGTGTGAAAATCAAGGCAGAGGATTCGACTACACGATCTTGAAGTTTCCTACTAGGCGGGTTGAATGTGTTCAGAGGAAATCTATACCGGAGCTAAGACGAAAGTGCAGACTGACTAACGGGTAGGTCTTCAAACGAGGCTGTTCTGCTCTTGATGGGATCCAAGTAGAGTGTGAGATGAAGTCCAAAGGTGAAGGCAAAGTTGGCGTGATGCACGAAGGTCGGAGTCGGATAGTTCAAGGGAGCAACTAATGATTCAGTAAGAAATAGAAGTCAAGAGAGGGATATGACACGCACAAAACCTTTGTAGGTATCTGTAATTCCATCTTGGTCCCGATGTCCTTATCCTTCAGCGTCAACTCACGAGTTACCACATCAGAGAATGTAGGTTTTTGGTATATGTCGTACTTCAGAAGATAGTCCTAAGTTTTGTAGTTTGACGCATCCAGACAGTCATTGCAACACCAAACGTTTGGTTCTCATTCATGAGAGGATGAACTACAACATCACGATACCAGCGCTGCGTAAAGTACAACACAAGTGGTCACTGACTCACAGCATGATTACATACCATATGCGAGTGTGGCGCTACGTACAGTCATCCAACCGATTCCACATTCGATTCCACACCAATTGAAGTGATGTACTTTTGAATGTTCTCGTCCGCTGTGCCTGCCCAGCTGGTGTTTTCCATTTGACACGCTTTCCAGGATGGCATGGAACGCGTAGCAGCGAGAATGCCGGCAATAGAATCGTTGAGACTAGCTAGCGGGGCATGTCCAGGTAGAGTAGTTTGAGACTGCGACTGAGGCTGTTGCTGTTGCTGAAATTGCGGTGGAGTATTGTAGTTGCCGTTGTCGTCACCCGAGTCTGGCATATCCCGACGAAAAAGGGTTGTGGAGTTGGAGCTGTTTAACATCCCCCAAGACGTTATCCAGTCTTGCCACTGGACAGAACTGGGCATGTCTGGTGTAGATCGGAAAGGATGAAAACCAGGAACACGCATCTCATGGACTATGAAGAGCGATGGGAAGGGCGCTTTGCGGTGGGTTATGTCCAAAGCAATGGCTTTTCCGTGGTACCGTGCTTGTGATTGTTTTCCGGAATAATTGATAAATATAAATTTCTGAGTCTGTTGGCAATAATTTGAGTGGTGGGCTCGAAGGAGGTGACTCTGACTCACATTTGGGTTGTAACGTATGAAGAATAAATACGCGTCGAACGCGTAGTGGTGATTACTACACATTATCATGCCGTTGCGCGATTCGTGAGTGGGGTGATCTTTGGTTTCCGACGGTAGCCATTTGCGCTTCTTAAGGTCATCCCACTGTGAGTGCCACAGGTTAGTGAGATGAAATATAAAAGTCGTTTTCGACTTACAATATGTTGTTCTGACTGGTGGATAATGTGGCAATGTTCAAGCGCAGCGACCTCGTCCTCCCCGCAGACGACACATCGAGGTTGTCCAAGGAATTGATCTCGATCGTCTAAGCCGGTAAAGAAGGCTGTAGTGGACGATGATTCCGATGCAGACTGATTTTCCCAACCGTATCCTTGGGGTGGGCCCTCCGACGGTAGAGGCAGAGTGAACAGTGTCAGGGGTGGCATGGCATTGGGAGTTGGAGGAAAAGGTGATTATCAAGCAATTCCCGTTCGAAGGGAGTGCTGAATGTGGCCACTTCTTGGTCAGCAGTTCCCGCGCCCTGTCAAACCAAAAAAGGTAACACCTCCCGCCGCTCACTTTCTCCCGCTTTTTTATACATATATTCTAGGCCCTGACCTTATTGCCTAACCCCTAACGCCTGACCCCTAACCTAACCTAACCTAACCTAACCGACTTGCCTCCAGATCCAAGCCCCGAACCCACCCCTGGTGGTGCAAGATTCCTAACCCCAACCCCTAACCGTCCTGCCTCCAACTCGAGGCGCTTCGCGCCAGAGACCGCTGCGCGGTCTCTGCAGAAAAAAAGAATACCTACAGGGAGGATCGAACCCTGCGGGTTCTAAAACTAAAAACACCCTACGTGGTAGTCAATACCACTATACTATGACACCTTGGAATCAACGGAAGCTGTCAAAGATATCACGGTTTGACGCTGACGTCAAGCGACTAAACGGGAAATGGGCGGGAGCCGCGGCGGCGAACGTCGTAATGTTCTCCTAGGTATGTTCCGGAATTGCGATGGTCGAGGTTTTCTTTGGGTTTTCTGCAAATTTGAGCGTGCGCGGTAGTGTCCACCAATCTTCACTACTGCACTTTTCACCACAAATGCTGCCATCTCCCTGCCGCCCGAAGATCTTGATGCCCTGCACAATTGCGAGAAGTCGTGAACAATTGCTGCCATTGTGATGGTGGTGGTGTATGGAAGAGTTGAGCGCCCGCCGCCTGGGATCCGCCATCAGCTGTATCTATCATTGAAAATCACAAAAAATTTAATAATTAATTCTAGCCTCAAAAAATCGAGAATCGGGCTCCGATGAGGCCTTTGTTCTTACCTTCTGAAGGTCTCATCGGAGCCCAATTTGTTTCTTATGCACAGTACGAATTGTTATTAAATTTTCTTCAAATTCTTGCCGTTTTGTCACGCTTGGGTCATGTGATGACCTCACTTGCGCAAGCTCCCTATCTTAGATGCAACTTCCCCATACTTAGTCGGCATACTATAAGTACATGCCCTCTTATCCTCTCTCCATTCGTCAACAACCAGATGACCAGTCCGGACCGACATAGACTCCCGCGGAAGACGACGGCATTCTGCGATGACTTTTCTTAAAAACTGACCGAGTCACCGACGAATACCCGACAAGAGAACACCCATGTCTTTCGTACGAGTTCGCGGAACCAAGTTTGTAGTACCCGACGGCGATGGGAACGAGAAGGAGGTCATTCTACGAGGGGCGGGGCTAGGAGGATGGATGATGTGAGTAGCAGACATTACGCTCTAGATCGATTCTAACCTTCTATGCAGGATGGAGAACTTCATCTCAGGTGCGGATGCAATTAGTCCTACCTGTGAAATTTTTCACCGACAAATATCTAGGATTTCCTGCATGCGAGTTTCAGATTCGAGAAGCTTTGGCAGAGGCAATTGGAAAGGAAAAGGCTGAATATTTCTT
Organism: Paramarasmius palmivorus; assembly: GCA_037176845.1. Taxonomy (NCBI): domain Eukaryota; kingdom Fungi; phylum Basidiomycota; class Agaricomycetes; order Agaricales; family Marasmiaceae; genus Paramarasmius; species Paramarasmius palmivorus. The sequence goes on along the minus strand of JAYKXP010000022.1, from coordinate 203,553 downwards.
TGAGAAGGTTCGTGGTGCAATTGGATCTTGATAACGTTGGCAATCTGAAGGATATTCGCAGTTTCTCGAGCATTTCTTCACGGAATCCGATGCAGTATTTTACAAGTCTCTCGGGATGAACTGTATCCGAATTGCTATCAATTACAAGCATTTTGAAGGTAAGCAGGTTGATTTCATCGTTGGCATAATGGTCATTAAAATTTCACCAGATGACATGAACCCCCGTGTTCTCAAACCAAACGCATTCAAACACCTCGATAGAGCCGTTCAAGCTTGTGCTAAACATGGGATCTACACAGTCATCGATTTGCATGCGGCTCCAGGTGGGTAGGTAGACCTGATCATCTTTCAAATGCGACCACTAACACCATTTCAGTCAAAGCGGAGGTTGGCACGCTGATGCAGGGACACATCTCGGGAAGTTCTGGGTACATAAAGACTTTCAGGATCGTTTCGTCTGGCTTTGGACAGAGATCGCTCAGCGGTACAAAGACAACATTTGGGTTGCTGGTTATAATGTAAGCGACAATTCGTTATAAAATAGTTGCTGAGCTGACCACACATGAGCAGCTTCTCAACGAACCCGCAGATCCACACCCAAAACAAACCCGGCTGATGAACTTGTATGACCAAACGATCGCAGCCATCCATGCCATCGATACGAATCATATCATATTCCTAGATGGCAACACCTTTAGCACTGACTTCAGTCAGTTTCCTGACGATGCCGGTACTCGCTGGGGCTCTAACGTTGCTTTTGCTATCCACGACTATGCAACTTATGGATTTCCAAAATTTGAGAACCGCTCTAGTCACGGCGTCTACACGGGGAGTGACGAGCAGAAAGAGAAGATGAAGAAGACATACAAAGGAAAGAGGCAATGGATGGATGAAAGGGGATTGTGCGTATGGAATGGTGAATGGGGGCCTGTGTATGCCAGAGAAGAATACGATGGGGGAAAAGAGAAGATGGACGAAATCAACAAGAGAAGGTATATGGTGTTGAAAGACCAGCTGGAGATATATCGTCAGGTACATGGAACGCTTTGTCGTTGGACGCGCAACTCATCTCCTTGTACAGGACCGACTCAGCTGGTCGATATGGCTTTACAAAGACATAGGCTTCCAGGGAATGGTGTATGTCTCACCGGATACACCGTATATGAAGCACTTTCGGGAATTTTTACTCAAAAAATACCGCATGGCCGCAGATGCGTGGGGCGCAGACGACAAGCTCGTCAAGTCGATTTACGATCCCATCGTTCAGCTCATAAAGGAAGCAGTGCCTAATTCGGATGATCCTTCGAGGCGACTCTATCCTCCTTTGTGGAGTACTGAGGAACGAGTAACACGTATTTCGAGGACAATCTTGGTAGCGGAATATTTGGTGCAGCAGTGGGCCGAAATGTTTTGTGAGTTTGCGGATAGAGATGATTGGGCGGGACAGCTGGATGCCTTGGCGAGGAGCTTCCACTTCGAAAGCTGTGTGAAGAGAGACGAGCTGAATGGTATCTTACAGCACAGTGCTGCTCTGTCAGATAGCATGGTATGACGACCAGGTCGTGTCAAGTAGTTCGTACTAGTTCGTACTATGCAAATTCGTTTTCCGTGTGACGCGTATGTGACAACGCGCGACTTTGTGTCTCACCGCTGTCGTCCACCATGTCTGGCATCGCATTACCTTCAGATTCGCTGTGTCCTGGATATACAAGGGTCGACGAATTTGCAGCTGACGAAGAGTACGAGGATGAAGAGGAAGTTGAATTTGTTACGTTGGATCTGGGAAATATAGAACCGACTCTGCTCTCGAGCACTGAGTATATCCGGCTCATCGTAAGTCATGCTATTTTTCTCGTTTGGATTGCATATTCAAGTACCATTATAGGGTCTGGATACACCTACGCCATATCTTCAACTTTCTGGAACCATATTTAAAGGAAGTCACGATCTACTTTTGGGGTCCGAGCTGCTATTCACAGAGAAGAAAGGTCTTTTTTTTGTCTCTTATTACGGGATCACCTCATCATTGACTATCTTCAGACGAACACGATCGTTCTAAAAGACATCTTTCCTATGTCGGTTCAACTTCCCAGCGCATTCGGTTTAAAGAAGTCCAGCTCAAGCCTAAACTGGATGGAAGTGAGGAACAAACAGAAAAGGATGGCGGGAGCCCCGCTGATGAGCAAGTTCCGCCCAGTGGATACGCTCATGGATTAGACTGCGTAACTGGAAAGGAAGCACCGCAAAAGAAGACTAGGCGCCGAGGGCCGAAACCTAAAGAAAAAGAGGAAGAGGCAAACGATGGTCGTGACAACGGCGCAGAGAAACCTAAGAAAAAAGAGAGGAAAAGGAGGGGGAAAAAAGGGACGGATGACGCAAACGGTGAAGACGAAGACGATGGGGCGGCCGCCAAGGAGAAGCCCCGGAGGAAATCTCAGAGAAGTGCTAAAAAGAGGAAGAGACCTGATTCAGACGACGGAGGAGATGTGGGCGATGGTGGTGATGGCCCCAACGGTGGTCAAGCAGAAGCGGCCGAAAGTTGAAACATGTATACATGACTGGTGAGCATCCTAGTTTCACTGCGCAGCAGCTTAGATGAGCTAATTTTACAGTTGAGCCCAGCGACCCCTTTCCCGGCATGTCTTCGGTACTGCTTTTTCGATGTGTACCTTGACCACGATACGATGATCACTTGGTTCCGAGGTTCTTGTCAAGAAGACAGGGGTCAAAACTCCATGAAACGTCTCGTTGAGTCGGGAAAAGGGTTTCCAAGCTGCCACTCAAAAGATACCCAACGGAAGTTTGGCTTCCACGTTTCCACGATCCACAAAACTCTCTGGCCCCACCTTTTTCCAACTATTTATTACCCTTCTCTGCTTGTGGATTCTTGACTCGACCCATCATGTCGGAAGGGCGAAAACCTGTGACATTTACATCCTTATTCCGTCGAGCAACTCCAAAGGCAGTTATGGTTGCGAAGGAAATGCAGTGGAACGGCAGGATCTCTCTTACCGACATGGAATACTCAGCCGCTGGCTCAACGTACACTCGTGTCCGCGGGTACTCCACTGGTGTAAATACTCAGCTTACGCCACCTACCTCACCTATCACCTCTACTCGCCGACCCATGCATACCCGATCATTATCCCAGCCAGCCTTTAAAATCCCACTCAACACCAAACTACCACCTCTACCCCCATTACCCTCCAAGACTCAATTCGGCCTCAAACGCAAGGCCTCGATGGGCTTCAGGAAGTCGGGCAAGCCAGGAGGCTGTAGCATGTCAGATCGGAGAGGCAGCAGTGCAGGCGAGGAGCAGGACGTATTGCGTTCTGTCGGAAAGCGGCCTAACACCTCAGACGGTAGCCACGGTTCTCCTGCTTGGAAGATTCGTGGTACTTTTAGTTTTGGACGAAGGCCTGAAGTCCCGATCCAGGAAGGGAAGGGAGCTCAAGTGAAAGCCGCAGGATCGACCTTCATCATGGTCTGTACCGCCACAGATCCGAGCACGTATCCAAGGACGACATCAAAGATGATCTTCCGAGTTGGAGAACAGATGAAATCGGATAGGCATCATGCACAGAGCAATGCCTCTAAGACATGGAGCTCGAAGAGGCAACAGACCGGAAATCGCAAGGCACAGGTTTTAGAACAAGGCGATGATCAGGGTAGTAGAGATCGTTCAGCATCTGTACCTGCGGTCAAGGTCTCTAGGCCGCCGGTTGCCAGATCCTCCTCTGCCAAAAGCACGTCCACAACCCATACCAATCATTTCGATAATATGCCAATGTTGCCATCGCCTCTTCCATCACCCATACCTTCCATGTATTCTACGCCTCTCCCGTCGCCCCCACCTTCGCCTCTATTCGGACTGTCCCAGCATCCAGCACCAAAGCCGGTACTTCGTGCATCTTCACCGCGACCGCGACCTTCTCCACTACTTTTATCGAACACTGGGACTACCGAATGCCCTTACCTCCAGACTCCTACACCTCTTTCACCGATTTTTCCACCCCTCTCGCCTGCGACTTCGATGAAGTCTTCGAAATCATCGAAATCACTTTCGAGGTCCCCTTCCCTACCGACTTTGTTCCGTGGCTCACGCAAGGCTTCTCGGCAGCCATCGTTGGGTCCAGTAGATGTCTATGCGTGAGGTCAGCTTCGAAGACTTGCTGGCAAGTTGGAGACTGGTGCTCCAACGTTGTTGTATTAGGTTTAAGGTTATCTTATCAGTATCAGTAGCCCTTCATTCACTTTTATCTCGCTATACATATACCAGAACCCATCCATGGATTCTTAATGCGATAGTGCCCCTGTATACCTTCCGATGTATCAATGTACGGTTGATTAGCCCGTTGAATAATTTGGCCAAGATTGTGCCGACGAGATAACCGGGAAGGCACACCCGCGCACGGACCACTGACGTGTCCAACATCTCACTTCCTTGACCCTCATGGTACCTTTTCATTCTTCGCATTCTATCTCACAATCATCAACTATCAACGGGCTCTGAGATGTCCTTCGGTACACCCATAGCCAATGGTGGCGAATCATCGCTAACGCAACGAAGGAAGCAAGACAAACAGACCCCAAATGATTCGAGGAACCATACAGACAAGCTAGAACGTCGATCAGACCCTGGAGTCAAGCTGTCTGATGCTGGATTTGCACTAGTAGACTATTCCTCGGTGGGTTATTATGCTTCGGGAATTCCATTCTAATGCTGACAATGGATGTAAGATCCTTGCGATGGTATTCGGTGGTTGTTGTGCGTGAGTCTGTGGTCTACATGAAATATTGGGCTTGCATTGTAAACAAGGGCTAGGAACGTATGGACATATGAGCAGTTGCTCATGCTTAATCCTAGGATTGGTGTGTTGACCTAGTCTGTTTTGGCATGTCTTGAGCTGACTTGGTCTTCAGGCTCAGCACTGACATTCTCGCAAATGGTGTTCATCACCGTACAGTCGATTCCTTTGTTCCTCATCTTACCCCGAAATACCCAAGGGAAGGCAACGAGTTGGATACCCCGTTTGAAACCTAGACAAGTACCTTTGGCAGAGTGGATCCTGCAAGTTTTCGTTTTGACTAGTGGGACATTGTTGAATAACTGGGCGTTCGCTTTCAATGTTCCATTGGCGGTGATGATTGTATTCCGGTCCGCTGGTGAGTCTCTGATACCTATATAGAAGACACCCTTGCTTATGAGGCGTTGTTACTGTCAGGCCTTGCTGTTTCCATGCTCTTGGGATATTTTGTGTTGAAGAGACGATACAATGTATATCAAGTGGTGCGTGAATGCTGTAACTAGCCAGACAACTTGCTGATTCGGATTTAGGTGTCTGTCCTTATAGTCTCAGTTGGTGTCGTGCTTGCGACCTTGTCTAAATCTTCATCTGCAAGCACGAAGACATCGGCTCACGACAATCTAAACGACTATGCAATCGGAATATCGATGCTTGTTGTATCACTGCTTTTGACAGGTGTCCTTGGTATCCTTCAAGAGAAAGCATATAAAAAGTACGGACCTTGCTGGCAGGAGGGGGTTTTCTACACAGTGAGCGCGTTCACATACATAACATTCTTGGCTAATTTTGAGCTTGCAAAGCATTTCCTTGCACTGCCTGCATTCCTCTTTCTTGGTGCCGACCTCAAGCAAGGCTTCGCGAGTCTCTCCGAAAACAAAGCATCTTCGACGGCGTCATGGCTAATGCTAGCTGCAAACTTGGCTACACAACTAATTTGCGTTTCGGGGGTCAACCGGCTGACTTCGGTAGGTGCTCGCTTCAGTTGTATCGCGGTGCTGAGCATTGACTATGCCGGTAGCGGGTGTCCTCCGTTTCAACGAATCTGATACTCACGACAAGGAAGGCAATCAGCCTGTGCATAAGCGTATGGTGGTTTGGTGGCTGGAATCCTAAATTAGCTCTAGGAGCTGCCATGGTGTTTTCAGGGAGTTTATTGTTTACGATGGGAAATGGCAAAACTTCGTCTGCTTCAGCGAAGCAACCTTCACGGAGTCGATGACATACCACATAGAGATTACTTGTTGGAACATTTGTATACAATTTCAAGTAGAATATTCAAAGTGCACTATCCCGCTGTCCTGCATTTAAGGGAAGGAGGGCCAAACAAACCGAGGTCGTTGCCAAACATAGCTGTTGCACGCGCATCGTGAACGTTTTGAACCACAACCGCGACGCGACCTTCAGTAACGGCCCTAACGACGAGGACAAGGGTAGCCTGCAGTGTAAAGGGCATACCTAAAGGAAGGTGCGCTAGTTTTCCTGGAATCTTTATCTCGTTAAAATTTCTCACTGGTCACTGACTTCGTTTAGGCAATCCTCATCAAACCCATAATTTTCAGGGAGTTCGTCGGTCGGCCTAACGGATACCTCCAACGTTTTCTGGGTCCTCCAATTGGATCCAAAGGCATCCCAAAACAACATTCCCTAAACCTATCACGACGAAGCTAAAGTTCAACAATGACCTCGGACCTTTCCTCACTGCTCTCGGCTTCAAAAGGCCTCACATCTCACCTATCAAAGCCAGACCTGCCTTCTGTCAACCTCTCATTGGATCAAATTGAAGCACAATCTCGCCGGTTGGTTTCAAGGCATCCAGGGACGTCAAGCGATGCCGACAAAGCGTGCGTGTATTAGTGCGCTACTGCTTGCTCTGTGTTCATTTCATTTTCAGAAACTACTTACTAGCACAAGCACGTGTAGATGCATCTGCTCTTTCAAGCTCTATCGCTCACTTGAATGCTGCATCTACTTTCACCCCGCTGCAAGCCATTCAAGACACCGATGTCGCCGGCTATCTTCGCCATGCTCACGAGCAAAATCTCATTTCTACAATTGAAGAAGGTCGAAAAGAAACGCAAGAGGCATTTTACCAGATGCTGGAAGACCGGATGAACAAAGATTGGGAGGCGAAAAAGAAGCGTGTCTTTGAGGAGCTAGGTGCTAGAGTGAGAGTGGATAATAGGGCTGTGGCAGAGTTGAAAAAGAGTTTCCATGGGAAAAGCTCGCTACTGGTATGGTTTAGATCCTTCTGGTATGTTATTTCTACTGACGCTGATATACAGTCTGCGCCGCAACCTACATTGAGCCTCCAAATGCAAAGTAAAATGATGGCCTACGACCGCGTTATCACGGAGCTGAATGCGGCTCGACTTCGCGGCACCTCATTCCCTGTCATCCATAACCTCATTGACGTAGCACTCTCCGTATCTCCCGACGTAAGTCTTTGGTTCCCGCTCATAAAAGTTTCGGTAATTCACGATAACTATAGTCCCATACAAATCAACTGGCACAAATGTTCCACGTTCTTTCAAAGATCACACAGGAACCCTCCAGCCTACCTCCGCCGACACACGCCTCCTCATCTCTCTCGTTACTCAATACGCCTTCCTCGCCTGCCCGAAAATTCTCGAAAGCATACCTGCTTTCGTCACCAACATCCAGGGAAGCAATCGCACTGCGTAAACAGATTGCTTTTGGTGCTCGTGAGGCCCTGGAAGAACAATATTTTTCTGTCATTGACCGAACGGTGCACACGCATAGCACACAAGCTCAGCTGGGCGGTGATCCGACCGTAGGCAACAAAATCCGAGCGTTCCTGGCAGTCAGGTACTACCGCGGTGGCGAGTGGGAGGATAGGATAGAGCTGGTGAGAGGACAACCTGTCTGGGCTCGCCTGTTCTTTTTGGTGAGAACCGGTCACGCTGTGGAGGCAGTTGAGGAACTCTATAGTCGCGATGGTGGTCTATGGAAAGAGGCGATTGAGAAAAGGGAGGCTGGGTTTGTAGAATGCTTCAGGATGTGGGTTGAGAGTCCTGATAGAAAGTAAGCGCTACCTATATTTTGATTGACTGTTGCTAACGAAGTCGTCAGGATACCCAAAAACCATCGGGATCACCTCCAGTCCATTTACAATGCCCATATGTTGCACTCAAATACGACTGATCCTTTCAAGCTTGCCTTGTACAAGCTTATAGGTAAACTTGAGCCTCAAAGAAGGAGTGTACCACATGTCACAACGACGACGGAAGATTGGCTGTGGTTCCAGCTAGCCATGCTCGATGAGGAGGACGAGAACAATGGCCTAAAGAGCTTGGCCCAGGTTCTTCTCGGATACGGAGAACGACACTTCGATGGTCAACCTGGACAGGAGAGAAGGGGTGTTTGGGCCAGTGTGCTTCTCATGTGCGGTGAATTCGAGAGGGTGAGCTTCATCGGCACGTTTACATATAGATTCTCATCATTTATAGGCTGTGGCAGCACTGTGGGAACACCAAGAAACGGAGGTGGAAGCAGTGCATCTCGCTGTAGCACTTGCATACCATGGATTATTACGCGTCCCTTCAAGAGCAGAGACGTCGGACCTGACACCACGTACGTTCTTTCATTCCATCTCTAATGCAGATTCTAATGGTGTGTCCCAAGTTACCTTGTCGCCTATCAATCCTCCTGCACTCAACCTTTCCAACTTGATATGGCGATACATTCGTCAATTCGTTAAAATGGATGCGAAGGAGGCATTACAGTACGTTTACTGTGTATGTCTTTCTGCAGATCAAGGTGATGTCGGCAAAGAACAAGTCGAGAATGCCTGGGAACTCGTTCGCAGGATTGTCGTTCTAGCAAATGGAGGTCCAGCATGGGAAGAACTTGTTGGAGGCTTCCGCCCTGATGGCACACGATTCACGGGCACCATCGAACAGTTCTCGCCACTTCTGAACCTGCCCAACTCAGAGGCCTACGCTACCCACATTCTCATTGCATCTGCGAGAGCGGCCGAGGAGAATGACCGGATATGCGAGGCTATCAAGCTGTATAACCTGGCAGGAGATTATAACACTGTCATTTCGTGTTTGGCTCAGGCGCTTGGAAACACGATTGCCCAGCCTAGTCCGGATGAGAGGGCAAGGGAAATCGAGAGAACGGCTATGGAGATTCTGAGAAGTTATGAGAGGACGAACAAGGGGTTGGCAGGTGGTCGGAATAAGGAGCGTGAGGCGGTTGGTAAATTACTCCGGGTACGAGAAGCGATGGAGAGGAGAGCAGAAGGAAGGTCTGAGGTTGCCCTTGAGGTCGTGTTCTGCTCTGTTCTGCACTGTACTTGTTCTGATGCACCTTGCAGATACTTGAGTCTATCGATCTCGTACCTCTTGAAGGTGACGTTGCAAGGATCACCCGCCGGGCGGAAGACTTCAAGGACCTTCATGAAACCTTGCAACGTAACCTGCCGACTTATCTTACGCTAATAATGGATGTGCTAGCGGGTGTTCACCAAAAGGTGAAGCACTCCATGGTAGCAGACACAACACGGCAAGCGGTGAGTGTAATCTCCACTAAATCAGCCCGTACAAGTCTGATAGCTTTTGCCCGTAGACGCTCGCCAACCTCAGGAAAAAATCGAGATCACTAATGGTCTTTGCGGGCTTGTTGAAATATCGCATGTCCCCCGATGTGTACTCGTATCTCGCTAGGCTGGACGTAGAAATTGCTCTGTAGGATTTGTGTATGTGTGGATGACTGCTATGTAATTGCTTCTACCGAAAGTTATGATTTCTTCCCATGATCTTATAAGCTCAACAACGACTCCCCCGGCCCTATACAACTAAAACGATCCTAGATCTGTGTTGACCTGTTCAGAATTTCTGGGTCCGCGGTCAACGAGAAGAGTTCTCGAAGTCCATTGACGGACACAGCGCGAAATCCTCAAGCCCTAGTGACCTTCGCAATCTTGGTCACATTTCCAGATATACTGAATACCAGCCATGTCCTCTCGGTCGTTGTACTGGACCTCTGTCGTCCATATGACCATCCGCAATGCTGCCCATGATTCAGATCATACATAATCTCTTGCTTCCCTGATTCCATATGGTAGACCGAGTGACCACGCTACGGTCACCGGTAACTGAATTGGTGATCTCTGGGTTTACGAGAAGCTCTGCCTCCAGATCGTTGTTGTTGTCATACCCTTCAGTTGAGTTCTAACTGCTAGCCATGTCAGTGCGGGTTTCCTCCCCAGAGTGACACAGGCCGGGGTTCTGAAATGCTACGCTCCAAAAGCATCCTACTCCAGGATATCTCGCCACCATGTATCATTCGCTTGAACGCGAAATCGAGATGATGATTTCCGAATCAAGGTCTCTGACCTGGATCAGCGAAGTATTCCTGTTCTCGATCGACCGTGAATTGCTAAGTAGAATCAATGATTAAATCTGAAAATGTTGGCACATACTGAGAGAGAAACTGAAGAGGGGTTTCGTGGCCAAGCATTGAGGTAAAGCATGGGAGCAAAAGCGGGGGAAACTAGCCACGTGCAAAAGGAATTTCAGGAAATCAGTTTTGCCGTCGTTCCATCTTTTCCTCCCGTCACTGACGCCGGCAGCAAGCTAGACTATATCTAACTTTGCTGAGGACCGTCATCTGTTCCTTCCTATCCTTCCTGATTAATTATTACCTCAAAGGGCATCAATATGCCCTCTTTCCTCTCCAAGGTCTTTGGCAATCCACGTAAAAAGCAAGACAAGGACCAACCGAACGCTTCGAATCGTCACTCGGATCCTTCCCTTTTAGAGGGAAAATTCGAGAGGGTGTCGCCAAATGTCTCTCCGACTGCAGATAATTTTGCCAATGTCCCCCTAGGAAATGGCAAGGAGAAGGAGAAAGATGGAAAGAAGAAGGAGAAGGGAGGCAAGGTGAAGGATGGCTTTGGACTGCTCAGAACAAAGTCCTCGGTTCCTGCTTCTCCAGCGGATTCATCTCCGACGACATCCAAGAATCAGGATTATTTCTTGTCACTGAATCTTCCCAGCGCACCAAAGGATGATTCCAACCGAGCTTTAGGTGTAGTGTTCGAAGGAGACGATGCACCAACTACTCTCGGTGATGCTGCTTTAGGCAGAAGACGTTTGAATCCGACGGAAACGTTAGCACTTGTACGTTCATGTTCACAAGAGATTATGGCTCATGGTGAGTGCCCCTTTTCTGTGCAATAGAGTGGTCGGAGGCAATGTAACCCAGCTTCCGGCCTATAATATCTACATCCTTCGAGTGTTGTGTGCTTAATGCTGATTCTTGTTCCCTATTATAGGTCTAGAAACCCTAGGCATTATGCACCCCCACTGGTACTCTGCCTCTCCAGAGACACAACGGCGACTCATCACGCTTTTCCTACAATCTTTGGCTTCCAAAAGCCCCTCCACCACGCTCTCTACCGATACCTCATCTTTTGAATATCATATTTCCTCGACTCGGTCGATGCATGACGTAGCTGCCGTCCTGCGCTGGGGTATCCGACACCTCCAGCTTGAAGGCTCATCTTTTGGGCACGACTCTCGATGGTACAGCACATTTTTTGAAGCAGAGCGAAACGCGTCGTATCCTCCACGGGCTTTTTCCGAGCAACTGGTCCCATTGCTCCCACGCCCTCACTTGGACCTTTTGAACGCCGCCCTTGCTATCTTCTCATCCTTAGCTGCCCATGCTGAAGCAAACGGTAGCGGAGGAAGCAAGCTTAGCATGCTACTCGGCCTATGGCTGCTCACATCCCAGAGATCCGAATCAGGAGACGACTGGAAGTCATTCTATGATCGTTGGGAAAGGAATGGCAGGATACTCGAGCATCTTTTCTTGGCCCACATCAGGTTCGTACCGTATTCATCATGTCCATGTCGAGGCTGACATGACGGCCCAGGGATGAAGCTGCTTCCACTCCTATGCCGAAACGATTAACAGAGTTAGTCTCACAATATCCGTACACATCTTCCCCTACTCTCGACTCCGGTTTACTGCCTCGAACTCGTTTCTCAACTCGCCGTTATGACGCCCTTTTCATTCACGTCGACACGGAAGTACGGAGCAACGCAGCTAAACCGCCCAAGTCGTTCACGCAGCTTCTTTCAGCCGCTCTTACCGCGAACTTCGCGTCCGATGACTCCAGCGACAGCAAACAGGTTTGGGAGAAGCTCAAGCAGCTTGTCACGTCTGGAGAGACAGTTGATATCACCCTAATCTTGTCCGATGACACTCTTCGTCTTTTGTCTCTATTAGAGCCAAACGCGCCGACCACGCCCATTCTGAACCTGGCAGCATCCGAGACGCCTCAGAGAAAACGATCGCTCTCGTTGAATAATGGGTCTAAATCAGGATCGAACACTCCCGGACATCGCAAGAGTATCTCCGAATCCCACTCACACGGTGCGCCCGTGTTACCTACGATAAGCAAACTTGTACCGTCATCAGGTGACAAGGCGAATGGTTCTGGAAATGGTATCGCTCTTGATTGGTCACAGTTCTCTAGCAGTGGTTTCATCGAATCGTCTCTCATGGGTGCTCCCCTGGCCGAGACGTTGATGGATAAAGATGTTGAAGTCACCAAACCACCATCGCCAACGTTGTCTGGTCGTAAATCCCCGAGCAGGAAGTCCTCCGAGAAGAGGCCTGGCAGGGGGAGAAAGTCTCTGGATGCCTTGCCACCTATTTCGATACCTGGCAACACCAACGTGAACGTTGAGAAGGACAAACCCGAGACTGATGAGAACAAGCTTGTCTCTCGAGCTACCCAGATCTCTATCGTTAAGCTCGACGAGGCGTTTGTCGACTTCTGGGCAGATGCGTTGCTAGATCCTATTTCAGAAGGATGGCCTCGTTTCGTTATTTGTCGATTGAAATCCTCACTCTCCGAGACCGAACTAAGCGAAGGAAAGAAATTGGAATGGCTGGTCATTGAGCAAAAGTTTGTAAAACCTGCTCCATCTGTACCGGCTACAATCGAGGCAACACCGACCTCTGCGACGGAAACAGCCTCTCCATCGACGGCAGAGTCTGGGACACCTAGACCGAGACCGACATCGCCGAAGCCGTCGTTCAGATCCTTCAGTTCCAGTGCTAAGAAGAGGTTCACGTTCTGGTCTTCCGACAAGGACAAGGATAAAGACGACGAGGTTGAGAAGCCAAGCAAGACGAAGAAGAAGAAGGGTGCCACCGCGTCCTCTCCAAAGGTTGGAGAGATGGGCGAGATTCTGAAGGAGGAAGATGAAGTGGAGACCGTGAAGAAGAAGGGTGTATCGACACCCGTTGAAGTCAAGGGGTCGGAAGTCAAGGAACCCGAGAAAACATCTGCCACGGAAGACCAAGCAAGCAACGAGAAGAAGGAAGCAGGTTCTGGAGCTGCTACATTGGCCACTGGGGTGATTGCTGCCGGTGCTGCTGCCGGTGTGACTGCCGGGATTATAGCAGGAGATGAGGACAGGGTTGATGGAACCGCCGAGACAGAGAACAAGGTTGAAGAGAAAGCTGAGGAGGTGAATGTCAATGGGGAGAAGGTTGAGGACATTGAGGAGAAGGAGACGGCCGAGGAGAAGATCGAGGAGAAGGCTGAGGAAGGGCAGGACAAAGTCGAGCAGACGGCTGAAGATAAGGCTGAGGAGAAGGCTGAAGAGGTGAAAGTCGAGGAGAAGGTCGAGGACGACCACCAGGTAACTGAGCCAGAGGTACTGGCCCAGGTGAATGGTGACGTGTTAGAGACGGAAGGTGCCGCGAAGCTCTCGCCGGAAGTCGATGAAGTGCCAGCGGTCGCTGCGACAGAGGAGCCTTTCCAAACTGAGCACGAGGCTCCCAAGGTAGAAGAGCAAGTTGCGGTGCAGCCAGGTACAACCGAGGCAAAAGAGGTCGACCTGGATGTTGAGGTTCAAGAAGGGCTGCCTGTCGCACAGACTACTAGCGAATCGCAAGTTGATGACGACAAGGAATTGCCGGTATCTGGTGTCGCTGCGGTTGCGGTAGGCGTCATCGCTGCCGGTGCCGCTGAAGAAGCCCTCTCAGACGTCGCTGAACCAAAAACGGCCTTGGAGACCCCTCTTTCCGAAAGCACCGTCACCCCTCCAGTCAACTCTACCACTAGTACCGAGGAGGCTGTTGTCGAACATCCTGAGGACCAGCTCGCAGATGATCCCGAAGTTACCGAGGCTATACCACCCGTTGAGGCAGTTGAGACAGAGCAGAGTGACACTAGAGCAGCGCAGGAGGTTGAGACAGAGACTGAGGATGTGCAATCGACGAGCAAGGCCGAGAAAGCTCAGGAACTCGAGGAACCTGCCTCTACAACCGAACCCATGATCCCAGAGCCTTTGGCAGAGGAACAGAGCACTCGTGTGGTTCTCGACACTGCTGATACGACGCGAGACGATACTGTTGAAAACCAACACGTCGATCAGACCGTCGGACACTCCGAGAAAGCAGAAGAAGCGGAGCAAGTGCAAGAGGTCCGCGATGCTGGCGAGACCGTCCCCACATCTACGGAGCACATTTCTGAGCCGATAGCCCAAACATCTACCCCGCCAATAGCAGAGGAGCAGGCTGTTGAGGCTCGCACAACGTCCGATCCATCTAGTGACAAGCTCAAAGTGACAAATCAGGAAGATGCCGAAAGCCATGAAGAGGTGGCTTCTGTTCACCAACAGACTCCGCATTCTGATATCGTCACCGAATCTGACACGGTAGGAGCTACAGACGAAAGCGCAGATTCTGCCGCACCTTCCACAGTTACTATCAGCGAACCAGTTCCCGAGGCCGTTCCATCCGCTACTGAGCACCCCGAGGTGGCTGTCACTTCAGATTCTCAAACTCCTGAACAACAGACCTTCATATCCTCTGGTGAGGTGACAGATCTGGTTGACGAGGTGGTCGCAGACGACAGAGCGGATGCAAATGTCGTTGAAGAGGTCGAAGAAGAACAGAAAGCGGTTGAAACTGTTCCGGCAGAACCTGTTGATCAACCGCACCTTCCGGTTACTACTGACACCGCTGAAATCCCCGGCAACGAGTCAGTTGTCGAACCGGAACAAAGTGATCCAGTCCATGAATCCATCACCAATATCGTCGAGGATGGTGAAGAGGCTGACAAGGTCCTGGCCACCGATACTACCGCGACAGAGCCTCCTCTTGAAAGGGCTGAGATCAAAGGTGAAGAGGAGGGGGGCGATGTACCCACCGAAATATCGGTTCTGCAAGAAGACGCCAATGACATTTCTCAGGAATCGGACAATGCACCAGAGGCTCACAATACTCTGGATTCAGTGGTGCCTGATGAGGTACAGGAGGAAGCGGATCCCAAAGTTGATAGTGGAGCATTCGTCAAATCCGAAGACGGTCAAGCGATCGAAGAGGCAACCACAGAGCAGCCCTCGCAGGAGGTTGATGTTATACCAACTCACGAGGTTTCCGATGAACAAACTGCACCTCCCACTCTCACGGAACAGACAAGTAATGATAGTTCCGACTCCAAAGAAGGGGATTTTTCTCTTCCTCCAGTGCCCATAGTCGACTCGGAGCCTCTGCCACAGAGAATTTCGACGCAACCTCCTCCGATCGATCTTTTTGAAGAGCAAGCTGAACCCCGAGATGGAATCGAGAGCCCAAACACGTCAGATAACACCTCCCATTTACCTCCGGCCGTTGCGAGCGTAGTTGCTGCAGGCGATACCCCCGGCCCAGAGGTCGCATTGAGTTCGAGCGAACCAATCGCACAGGAAAATGGTTCTGACAATGCGGACAAGGACAAAGAGAATTCACGTAAGTCTTTTTATTGACATCCGTGACATATGCTGACGTGCTCTCTAGCTCTAGAAACTACTATACCTCTTACACATACCCAGGATTCCGCTGAGAAGGAAACAGCATAATTGTTGTGGGTTGAGCCCGATCTATCCTTTACCACATCCTTACATCCAAACAATAGATTTGAACTACTTCGCGGTTTGCTGCTCTTCGATACCCGTGCTCGTCGTGGCCTGTCTTTGGACCATTTTTGAGTTTACCCTCGCATCACTCCTTTAATTCCTGCCAATCTATGGAACTCTATCTTTCGTCATATTATCTCTTCGCTATTAATGTCAATCTCACGGTCATTGCTTGATCAGTTCGCATTGTTGTTTCCTACATACTTTCTACTCGTAGTTGCCTCATGGTATCATTCGTCTGTGCTCTGGAATCAGTTGATATCCCCCGTTCATTGCTATGGTTGCTTTTACAGTTTGACATTTCTATCTAGCGACTATAACTGGGCTCCCCGTACAGTCTTGAATACATATTCCTGTCAAGCCCAACACCTTCAGTCCGCAGGAGACCAACGATATCGATCTTCTTGTGTGACAGTGCCCTTGGCTAAGAGCTGACGAAGCTGAGGTTCGTACTGTAGGTTCCGCTTTATGATGCCATCGCGACCTGAAACTGCAGATGCTGAGTTGCCCCAGATCTTTTGTATCCGCGAAAGCGCCGCTCTGAGTTCTTTCATCAGTTGCAGCTGCGTCTTGACGGGTGCACCAGCACGCATGATGTTCTCAAGAGCGCCATTGAGGAAAGCTGGAAATGCTTGAGCTCATCTCGTACGAGGATGCGTTCAGGTTCACTCACCAGCATACTTTTCTTCGTCTTCAGGAAAGTCTTTGGCTGCGTCTATGTACGCTTGAGCAGCTTTCATCAAGAGACTATCTGATTCCTGTTGATCGCTCGTGGATTGGGATCTTTCACGATAGCAAAAGGCCTTGACAGATTGGGATACTGCCCGGGGATAGTAGTAATATGCCTCAGCAAAGGAAGGGTCATTTTCGCGTGGCGGTATCAGCTCGGAATCGACATCTTTGATAATCGCATCTGCTTCCTGGACCATTTCATCGAAAAGACGACTTCTGACCTCAGGATCCTGTTCTTGGTGGCAAGCCTGGACGTTTCCCGTTAATGGAGCACGGATGGACATAGTGGACACTAACCTGCATCAAAGCGTCCATATGGAGCTTCTTGACGCCACGCAAGAAAGTATCACGGAAGATGGCACCTCGTAAGCTCGCGTCTACGTCTTTCCAAACTTTGCGGCCCCATTCAATCACCTCAATCGCGCGATTCAGGTACTCGACCTCCGCTATATGATTAGAGCGAAGACCGCCTTCCAGTAGTCCACGTAAGATCCAACATCTGATAGTTCATGTATTGGGACATGCTTCATCTGAAACGGCAAACAAAAACGCGCTTACCGTACAGTGGTGCTCACAGCAGGTCGCACATCATCCCACCCCTTCTCAAGTAGTCGATTCTCCGCCTCTTGAAAAACCTTATCGGGTCCATCGAGAGTCCAAGCGTTTCGAAGCTGACTTTCCGCCATCACTAGCCAATGGAATGCTCAACTGGACAATGCTACATTGAATGACGATTGACATACCTTGCTGGTTGAACTTCGGTAGCCAAGAGGGATTAGGTACATGGAAGACCCTGGGGTCATATGTCACAGCGTTTGAAATTAACTCCAAGGCACCGAGATTCACGTTGACCATGTTGTTGCTTCCGACCTGCATCTCCATCATCATCTGAGTGCCACGTTCGAATTCGCGATAGGCCTGGGCGATGAGCCATGCCTGCGAACCATAGTGCATCAGAATCGTCACGGGAGGTTGAGAGGTAAACAGTCGACGAACGCTACTGTGAAAGTTCTGGTCACGTCGCAACTCGGGCAACATCCCCAAAGCGCACCTCCATGGTGTTGCATCCTGCGGAGGAATCTTCATCCTTGATGTATGTTGACGATCATCTTCATCTTGCTCTTCGCACGCTTTTGAAACAGCGGCCAGTTTAACCTCGTATTGTTTCTTTTGGGTGATTTCTCCTTCGGTTAGATTGTCTGAAGGAAGAGCTTCCAAAGCTTTCTGCCACGCGACTTTGCTCAATCGACCTTGTCCCAAGGCCTGTTCCGCGTTGAGTGTGTGTAGATAGTCAATTGTGGGGAACACATACTTCACGAGCGGCGGCGATTCTAGCGTAGGCTTTAGCATAGTTGGGATTGAGTTCAACAGCCTGTACATGCATATTTCAGGAGTGTTGCGGTGGAAATAATGAGCAACATTTACCTTCGTGGCATCCGCAACAGCATCGAGGTATCTGAGGTCATGGGGTGAGATTGTATCAATATTTGCAGACTAATGAGACCCACTGCTTCAATTTCAATCGGCAGGCTGAGCGATTGGCGTAAAGAATAGGGTTGGCGTTGTCGATAGCAATAGCTTCTGTATACTTCTTGGCTGCAGGTCCATACTTTTGCTTGCTAAAAAGTGTGCTCCCCTCCTCTTTGAGCTTTTCAGCGAGCTTGAGCCTTGTGTCATTTGCGTGGTCAATTTGCGACATGGTGGACCTTAGAGAAGCGAGCCTCATGTTCTGAACTTTTGCATGATCAAATGAATGACGGTGTGTTCCCACAGAGAAGAGCGGGAGTTCTGTGGCTTCCAAAGCTACGGTTACATCCCCCAATCAGTAAAATATAATTGCACAGAACTCTGGCTTGGGATGCTCTGCCACCATGAAATAAACCATTTCGTCTGTACCTTTGAAAATAAATAGGCAAAGAGAAAATCCAGTCGTATTGAACCCAAATTAAACCCCCATTCTTGCTCATCCCTACCAGATACCCAAAGTACGGACGCGTCACAACCTTTCTTGCCCATCCGAGGCAATATCATTTTGCGACAGATATCCAGACCTTCATAACGTTCATAACTTTGTCAGTAACATCAATGGCTCAGATGTAATAGCAAAGACTTACCATAAATACTATGCTGTTTAACAACACGTCGGAGTAAGTAAGAGAGCAAGATTCGGGTCCGGTCTAGATTCGGCAGGCTGCGGACCGTATGCCGTACTCCCACAACCTGACTCTTCCACCGCTTCCCCCATGTCCTCCGCGAATCCTCGACAATCACACTTGTTGTTCTCACTGCCGACAGAGCTCTTGGAGCACATAATCGTATTGTGTGCTTTCCTTGGATCCCCTTCATCAATAGCTGCGCTTTCGCAAACCTGCCGGCACTTTCGGGATCTCGTTTATGATACAGCAGACAGTCACCTCTGGCGAGAGGTTTATTTGACGTCGTTCGATGATCCTCGACCTATTCTCAGAGCGTTGAGGAGGCCATTGGAGTCGAATGACGCGAACTTTGATTGGTTTGATTGGAAGACCAGGTACCAAGACAATATAAGCGCTGCCAAATTGTTTAGGAATGAGCGGTCGATATCGCTAGACGTACGTTTCGATGTATGGTGTTATCCGGCCAGGAGCTTATAATCTTCATAGCCTGCGTATCTGAAACAGAGCTTCAATGCCTTGCTATCTAATATCACTACCTCCCAACCTCATCCTCCTACGGAGATGATTCCATTTGCACTCGGATCCACTTCAGCCAGTCGGGCGGAAACCTGTATCCCTCCCGGATTGATTACCGGGACAGAATCTCTCAGCACCTCATGGGTGTCGGAATTACTCGTTAATGGGTACCCCGATGCTTTTTTGCGCCGCCTAATAGGCCCCGAAAATATGAAAACGGACGACAATCTTAGCATCCACGAAAGGATAATCCTACACTCTCGTTGGGAGAGTACAGAAGCAGGGGAAGCTTTCCACCACCTTCTTTTCCAGACCGGTTTCCATACACCTCCAACTGCGCCTGATGATGAAGATTCGGAGGAATCGGAGGATGAAAACCCTTACAACCTTCGAAGCAAGAACAAACGCAAAGCAGCAGAGCCTCAGCGACCTCTTTCGAATGCAAAGAGACGTTCTTTCGCCCGGAACGGGGCTCGTCATAGAGTCTACAACCTCCGTTACCTTTCAGCAGACAGATGCTGGGGTCCTTATCTCCCATTTGGCAAGTTCACGAAGCAAGTTGTATCAACTGACACACACAGGTTTTTCAGGCATGTCATCAACAATTTGAGCGATGCGTTCTTCGCCGGTCATAACCTCATTCTTGCAGCCGGGGATGAAGACGAGGAAGACGACGGCGACTACTCACCAGACCAAGATGAAGAAGAGGATGACGACGACGAGAGTAACAACCATCTGCTCGAAGGTGTCCTCATCGAAACGGCATCGGATGCCGATAGTGAGGCGTCCTCCAACGCTCCGCCTTTGGAGGCTCCAGATCTGGAGACTCCCATCTATCCTGAACAGCCGCATCTTCTTCGTCCCGATTATGCATATCTTTCGGCAGCACGCATGGTCGTGGAAGAAAACCTCCGAGAGAGATATGGCCACAGGTTTGACCATGAACCTCTCTGGCCATGGTTCACAAGCATGGAGTCCCTGGACGGTACCCGAGTAATCTTGGAAAGGGCGAGAAACTTAGACTCACTGAGGATGGGCGGCGCACCTGGCTTCTGGGACGGCCATGGTGTAAAAAGCGAACGTGGATGGGCAAAGCCAGACCCGATATCTAATGAAGAGGAAGAAGACGAAAACGAAATTCGGGCTGACGGACACGTTGAAGGGAGCGAGCAAGGTGATGGTTGGGATTGGGCTGGAGCTGCTGGCAAATGGATGTAAGTAGGAGTATTGCAATCTGCGACTCATGAAAAGTAAACTTACATGACATATCAGGCGTGCAGTCTCGTGGATGGATTACCGAGACCTCTTGTGTAAGTGTAATGATTACTTACTCGGGTATACACAACCTGACTGGGGACTGACAATCTAGTTCATAATGTATGTTTTCGTTCGTTCGTCTGTCCCTCTTACTCATGGGCATTCCTAAAGCTTTCAGCCTATGACGTTGCATCACGCGTAAACTCTGACATACAAGAAACCATACGAGTTTTCCCTATGAATATCCGAATAACGGGCTATTCGCGTGTACCACAACCACCAGCTCTCCCACCCACTGAAGAAGCAGAGTGCTCTGCGGCGGCCTCAAGATCCCCACAGACATCATATGCGCGAGCACCTCCGTCGGTGTCTTCCACTCAAGGATTCATGTCGCCTCTATCAACAGCGGCAACTGATGGAGACATGACTACAATGCTGGCCGAACTCGACAAGAATAGGGCGAATGGAAGAATCAATTCGGACATAAAGGGGAAAGGGAAAGCCAAGGCAGAAGAAACTGACTCGGACAAAGAGGAAAGCCTGTCTGACCTGATACTGGGAATCGACGACTCGTCACGACCTCCGCCACCTTACGATCCTCTGGTTTATGCCCTTCCTGTTATTCACGTTACTGGCGAATATGTGGGGAGCGATGTAGATGAGACCGCCCAGAGGCGTTGTAGAGGAACAGTGAGGATGATTGGGGATAGAGCTGTACGGTGGACTTTAGTGGGTGCCCCAGTTCTTATTTTGTTGTTTCTGTCTCACGAATGACAAAGATAACGAGCGACGCTTCGTCACCAGATCATGATGAATGGGTGATGGAAGGCGTTCAAGTGGGAGGAATTGGATCAATGCTGGGCGTCGTGGGAATGTGGTCTGGGGCTCAGCATGAAGCAGGCGATCCTATAGGTTAGTTGCGATTCGTTTGTTTTAAAATCCACATTCATTGATGGGTTGTTCTTTCACAGGTCCGAGCTGGGCATGGAAGATGGAATAAGCGCCCGTGACTGCGGAGAGTATGAATCTGTCAGGCCATGGTATGTACTGATACTTTCGCTATTGAAAGGGTCATGCTGGGCATGGAACATGTAGGATAGTATTATATCTATGGATGAGTGGCGGACGGAGCATTACTACGTTGTAGTCTACTTGGAAGGTATTTTTTGTACATGCTAATCTCCCTGTTACAGTTCAGAGTCCATTTTCGTTAAAATTACATCACAAGACATTATACATCGCTGGGAAAGTTCAAGTTCGAGTTATGAAGGCGGAGTATGCCCCAAATTAGATCTATAGCGTGGTGGCGCTTCATCTCGTTCCCTCGCACCTTGGCTCGAGTTTGCTTCCGCTCGACTGTTTGATGCATTTCGCAGAAGCACAGCTGCGACTTCTTTGGCCAATGAATTCAAATTTCCAGCTCTCTCGTCGTCAGGATTCTCGACATGACTTCCCGTAACAGGCGTGAGTTGCTCGGCAGAGGTGGCATTGCGAATAGTGTGTTTGCCGCTTCCTCGAAATCTCGGATCAGTCGCAGAGCTCGTCGAGTGCTCTGCTTCGGAGCGCCTGACTGGATATAATGCACCAAGGGTAGGCGTTGCCGTCTGTTGCTCTGAGAATTTGGACATGTCAGAGCGAGCAGACATAGGTGGAGAGGTCGGTCCCTGTGGGTAATCATAAGCTTCAACTATCGATTCTTGGCTTCGTTGAGGTCGGCGCCTAACGACCCAAATGATGACGATAATGGCCGCAAGCACAGCTACCACTCCTGCAACGGTACCCCCGATGATGGCTGGGACATTGGAGCTGGAGGAACGAGAGTCCTCGCTCGTTGGTATAAATGACGTGGTTGGGGATGAAGTTGCTGGCATCGTCGAAGAAGTGGAAGTGACCGGCGTGACAAGTTCAGAGGCAGCCGGTGTTTCAGTTGCGAATGCGCCAATCCCGGAGAGGACCGTGCCAGCAGGCTTGGGGATTTTTAATCTACGTGTGTAAACGAAAGTAACGGAGTCTGCTCACTATGGGGGTACCAGTAAACTGCTTTGCGGAATTCGTAAAGGAAGCGACAGCATCGGTTCCCATACCTGGAGGATTTATGACCCTGTAAAAGCTTGCATGAGCTGTAAGATGCCTCGAGAAGGGGGCTCAACATACCCGCCCATTCCGGCGGCGCAGTGCGAACTAGGACGCGTCACAGGACAGTAATACCATATTGCTGCAAAACATTTAGAGACCCGAATATCTTTGAGGTACTTGTTGGACTCACGCATGGTAGCATTGGTGATCTTCAAATCCCAAAAGGGAATTGGCAGTGGATGAGTAGGGTCATCTCCTACCCCCGTAACACCACTGCTAAATCCTCCCGGAAGTGGAACACACGGATTCTCAAAGGTCGTCTGCACGACTCCATGAGCACTGGAAGTATGAATATATAATGAGTAAACGTCTATATCCAAACGCAACATTCACGTACGCCCCATAAAAAAAGAACCGGACTATATCGCCTTGTCCTGCAATGACTACGTTAGGATCATAAAAATTACCCCGTTGACCCACAAGGATCTTGTACAAATTATCAGTGCTGTCATTTTCACGTATCTAATGAGTACTCACTTGGATTGTTCTCTGGCCTTGAATGCCCTGAATAGCCCAACTGGTCGCAATCAAGGCAAGATACACAAAACGTACGGGGACCGACATGTTCGGGCACAAGCCTTCGCGCACCGACGGCGTATTTATGTGTTACGTGCTCGAGATCTGAATGTGCTATTCCAGTCATCAAAGCTAAAATATATGGGAACTATGTGCCTAGATGAGCTCATCAAACTCCTCGATGGTAATTTGGGTGAGAAGCAGTAGACTCTTTGAGTATGTGCGATCTCACATCATGGGAAAGATTCGTTCGACTCGGGAGAAGATGATGGTTCCGACTTTCAAGGTCATATCGATTGGCGGAGCGAGAAAGAAGCGCATGGTCCTGTCACTGCATCCAGCAAGTATCTGCAAGAGAACACGAAAGCGGTGAGCGCCACTTTCGCCTCCAACATTATAGCCACTCACAAAAGAATGCCCTGAGCTTGAATGCGATGCCAGGACTGAGCAAAAGTTATGGTTAAGCCAAGCAGGAACTGTGTTGCAAATGCTCATTTCAATTCGTGAGATACGTATGCGATTGATGTTACAAGTGTCGAAGAAGCCTAGTGTCCTGAGAAAGTGAAATCGAAAAGAATGCTTTGCAATGACAGCAATGACAGCAATATTGGTATCCGTTATCCAATGTCCCGAAGATGAAAAATGAAAAAAGAAAGATGAAGCTAGTAGGAACGACTACCCTTTGTTCTTCGTATCGGCTTTGTTTTGCCGAGGCCTGGGGACCATAGGCCGTGTAAAGAGATTTCTTCGTCAAATACCTCATCTACAGGAGGCATCTATACGGAGGTGCGAGTCAGCTGTCACTTATTCTCACAAGACAAGCACCACCGAATACCCACCAAAGGTTTCAACACTCCGTCTGGGCAACCATTCTGCATCATTTCAACGACCTTGGACATACTCGGTCGTTCAGCCCTATTGTGACTCCAGCAAAGATTCACAAGGCTCCACAGCCAATCACCCATCCGGGAGGGCCTTACCGGTCTCTCCCCAGCCATGACTTTAAATAATACCGCTGTATCACGGGGAACGTCTTCGAAAGGAGGCTTGCCGGTGTAAAGCTGTATTGATGTAAGTGTAATGCATCAAACAAAGACAGGGGACATACCTCAACACAAACACAAGCAAAGGAATATACATCAGAAGCAAACGTCCTCCGGAAATATGTGAGACCGAAACTCGCGGGATGATGTAGTTCGGGAGCCATCCACCGCACAGAGCCAGCGTGGTGTGAAGAATTGGTGCCTACTGTCGCATCTGAGAATACTGCAAGCCCAAAATCTGCGATGCGCGCATGCCAGTCTGAATCGACGAGAATGTTGGACTGTATAATGTTGTATGAGCGCATGAAACGGGGGAAAGTGGTATAGGATGTACTCCACGAAGATCACCATGCACGATATATTGGGAATGAAGATACGCTAGACCTTGAGCGATCTCAAATAGCTGTCCGTACCAAAAAGGTGTTAAAACGGCTGAACAAAGGGTAACCAGTGGTTCTTACCCTCAAATCGACATCCGTCCCACTACTTTCAGTTAAATGCTTGAGAATCGTTCCGTTCTTCATATACGGCGACACCAAACAGAACAGCCCAAGGAACGTATCCGAATCCACTCCAAAGAACGGGAGAAGGAACGGATGCTGTAACGTTCGCCAGAGAATTGCTTCCCGACAGAGACCCTGTAATTATACCTCATTAGCAACTTGTGTTACACACGGACGTGGATGACCGTACCCTCAAAAGCTTTCGTCTATCTCTGGCTACCGTGTCCTGGAATATACGTATCCGCTTTATTGCAACCTCAGAACCCCGGTAAGTTGCACGGTATATGTCTCCAAACGAGCCACCGAGATGAGCATCGCTATCTTGTCGCTTCACACCCTTGATAAAGAGGGACGAGGGTAGAATATCCTGAGCCTCGGATAGCTTGACAAGCAGTCGCTGGACTTTGTGTTTTAGTGCATGTTGATCCATAGTGCACCTATCAAGAACCTTGAAGAAGCACGTATGAGCAACAGAACTTTTCAGTGAGACGTAGTACCTACATTCTGACATAAATCAGCACAACTCTGTGCATCTTCACCCTGCAAACCAAGTAGTAGTTCCTTGAACCCAACACTATCCGATTCTAGAGCAGAGTTCAACAACGCCGCGATAGCATCCTCATCTTGTCTCAGCGCATCACGAAGTCGTCTGTTCCCTGCAGGTCCGAGTTTGAACTCTGCTGAAATCTACGTCTTGTTAGCCACATAGTCAAATAACAAGGGAAGAATTGCACCTGTAATAAACGTAATCGATAGCCTCGACTCTCTACGAGGCTAGAAATCAGGTCTAGAGATGTCATAAAACGAGAGAGATTCTCAAGAGCGCGTCTAAAACTACTCATTCCCATTAAGCGCCGAACAGACGGACCAATAGGTTGACACGACACACCTCTGACTCCGCTCTGATACGTCCTGTTGCGAAATATCAATCAGAAAAACTAAAAGATGCTTATAAACCTGCAAGCGGTACTGTCAACACATTTTCGCATACTGGTAGTTGTACAGCTTACCTTGGGCACCTTACATTTCATATCCTCACTACTATTCTGGATCCCAATCCCAATCCCATGTATCCCCTCCGACGGGACAAACTCTGAAAACGGATCAAACCTCAGACTTCTCTTCTCCAACCTCGTCTCAATCCATCTCTCCACCCATCTCTCCTCGACACAACGACGATCAGTATGCCCAACCAAGGCTCGTTTAGCCCTCAATCTAGACGAGCTATCTCTCACGACCTTGACTAGCGATACTATCGTATGCGCGACACGCGTCAAAGACTCCGCAGACGCTTCCTCGATATCCTTAAGCTGAAACCGATCTCCGACCGAAAGCCCCGAATCGGCACATTGCGCAAGGAACTTCGCCACGTTCACTGTATCCCGTACGTCTGGCCTTATCACAGGATTCGAAAGCAAGGTGTTGTAGAGCCTAGAAAATGAAAAATGTCAGCTTTCGTCCAAATCGAAATCAACCAAAAACGCAAACGCACTGGCAAAGAACATAACCATCCTCCAACGCCTCCTTGAACGCCCTCATCTCCTGTTCATCATGTACCTGCACCTCCAATTCCGAACACGGTCGGAACCACTTTCGTTTAAGTCTCAATAGTGGTCGGAGACGCAGGTCCACCAAGTCAAAGCTTTTCCCACCACCAGGATCACTGATCCGGAGTAGACGTGGTTCCATTGAATGTGTGAGAATCGATATAGCATTTCGGATGACAGTTCGTTGGATCGGGGTGAGCAGAGGTCTAGGTGACGATGACGATGACACCTGGGTATCTTTGAGCACAGGTTCAGGTTCAACAGGAGACCGTGTAATTGTGGTTGAGGGCGATTCAGCATGTGAACTTGAAGTCAAGATCGAGATTTCACTTTGAGGGGACTGGTTGAAGGTAAGTAAGAATCAGATGTAAACACGCGTATCACATCAGAGAGATACGAAAGTTGGGACGTACAGCATAATCATCAATGATCTCTCCAAGAACATCGTTGGCATCGCTAGTGTTGGCGTTCGCATCACTTGATTGGTTCAAGTTCAACATCAAAGCGTCCAACTTTCCCTTGCCTAGAGGCATCAAGTCCCGTATATCGCGACACCATCCCTCTAGCTGATTATTACTCGGGAACGAGAAGTAGTATTGCGCATTAGAGCTGATGAGCAGAACACATCTCTGACCACGGTGCTCCAGGCGTTTGAGAGTTGTGAGAGGGATGAAGAAGGATATCTCCACTTCGTTCATCTGGGTCAGGGAACTCTGTCAGCTACTGGAAACGAGAAACGAAAAAAGAAGGGAACGCACATCCTTATACGCAATCAGCGTATTCGACTTTAGAACCAACCACCTCTCTTTCCAACCCTTCCAAGTTGTGAGCCCAATCCCAGCTTTTTTAACCTCTACGCGCCCGCTGCGGAGGATAGCTGCGGGTCTATATCCCTGACTTGAGACCATCGTTGTTGTTTGAAGGGCCAGCCGGACGCAAAGAAGGGAGTTGTCGGTGGTCCTGCACCAAAGAACGAAGGCAAAAAGATGTCAAGACAGGTGTCGGGAATCGTCGTTATGAAGTAGTTGGTTGATTACTGGAGCTGGCTGGGCGCTAAACATTGAATAGAGATCAACGCCGAATTGAGCGTAGAAGGTGTTGGAGGAACATACCGCATGTCAAGTAGTTGACCAGGTGACTATGGTTACTTGAGCGCGTTGCTGTTGAGAGGCGCGTTGCTGTTGAGAGATACTGAAGGCGCTAAGTAGATAAGAACGCGGTACGCGATACTGGAAGGTTTCTCGAGAATGCATCTCGGTAATTGTGAGCCAACTGACAGACTTGTACGTTGAATCGGTCGAACGCCGGCTACGACACCCCATACTACAAAGCATCGGCGAGAGTCGCGGGAACGCCCAAAAACTGCTGTTGCGATATACGCTATAGCAACGCCCCTTCCAGTCCTCTGGTCTTTCACATAGAGACCATGACATGTATCCTCATCCAAAGTAAACATTTCAAGCCTGGAATCTGATTTCGACAACGAGCTAATCCATACAGAATACAAGGTCCATAGTGACCTGTAACAACACGGTTAATGCCAGAGCCAGAGTCATTAACAGTCACTGAGACGTACCCTTCAGCAACCCATGCAGTTATATCGAGGTTTGCTCAGCTACCCGCACTGATTTCCACCATGATATATAGGTGCTGGGTCTAGAATTCGCGATGGTGGTGAAGGTCAGACCGGGGTCAGACTCAAAACGTCCACGTGATAGGCCGAATATAGCCGATGCGCCGAATCTTCACCGTGGTCCGGCAACCGTGACTTTTGCTCAACACTTCACTGTCCTATCGAACACACTTTCCGATTCCAGTCCTTGACTACTACTCCAGTTGGAAATTGACTACACCATACATCAAATCATTCAATACTGGAATTCAAGTCTCAGGAATGATTGTCGGGGTCTCCTCCCGGCTCGACTTTGCTATGCGTCGAACAACCAGGGCTTTCCAATTCCTCCTCCTCTTCCTTCAACGTAGGCCCACAACCCGGATCGGGCGGCGCCACGCCCTTGATGTCGCTCATCTCCCAATAATCAACCCTATTTGACGGCAACTGGGACACACTATCTTTGCAGTATGTTGTCAGACCCAGAGGTTGGCTGAACGTTCCGCTCAACAACGCCGGCGGGATCAACATCTGAAAGTGCTGGTCGTCCCCATCATGGGAGCGAACCTGAGCGTCTTGGAGGGATCGCTTATACCCAACGACTTGATATACGCGCTAATCTCGTTTTCGTTCCACCAGATCTTCGTGCCTGTCGAGGTTTTCGCAGCGATCCAAGCCTTGGCCGCAGAGTTGAACTTGTCAGAGTCGGCGAAGATGACGCAGAACCAGTCATCGGGGCCGCGTACCCAATCACCTGCTTTCGGAGAGGTGTACACCCCGTTTCCTAGCTGGATCCCCAGCGATTGTTGGGAGAGAGTGGGTGTACCGGCCTTGTTGTACTCGTCTGCTTGGTCCTGTAGGCCGTGAATAGGAGCCTTGGTGAACGGAGAGTCGCCTCACCTTGGTGACCGTTCGAAAGCCGACTATGACGTTCAGCCCTTTGGGTATAAGCGGTGACTGCACGTCCAACTGAGGTAGACTAGAGCACGCTACGAAAGTGCAGACGAGAGTGCGGATGAAGTTGTTGTACTTGAACATGCTGAGCTCGAGATGATGGGAAAGTTTTGCAGGGTACCTTGCCCTTTATATACCACACATTCAAAGTCTCGACCTCGAGAGCGACACCAGAAACGAATCCCAGTTTCGTTGTACTTGCCCTCAAGAAGCTGCCCATATATGTCATCCTCGCCGAATAGAATGTGATTCTGGAATATGCGAAGCTGTACGCCTCAACTGACATTGACAGTACCAACGTACAAGGCCCCTCTGTTCGTGAATCTTTACACCGTGTCTAAACCCTATTGAGTAGAATCCAAGCACAACGAAGGGTCTGATACAAGGTAATACCCTCAAAACGTCCAAGCCAATCCCGTATGTGCTACATGCGAAGCGAAATTGCTCGGCGTTCACTGAAATAAGCTTTTGAACCAACCCTTCTCTTCGCTTTCCGCCTTTCCAGCGCAAAACGTCTTCTTATCCCAAATCTTTAACGTATCAGGCCCGCCTTCAGGTTCTCTCCATTCTTCTCTTGGGGGATACGAAGACGAGTCAAACGTCAGTTGAAATGCATACTTGGGCGCTGCGCCACTACGCATGTGCTGGGCATCTCAGGGTGCAAGGAACGATCCACGCTCGATCGTGACCAGGTACAGCTTTGGCACAAATGCCTCCCCGATAAGAACCTGTTCGTTGATCGACGCAGTGCTTTCATTCGTGCTGCCGCGAAGCCTTCATGAAAGGACATGACGTCAGATCAAATACGCTCTACTGAAAAGCGTGTAAGTGTATTCTTTCAATTTTGCACCGACGACTCTTCCAATGAAGGTGGACGGTGCATCCCAACACGCAATGGTTCTCGAGGTCTGTACCCAGCTCGCAGCCTTAAGGCCTTAAGCTCGATGGCAGTGATGACTTTGTGACGCGTTTAGCGAGGAGAGGGGGTCGGAATCTGGTTTGAACATTAGAGGTCGGTCACAGTCGTCAGTGCAGACGTGGCGATGGTTGGGCGATGGGTGAGGTGTCTTCATTGTCAACCACTTTCAAGCCTAGATAACTTACGTGGATGCACACGTAAGTAAACAAATCCACGGTCCGGGTCAAACCACAATCTCTCCCTCCGCTACTTCCGCATCAGATATGTATCCGAATCGCATCTACAAGTACCAACAACTATTACCAAGAATTCGAACAAGAAAAGAAAACCCCGTTGTTAGATACCCTTTCTGTAGTATGCATGAATTCGAAATCACTCATTATTTTCATGAGCCCGTTGCTACCAAGTACCCAAATATTGAGCCAGGGTTGACCAAGTTGACGATGAATAGACACTAAATGATGACAGCTGTGATAGTACATAAAAAACCTCCCAAGCCTGACAAACAAAGACAAAACGCACCGTTCTGCACTATCTCAACGACCTTGGACATACTCGGCCGTTCAGCCCTATCGTGACTCCAGCAAAGATTCACAAGGTTCCATAGCCAATCACCTATTCGGGAGGGTCTTGCTGGTCTCTCCTTAGCTATAACTCTGAGTAATACCGCTGTATCATGCGGAGCGTCCTCAAAGGGAGCTTTGCCGGTGTACAGCTAGGCCGATAGAAGTGTCAGGGAAGCATTCAATGAAGACGAAAGACATACTTCAACGCAAACGCAAGCGAAAGAATAAACATCACTGGCAAACGTCCTCTGGGAGAATGTAAGACCACAACTCGCTGGATAATGAAGTTCAGGCGCCATCCATCGTACAGATCCAGCGTGGTGAGATGAATTGGTGCCAACTGTTGTGTCTGAGAGCACTGTAAGCCCAAAATCGGCAATGCGCACGTGCCGATCTGAATCTACAAGAATGTTGGCCTGAAAACTGTTATATCAGCCTATGAATAGAAAGAAATTGCACTGAATGTACTCCGCGAAGATCACCGTGCACAACAGATTGCGAATGGAGGTATGATAGACCTTGTGCGATCTCGGATAGCTGTCCAAAGGAAAAGGTGTCACGAAGTGAGCAAACCAAAATGCAAAGAAGATACTGACCCTCAAATCGACATCTATCCCACCACTTTTTAACAAGTGGTTTAAAATCGTTCCATTTGCCATATATGGCGATACCAAGCAAAACATCCCAGGGAAAGTATCAGGGTCCACGCCCAAGAAGGGTAGAACGAACGGATGCTTCAGCATTCGCCAGAGGATGGCTTCCCGACAAAGACCCTACAGTGACGACTTGTCAGTAAGACGTGTTACAAGAGAATAGGTGAGTGGCTGCACCCTTTGAAGTTTATGCCTATCCGCTGTGTCCTGAAATATACGTATCCGTTTTATGGCGACGTCTGAGTCCTTATACGTTGCGCGGTATATATCTCCAAATGAGCCACCAAGATGGGCATCGATATCTTGCCTGTAGACACCCTTGATGAACAGAGACGATGGTAGTATATCCTGAGCCTGACACAGCTTTACGAGTAGTCGCTGGGCTCTATATGTCCGTTCATGTTGAACCGCAGCACGCATGTCAAGGACCTTTAAAGCGCATATTAGCAGGGGTCATAGCAGTAGAACGGTGAATACATCTTGAATCAAGTCTGCACACCTCTGTGCAGCTTCACCCTGCAGACTAAGTACTTCTCTGAATTTGGCACCATCCGACTCTATAGCAGAGTTCAACAATTCAAGGATAGCGTCTTCATCATGCATTAAAGTATCGCGGAGTCGTTGGCTCTCTCTAGGTCCAAGCTTGAATTTGGTCCAAATCTGACCCTCGCGATTAACGTGCGGATGATACCCAACACCCACGTACTCCGACCCAGGTGAATGTCTGCCCCCGGAAGGTGATCCGCTGGGATATGGACCTGAAGAGGTGAGAGGACGTCCATGATGTCTAATTCCGTAGAGACTCGGAGTCATGCTTCGGTTTCTTCGTTGAGGTCCACCATTGAGTGATGAACCAAGAAGAGCCGACTGTCCGTGAGGTAAAGCATTCATCCCAGTGTCCATCGAGTGTGTGTGAATGGGCATTGCAGGTGAAGGCATAGCAGAGTGAATACCGGAATTGCTGGAATAAGAGGATGAAGCAGAAGCCGGACTTCCGCTTTCTGAGCCTGAGCTGTACGGTACACCAGGGGGATGAAGTGATCCATGATCGAAGGCGACTTGGTGCGAAGGTGGGGTGATGCTTCCACTAGACGCGTTGTCGTGTATGGAAAGGTCAAAGACACCTGATTGTGGACGTGATGCAGGTCGTTGGGACTGAGAATCTGTGTACGACTGCGAAGTGTCGAATTGGGGTCGCTGGTGTGTGCCGAACGAAGGAGCGGAAGTAGTACTGAACGCGGGGCTAGGAGTATCGCGATGCCACTCTGGGTTTCCCTGAGTGGCTCCGGAAGGAGGCAAGTTTGCTGGATGATAGAAACCCCGTTCATAGCTAGAAGTTTGAGAAGGTGGCTGTGTTGCACCTGCCACAGGAACACCGAACGCAAAAGGCTGACCCTAAAAAACATACAAGTCGTTAGTTATGCTTCGTGATGGAGCTGAGAAATGTCCATACATCGTCATAACTCTCTCGACCATCCCCATCGTTCACGTCATGCTCAGAGCCCATTGAGGAGGCATCCCGAGGACCGATGTCTCTTCGGTCACTGAATTGTCCTCTATGCTCCGAATATTCAGAACCGAAAGGGGCTGCTGAAGAAGGTAACTGAGGCATGGCGATTCCCATGTTCATCAAAACTCCCAAATGGTCGTTTGACGTGTAGGCACCGCCGTCATATCCATCTTCTGCGCCAAAATTCCCTCCGCGACTACCGTGCATTGCTGAGGAACCGATGCCAGTAGGGTCTTCCAAACCCCTGAGAGCTCGCTCGAGATCACCTTCGCCCTCTTTTCCACCAGCGGCGCGGACGAATTGATCGTAAAGGCTGCGTTTGAACGTGCCGTCATAAACGAAGGAGGCAGCAGGTTCACCGACAACAACGGTTGTCGGTTCAATACCCATTCTAATAACATGTTAGATGTCTTTCGAAAACGGTGTGAATTAGGACCGACTTACTTTTCTCGCTTGAGATCTCGCTCCAAGGCATCAAGGAATAAACGATCATGTGGCACTGAAAACCAGTAGAAGACCTTCTGCTTCTTTTGCGTTCGGATGCACTCGTACTTGAAAAGGAGGTCCAGGAACTGAGACTGGAGACTGGGGTGAGACAATGAACGATTTCCACTTTTAAAGGACGACAGACCTTTGACTCTTCCAGGCAAGCGTCCTGCCCAGGCATAAGATATCTGAGATAACTGAATACACCCTCTTCAAACTTCTTCATAAGCCGTACAGGTCGGCCAAAAGCTTCGAACCTACAAAAGTGGTTAACGACATATGGCAACGCTGAAAGCGGGCAGACGCACCGATAGACTAGGGCTCGGACAATATCCGTGCCCGTTATATGATACAACCCATCCCATAACGCGCAGGTTACAAACTCCTGTGAGGGTAGTAGAAACCGATTCAAGGCCGGATGTGAAGGTGTATGGCCCGGGGGATGTTGTGGAATTTGACC
This sequence comes from Paramarasmius palmivorus, assembly GCA_037176845.1. NCBI lineage: Eukaryota > Fungi > Basidiomycota > Agaricomycetes > Agaricales > Marasmiaceae > Paramarasmius > Paramarasmius palmivorus. Next base: position 170,230 of record JAYKXP010000022.1, on the reverse strand, counting down.
GATGCTTCCTGTATTCCATCTTGATGGTGCATGCGCCAGGAAAAACTTGAGTCTGTCGAGATGCGCTAGTTTCTCCTGCTCCTGGTGCGTTAAGGGCCGAGAGAGACCACGAGGAAGACCGGGAGTAACTGAAGACGAGGATTGGGAAAAAGAGGAGTGGGTGGAAGAGGCATGGTTGTGGACAAAGTCTAAGAGGTGATCCTGCCTTGGACGAGCTGTATATTCTTGTGGGTCGTGTTTGTAAGGAGTAATACCAACTTCCAACTGAAGGGTGTGACGGGGGTGCATGCTATCGTCGAGGACGGGAATTCTGCTTGGCGCTGTTGCCGAGATGTATAGCTGTGTCACTGACGTGCGAGTGACAGTGAATTGATGATACATACTCATTGCAATGAGGCAATGAGGCAAAGGTGAAGCGCCCAGGCAAAGATTGTACCTGTTCCTATTTGTTTTGGGAAGTAATGGGAACACCGTGACCGAAGTGAAGGGCTGAACATGCAGCTGGAAGAATTCGGAGCAACAATTTATGGGTCTCTTTGGTTTTTAAGAGGTGTTCTGGAGTGTATCCTGCTGTATGCGTTACCTAGCACTACTCGAGAGAAATTCGAAGATGTTGCCCTGCAATTTGCTTCTTGGTTGTTAAGCAGCGTGTCATTACGCAGAAACTTTGAACCACGCACCAAATCCCAGCTTTCCTAGACACAGGCAACTTTAATTCTCCTCCTTTCCTAGAGGTCTGCTGGGTAGAAGATATGGACGGTATTGAGTCGGAGCAAAGTGGTGGACGCAAACAACGCGTAAATAAATGAAATTCGCTTCCGAAATCTAATATGGCTTCCTTTCCTTCCACGATGACTCAGAACGGTATACTGAACTGCTGCTCTTGATATCTCGAATTATGGGAAAACTAGAATCAAATACAATAGGATTAATTTCAAGGTGAGCCTTCTCGATTTCGTTACCGGTGCTCTAGCTGAAAAAGAGTGTCGTTTCAAGGCTGAGAATGCCTCCTTAGTACATGCTTGCCATCGTCACCTAAGGATCGGCCACAGGTCTACAGCAGCTCTATCAACAAAAGCGCGCTTCACACCTCAAGCTTTAAGCATGCGGTCAGTCTGGAAAATGCAAATTTATTCCCAAGTCTTATTCACCCAGTGCTATGTTTTCAGGTGTATGGTCTCCGTATCTTCGGCCTTCGGCTCTTAGCTTCATGGATGTACATTCTTACTGTCACCAATCGACAGATGCACGTCGGTTAAGGCCCCACCGTTGGAGTGGTGTGTTATAGCTACCGTTTAGTGCGCGGAATTCGGACGTTGGGCTCGAAATACGTATGTGGCTGTCGCATTGTCGCTCGCCAGGTGGTATTTATGGGTGTACTGCAGTCGACATTGACAGGCTGAGAGGAATCTTGACATCCTCTGGAACCGCTACTACTGGATTGTGCCGCGTGCGTATTTTTCCACTTCAATAACAATCTCCCCAGCTGACCGCTAAGATCTTCTCTACAGATATGTTCCCAGCTAAAACTCTAAACACACATAGAAGAATCAGAACTGAGATTCTGATATTCGCGGAGAGAAAAAAATGTTTACTACACGTGACAAGTTTCGTTTCGTATGACATCACGCGTACTCAGCTGCGCAACACGTTCTCCACGTTCTCCATGATGCTAAGAAGCCCCCAAATACGCTCAAAACGCACCCTGCAGCTGATTCAGGGAAGTCATCGATAGGCAAAAACCTCATTCAAGCCAACCAGCTACGTATACAGATCGATGCGCCAAACTCTCGACTATCCGCGCGATTTCACCAGGATAGGAGGTAAAGCGAACAAGAACGTCTCACCCGCGAGGCGATCGAGCACTATTACCAGTATGTAAACCAATGACGCACTTATGACGCCCCATCTCGTTTATAACCTCAACCATCTTCCAATTCCAACTTTAGAAAACCCTTTCCAACCATAACCACCACCACGATGTCTCTACCCCCCGCACCCAAAGATATCTCCGCCCACCCCGCCAAAGGCAGCGTAACCGACCCCGTCGACAAAGCCGCCAAAGACGCCGATGTAGATCGTAAACTCAACTTGTACACCACAATCCTCGCTTTACGTTCCTCCAAATTACCTACCAACGCCCAACTAGACTCGTGGCTCAACTACGCGTTGACTCATTCCCCTGTTCCTACCGACAAACTGTCCAAAGAAGGTCGTCGGATGATTCAGGATGTTAAAGATATCCTAGGAACACTTCGTTTGATGATCAAGAGGAAGAACAACGATGAGTTGATCCAGGAGTGGATTTGGTCTACGCGACAGGTTGAGTTGGGGGATATTGTTAATAAGGATGGTAGCGGTGAGTCCTCGAGTTCCCGCCTTTTTTTGATCTCGCTGAACCTGATTTGGGATCTTAGCGCCTGTGGAGAAGGATAAAGCCAAGGCCGACGCTGACAAGGCCGTTCAACACGTTCGAACGCTCTTGCACCTCCTCCTTACCAACTCTGAAGCACGCAAGCTCGTGACGGATTTCTCTGTCATTGGGCGTGATCTCCTTTCCAAAGGTCTCGTGAAGGCTTCTGAGGGAATCGCACCGGGCGAGGAAAAGTTGCGTGATGTCGATGAGGCGCATAGTGGTGAACAGTTTGTTCAGGGCGAGACGAAGGAAGAGAAGCTGAAGAGGGAGAAGGATGAGAAGGGTAAGTTTTGTACCAAGTTTCTCTGGGTTTCTGGTAAGCTGACGATCTTTAGGCGCCTCTGGAATGGTGAAAGCTCGTCTCCCAGGCGAAGCACCACCTCCAACCTCCGACCCCGCTAAAGCCCATGCTCAAGCTGTAGCCGCCGACCCTTCGAAGGAAGGTGTCAGCGCGTTGAAGGACCACGCAAAGGTCGAGGCTGGGGCTACCGATGTCTCGAGTACTGGTGAGGCTAAGGAAGCTGGCGAAGAAGTCAAGAAGAAGGGTCTAGTTGGACGTATGATTGGTGGTATGAGGGTGAGTTTGTTCCGCTTTTAACCGTTTTGTGCGCGGTGTTGAGCGATCGCGTTGATAGGACGGTATCTCGTCGAATGTACCCCAGGAACATCAAGATAAAGCCAAGGAGCATTACACTCGTGGTAAAGAGTTTTTGACGGAGGAGTATTTCCCTGAGGAGCGTAGGGATCAGTTTATTTATCGTTTGAAGAAGGTTAGTTTCTCCTGGGTTATCTTCACTTCACAAAGCTGACAACTTTTCTCAACGCAGGTCATCATCGAATGCCAAAAACACCCCGACTACCAAGAATCCCTCGAATGGCTCATCTCCTATATTCGCGAATACGCATCCCACGGTCGTACCATCGCCTCTTCCCAAACCGACACAGCCAACTCGTCCGTTGGTAACAACACTCAACTCCAAGAAACGCTTGCTCAGCTGCGCGTCATCCTCGAACGTTTCGCGAATGGTAAATCCCTCGAACAATACATTTGGGATCCCATCAACGCTTTAATCGACGACGCGAAACGCGACGAAGAACTACGTGCGTGGTGGAAAGAAGTAGGTGATTGGGCTGAAAAAGTCGTAAAAGAACCTGGATACGTTCTTGAAGAGAGGTGTGAGAGACGAGGTAGGGAGTTAGTTGATGAAGGAAGGGTGTTTTATGGTGCTGGGAATGTTGATCAGTCTTCGGTGGTACCTGCGGACAAGCAGAAGGGAGCACCGATTTTGGGTACGGCTGCTGTTGTTGGGCCGGATGGTGAGATGATTGCTGGGAAGAAGCCGGAGGAGAGGAATAAGGGTATTAGGGGCAAGTATAGGGATCATTTTGATTTGGTGTTTGATGGTGCTGGGGAGTGGGTTAAGGGTGTTGCTGAGGATGATGTTAATCGCAGGTGAGTGTTTTTGTTTCTCGTGTTTCGTTTAAATTGGGCATGTGCTGATGTAACTGCGTAGGTTGGGCACGGATGTGCAGAGGCTCACGAAGGATCTCCTGTTCTCGGATGATGGCGAAGGTCATTTGAAGTTTAAGAAACCGTTGTGGAATGATGTGAGGAGTGTTATTCTGCCTGTGTTGATCGAAAAGGTATTTCTTCCTTCCTCTCGCGTGAGTTGATTCTAATTGGACGCGTTATGCAGGTCGGATACATCCCTATCCCGCGAATCGAGTACACGGATGAAGCGTTTGACCTTGTCGTGGAGAATTTGACCTTGTCGGGACGCAACTTGTTCCCGAACACGGTTGATATTGAGACGCATAATTGGGTCAAGTTTAGTCCGTATCCGACTATTAACAAGGGTGAGCGCTTTCTCTAGTCTCCAATTAATACGCTGCTAATGACGATCATGCAGCCCAAGAAGCCAACCGCCACGAATTCATCCTCACGCTCGGACAAATCCAAGCAGACATGCGCGATGTCGCGTTTTACTTTAAGAAGAAATCTGGTGCGATCAAGATTACAGACTCTGGTCTCGCGGATGTCGTTCTAGGCGGTGAGGGTATGACGGTTAATGTGCATTTGACGAATACCTCGGATCCTACGACGTTGTTTGCTGTCAAGAGTGTTCAAGTCAAGTTGGACACGCTCAAGTTTTCGATTAGGGATTCGAAGCATGATGTGCTTTATAAGACTCTCAAGGTGCGTTTCGCTTTTTTAAAAAAAAACCTTCTTGGGCGATGCTGATGAACGGACAGCCGATTATGATGGGTCTAGTAAAGAAACAGATCCAGAAAGCCGTTGCTGGTGGTGTTGAGAGTGGACTTGGGTGGATTGGAGAAGAGTTGGTTGCTGTAAGAGATCGTATGGAGGAGGCGCAGAAGAAGGCTGGAGCTGGGGATGTCGAGGGAGAGGCGGAGCAGATTGGGAAGATTAAGGCTATGCAGGAGGTACGCGTCCTTTCCTCACCCTTTTCTACCAACGCAAACAGGAAGCTGATGCGTGAACAGGCCTTTAAACGCAAGAAAGACGACACGATGTCTGTCACTTCGGGCGGAGCGTCGATGCAGACGTCGAGTTCGTCACAGAGTCAGTTCAAGGTTGTGTCGAATAAACGGGATTCGATTCTTGCGAAGGAAGGGAATCCGGCTGGATGGGTGAATAGGCAGGCGGAGAAGGAGAGGTTGATTGAGAAGGGAGATGGGAAGGAAGGGTGGAGGAGTAATGCGTGAGTACATTTTTCTCGCTTTTTCGTGTTTTTCGGTTTGAGTGGCGTGCTGACGGGTGTTTTTTTTTTTGGGTAGATTTGACGTGTTGGTGCATGAGCCTGCGACTCCGGCGAAGACTGCTGCTTGAACGATGTAATGACCCTGAAGGACATTTTTTTGTTGTATGAATACGGACTGGATTGGATTGGAACGTTTCCTTCATTCTTCGCATGTACTGTACGGAATTAGTGTACTTTGGATTCTTTTTTTGAATGTAATGAATGTCATTGAAGCGAAGTGTAATCTGTACTTGTGTGGCTCTTACTCTTGATTCCGGCAACTTGAAAGACTTCTGCGTAAGGTATTAATGAACTTGTTGTATGGACTGGAACAGATCGGAACGTTTTCTTCATTCTTCGCATGTACTGTACGGAAGTAGTGTACTTTGTAATACCATTGAAGCGAACTGTGAAGTGTTATTACCCTTTGGTGACGCTACAGGGCAAGGGGTACAAGGTCCGGTGTAGTACTAGCTGGCAGGTTGCATGCTCCGAGTCGTCATACAAGGTCCGATAGCTGCGGATGAGGTTGAAAGTGACGGTTTTCATGTATCCGGAAGCGAGTGGTTACAATTGCTACCGTGGAGAGGATGACGGGGAGGTTGACTAGTTATCAGATAAGAGATGACGTCGTTGCAAAAAAGCGCGTTGATATCCAAGCGTTTTGAGTGGTTGGCGATCCCGCACAAGAGTGTTCAAGCAGATCCCATAACGATACCTCGTCTATGTTATATATCCAGCATACATATTCTCAAACAATCGTTGACCGCGTCTTTTTCTCGTTCAGGGCCAAGGGGAACATTCGAAACGCGTCGGTAGTTAGGACATATGACGTATGCGTGACGTATGTGATTAACCTTCAACTTTAATAAAACGCCTTCTGTCTCACTTGCCAAACCACCTACTCTACTCACTCCTTGCGCTGAGGGCCATGTCCTCAATCAAAACAGCCCTCCAAAAAGTCAAATCCCGTCTTTCCCCATCTTCATCACCATCCCACTCCAAAGCAGCTTCCCAATCATCCTTAGCCGACATCCAAACATCTTCCCGACTCTCTCGCGAACTAGAACGTATCGAGCAAAAACGTGATACAGAGAAACGTCTAGTCAAAGAAGAGAACAAGCGGAAAGAGGAATTCGAGAAAGCCTATGAAGCTGAACCACCCGAGATCCGAGCGCGGTATGGTGTATTACCGCTAGTTGAAGTCGAAGAGAAGAAGGAGGAACATAAAGTCACTTTTTCAATCGACGAAATCCTCTCTTCTACTGGGGAATGGGAAGGCAAGGATGTGACTTTCCGAGCTAGAATCCACACCCATCGACCTGTGGGACCTAAACTAACATTCATGGTCCTCCGTCAACAACTCACAACCATCCAAGCCGTTCTCCAAGTCCACGAAGGCGTCGTCTCCGAAACCTTTGTCCGATGGGCCGAACATCTCAAACCAGAATCCTTCATCCTAGTCTCCGGTACCCTTAAACGCCCTCTTTCCCCAATCCAAAGCACGACAATCCACGACCTCGAAATTCACCTCACGTCCATGCACCTTATTAACGAGCCCACGCAGGCTGTACCGTTTACGGTCTACGCAGATGATTTATCCAAGAAACCAGACGACACAGTACACCATCTAAGCGATCGAACACGTTTAGACGGTGCGAATAGGATAATTGACCTCCGAACACCAGTTTCACAATCTATATTCCGTATTCAATCGACTATCACCCACGCGTTCCGCTCTCACCTCGACCAGCTCGGGTTTCTCGAGATCCATACACCCAAGCTCCAAGCTGGTGCTACCGAGTCCGGTTCATCCGTCTTTGCAGTCAAGTACTTTGGTCGCAAAGCTTTCCTGGCACAAAGTCCGCAATTGGGCAAACAAATGTCGATTAGCGCCGATTTTGGGAAAGTGTATGAAGTCGGCCCAGTTTTCAGAGCCGAAAACTCCAACACGCATCGACACCTAACGGAGTTTACGGGTCTGGATTTGGAGATGGTATTGGAGCAACACTACCACGAAGCGTTACGCGTCATCGACGGGACGTTGAAAGCGATTTTTGGTGCGGTGTATGAGAAGCGTAGGAAGGAGGTGGAGTTTGTCAAATCCGCCTACCCGCATGAAGATCTTGTTTGGTTGGATGAGACGCCTGTACTCAAGTTCTCTGAAGGTATAGCGATGCTTCGGGATTCAGGCTGGGTAGACCCGGATACTGGGGAGCCTCCTTCCGAGCTCGAGGATTTAGGTACCCGAGATGAAATCCAACTAGGGAAACTCGTCAAGGAGAAGTATAAGACAGATTACTTCATCCTAGATAAATTCCCTGCGGGCCCCAGACCGTTTTATGCGATGCCAGATCCCCAAGACGGACGGTTCACCAACACGTTCGATATTTTCCTTCGAGGGCAGGAGATTCTCACTGGTGGACAAAGAATCCACGATGCAAAGTTCCTCGAGAAGAGGATGGGTGAACTGGGTATCGACGTGCGTGGGGCGCTACGTGAATACGTTGGTGGATTCCGATTTGGTTGTGTACGTGTCTTTCCTCTTTCTTTTCTTTATAACCTTTCTTTCTAACGAGACACACAACTAGCCACCACACGCAGGCGGCGGCATCGGCCTCGAACGACTCCTCATGCTTCTCCTCGCACTCCCCGACATCCGACACGCCTCACTCTTCCCTCGAGACCCCAAATCACTCGTACCAGACTTTTCACCTCCAGGTCTCCGACACCCCGAGTGTGATACCCTTCATCCGCCTTGGGAACACGACGATACGCCTACCTCCGATGAAGAGGTCAACGAGAAGATGCCTCTCGAGAAGCTTATAGCCAACTACGGCGACGCGTCCAACACTTCTTGGACGGATACACGGTTCCGCGTTTGGAGACATCGACAGACGGGTGCAGCTGTGGGGTTCGTTAGGAGTAAAGGCTACGCAATCGTCGTCGGAGATCCGTTGTGTGATGGGAGACAGTATGGGGAGGTTATACATGCTTTCTTACCGTGGGTTAAGAAAGAAATTGGGAAGACGATTTGGATATTGGTGTCTAGGGATGTCGAAGGTGTTTTAGGAGGTGATTTTGGATGGAGGTGTGTTTCGTGCGTCGCAGAAGACCGTACCGACCCTGTCGATAATAAAGCGAAAGAGGATGCTGTTGTGGCGAAGAAAGTTAGACGAGCGAAGAAAGAAGGCGTAAGGGTGTTGGAGTACGCTCCGGGGAAGGGTGTAGGTGGGCAAGGAGAAGAGGTACCGGCGGAGTTGAGGAAGAAGATTGATGTGCGGTTGGGTGATTGGGTTAAGGATAGGAAGAAGAAGGGTAAACAGGTGCATTTGACGGATGTTAGACCGTGGAGGGATATGGAGCATCGGATTTATTTTGTTGCTGTTGGGCCCAAGGGGTCGGGGTCGGGGTCGGGGTCTGGGGAGAAGCTGGCGTTGAGATCGAGCAAGAAGGAAGGAGAAGGAGAGGAAGAGATGAGTATGTCGAGTGGAGTGAAGAGTAACGTTCCGACTGTGGATAGTGCGAAGAGTCCAGTGGCGAGTGGTAGTGATGTGTTGAGTGTTACCTCTTCCAACACCGCGACGAGTGCGAGTTCGGGATCGAAATGGGAGAATCAGGAGGTGCATGCGTTGGTCGTACTCACGGAATTGGCGCCGAGGAATGGGTATCAGGTGAAATGGGCTTTGGATTTTCCTGGAGCGCCAAAGTGAGTCTTCCTTCCTTCCTTGTTGGAGAAGAAATTAACGCTAACGCATCAATAGCGGGACAATCGAATACACAGTCCTCACCGCGCTAGACACCGCCGCCTCCCTGGGCGCACGTAGCGTCACATTCGGTGCTGGTGCACGAGCGACGCTCGAGGCCGTACATGGGTTTAGTAGAGAAGGGTTTTTGGTTAGGAGTATGGAGCATTTGTATCAGGTTTGTCCCCTTCCTTCTCTCTTTCTCCCTCTCCGTGTGTGCTGAGGTGTGAGAATACAGGTCCTGGCGACAGAACTCAAACTAATGGGTAAATCAGAATTTAGAGCAAAAATGGGAGCGATTGAGGATCCTGTGTATATTTGTTTTGCGAAGAGGACGCTTGGGCCGAGAGGATTGAGGGCGTTGATGGGGTTTTTGACGGGTGATTCGGAGGGGGATGTTGAGAGTGATGAGGAGAAGGAGAAGAAGGGGAAGGGGGAGAAGGGGAAGTAGAGTGTGAGGTGAGGTGTTGTTTGTGATGATGACGCGTTTTCTTTTGCTTGGACTTGTAGATAATTATTGGTGCGTTGGTTTGGTTATGAGAAGATATATACACGGTAATGGTCTTGTTTGTTGTAGTGTTACTGTAGAGTAGGTACTTACTGTATAAATGTGAGATGTGTTCGAGTTTCTTGGGTCAAAAGGAAGCGCTGTCCCGGACCGAAAAGGAAGCGTTTGCCGACGGCGTTTTATTCAGCGAGGTTTTCAAGGGTTTTCATTTGTCCTTAACCTTCACCACCATCGCGATTCCCGTTCTCAATGAAAACGTGGTCTGCTACGCCAGATATCAAGATTCTGGGATATGGAGTACGTCCTAGTCGCTCTGAACACGGTTTTCGACAAGTTTCTAGGTCTCCGAGTCTCCCAGCATGGCCGAGCGCCTTACTATCTATTGAATACACTTGCTGCCGCTCATCACTAGCGTGTCAGTAAGAGTACCAAACAGATTCCTTGCCCTCTACGATATAGCAATGCACTCCCGTCATGTTGCCCCACAGGAATATACCGTTCATGCCTCCTCTCAATCCTCATCCTCAGTTATTCCTGATCTTCCTCGTGGTCTTTCTCGACTTTTAACACACCAGGAACAGCAGAAACTAGCGCATTTAGACAAACTCAAGCTTTTCCTGGCGACTGCACCATCAAGATGGAATACAGCAAGCATACAACATCCCCACGCACCTTCGTATGCACATCCAGCTTTGAATCGGTTTCTACTACCCTCACAGGAGTTTGTGACCTGCGTGTTGTGGAGTGGGAAGTGTTATATCACGGGCACGGATATTATTCGAGTTCTAGCTTTTCGGTGTGTTTACCTGTTATACATGTGGCCATCGTGAGTCATTGACCACTTTTGCAGGTTTGAGGCATTTGGACGACCCGTACGGAATATAGCCAAGTTTGAAAAGGGCGTATTGAGTGATCTAAGAAATCTCAAGCCTGGGCAGGACGCTTGTCTGGAAGAGCCAATGGTGTGTTGTCCTTTAACAGTGGAGATCGTTCATTTTCCTCACCTGGTTCCTAGTCTCAATTCCTAGACTTTCTTTTCAAGTACCAGTGCATCCGAAAGCTAAAGAAGCAAAAAGTGTTTTACTGGTTTTCAGTACCACACGATCGTTTATTCCTTGATGCATTGGAGCTAGATCTCAAACGAGAAAAGTAAGTCGGTCACCCTGAATTCACGTTAATGTGACTGAAAGACATCTAAAATGTTGTTACTGTAGAATGGGTGTTGAACCAATAACCGTTGTTGTAGGTGAACCTGCCGTCTCCTTCGTTTATGACGGTACACGGTCCAAACGCAGCCTTTACGATCAGTTCGTCTGGGCCGCTGGTGGAAAGGAGGACGAAGGTGATGTTGAGCGAGCTCTCTGGGGCTTGACTGGCATCGGTGCTTTGGCAATGCACGGTAGCCGCGGAGGAAATTCTGGCACAGAAGATGACAGTACTGACAGCAGCGGAATCGAAGGCAACCATAGTACTATACGGTCAAAAGCAAAGGGCAAGGCTGACCAACCGTTTTTCAACATGTTGTCACTTGCCTAAGGTAGTAGTCCCCTCGCGGTTGGTGATCATGTCAATGGGTATGACGGCGGTGGCTACGCGTCAAATGGTATCCTTACGAATGGCGAACCATCTTCATAGCCCAACCGTAATGTCAAGCAGCGGTCGAAGCATGTCGTCGTGTTCCTGGCTGTATTTTCAGCAAACCTTCACGGAATCTATGGTATGTACTTTTTGACGCAGCTAGGGCTGTTATCTTTTCTCAAGAGTCCCAGCTTCTGGCAAGGTTAGATCACCGAGCACGTGAACACAAGAACCTTCCCTATACGTATTTCACGAATTGAAATGAGCATTTGCGACACAGTCCCTGCTTTCCTTGACTATAAATCTTGCCCAGTCCAGGTATCGTATTCAAGCTCAGGGCCGTATTCTTTTGTGAGTGGCTATCATGTTGAAGGTAAAAGTGATGCTCACCGCGTTTCGTGTTCTCTTGCAGATACTTGCTGAATGCAGTGCCAGGGCCGTGCGCTTCTTTCTCGCTCTGCCAATCGATATCGCCTTGGAATCCAGAGCCATCATCGATGCATCGTCTTCTCCCGAGTCGAACGAACCCTTCCCATGGTATGAGATTGCAGATACTCAAAGCGTCCACTCCTTCACACCTAAATTACCCTCAAGGAGTTTAATGAGTGCTCATCTAGGCAGATCGTTCCCATATATTTTAGCTTTGATGCCTCGAGTAGCACATTTAGATCTCGAGCCCGTAACGCATAAATACGCCGTTGGTGCAAGAAGGATTCTCCTCTCTGAACATGTCGGTCCCCGTACGTTTTGTGTATCTTGCCTTGATTGCAACCAGCTGGGGTATTCAGGGCATTCAAGGCCAGAGAATAATCCAAGTGAGTGCCCATTAGATACGTAAAAATGCAAGTACTGATAATTCATACAAGGTCCTTGTGGGCCAACAGGGTGACTTTTATGATCCTACCGTAGTTCTTGCAGGCCAAGGTGATGTAGTTCGGTTCTTTTTCTTTGGGGTGTACGTGCATGTTATATTTCATTGTAGACATCTACTGATTATATATTCCAGTGCTCATGGAGTCGCGCAGACAAGCTTTGAGAATCCGTGTGTTCCACTTCTGGGAGGTTTTAGCAGTGGCGTCACGGGGGGACAAATAGCAGATGCTGCAAAAGGGCTAATTCCCTTTTGGGATTTGAAGATCGTCAATGCAACCATGCGTAAGTCCAACAAAAACCTCAAAGATATTCGGGTTCCTAAACGTTTCGCAGCAATATGGTATTATTGTCCTGTGACGCGTCCTAGTTCGCACTGCGCCGCCGGAATGGGCGGGTATGTTGAACCCCCCTTCTCGAGGCATCTTACAGCTCATGCAAGCTTTTACAGGGTCATAAATCCTCCAGGTATGGGAACCGATGCTGTTGCTTCCTTTACCAATTCCGCAAAGCAGTTTACTGGTACCCCCATAGTGAGCAGACTCCGTTACTTTCGTTTACACACGTAGATTAAAAATCCCAAAGCCTGCTGGCACGGTCCTCTCGGGTATTGGCGCATTCGCTACTGCTCCACCGGCTGCCTCTGAACTTGTCACGCCAGTCACTTCCACTTCTTCGACGATGCCAACAACTTCATCCCCAACCACGTCATCTTTATCACCAGGCGAGGACTCTCGTCCCTCCAGCTCCAATATCCCAGCCATCATCGGGGGTACCGTTGCAGGAGTGGTAGCTGTGCTTGCGGCCATTATCGTCATCATCCGGGTCGTTAGGCGCCGACATCGACGAAGCCAGGAATCGATAGTCGAAGCTTATGATTATCCAAAAAGACCTACCTTTCCACCTATGACTGACCCGAGATTCCGAGGACGCGGCAAGCACACTATTCACAATGCCACCTCTGCCGAGCAGTTCATGCCTATCACGGTAGGGCACGCTGAGAATCCTGACGATGGGAGAGCTGTAAATTTGAATTCATTGGCAAATGAGGTCGCAGCTGTGCTTCTGCGAAATGCATCAAACAGTCGAGCGGAAGCAATCTTTGGCCAAAGTGCGAGGGCACAGGATGAGGCCCCACCAAGCTATAGATCTGATTTAGGGGATCCATGATTTGAACTTTCCTAGCGATGTATAATGTCTTGCGGTGTAATTTTAACGACAATGTGTAACGGGGAAATTTCACCTTCGAGGTAAATTGCAAATGTAGCAATGCTCCGTCCACCACATCCATAGATATAATGCTATCCTACATGTTCCATGCCCAGTACGATCCTTTCAATAGCCAAAGCATCGGTACATAAGTCGCTTAAACCGTCTTCTATGCCTAGCTGATCTGTGAATGTCCAAATCATCAATCCGAACGAATCGCCACGAACCTAAGTGCTGAGCCCCAGACCACATTCCCATGACGCCCAGCATAGATCCAATTCCTCCCACTTGAACGCCTTCCATCACCTATTCATCATGATCTAGGGACGAATCGCTCGCTATCTGTTCCATTCGTGAGACATAAACACAGAAATAAACCCACCAAAGTCCACCGCACAGCTCTATCTCCAATCATCCCCACTGTTCCTCTACAACGCCTCTGGGCGGTCTCATCTACATCGCGCCCCACATATTCGCCAGTAACGTGAATAATAGGAAGGGCATGAACCAGAGGATCGTAGGGTGGCAAAGGCTGTGATGAGTCGTCGATTCCCGGTATCAGGCCAGACAGGCTTTCCTCTTTGCCCGAGTCAGTCTCTTCTGCGTTGGCTTGCCCTTTCCCTTTTATGTCGGGAGAACCAAGGAGAACCACCAAGAACGAGCAGTGATAGTCCCAGTCAAGAGACAGCACCAGCGTTCGACGCAACATCGTCAACGTGTCAAGATAGAAAGCTGAATCTCTGGCTCGTGCATTAAACCTTACGACTAGGTGAGCACAATCCTCTTGATGACAAGATGTCGAGCCCATGGAATTGAGTGGGGGTGAGTCATGCCGCACTGCGAATAGGAACTATGTCATTTGCAGCGCTTGTGGATGTCATGGGGCCAGGTTCGAAAGAGTGCCGTGCAATGTGGATTTAGGGACCATGATCTCTGAGTATCCCGGGGCGCTAGGTGAAGGAAAGGCCAACCAACCATCCTGAGCCTACACTGCTCGACGTCTTGCCTGATGGTGCAAGCTCTCGAAGCTTCAAGTCCAAGTAAGCGGTGCCTGAAGATGAGGTAGAGAGGTGCAGGTTCTGAATATACGGGATCCAAAACGGACGGCGAGAAGGTATGGAGCCCAACACTAGTTTCTGCAGCTGGATGTCTAACAGATGGAAGAGGACCAGGGGTTGCGTTCAATTGCTGGCTGTTGACCTTACAGTGTCAGCAAGATATCTTGACTCGGAAAGTAAGAAACAGGATAGAACTACGAAAGTACTCACCTGGACATACAGTTTAGATATTTTTCGACCAAGCACGAGAGATCCAAGCCTTCAAACCAAGTCTTCTATCCCCGCCGGTGTTCTTCCAGTCCAAACCCAGTCTACGAAATTTGTCGAAATGGAACGACAATCCTGACCGCGAAAATCACCGTAAACCCAAGTTGATGAGCACTGGAATCTTATACCAGAGGTCTAGAGGTCATGCTAGTCTTTAGCTTGTCGCAATGAGGAGTGTAGGCTGGACTAACGCGTTAGATATGGGTAATTGCTTTTCGGCCTATGTTTTGAAGCTCTGAAGGTTCAGATCGTCGTCGAGATTGCTTGTGGGGTTCATTCAATTCTTCTACAATTACCCCATGTAAGGTGCTTTATTGGAAGCCTAATCGAGATCATGGGGCGTGAGGCAAGATGGAGGTACTAGTAGAAGGCAAGGATTTTTAGAACATAGTTCTCACGCAATCACTATGACTTCAACCACCAATGCCCTCACAACATGCAAGTCAACATACGTCAATTCGCAAGCAGCAATCATCATTCAGCTCTCGCTCTGGTTCCCTTCGCCAACGCCAATATCTACTGTAACCATAACACCGCTTTTTACCTCACGCTAGGACGCATGAAAAACCCTACTCACCCAAGAACAGCCCATGCTTCTCAGGCCGTCCTTTGTAGTATGAAAAGTGCTGCGAGGTCGATTTTGAAGTGGTTCATGAATGCAGAATCAACGTTAACGTTCGTGCTCGAAGGGCTGCCGGTGAAAACTTTCCTCATCTTCCAAGCAGAGCGAGTAGTGTCGGAGAATTCGGGCGTTCCGGTGAGCCATTTCTGATATGTCAAGATATTACGCGTTTCTCAGCTACTGTATTGCAGATCTTGCAGATTTCGCGTTTAACTTTGAGCTTTGGACCTCGAGTTGGTCTCGTCCCGTTCGAATTCGTCTAGCATTTGAATACTTGTCCGTCTCACCGCTCTTACCTACTCATGTTCACGTTCTGCCTTGGATTTGAATGCGACAAAAATAGACCTCCAGTGTCAGGACTTTGCTATTCGTTTCAAGACCATTTGACCGTTGTTGCGGCCGGTAATGTCGCAAAACTCGACCTATACTACACCAACCTGAGTAATAGGTTCTCGTCGTCAACTTCACGCTTCTTGGGAAATCAGAGGACCAACTACTCTCGATGCGAACGGTGCTGTACCCTGGAATGCAACGAATTTCATTCGCCATCCTCCGCAGTCACAACTCGCGTAAGTCCTCCTATTGAGCTGCGAGAAGCGAGAACTCATTCTAGGATAATCGAACTACCCCAATGCTCTTCTCACAGTGCGTTCCGCCGGTTGCGCAGCGACTCGAGTTGTCAACCGATCTTGCAAACGATATCTCCGTGCTATAGTACGTTAAACCTTTCATTCCTCGCTCCACCCGCAGCTCAAGTGTTCAGCGATAGACCGCTCGACGAGGACATAGCTGTGGCTAAGTCTTTCGTTATAAAAGCTTTCTGCTTTCTGTGGGTTTTCCTCATCCAAAGCATCAACCTTCTCACATCTTTACTAGCACTCTTCGAACCCTTCTCTTTCAACGTTCCAAAATGAAGACTTTCCGACTTGCACCGGCTTTCCTGGCACTTGCTATGGCTTCCTATGCCATCGCTGTGAGTCGGCTTTCCTGCATAACTTTTATGTGCTGTACTAATTAGGCTACTGTACTTTAGCTTCCCGTTCAGCCTGAGCCTGGTGCTAACGTAGGCGTCAAGGTTGATACTGGTGTCGCACCTGCCCATCATCCGGGTCCTATTCCTCAGAGGCGTGGTGACGATGTTCCGCCACCACCAGAGGACACTCCTTTGCCTCCTCCTAAAGACGGCAAGCCTCCTCAACGTCGCCAAGACGTCAAGGACTTGCCAATTCCTCCCCCTCCAAAGGATGGCAAACCAATTCAGCGTCGCGAGCCTCCCAAGGATGCACCAGCTCCTCCTAAGGAAGGTGCTGTACCGCCACTACCTCCTACTCGTCGCGGTGATGTACCGCCACCGCCTGCTAATTCACCCAGCGCTCCTCCACCCAAGGATGAGCACGTTCCTGCTCAGCGTCGCCAAGACGTCACACCTCCGCCCAAGGATTCGCCGATTCCTCCTCCTCCAAAGGATGGCAAACCTGTTCAGCGTCGCGAGGAAATTCCGCCTCCCAAGGATGCACCTGCACCTCCTCCTCCCAAAGATGAACACGCTCCTGCTCAGCGTCGCCAAGACGTCGCACGTCCGCCCAAGGACTCGCCAATTCCTCCACCTCCTCAGGATGGACACGCTCCTCAACGCCGTGAGGAAGTTCCGCCTCCCAAGGAATCTCCAGTACCGCCCAAAGATGAACAGGGACCTCCACCACCTGCTCAGCGCCGTGAAGAAGTTCCACCGCCTAAGGAATCTCCAGTACCGCCCAAAGATGGACAGGGACCTCCACCACCTGCTCAGCGTCGTGAAGAGGTCCCACCTCCCAAGGACGAACCGGCTTCTCATGGTCAGGCACCACCGCCACCTCCCAGTCGTCGTGGTGAAGTTTCACCACCGCCACCTGCTAATACACCTGCTCCGCCTCCTCCTCAGCGCCGTGAGGATGCACCAGCTCCTTTAAAGGACGGACAGGTTCCGCCACCACCTCCTCCTTCTCGTCGCTGCGTTTAGAGTTAGATGTAGCCATAAAGTGGTACCTGATGGACTTTTATTATAAATATTGCTTTACATACATTGGAATTTGGACAGTATATTATCTTGAAGAAATGGACAGTTGATTTGTTGCACCGTTATTCAGAAAGATGTGCATGAAGGTTGTTTTGCGTTCCGAAGAATAATATTTCGATGAAGTGCTCGTAGGTAATAGAAAGCAATCCGAGTAACGTCGCCATATTGCTTGTTGTCATCGACACCGTTTGTGAGGTTTGCCAACTGACCAAGCGTGGGCCCGGCCTGACTACCACGGCAATTGTCACCGAGGACATTGATAGCGCCACCGAGAATAAGGGCAACGATGACGGATGTGACAGTGAACTTCATGCTAGAGAAAAGTGGTTAGCTGAGAGCACGTGTACACAGTAGAGGCGCGATCCTTACGTCGAAAGTTATTGTGTAGCTGCGAGAGAGGATCAGATCACTCGTGTGGGCAAATAGGGCTTGTCCGAGTCCTATGTATATCTGAAAGTTATGGAAATTGAAGAGGTTGATGTTGGAAGTACAAAAATACGCACAATCGTGTACAGATCTCTGCTGTGCAAATCCTTCACATCAATATGCGACAGCCAGCCTCAAGCTCCGAATACCGCGCACTAAATCGTGGTAAGGGATAGTACACCACTCCGACCGTGAAGCCTTGGGCGATGTGGTGACAATAAAAATGGACGTCCGGGAAAGGAAAAGCCGACAATACGTGACATAGACCGTAGGCCTGAAAACAGCACTAGTTGAATAAGACTTGGGAAGAAATTTGCATTCTCAAGACTGACCGACTGCATGCTCGAAGCTTGAAGCTTGACTCGGAAGCGTGACTCGAGCGCGGGGCCTTTCGTTAACAGAGCTGAGGCATTCTCAGCCTTGAAATGACACTTTTTTCAACTAGAGCACCAGTAATAAAATTGAGAAGGCTTGCCTCAAAGATGCTCCTATTGTTTCTGACTCTGGCTTCTAAGTTTCGAGATGTAAAGGAGCAAGAATCTTACACACCGATTTCAGTCATCGTGGAAGGAAGGAAACGATTTCCTTTTGTTGACGCGTTGTTTACTCCCACCATTTTGCTCCGACTCTATACGGTATACCGTCCATATCTTCTACCCGACGGACCTGTAGGAAAGGAGGCACGTTAAAGCTTTCTAAGTCTAGGAAAGCTGGGATTTGGTGCGTGATTCAAAGTTTCTGCATCATAACGCTGCTTAACCAAGAAGCAAATTGCAGGGTGACATCTTCGAATTCTTTTCGGGCAGTACTAGGGAACGTATACAGCAGGTTATACACCTGAACACCTCTTAAAAACCAAAGGGACCCATAACTTGTTGCTCCGAATCCTTCCAGCTGCATGTTCAGCCCTTCACTTCGGTCACGGTGTTCCCATTACCATTACTTCCAAAGACGAATAACAACAGGTTCAATAAGGCTACAGCATACTGGTGTTCATCATCAAGGATTAAAATACCATAATAATCCCATACCACCCGACAATGTCGACCTCAACGATCCTCTCACCCGTACGGTGGTTGTCTACGACTGCCCAAACTCCTTCTCAATCAACAGACTCATAAAACAACTCGTTTTCGACGGCCCAGTCGTATCCATCTACAAACGTGTCTATGGAGAACAAATGGCCGTCCGATTTACCCTTCTGGACAACTACGCCGTCCGAAAATTTTTCGCCTCACCCATCGCCAAGTCTCTACACTGGGACGACCGACCTGTAAAAGTCAAACCAGATTCCGACCCCCCTCTCCTCGTTGAACGCGTCACAGCCCTCGGGCTCAGCCAAGTCACCACAACCATCCAATTCGTCGGGTGTCCTCCCGACGTCACCGCCAACAATTTCTACAGACGACTATCCCTACATTCAGGTCAACGACCTCTAGGTGTATCACTCACCCCACCAAGCGAAACAGACGGAACTCGAGGCGTGTTAGTGAGATGTCATGATATGCAACATACACCAGGCATTATCGCACGCGCTTTGGGATCTGGTGAAGCGGTCTTCGGGCGTTCTGCGACTCATTATATCGATTCTATGGATGGTCGGTTTTCTCAAGCACCCTTCTGGGGTGAAGAGGCGTTATTTGCAGGGATACAGCTGGGTTCCATACAAAACGACCAAAAGGCCCCGCCTAGTATCCTCAAGAAGATTGGTGCTGGTATCCTGAACCAGCTACCGATGTTTGGGTGGAAGCAGGTCGGGGATGTCATTAATGTCAATTTGTTGAAGCCTTCCGACGCGCAGAGGATCTTGGATGTGGGTATACCGACTAAATTCTACGTTAGGCCTAGGCCTAGCGAGGATGGTGTGGTGTCTATACCTCACGAGATGTTGCTAGCCATGCGACTGGGTGCATCACGCAAATTAGTGATTCGGTCTCTTGATTGGAGACGCGTTGGGGGGTTGATGTACATGTTGGAAACTATCAAGGGTAGAATGCACAGGAAGGCCATGCCACCTTATTTGGAACCGATTTCAGAGTAAGTCTATCGCTTTTACTTGTGTCGTTCCATTAGGTTGATTCGCTCGTTTGTATTTGTCAGAGATTCGGTGCTTGTAACGTTCCAAAACGTGTTGGATGCGATGGTGGTCCTGCAAAAGCTGCGAGTTGGGTCTGCACCTCTAAGAGAAAAATGGAGAGGGGCGACAGTGAACTTTTGGGATGATGCGACTGGTACGGATGCACAACTGACACCATTGCGTGTTGGGATGTATCGCCCACCTTCATTAGAAGAGGAGTCAGTACACGATCAATAGAATACACTTACACTTTTCAGTAGAGCGTACTTGATCTGACGTCATGTGCTTTGAAGGCTTCGTGGCACCACGAATGAAAGCACTGCTTCAACTACCTTATACTCTTTCTTCCACGATGTCTGACGATCATGAAGCCCTACTCTCTTCCCTGTGTCAATCATGGCATTGGGACTCTGACGGTGAACATACAATCACTTTCAACTCAGGAGGAACCGGCCAGGTATTCACTTTCCAACCATCTACCAACTACTCAACTAACCACTTTTTTCAGCTTGTATCCCGCGCAGAAATGTCCGTCTGGATAGCTTCCCAGTTCACCTGGAAAGCCATCGATTCTCCTGCTACGACAGCCGATAATCAGCTCGCTATCCAAATACAGCTAACCCAAACCCGTATTCCTCCTTGGGATTCACCAACGTTCACTGGTAGGATCAACGAACAGGTTCTTATCGGGGAGGCATTCGTGCCAAAGTCGTACCTGGTCACGATTGAACGTGGATCATTCATTGCCCCATGGGATGCACAACATATGCGCAGGGGTGCAGCGCCCAAGTATGCGTTTCAGCTGACATTCGACCAATCTCCGTATCCCCCGAGGAAAGAATGGAGAGAGCCCGAAGGCGGGCCTGATACGTTGAAGATTTGGGATAAGAAGACGTTTTGCGCTGGAAAGGTGGAAAGCGAAGAGAAGGGTTGGTTCAAGAGCTTGTTTCAGTAAACACCGAGCGATTTCGCTTCGCGTATAGCATATACGTGAGTGGATTGGAGTATTTTTGTCATCGCCTTGTATAAATACATACTTGCTATCGTCACTGAGAACCGGTTAGAGTTCTAGCTTTGTATCAGAATCTTGGGAGTCTATTTAATGGTTACATACAGTGCACAGAATTTGCAAAAGCCAATGAGCAGGTGGACCTTGTACGTTGGCACTGTCAATGTCACTTTAGACGTGTACATAGCTTCGGAACTAATCCAGCCCCGCATTCTATTCGGCAAAGGCAGGTTCCACGGGTACTCTGGAATCCGTGACTGCTGTCGAGTCGAGACTAAGGACATGCGGTATATAAAGGGCTTGGAATCCTGCACAACCTCCCCATCGTCTCGAGCTCAGCATGTTGTACAGCGACATCATCCGCACTCTCGTATGCGCTTTCGTAGCGTGCTCTAGTCTACCGTCCGACTCTGTCGACGCGGAGTCTCCGATTACACCGAAAGGGCAGAACATCATAGTTGGCTATCGAACAGTCTCCAAGGTCAGTCTCTCCGTCCAACGATCGTTCAGGTGCCTCTTACTCATTTTCTACAGGCTCAGGCAGAGGCATACAACAAAGCTGGCACACCCGTCCTTCCCGGGCCAGTGATGGGCATCCAACTAGGCAACGGGGTCTACACCTCTCCAAAAGCAGGTGACTGGGCAGGCCCCCCCGACAGCTGGTACTGCGTCATCTTCGCCGACTCTGACAAGTTCAACCCCGCCGCCAAAGCCTGGATCCCTCAGAAGTCTTCAACGGGCACAAAGATCTGGTGGAACGAGAACAATATCGGCACTTATATCAAGTCGTTGGGTATAAGCGACCCTTCCAAAACCCTCAGGTTCTCTCCAATAGACGGAGACGACCAACACTTTCAGATGTTGATTCCACCGGCATTGTTGAGCGGGACGATCTTCAAACCTTTGGGTTTGACGACAACCTGTGTGGATAGTGTGTCGAAGTTGCCGTCGAATAGGGTTAATTATTGGAGTATGAGTGGCATGAAGGGTATAGCGCCGTCCGATCCAGGATGTGGGCCTACGTTGATGGAAGATGGGGAAGGATTGAAGAGTCCTGGTTGTTCGACACATAGCAAAGTCGAGCCGGGAGGAAACCCAAATAATCATTCTTGATGCTCGGATTCCGGTATTGAACGTTCTGATGTATGTAACCAGCTTCGAACTGAATAGTAGTCAAGTACTTTGGAATCGAAAAGTGTAGAACAGATTAAGGGTACGGCCACGAGTGAATAATGGGATGGTCAACGTTCAGACGTTATGATACTGTGCAAGCGCACCGCGGCGGAGTCCCCGGCACGTGCGTAGCCAAGAAATACCTCGAACGACTCGAGGATAGCGCAAGAAAACATCTTTGAGATCTCATTTCCGAGTCTTTCCCGTCATCAGCCTGATAACATCCTCCCTGCCAAGAGATAGGTTTTGCGTAGGTTGTAACTGATCATCGTCCAAAGCTGCGTCTGCGAGAACCCGTTTATCTTCTTGCAGCTACACATGAGGCAAGGTCAGTACAAATGCCCCAAGACGAGTAAGAAGCTCACCTCTTTGATCCTGCTTTCTATCGTGTTCTCCGCAAAGAGTTTGTAAACATGCACTTGACGAGTCTGCCCCATCCTGTGCACTCTCCCAATGGCCTGTTCCTGTAATTGAAGGCACTGCGTTAATATAGATCCTAATAGCGTATAGCTGTAAGTTCACCTCAACAGCTGGGTTCCACCACAAGTCAACGAGTATCACGTGGTTGCATTCCGCAAGATTCAACCCTGGACGCACAGGCGTCAGCGACTGTTACTACGAATATACGTTCCAACTTACCGACACCACCGGCCTTCAATGACATGAGGATTACCTTGACGTTAGGGTCTTCTCTAATGGCTTTGAGCGAGTTCTCCCGTTCCGGCGCCTTCATACTACCGTTGTCTGTGCTCAATGTGATCAGACTTGAAATACGAAATCGAAAGGCCACCTACAGTGAACACAATGAAACTTGTTCCCAATGTACGAGTATATGACGTCCAGCATAGTAACAAACGAGGAGAATACGATGACCTTCTCTCCGGAAGGAATCGTGTCCAAGATCGCTTCAATCGCTTCAACTCGCTGAGACGGAGGCTGATTGTCCCGACTCGAGATTAGTTGTGTAATCAATTTGCAAGTTTCTTGATGCGCCTTCGCTTCATCATTGTTGGTTAGGCTGAGCCTAACCGGTGAGAGTCAAATCATGTCCAGAACGGTTACAAGATTGTTGCATACGGTGATTTGCACTGAGGACACTCCAGCCTGCTGGAGTAACCGTCATCATCGTCTCCATCAGTTTCTGCATCAGGATCTCTTTCCATCTCTCTGGTGTCTGGTTGAACACTCTTGACAAGCAAATCGCTGTGTAGACATACTAAATTCGTCATTAGAGATCAGAGCGAGCAGATGGCATGAATGATACAAACACTGCCGAAGTCTTAGAAGCAGAACCAAGATGTAATGTGTTGATAAGTTCAATCTCCCGATTAGAGTAATGAACCGGTTTTGCAGTGCGTCATATAACGCTCTCTCGTCAGGGGGTAGTTTGCACTCGTAAGAGCGTAGCTTGTACTCGGGCATATCCAGAACTTTGACGTCGTTGATATAGTCGTCTTTTCGACGGCGGAGTAGTACATGGCCCAATCCGATCTAGGCAGAATGTAATAAGTATCGATAACAGAAGTTCAAATATGATATTTACACGAAGAATGTTCAAGGAATTGGCGATGGCCCATTCATTGATCTTTGGTGACTTGACCGTTTTGAGAGGCATCTCGATGCTTTGCTTGAACCAATTGTAGTCGGAGAAGGGTTGAACTTGCAAGAAGTGGAATAGGGTATACAAATCTGTCACTTTGTTTTGTCTGCGAAATAGTATTATATCAAGGGAAAGTCGAGTATGACGACCTCGAACTTACAATGGTGTGGCAGTGATGCACCATCGAAAGGTAGCTGAGAGATCACAACAAGCTTTGGCCCCTTTGGTTTCTTTGTTTCGAATCATATGTGCCTCGTCTAGAAGATCGAGAGTCAGTACGTGTGCAGAGTAAGGAACGATTGGGACGCACCGAGGGCTACGCGCCTCCAGAACGTGCGAAATAAAGCATCCCTGCAGTTTTCGGAAGTACGACGGCTGTTATCTCTCTCGAATGTCAGGTGTTCGGCTCTGACAACACCGTATGTCGTCACAACTATCTTGTACTGCTGCATTTCCTGTAAACCTTCGTGGCATGATGTGAGTGGGTGTAGTTGGCAGACATGGTATACATACTGGCAAATCGGTTTGGACCATGGTATAATCTGACCAATGTTCCTGGGAAAAACCTCTCGATCTCGTCTCTCCACTGTTGAGCCAATGTTACGTTTTGAACTACAATTCTAGCGAAAGTTGAGCATTTGCGAAAAGAACCGACACTGAGAAGCACCTACAACGACGGCCCGGAGTCCTCTGCATCAAGCATGATCACCGCGACGGTTTGTAATGTTTTTCCCAGTCTGACATTGGAGCCGATTTGAGTAGATGGCCATGCAGAAAGGAGAGGCTCTTACCCCATTTCATCAGCGAGTATACCACCAAATTTTTTATTTATAGGGCTTTCCCTATTCAGCATCCACAGAATTCCGGCAACTTGATGTGGTGAGAGGGTGTAGCCGTAAGGCAAAGAGAATCGAGAAAGCTTTGTGAGGTCAACACGTTTCTCCATAAAGGCATCCTTGCGAAGTTTCTTGAGCTCGGACTCAACGTCGACGGCGGACAATCGCCTGCTAGCTGACGAGTCCAACGGGAATTCTATGGTTTCTTTATCATGAGGACCTGAAGGAGCTGTAGTGAAAGCCTGATGAGACTCGGAATGACGCGAGGACCGCTTCGCTCGCGGTGTTGCTGTCGCGAACGAGTTCTTGGTGGCATTTGGTTCAGAGTATCGTGAACGCAGGACCTCGAGTGGCACCTACTAACGAGTTAGTGTTATCAAGGGTTTGATACTACATGGAGCTTACCATTATCATTCAGGCTGATATTCCTAAAGGATTGCGTCGGAATTTCTGAACTGTTGACATCTTCCTTGAAGCTGGGCCTCGTCCGAGATTTAGGATGACATCGCTCGGACGATGGACTTGCAGCGGCCCATTCCCTAAGGCCATTGCTTGTCCCAGGTTGGAAACTGTCATCGAGCGACAAGAATGCTGGACTAGCAGAAGGGTCAGCTCGAATCTGCGGTTGATCTTCAAAGAGATAGCATACCCGTTACGCTGGACCATGGTGGACTGAGTGTGTGTTGAGGAAAGATTCTCAGATTTTGTCGCCCTTTGTACTTGCTCTAAGCATGTGATCGTCTCTTTGTTCTTTCATTGACAGTTGTGGAAATCCTTGAAGTTGGCTTGGAGACTCGTCAAAGGTATCGGCGAAAAACAATGCATTAATCAGTATAGACTGTACAGCCCATTCGCTTCTGAATAAGGACTGCCTATATTTGGCCATAAGCAATGTTGTTAAAATGTAATCAGCAAACCCACCTCTATTATACACATAAATGGAAGGCCCTTTACACTTGCATGGAAGCCAATGACTGCCTTGAGCGATATCTTCCGAGGTGCATAGATGATAGAAGACACGAGGCGTCTAGACTCTGACCTCATTGGCAGTAATTTGGCAGTTGCCGAAATTCCCACGAGACTGCGCTTGCTTTCTCACTACCATCTTTCCGAATCCGAGGCGCATTCAGGAAACCACACGGAATTCAAGGCTGTACTGTACCTCTTGCTCTCTCGAACTAGTTCATCTCTGATACCCAGAGAAAATGGTCTGGAAAACGGCAGACTTGCAATGAATCATGATATCTCAAGAAGATCATACAACAAAGACACAAGCTGATGATACGTGTTTGTAGGATTGTATGGCGCAATGGGCGAGGAAAACCGTTCAATTGTAATCAGGGTCGGAGATCTAGAGGCTCTCTTTCAATTGGATTTCTGTAACCTCCCGCTTAGCCAGCCCACTTAATGGCAAGACTCAATCTCCATTCGTCATTGCGCGCGGATGGCATTTGCGATCTTCCAGAGAAAGGTACCTCTACGCTTCACTACAGCTTGGCACGGAGGCTTTCAGGGTCCTCCGTCGTATGTAAGTCGCTACTTTTGTGAGCCAGTCGGCATAAGCATTATACTGACTTGATTCTGTTGCATTTAATCTCACTCTAAGGACCTCCAGACCCAAAACTCAGAACCCAGTTATGACTTGAGGCAAAGAAGACGGTTGCTAAGGGTGACTAGTGACTTGTCGCCAGATGTCATTGATGGGAACTGGCCTTAACAGGAAGTTCACTGCGACGCACCGGTGTCCAAGGTACAACCCTGTGAATCACTCGCATCACGGACGGTATCACTCTAACACAGGATATCCTTCAGAAACATCGTAGTTTCAAACTTGGCTCACTAGAAAGGCGTTGATTAGTACATTTCGCTGGATTCACTGTCTGAGGGGCAGCGAAAAGGCCGGAAAACGGTGGCTTTACCTAAGGTTAATCTTGTTTATTTGTGCTGGCAACATGTCAAACCCGAAACTATGGACGTCTCTGCCAAGAGAATATGGGTATGGAGGTTTGATCTACGCGATCCAGCATGGGCCATTCTTACAAAATCATATATGTACAGCGCACTAATATGCCAGGACAATTGCATCCCGCTTTCTCTGGGTCCCCTTTCTTTGGTCATTCGCGTTTTGCTGTCTAGCCTTTCCGTTGCTTGCGCCAGGTCGCTTGCATTTACCTTCTTTCGTTCTTTTTCTATTGCACAAGCACCGGTCTTGCTGCCAGTCAGTACGAGGATTTCATTAGTGCGTACGCTAAACGTTTTCATCCCGATCAACAACTGACGATCACTTTCCCAGTACATTCATTCTTAAAGGCTCCGCTATTCTCTGTCTCTCCTTCGAAACAGATTCACAATGTCTGGCTGTCCCGCAACTGGTTCTACTGCCGGCTCTTGTCCGGTTTCTGGCACGACCTTCTCGGGGTATGGGCCTAGAGGTTGCGCCTGGTTAGGCACACCACAACCTTCTGGTGCTTCACTATACGGTGCTCCCCAGGGCCCAAACGCCTTGCAAGCTGCTATCGACAAGGAGAAGAAAACAATATGTGAAGTCCTCCTTCCGAAAGCCCCACCTAAGGACTTGTCCTCTTCGAAAGCCATGCTACAAAACGCCGACTCCCTAAATCCTGCGGAACTTGACGTACTCGCAGTCGCTCTGGGTTCACCGGCTCGCAGAGTCCTGGAGCGAGCAGATGCGCTTGGCCCAGTGACAGGATGGCGAGACGGCTTCTTATCCACTCAACATGGTTTATGCCCGCCTGATCGTAAGTGCACTTGATTGAATGTACTTCGCTGCCGTTGACCAATTGTGTCTCCGTCTAGCGAACGCCTCGCCGGCTGCACTCGCACGAACTCCCGGCCGTGTCTGGTCCGACTTTTGTGCGCGTCTTCCCGGATTGATTGCCCGTGGCCGTGTACGGGAGGCAATTCTAGAGCTGCCGTTGGTAGATGGATCTCCCGAAACGATTCCAGATGCAGCGCTTTGGGCGTCAGTTGTATGCTTAGGCATCATTGCCAGCATTTGGCGTTACGAAGAGAACAATGATGGCCACGAAGGTATCAAGAATTTGGGTGCTCGTAAAGAGATGTTCTATAATATTCAAGGAGAGCCAGATGAAGTAAGATTTTGAGTCGGCTTTCTAAGCGACAGGTGCTGACCGAGATACGACAGGAACCAGAAACTAAGGGGATCCCTCGCTGTGTCGTCATCCCATTCAGACAAATCTGTATACGAATGGGGAGGCCACTTCCATATCTATCTCAATCCGATGTCTCTTTGCACAACTATAAGGTATCATAGTACCATTCTGCTCCTGTCTCAATTTTACTCATCGTAACATATGTAGATTCGTGACCCAACTTCTGTTTACCCTTACCTCGCACGTGCAGAGAACATGGATCTCCGCTGGCCCATTTTCAACGATCGTGGCGAAGCGATGTTTTTATTATGCATGGTGACTTTCACATCTGATCACCATTACGACGTTTCAATGACCCTCTATTGAAATACAGGCAGAAGTTCACGGACTTTTTACGCCCGGACCTAATCTTATGGCACGCTGTCAGGAACGTGTGATGGAGAAGGATAACGACGGTGAGTGTTTCTGTCAAATAATTAAATTTATGGGCATCATAGATGCGATCATGTTAAATTGATACACTGTATAGGTCTCCTTGTCGAGCTTCTCAAGCTCAAGGAAGTCGTCGATCAGCTTTCTTATGTCTTCCACAAGATATCGGTCAATCCCCATGCAGGTGAAAATTTTGCGCCGCCAGCAACCTGGGGGTAAGTCTCTTCTATGGGTCTTTGCCCACGAGCTCATTATTCTCTGCCCATAGTCAAGGCTATGCCAAGTTTTCCGCTCCTCTTTCCAAACGGCTCCCAGCACTATCGGGCTTGTTCTTACCGATATTCCAATGCATGGATACGTTTTTGATGGTAAGGTGAATATTTCAATCTTGTCGCCATACTAACTCTGCTTTCCGGCAGAGACAAAATTTCAAGTCTTTCCTCGGTATCGAATCGATTCATCTTCGTGCATGGATGCCGCTCAATATTCGAGCATTTTTGGCTGCTATTGAGAATCACTATCCCGTCGTGCCTTACATTAAAGCATCGGGTGATCCCCGATTAGTAGGTGTCTTGGACGCGATCGTGGAAAGTTATGCAGGAGAAAAGGGCTTTATGTGAGCTTAATATCACTTATTTCGTTGAACGACAACTGACAACTCATTGCTGCGTAGGGGAACCCATCGATGTCAGTGTTTCTGGGAATAAAAAACTGATGATTCATTGTACTAAATCTTGTGGTGCAGACAAGGTCTACGGCTTCCTTGAAGTTGTGGCAAAGACCGGGCGTGTCGAGACCAAGTAGGTTCCTTGTGCCTTTTTGTGCCAAAGCCACTGACCTATTTCTTAGCGGTGGCGCCGGTGCTTCAGATCAAATTGGTCGACCATGGCAGGAAGTGCATCGCACGCTGGCCGACTCGATGAAAGAACGACTGGAGCCGTACAGATCAAAGGCAGTACTTGACGTGGAACCTCATGAAATGCGCGGAAGTTATGACGAATGCAGATTTTGGGTACGTGGAAGATGTTTCCTGATCGGTTTTGGCTCATTCAAATGCTGCACCAGGCGAAAATTGTTGACAGGCAGAACATAGACGATGATGAGAGGCGTACCACCGGCAAAGTTGTCTTTGACTTGCGAAACACGGGGTTGACGTTCATTCCCGGGGACCGTTTGGCCATTATGCCGCTGAACTCGTGGAGTGATATCGAGGTAAGCAGCTGCCAGCATAAACATACTGTACTTGTAGGTTGACGCTGTATTAATCATCACAGAAAGTGGTCGGTGCTCTGGGACTCGTTGATCTCCTCGACGTCAATGTCCCGCTAGACCCTGCGACTCTTGGCGCAGCAAAATGGAAGAGATATGCTCAGCATGAAGCTGAATGCTCGAAGCTTGACGAGCGGTTGGAGCCTCGCCTCACCATCCGGGATGTATTACGTAAAGGAAGGCTTGCTCCACTAACAAAGGAGATGGTAATGAATGTGAGGAAGCGATTTCTCGTGGTATTATAATACTGTGTGGCTGAATGAAACTATCTAGGTTCACACGATGATACGCACCTCGTCCACGACATTGCGTGTCCTCAGCTCCGATGCATGGCCAGTCGCCGGTTCACTCGGAGATCTCTTGTTATTGGCTTTGAACGAGGTCTCCGAGCAAATCTGGGACCAAGCATTCTCGCTTGATAACCTATCCTGGTTACTCGACCTTATCGCACCTGAAGTGCCTCGAACATACTCAATCTCCTCTTTCCCCTTCGATCTCATGCCTGAGACACTTGACTTGACTGTCGCTCGCAGCGAGCACCAAATTAGTCCACTACTTCTCTCTCCGGATTCCCATGGAATGAAGATGACCAGGCCTGGTGTGTCTAGCGGGTTCTTAAACCCTGATCCTACAATAGATCACGAAGCAAAACATCATTTAACAAGCAAGGGCTACGAAGAAGAAAAGGTCTGATCTTGTAACCTCTTCAAGATGCTTTCCTGGCTAAATGTCCTCGCAGGTCCTCGTTGGAGTCTCTCGCCCTTTGAATTTCCAATTACCTCTATCTCCTGCAGCACCCGTTGCCATGTTTGCTGGCGGTTCCGGTATAGCGCCGTTCCGCGCCTTCTGGCAAGCACGTATTGGCTCTGGGGTCGTTGGAAGGACAATAGCGTTCTTGGGCGTACAAAGCCGGAAGCGTTTCTTATACAAACACGAGCTTCGAGAACATGTCACATCAGGAAAGCTGGAGTTGCATGTCGCCTTCTCACGCGACTCCAATGGATTGGTCTATCAATATGACCCTGTTCACAAGCATTACGACCTTGTTGAGAAACACATGGAGCCTCGTTACATCGACCAGACTATTATTGACCAGGGTCCATTGGTGTGCGACATGGTCATCTCGACGAAGCTTGGCGGACACGGTGGATACCTCTACGTATGCGGGTCACTCTCCCTTTATGAGACCGTCATGACAGGCATCCGGAAAGCCCTTTACCAGCATCGTGCAGTGACCAAGGAAGGCGCCGATGAAATGCTTGCTCAGGCTTTTGCAGAACGACGGTTCATGCTGGACGTATTTATGACGCCTCGAGTCATGAGCGAGAACGAAAAATACATCCCGTTAAGTGAACTCGCAAGGCATACTGGCCATATAGAGGGTAGCAGGATGTGGATTGGTGTCGATGGTTGTGTTTACGACGTAACAGAGTTCCTGCCCATACATCCTGGTAGGCGAGCATCCGCAATTTTTTGGTTAATTCTTCTGACCTTTGATAGGTGGAACGATGATCGTAGCAGGGTCCGCAGGACTGGACGCGAGTGATACTTTCAGAGAGGTAGCTCACACGACGAACCCCGAAGTTATGAGGTGGGTGTCAGATCACTGTAATCTATTTGTCTTCCTGACTTCAGTCTCAACTTGTGTTAGTCTTCTTGGCAAATATTTCATCGGGTATCTGATGCCCAAGCCATCTTTCCAAATGCCAGAAATTAACGACCTGTATGATCTCTGGGTAGATTACCTGAGGACATGCGTCGAAAGCTTGACTACGCTATACTTTGAGGTCGACACTTTGAAGAAAGATGCAAAGACGTGGTTCTCGGGCGGTTTACTTTCAACGCATGCCATTCGGAAATTTTACCAGCTGCAGAGTCGGTAAGTGTGCTTCATTATCTCTGTCAAACCCGATACTCAGCTGTGGTTCTCCAGACTTCTCACAAAGACCGGATTTCCTGTTCTATTTGGTTCCAAGTACGTCTAGTCGGAAGTTAGCGTCTCGGCTTGAACTTATTGCTTCTTCCTAGACTCCAAGAACTCTATCTCCAACTCTCATTCTCCATTGCAAACAGCGATGATCAGTCTCTTCTGCCAGACGTGATAGGTATCGTTACCCATGCGACTTCCAGCCCTGCCGCTATACAGGCTCGCAAAGAGATTGCTGAACTCGGCGAGTTCGTAAGCAATGCCGCAACATCTGCCCCTGCCTTTGAACATGGCATAATATCATACACCCGGAATGTGCTTGACTTGGACGTCCAGTTTCTAGAATACATACGGGAAGATATATGCTCTGGGTATGACGCTTTCATACGCGTTGGCGAGGTCATTAAGACTTACCCAACTAAGGAGAAGCAGGTCTGTATACAATTCGTAACACTGTTCTATATGCTAAATACGTCTCTTTAGGCACTCCATAAGATCTCAACTGTATTGATGTCGTTCCTGCAGCGCATTGCTGAAAGAGTAGAGAGCTTCTACGTGGACTTAGCCGCACACTCGCTCTATGATCCTCAGCGAGAAGTGAGTGACCCTGTTAGACTGAAATATCCAGTACTGAATGTTATGTTTTAGGCGAACCCAGCTCGTGCCCGTTGGCGCTTTGTCCAGCGCAGGATCAAGGATAGCAGCTTTTTTGTCCTGACCAAAGATATCAATGCTGGTTTGCGCGGGGTCGAAATGGATTTGGCGATGGAAAGGCCGATGAAAGCCTCCAACACCTTTGAAACGAAGAGGAACAAGCGACAAAGTGTATCTTTCGATCAGGTTCTATCGCAAGCGGTTTCGACTGTCTCTAAGGTTCCGGCCTTACCTCATCGTACACGGCCTTCGCCATCTCGACAAGCCACACTATACGAAGAGGAAGAGGTGAGGACCCCTCGGCAGGGACAGCACGCCGCTGGTCCTATCGTAGCTGCGCCACGACCTCTTCGCCTAGCTGACGCACACACTGCTCGAGCCAAAGCCGGAAGAGATAACGGAACAAGCTTTGAGGAGCAGATTTCGGCTCGGGCAAATAATCGTATGTCGACATTTATGCAGGGTCGGATGAAAGACCTCAGGCGTCTGTCGAAGAACATGAATGGCATGCTCTCACTGGATCATGCTTTCACTGCATATGGTAGAGGTACCAGTAGTGGAACCCGTTCACATTCGGAGAGCGAATTCGAGGATTATTCGAGCTCAGGCGGCTCCTCCCCTATCGACTTAATGCCTCGAGCAGCCCCTGCTCCCGTCTTCTCGGCGGCAAACTCACGGACACACAGTCGCGCTTCAAGTCGTCAGGAATCTCTAGATAGACTTACTGGTGTTTCTAGGTCTAGACCAGGGACACCAGGCGGGATGTCTAGAAAGGACCTTCAGAATGCCACATTTGGAAGGAAGTTGTCGGTTTATGGAGGCTCACGGTCAGGAGGGTCGAGAGCCGGTGATTCTCCCTCGGAGAAAGCTCCTCCGGTCCCTTCAAAGCCAAGCCATTGGTAAAATTTAGATTTTGATTTGTCGCTACCTCATTACCTTACATCTTCTGCATCTGTACTTATATCATTGCAAGTAGTCAATCTATTTATCTGATGACCCTTCAGTGGCCATCTAATTTCATCGTGAGGCTCCTGAGACCCTGCATTCTCGCATGGCTAACTTACTCCTTTGTGATTCATACCAGTTGTCTGAACAATTACGATGATGGTAGGTTCATTGAATTTGATTTATATTTTCTGAACATCATCTATAATGGAGGCAAAGCTCGAGGGAGACGAGCCTCACAGTTTGAGGTACAGTGAGTAGATACGAACTTATTCAATCAGACTAAAAACAAATCAAAATGATAGAAATCTTAACGCGAATACTTAGAGCTGCGGAAAACTCAGGTGGCTGCGGAAACGAGGGTGACCTGCCCTGCCAAGTGACCGTCTACGTTCAAAAGCCTACCAACTTTCAGTGCCACCCTCACAGAATATTTGCTGTAGCATGTCTACGACTCTCTTTTCGCTCCTTACCACCATGGGTGCGCTGCATCTCGCTTCTGCAACAGGGACTATGGACCTTCACTGGCCGTACCCCCAGCAGCTAACACATCAAGAGGAACTTCTGTACGAAAATGGTGTTACCTCCTTGACAATCAACTGTCCAGTTCGGGATAGCACAACTGTACCTGCACAATGGGTTAGGCTGGTAGGTTTCAAGCCATAATACTTGGATAGTGAATTAACGAACGGTCTGCAGGCATACCACGACATGTCGACCCATAATATCGAGGATGGGACAGGAGGGCTTGACGGTAGTATCCGTTTCGAGCTTGATAGAGGAGAGGTATGTCTCATCTTGACGCCGTACTGCTGACGCTGATTGTGACAGAATATCGGAAGTGGTATGGAAGCAACACTGCGCGACGTCACTGGCTTCCAGGCGCCATTCACCAGCTGTAAGTTCCCCACATGTTCACCATGGATGATTCTTAAACATTGGCTTCAGTGGCAGACCTGATAGCGATGATGGCAGTCACCGCTTACCCATCCTGCGGTGGTCCTTTCATTCCCTACCGGGCTGGACGAGTAGACGCTACTACCGCTGGTGTTCCCGGAGTACCAGAGCCACAGCAGGATATAGAATCGCATATCGAGTCTTTCAGACTCCAAGGTTTCTCCCAGCCCGAGATGATTGGACTAGTAGCCTGTGGACACGCCCTCGGTGGGGTGAGTAAGCAGGACTTCCCAACGATGGGGTTGGAGAACGACTTTGAGTTATTCCACGGGGGACTGCAATTTGACCACGCAGTGTAAGTTGCGTATGCTCAGGAAAAGATATTGGCTAATTAGGCTGGGATCTAGTGTAACTGGGTGGCTCGACGGAAGTACACCGAATCCATTGGTGACCACTCCCAACGAGACAATGCGAGCCGACCTCCGTATCTTTGGGAGTGACGGAAACGCCACCATGCAAAGGTAGAGCCTAGCACTTGATCACTATGTCCGACGCTCATCCCTGTCCGCCTTCACAGCCTAGCAGCGGGAGAAGCATTCAACAAGACGTGCTCCTCACTGATAGAACGAATGGTTGAAACTGTCCCCCGGGGAGTTACATTGACTGACGTTATACTGCCCATCGAAAATAAGGTGGGGAATGCTCGGCTGTTCGTCTCAAAGGACAAAGATAGCCTCGTTTTTACGACCGATCTTCGGGTATGAACTTCTCCGTCTAGTAGGGGTTCAGTATTCTGATATCTAGTTACTAGCTTCTGAACCCAACGAACAATCCCAGTCGAACCGTGACGCTCCTCTGGGCCGACCGACAAGGTTCTTTTTGTCCTTCGTCAGGATGTTCCGCCGAAGCCGTATCCTCCAAAGTGCTCCCTGGTGACGACCTCTTGGGTTTCGTAGTCTATGGCGGGAGTGCTATTCGATACAATTTCGAAGCATTGGTTGATCCCGAATCCTCGATATCCAAGTTCTGGTTCGAAATCGACGAGCATGATGGCTCGGAGAAGATTGTCTTGAACAACGGCGGTGATGGTTATGCGATCGACCAGGACACTATCCTCTTCGACCCCATTCGGAGCTCCATCGGACCCTTCTTCCCCAACATGGAGAAACACATTACCGTCGCTGTACGTCGCTCTCTGATTCTTCCGAACACGTCTAATTTCCTTGTTCTGCAGATCAAGGGTGGCGCCTCGCGCGTGTATTCCCGACTATTCAAGATACCCCGAGGCCTTTCGACTCCTCCTCCCATGATCCCAGAATACACCACCCAAGATTTACCGCTAGACACCGAAATGCCACCCCGCGTCGGCTATACCTTCTATACCGCTAGTATTAGCTTTTTCGAGTCTTGGTTCGAGTTTCACGCCGAGATAGATGGGGAGGATGTGTCCCAGGGTTGGATTTCCGAGAAGGAGATTCGGACGTTCCTCTAAGCTTGGACATTGATACCGAGGCGAATGTATACCCCGTTATTGTCCTCCGAAAATTTTGTCGTATATTTGGAATTTAGATAGTCATTAATCAAGGAAATACGACATTGCGTCGTCGTGGTGAAGGTATTGGTCATGCTTTGGTAGGTAGGAGAATTTTGAGCACATCGTCGAGCCTGCTTGTGATATAGTGATCACCAAATCGATGGCTGGACTTTTTGGAGAGGGTGAGACAAGGAAGTATCATATCCTTCCGCAGAAACTCGCTGTATGGTGCACGGGCATCTTCTGCTAACCGCAACACCAAGGGCTGACGTTTGTTCTCTGGGTCATGGTCTAGATACACAGATAAAACTAGGTCATCTAAAAACAGGTCAATGCCGTTCTCTAAAGCACGACGAGAGACGCAACTCACCCTTGTCCTTGTCTGCACCTGGCACCTCCAAATCCAGCAGTTCTCGCAATTTGACACTGTGAGATGCCCGGAGGTGAACCAATTTCCCGCTTTCTCCAGCAAAGGCAATATCAGCCCAATCAGTCCGCGTGTGTCGCACTACATAGCGAAACGGCTGTCCAAGTGCATAGATTATCGTATGAGGCACACGTTGCTGGATGGTACCGGCCGAGTTTTTGAATATCTCGAGACGTTCCTTGTCAATCATCCCCTTCTCCACCAACTGCTCAGCCAACCCAATAGAAACCATCCTCCACATTGATACCACCCAAGGCGTACCATTCGGTAACAGCAAATCTTTCCCGGACGAAAATTTTTCGGGGCTATCGCAGATTCTGAACTGGAGTCTGCATGTCGACAGAGGCGCGTTGGGTTGTGGTTCGTGGTAATAAAGAAGACCCTTGGTTGATGATGGGAAGGGTACAGTTTTAGAACAATGGTATGTATATCGGAAGAGGTGGCCTATAGGACGACCGCGGAAAAAGTGAAGGCGGGTGCTTGTCAGGTTTGATAGGTCGACGAGGTCATTTGTGGTTGTTTCTTCAGGCCGGAGCGACTGGATCAATTTATATGTCCGTTTTTGAAGAAATTTAGAGGTGTTCTGAGGAATATTTCGGAAGTTCGAGGTCGATTGCCTTGCGCGTAGCAAGCTGAGCATGAAGGCATTTGGTCTGTTACCCCGGACCCGAGGTCAGTACTTCAAAGTTTCAGTGACGGTAGATATACCCAAACACAACTCGCTCTGGTCAAGCTGGAAGCATGCACACTTTCAAGCATTTAGATGATAGAGTCCAGATAAATCCGTTGTATCTATACTTAGTGTAGATAGTGTACCAGTAGTGGGTATCGTATATATCCAAAAAGAGTATTTTAAACAGTCCTTGTCCGCAACCCCTTCCGTTTAGTGGTGATCATGTCTGCCAGGCTTAGGATCCTTGATGAAAATGTTGTCTCCTTTGATGTTGAGGAAAGAGTACTCGGCGAGGTCCGCGGAGCCGCCACGGTTGTAGTTTTGGTAGACAAGGTTAGGCTATGGCGTACAGGTTGAGTATACGAAGAAAATTGAGGAAACGGTAGCCTTGTACTCACCTCAGTCCAGAATGGTCGAAGTCCAGCGGCTTCAAGAGTCTCCCACCACTTGAGGTACTCGGGGAACGTCTTGTGCCAGACGTGGATCTCGAGCTGGAGCTGACCGAACGGTAGGGGTTCGCCCTTGTCCATGTATGGCTTAACGAGTGCAGTGAGGGTCTCGAATTCCCAAGACTCGATATCGACCTTGAGAATGTCGATATGCTTGTGGCCTGTAGGGAAAGTGTAGCTCAGTATCTGCCCAATTGGATGCACAGAGCCGTTCAATAGCTTACCGTTTTGCTTCATTAAGGTGGCAAGTGTGTACTGTGCTGGCTCATTGCCATAGGCCTCACGGTCGCTACCGGCAAGCTTGTAGGAATGGAAGTGAGCACGGTGCTGGTTGACCTTGGGGATTTCAGGTCCGAACGAGTTGACTGAGAAATCGTAGCCCCAGATTTCACAGTGACGCGTGTTTGTGAGAATCTCAGCTTCAAATGAAGATTCGTAGTTGATACCTGAAGACAAAGTGGGTTGAGACCGATCCTTGATGAGAAAAGGCATAACGTACCGAATGAGTAGACAACGCAGTCTTCTTTGTCCCTAACACGAGTAATACCACAGACCCATTTACCGCCGTCACCAAGAGCACCGAGACGTTGGATTTCGTGGGGGCAGTTGTACGCTGCAGGGAAGTAGTCCCCTATTTTCGACGAATTTGGACATGAGCATTTGATATAGTCTATCAAAGTTCGGATGACGAAAACTCACAGACAGTGTAT
Organism: Paramarasmius palmivorus; assembly: GCA_037176845.1. Taxonomy (NCBI): domain Eukaryota; kingdom Fungi; phylum Basidiomycota; class Agaricomycetes; order Agaricales; family Marasmiaceae; genus Paramarasmius; species Paramarasmius palmivorus. The sequence continues at coordinate 132,966 of JAYKXP010000022.1, read as the reverse complement.
GCAGGCCATGGGTCCTTGTTAGGAGGGAACCTAGCAAGTAAGGTAGGTCAGAATATGTCCAGAACGCGTGTAAAAGGCGCGCTCACATAGCCACGTCATCTGGGCTCGGGCCAAACTTCTTAATCAAGCCTTTCCTATCTTCGAGAAGCTTGTCGTAGATCTTGTCTGCCATTGCTAGACGACCAGGAAGACTAGGGTCATAAGGGAAGTCTTGAGGTCGTATGATTCCTGGTTCCGCGAGGGGGTTAAGGAGGTAGAACGTCGTCGCAAGGACGACGAACACGAAGAGCGCATATTTTGGGTGCCGAGACCAGACCGGAGGCATTGTCTATCGTGAGGTAGTGGTGGTAGAAGGAAAGGAAGGAAGGTGGAAAAAAACTACCAACAGTTGAATGTGGTAGTAGAAAAAAAAGTTGAATATGTGGGAATTCAAGAAACAGAGTTCGAGGGATCCCAGATTTCTATCACTTGGAAATCCCCATCAAGAACTTACATAGAATGAGCGCTCAATGTAGCTTCCACTTGGCCCTTTCAAACAGCGAAAACCATCAGATGGCTTGTTGACATCCCTGATCCCATTCAAGTCTAGCTCTCTGATACCCATCTTCTGCTGTAACGCTATGTTCTCCCTCTTCCTCACCAGGCTCACCAGGGCTCACCTTACCCATAATCCATACTGCATTTTAGGGTGCTCGCCTTAGCGGCTAGCCGGTTGTGTGGAGAGATAGCGGAGAACTGACGTCAATTCACCCGGAGGTACGACTCGGAAATTTGAAGTTCTTGATAATTTCAAACTCGAAAAATAAACTCTTTGAAAGCAGAAGGCACCAAGCTTCATACCTACCTTGAATACGCTCATTGCCTTGAAGGTGTTCAAGCACTTTTACTTCCAAAACTGTTCCCGGAATACCCTTATTGGCGTTCAATTCATTAAGCCACTGTACTTAGCCGGCATGATACATGATATCCGGCTCCACATGCTCTCCATTGGTTGCGGGGGTACATAATTTGATCTGATGTCGCTGTAAAATGCTTCCGTGACTTAAGTACATTGGACTTACAGCTTCTATCCGTAGAAAGACCCATACTTCAAGAGCAAGTTACAGGCTAGTAGTGGTTGCGGTAGGCTAGTACAAGACGTCTATCCAAGCCTATCCAGGCTCAACTTTCTCAAGTTCTTGTAAGACAATTGCTTTCGACGCCAGCACAGTAAAAATTAGGAAGTGGGATAATGTACGAAGGGTCATAACATGGGACATTATGGAACCAGTCAGGTTCAACGTTCACTGGCCCTGTGCAATGCGTGTTTGACATGGATTGTTATCGCCCGGCAGCTGCCGGCAGCGCAGGTTCCGTCAGGAACCTGTTCATACATATGGTACTGCAGCTGCGCAGTTCGGATTCCTACTTCTTAGCGGAGACGAGGAATCCGGGGCAAAGAATCATCGTCTGCGAAACGTCCTGGTTGAGCGGAGGAACCAAAGTGACCGAACATGATATGACAAACTTGTGACAAACTTCTTTGTCCAAGTCTGAGCATATACATAGAAGACGGGATGGTGTGGCAACTTCAGGCCTAGGCTTCAGGTCCCAAATCGCGGGCTACGGGGTATACTAGGCCGTGTCATTCGATCTTGGCCGATGTCGTTTAGTGTTGGGGTGGCAGGTGCCAACAGATAGCGTCCCTAGCCTTGGGTACGATAACTTAGTGCAAAGTATCACAGGCGGTACCCATGAAAAGGCATACCTATAAACAAGACGAATGCGTGTTCACACACCATCCTGGTGCTGTTTGAGCAAAATAGTCAAAGCATCCTCTATAGTGTGTATCCTGCCGCGTTTCGACCTCGGAGGAATAGCCACGTATGGCAACACCATCCCTTTTCGAATGAACCCCTCATATGGACGAGGCAATTCCTCCGCAAGCCGCAAGAAAAGAGGCCTCAGGGTGTCCGTAGGCTTATGGTCGAGGCAAACCATCATCTCGACGTTATCTATGTATTGCAGAACATAAGCCATTACGCACGCTCGACAAGATGAATGCTCACTCACCACCGCGGTGTCCTGTACCTCTGACGGGAGCATACCGCCTCATAGCCGTGCTCAATCTCTCGACTGAAGTCAAACGTAGGAAAGCCAACGAATCTTCCCCAGCAACGCATATCCTAGCCTCATAGGAACCCGTATGCCGCACCGTTAACCGGAAAGGTTGTCCCAATGTGTAGCAAATGCTAATTGTCGTGGGTTGCGGTACAAGATAATCGTGCATCGCAATCGCCAAAGCTCGAAACTTGTCGAGCCGTCGCCCATCAATCATGCCCTGTTCTACCAATGCATCAGCTACACCCATTCTGAGCATCGTCCACATCGAAACACCCCAAATTGAGCCACTGGGACGTCGCAAGTCCTGTCCGTCGTGAAAGCTACGGAGGCTATCACAAACACGAAATTTAAGGCGACTAGCGGCAAGAGGTGCATGAGGCCCAGGCTGATGGTAATAGAGGAAGCCTTGCGCGGTTGGCGGAAAGCAAATCGGAATTCGAACCTGATAGTCCTCCATTGGCGTGGTGTTGGGGGCATATGTGATGGTGAACAAGGTTCTGTCCTGAATGACTTTCTCAACCCTTTCTCCTCCCCCTATCTCTCTCTTTCCAACCTGCTCTGACCCAGAGCTATCACCAGTCTCTGGCTTTCTTCCTTTCTTGAGACACAAGGTCGCACTCGTCAAGCCGCCTGAAAGATCGCAAAAATCGGTGGGGAGAAGCTGGCTGGGTGAGAGGGTGCTGATGATGTGGGTGGAATTCTGTTTACTGTGTTTGCCGCGTATCTGGATAGTGGATTCCAAGCAGGATGTTCGACATGGGCACAATGACCTTCAAAACGACAGTCTTGTACACGCCGATAGTCTCATCGAGGTGGATCTAGTGAGCTCTATCAGAATGAGAGCGACTTGTGTTTCGATCCATGCATGCAGCTCACGAGAGGATCGTCTGTAGAAACGAGAAGGTGGAGGCTTATAGAGGTCAACCAGCGTCTACCCCGCGTCAACCCTTCTTTTTTTGTCTTTTAGCCTAATCCTCTGCTATACACATTTAGCTAGTCGTATTTATTGGAACGATAAATACCATAAAAAAGCAATAGAGTGTATCTATAGATGTATACACGAACGTCTGTACAAACGATTTGGCCCTGTAAAAAACTGTAGAGACGCTGTATGTCATTTACGCCAATAGATACACTCTATATAGCCAATCATACGGACACCGTGACCATAATAGATGGTAGGCTGGCCTTAGTAGACCTTCAGTTCAGCTTCAGTCCAATCCCACAGCCGCTCTGCCAACTGTGAACTTTTCCCTTCTCGACATTTCTCCGTCAACTTTCCAACCGGCTCATAGTAGGCACCATTGACGAGCTTGCTCTTTTCACAAGTAGAAGCCCATACTTGATTATGTGCCCCTTGTTCCGGAGAGACCATTCTCCACACGGCCGAGAGCTTTTGCATCGCAGAACTTGCACCATGCATGAGCTCAGTTTTGACGATACCGGGATGGATGGAGACGGATGTGATATTGGGGTATCTGCGTGCTAGCTCGGCAGCGTAAAGGAGGTTGGCCAGTTTGCTTTGACTATAACGTGTCATGGCACCGAATATGGCCATGTCCTGGGGCGTGTGGAGATCCTTGAAGATGATACCACCCGTCGGATGAGTTAGGTATGCTTGAGAAGAGAGTATGACAACGCGAACGTCTGAGTTGGGTTGCTCAGCGGTTCGGATGAGAGTCGGAAGAAGCGATTTGATGAGAAGTGCGTGTCCGAGATGGTTCGTCCCAAATTGAATCTCGTATCCATCTTTGGTGAGTCCTGGTGGCAACGCCATGACTCCGGCATTGCACATTAGAACATCAAGGCGCGTCGATAGGGAAACAAATTCGTCCGCTGCCTTCTTCACGGATTGTAGCGACGCAAGGTCACATTCAATGAAGGTGATTGGTGCATCAGGGACTTGGGATTTGACCTCTTCAATGACGGCTTGGGCCTTCCGAGAGTCGCGACCGCTGAAATATATATGCGCCGGCTGGTGTTTGGATAGCTGTAGAATGGACGATTTCCCGATGCCTGCAGTTCCTGGAGGACAGAATGTAAGATGTTTGAAGACATTTGTCGGCCAGGATAACAAGCATACCTCCTGTAATGAAGAACACTTTGCCAGAAAGGCTTGCAATGTCCGTTTCTGGGTTGAATTGCTTTGAGTCTGAGACCATGGCGTATAAAAAGTGAATGTTACTTACAGTTATCCTCGAAAACGTATTTATATGGCTTGTGCTCGGCCAGTGATGGTACTAGGATAGTACGCGTTGTTTCGGCTTTGTTGTACTGGGTGCAAACGACGCGTCAGCGTAGGTCTTGACACAAGAACTTTACATGGTGGCATAATCACGTCAGCCTCAACACGAGCGTCGGCTTGAGCACTGTCTATCCGTCGGGTCCACTCCGAAGAGACGTTTCGCGCCTCCGGCAGCAATGCGATCTTTGCAACGACTGAATACCTAGAGCGTCCCGATATGAAGGGTTGTTTCAGGCGTGCTACAAGAACCCAGCAGTGTCGATGATGGTTGAATGGATAGATGACCGTGCATGTGAAAAGATGGTGCACCAGCGGCGGACTGTGATGGGCGCTTGATGCTGTTGATAGCAATACACGAGTAATAGTGATACATCTGCTGTGCTGGCAAACCTCTGTGAACCGATAAGTACAGGATTCTACACGCTCCAGTCTTTTCCAGTGATCAACTTGATTGCTTGTTCTCTTTTTCCCTTGGGCGCCAGCATGCGAACATCATCCAACTGCGTTCCCAGAACAGCCTCAGCCAACATACTCTTGCGTTTTTGAAGCTGCAAATCGATATCAGACACGGTAAGCCAGAATCGGGTGAAGACACTGACCTCCAATATTCGAGTTTCAATAGTATCCTCAGCAATCATTTTGTAGATTTTGACCTTCTTTGTCTGACCTATGCGATACGCGCGGCCGATTGCTTGTTTCTGTGACCAGCCATCAATCAACGCCGTCACCGACACCTAACAAGATGATTTTTACCTCCACTGCGGGGTTCCACCACAAATCCACAAGTATGACGTGATTGCACTGGGCCAGATTTAACCCTACATGTCATGGATAGGTTAGATATTTAATGCTGATTTATAAATCCCACTTACCGACACCACCTGCCCGCAACGACATAAGCAGTACTTTCACTTCGGGGTCCTCTCTAATTGCTCGGAGCGATTCGCGGCGCTCTTTTTGTCCCATAGAACCATCGACTGAGATACATACTAGGTCAGCATGAGACCGGAGGCGAGCCAAGGCTAATGGACTCACATCGAACACATCGAAAATTTCGCAAGTCTTTTCCAGCACGAACAATATAACGTTGAAGAATGTCTAGCATAGAGGTGAACGACGAGAAAATGATGGCCTTCTCTGATGGCGGCATTTGTAATAGTATCGCCAGGACGGCCTTGACCCTTTGAGACTCGTAATCCTCGGTAGGCTTGAAAAGTTCGAATATTTCGCGACAACTCGAAACGTGGAATTGTTTCTCGGCTTCTGTCATGCTGATAGACTTCTTGGGTTGGAGCCTGTACCAATGGCTATTAGAGAAAAACTAGGGCTAGGAATGTCTCCCACTTACTTCATCCCACAGACATCACACCTCTCGGGTTTTGATTTATCGTCAGAAGTCTCAGTGTTACCGTCATCGCGACTGCGTACGAGTTCCTTAACGTCGACAGTGTACTTCTTCAGAAGGAGCTGCGGGTTCAGGACAGCTACAAAGTAATGAAGCTGAGGCAATGTAACAAGCGACAAAGACAGAAACGGACCTTGTCTCATCCGAAGAAGCATAACAAAAAGGAAGTGAGTGTTTAGTTCCAAACGTAAGACGAGTGTACTGAAATGATCTTGGATTCTGTCGTAAATGCGCTGCTCATCCTGCGGAAGTGCATAAGTCTTCTCCTCAATCTCAAAGGGCGGTAGGTCAAGAATAGGTGTGCCGTTGATGCGATCATCTTGCTTCCTTCGAAGTAAGCACTTGGACAGAGTGGCCTGGAAAACGCTCAGACATATAAAGCGAGCAGACGGCAGAGAACGAGCTCACCCGCAAGCGCTGGATAGCCTCAATGCACAGAAAGTCATCCTTTGTCGTGCATGACTCTATCTCAGCGTAGAAAGAGGTCCAGTCGGGGAAGTCCTCTGTGATACGTAGGAAAGATAGCAACGAATAGATGTCTTCTGGTGTATTTTGCCTGTATTTATGGACCACAAGTTAGATTATGGGCGAAGAACAAGAAAAGGATATCTCACAGAGGGGTTCCTGTTAGGCACCAGCGGAGCCGTGCCCGTAAGGCATAACACGCTGCAAAGCCCTTTGTCTCACGGTTCCGTATTTCGTGTGCCTCGTCTAACAGGTGCTCCCTCAGCGGAACTATCAGCAGATAAGGCAGGCCCGCTCACCAAGAACAATGCGTCGATATTCCATACGAAACAGAGCGTCCTTATACACCTCAGCACTTCTTGGATCCGCAGCATCGACGTGAAATTTGTCTGTGCATAGCTCATCGCCTATCCTTGTAATAGAAGGTCATGGTAGATACCTGAGGATGCTTGGAAGAGGGCGTGTTCGGTCCTCAGAACGCCATAAGTGACAAATATGATGTCGGTCTGCAAGAGTTCACGAAGGGCTGCCGAACGATGTAAGTCTTCATACGACATAAGACATGGGCACTCTACCGCAGCCTCGATTAGGACCGTGATACATCCTGACTTCTCGCATCGGCAAAAATTTTGCTGCTTCATCTCTCAACTGCGTTATCAATGTCTCGTTGTTTCCAACAACACTACAGGTCAGATCGTCAGTGCAAATGCTAACATAGAGGTTGAGTATGTGAATTCACAGCGTTGGCTTGGTGATCTGTCCGTCGTTTTTCCTCATGTCCATTTCCATCGTTGCGTATATTTGAAGTGTTTTCCCGAGTCTATGGGATGGTTAGAAAGAAGCGGAAAAGACATTTATGATACACGAACCCAACTTCATCAGCCAAAATTCCCCCGTTGTTTTTCGCTTCCTGGCCTATCATCCACTGAACTCCCTGCACTTGATGGGGTTTAAGACAATATCCACCAAACGATATGCCACTGAGAAAAAGTGTGTCTGGGTCCGGGAATGTGGATGTGTCGACAGAGAAGCCATTCAACAGTCCCGCCACGTAGCTTTCTGCCGCTTGCGAGGTTTTAGGCAGGTCTGCATCGTGACTTCCATGAAAGCTCGAGTCTTGATAAGGCTTCCCGCATAGATTTCTGTTATCGGGACCAATTATGTTATCCTCGACATCTGAAAAGGTTGATAAATTTGAGTATTTTGCGATATTTTGAAAGATCAACTCACCGCGTGAGATATTCAAGCCTTCGACGGCAGCCAAAAGTCCCTCAGATTGATCAGAGCCTTCTGAGTTCAACAAGTTTTGGCCAGGCTCTACTGAACCCGCTTCGGACGGGCGACCGGTTCGAGCAGGATATCCACCAGGCGGTATTTGGGCGACAGAATTAGGCTTTTGGTTTTCAGGTGTTGAGGTAAAGCTGCAGGGATATGATTCTCAAAAGCTGTTGCAAAGCCAGTCGTACTCACTAGTTGAAGTACCCCATGGCTGAGGTGTACAAATAGTTCATGGTGGGCGATAGAACTTGATGATGTGTCGAGCTTTCATTGTATTTATACCGGTACCTGTATTGTTTGCTTTTCGAGTCAGCCAGAACAAAGAACTATTCGGGGCCAGTGTCAATGTCATTGACAAGGAAGACTATTCCTTTGTTACGAATTTGTCGAGGTGTCTTTGCAGCGAGGGTGGAGTAACGAAGCTACAGTGTACTTTAAGCTCCATAGAGCTCAGATGCAATACGAACGGCTTAGATGGCAACCATCGCAAGCATGTAGGCCATCGGATTCGTTGTGGGAAGAGTCAGAGAAAATTTGGCGCTCGTTGCCGCGTCATTTTTTTTGTCCACCACCTTGACTACAAAGAGTCCCCAGTCTATGGACTCAGGAAGTAGCTCCCTGTTCGTTGTAATCTTGCATTGGAACCTTTACTAAAAATTGATGTCAGTCATTCAGAAATTACTACATAATCGATATCGACCTGGGTAGAAAAGGGCAGAACCGTTGAGGTGTGAGCGATCACTAGGTTACTAGGTAGGTCATTACTTGCCTTCATGACGCGAACAGAAAGCTAACAGCTGATTTGAGAGAGTTATCGCGATGAGGAGCGCTTGCAAACAAGATTATACGTAGGAAAAGAACGGTCCATCTCCGTACACTTCTACCAGAATTATCCTTGCCGTTCCTTAGTGATCCCACCCGCTACTCTGCTAATCTTGGTGTCTGCCGGGTGATGCAGAGAAATACCCCGAGGAGGAGCTCTTTATCCAAGTACCCTCGGCTCGCCTGGTCTACATCCACTCTCGACCGTGATATCCCAAACTCGCATGAAGCCTTTTGACATTTCCGCTCAAATAACAAAAATATCGTGATGCATTGTTCGAGTTGACAGGCAAATACCTCCACGCGGAGATCGGTCGCCGATACCGTATCCTCCAGTATCGCGACTGTAGTTCAGGTTGTGCATCCCTGGTTCCTCAAAATGACGTACCACACGAACCTGACTGTTGAGATCCTGCAAAATGGTTCTTCCTGGGTGTATCGCGCAGGTGTAAGCCCGTCAGTGGTACACATTACGAACCTGCTGGCATCCTGACAAGATTCAAGATGGAGATCATGGACGGCTAGATAGGACCGAGGGCGAACCTAAGCAATATTATTAGCTATGTTGTATTATGATTACCGTTCAAATTGATTTTAGGATGACTTACAGGAGATCTATTCAGCTAGTATTCCAACGAAGATATGTGCAATATGAAAATGTGATATATTCCGGCAGTGAACATAGATATTTTTGCATTGGCAGAAGTTATATGTAGCAGGACTGACGCCCGCTTCTAAAAGTGTTACAATACAGGTCCAAGTGATGCGGGATGTGACGTAGAACGGAGTGCTTTGAATGATTCGGGAAAAGAAAGCCTACTTAGTGGGAAGGCTGTAATTGATTGCTAAAAGTACCCGCCCTGCTAGTAGCCACACCGCGGCCGTAGTCAAAGTACTGTCGGCGGGCGGGACTCAATTCGGATAAATTTTCTTGATCAATGCTCGCGGAACTTCTTTCCTCGCAGCCATTTGCTACGAACGATGTCTATCAAACAAATCAAAATGTGCAGGAATGACCATAACGAAAGAAATGCCTTGAGTGGTGATCTATTCTCGAGGGTCTGCTCGAGCCGATGCACCTTCCTTTCAAGTCTATGTTTCTCCGCCTCCAAGCAATCAATCTTGAACTCCGAGACCAGAGCGCGGGAAATTGCGTCCCGCTTCTGCTTCGTCGATGCATTCAGTTTCTCTTTGCACATCCTCAACTGGCCGTCCTTTCGATCGAGTTCTCTTTCAAGACGAGACAACACCAATTCCTGCTGCATCAGCGCGGAGCGCATCTTTCTTCTCTCCTGTTCCAAACGTGCCAAATATTGTTCAAGCTGCTCGGCCTCCCCGTCGTGACGATGGGATCTATTCAAGCGATTCTCTTTCCTTCCTGAGATACCGTACTGGCGGTTGCTGGCCCCTCTTTCCTCAACCAGAAGCTCTGTAGGCACCTCTAGTATCCCAGAGGGTTTGTCATGGAGATGGTCCCTGTAGACTCGGGAGCGAGCTACCTCGTGCAGAAAAGGATAGTGTGAGACAGGAGTAGATGAAGTGGTTGGGAAGGTCTGCCTTGTATGGGGAGTCATGAGTAGGACACCTTTGGCCTCGAGAAATGGGCGATACGCGGAAAGGAGAGTAAAAGGCTTGATGTCGTCCGAAGGCTCAGACTGACTGTCGATGCTATGTGTGCTCGATTCGATAGTGTCCGGTGTCCCAGGAGTTTGTTCTGGCTTGGTCACGTAGGCGCTATGTGTTGGAGGTATAGGCTGAATAGTGACTGGCAGGTCCATAAGCTCGTCAACATGGCTGTTTGAACCAACCGGAGTAGATGTGTGAGGTGCAGGTATTAACGAATTCGAAGGTATGGGCTGGGGTTCGGCTAAATCCCTGTTTTGGGGGGTCTGGGGGCATTCTGGCTTGTCCCTGTGGTTTTTGAGCTTTTTCCAAGCCCTGGATATCTTCTTCATAGCGCCAGTGGAGGTTGGGGTCAAAATTCAAGGCGAAGACGCACCTAAACAGGCTCAAATTCGACTCGCATACCTCAACACGTTTCGGAGCGATCATCCGATTCTGTAGTGACAAGATCAGCCCCAAATGTCTTGAATGTCGATTGATCCTCATCGAAATCTCATATTGGAAGTGGTACTTGCACGGAAAAATCAAACGCTCACCCTAGGCTGAGATGTTGAAGGTGGGAAGGATAGATTTGATAGATTTGATACCGCCCGATACCGCCGGAAGTGTCGCGTATAACTGACCTTGGGCTTGGACATGAAACCTCTTTCATATCATTCTTCTGGACTTGCGCAAGTTTGCTTCACATTGGCGATATTGTTCTCTCATTCACATGCTATGCCACGATACCGATACGAGATAACAGGTGCAACATCTCAAGACATTGTAATAAGTATCCAAATACCAAGTATTGTTCTAGCCCATATGAGCCCATATGTTTCTCACTTCAGTTTCACACACTAGTGGCTCAGAAATGCTGTCAGTAGCAGATAATGCAGTGAGCGCGAGGCACTTTCCTCGTTTCTGGTGACAGACTACTTACTGACGAACGTAATTCTAGCTTCTCGGTTTACTCCAAACAGAGAAATGCATTAACTTTAGCCATGGGGCCCCAGGTCTATCAGAAGAATCAATGCGGGTTGTGAAGTGCTCACCTTTCTGCACCCAAAGAGCCAAGGATCTGCAGGAACTTCAAACGCTTGTGAGAGCGCCCAAGAAAAGATGCACTGATGGATCCGGCAAGCTCCGAAAGCATCTTTCCTTCTTACTCTCACCTTATCGTGCAACGTATCCAGAAACAAGTCTATCCAGGAAGCCTAAACTACAGAGTATTCCCCAGAAAACTAACCGTTGGTGTGTAGACGCACTGTTGCCATCATGTTGTGGTGTGTACTCGGTCATATGCGTATTTTTATTCCGGGTGAGGCTGAGGCGCCACTTCCACTCCTCCCATTGTCTTTTCAGGTCAACGAAGCCGCGGCCCTTTGCACACATACAGCGTATCCCGATCGCGTCTATCTCAAGCCGAAAAATTAAGCCACCTATCCTGATGCCATCGTTCATCTCTATCGCAATGGCAAGCGTATGTTACCTGGTGTAGCGACTCTATCAGCTCGCGGCTCCGTAGCTTTCCGCGAGCAGGTCACTTAGTGTCGGTACTTCACTGGGAGCGCAGCAAATTTATTCCTGAGTCTGCAGTGACGTCGTTCAGTATACTCAGTGCTCACCGGATTACTCTACCCAGTTCGAAATCCCTCGACGCACTATGTCCCCTTAGACTCCTTCGAAGGCATCGATATCTCTCTGAATACATGTTTTTCGGGAAGGTAATTCACGGATCCTTTAGTTGTGTTGCCGATTTCTCTACGCAGGTGAATGTCAAGGATTTACCAACGATTTACGACTGACTGATAGACCTTTAGTTTTCCATATTAAGTCCCGCGGCGTAGTCAAGATGTCATGCATAGCGTCGGAGATAGCACAAAACAAGCATGTGCATTTGCACTGTGCAGTGCAGTCGTTATCCAGTTGTCGCAATCGAGACAGAACTCGTCTTTTGAGAACTTCTCTGCAATGCCAAGCCAACGAATCATGAGGAACTGGGTCGTGATAGGCCACAGCTCGCCATCCTACCAGCGTATCTCGCGATGTATGGTGTTCACGGATCCTACCACAGGTATTATCTCTCGTTCTTTGCTCCGTACGTGAATGATTGCCATCTTATCTTGCGATAGACACCATCTGAAGACGCGCCACACAAAGAACTGTAGAGTTTTCTGATTATTTGTCGGTGTTCTTCCAAGGTATTTGTCTTTTCAGTGATTACTGCTGTGTGCTTGGAACATTCTTCATTCTAATCTGACAGGCTGCACATGAAGTTATCCTCACAGACAGCATCAGCCCCGCTTTCTGCGCGTGCCTCGACAATGGTGAGACTTTTGTCTCCACAGCGAGTCTAGACCTCGACCTCCGCCACACCGACTGCCATTTACTGTCAGTGATTTTTTTCTCCGGTCGGCAAAATCAGGATATAGTATTCCTCGATTCTTCGCATACCAATATTCAACACATAGTGGTTTTTCAGAGGCAAGTCACCAGGTCTGCCAAGTTTTCCACAGTAATAGACAACGCAAATCAGGAGCATCCGAAGCTGCCAATTGACTTTCTCGACGACAGGTGTTGCACAACTGACGAAGATTTGCGCCCTTTTACTCCTCTCCCCACGTTCTCTAGTTCGCCATCAAATGCGATGCATGCTTATCACCGTCCTATACAGAAGGGTTTAATTTTCGTCCGGCTGTTTTTCTACCGTACCCCTCGTCCGCGGGAATCTTCTACCAATATTGAGGCCATCTCGATCCATCCAAGTTGCCGTTCCTGATTCGTTTCCTCAACAACAATGAACGAAACACGCCGGTAGTCGGGACCTTTAGCTGCTCCTTTGCATCTGTAAACTTGTGGTCGACTTGTTATCTTTGGGGTTCTTTCACATCCTCACGAACTTCGGAGTAGTTTGATTGTTGGGAGAGGAGAGAGGCCCTCATCCATGTGGTTGCTCATCGCGATCTCACAGGAATCACCACAGTGAGCGCCCTCAACCTTGCGTATCTCACTCACTGAAAGCCAGTCAGCGAGTCACCAAAGAGAATCGTAAGGAAAACATCTAACATTCGAGTCAGGAGACTCACGTTCGGCAACCAATCAACAATCCTGTTACCTATCTATACCGACGCTCATCAGCTCTCGGGAAACTCAAAAGGATTTTGCCGATTCAAATCAGCAAATGAGGTTCTGAATCCTCGTTCTAAAGTCCCGTATCATACCGACTTATTGGGTTACCGGCGGATTTTGTGCGATTCTATCGTTTCATCGTATGTTCTCACTCACGATACTTCATTCCATCTCAATAAACTGACTACGTCTTATGTGAACCATAGGAATTACTCTAGGTATCGAGCACCCGCAAATCGGCGTCTAACATCATAGTCCGCGTCAAGTTTCAAACTGGGAAGGGTAAACTACGCCTTTTGAGGTGGCGCAAATTCCGAGTGGTTCCCCGGCTGTTCCCGCCTATGCAGAGTTCAGGGCCTGCCATCCAGCTTCCTGATACCAGGTAACCGCCGGCGCTGGGGTCAAAGTTCTATCGGATTGCTTTGTCCAGGGAGTTCCAACCTGGAGAAGAACGATTATGTGTGCTTCGTAACAAAAGTAATCTATCATGCAGCTTCCATTGCTCTTGGCGTTCCCTGGTTATTCAACCTCTCTCTCGGGTTATCACTAGGAGGTGGAGAGATAGATCTTCATGGGCGGATACGAATGTCAAACTCTGACGTACGGCTTTCCTTTCTCCGCACATGCAGCTGTCGCGGCGGATCGACAGGAATGACATGTACGTCGTTTAGACACGCGATATTTTTGGCATGTCCTCCCGAACGCGTCGAGAGGAGCGCCACAATTAGTGCGACGAGGGCGCATCGTCAACCTTGGACGAACTGTCGAGTTCTTCAGAGGCATCAAGCAATACATGTGGCGTCTTTGATATCGTCCCAATCTGGCCACGGAAGCCGTAATCTTTCAATATGGAGGATACCTCCAACCTCGGGGTCCAGGGTAGAAAATTGAGTTCTCCAACTGTTTCGTTGCAGGAATAGGAACTACCAATTCAGGATGCACGAGGTGAGCCATCAAAGTCAATCGCGATTGACTAACGTGTCCCTGACACTTGCTCTGATGACATCGAATCCAGTTATTGCTATTCCCATGTCCGCGCGATAGATCTATCTAGGTAGTATTGGTCGTATCGTCGGACTTCAGCTATTGGTTTCTGCCTTAGAGAGCCACTTCTGACTCCATGTCTGGAAGGTATATAAGCATGGGTCAATCACCGTACAGAGACATCATCGTCTCAGAGCTGATTCAACTTCAACATGTCTTCTCTCGACAATGCTCCCCATTCTCACATCCCCTCTCGCGCTTCAACACCTGATATAGAGAAGCAAGCTGCAGAGGCAGAGTCTTCAGCAAGCTCCTCTGCGGGCTCTATCATAGACGAGAAGGTCGACACACCGAATGAGGCCAAGCAAGTTGAAGCACCTCAGGAGATTGAAGTGTCACTACCGCCAAAGAATGGACGCTCTAGCCTGTCTAGATGGCTCGATCGTAAGTTGGACTGCGTGCTTGATATCCTTCTGTTAATAACATTATTCTACAGTCATTTTCTTCTCCTACTATCGGAAGACCTTCACCATCATCTTCTTCGCCAACCTAGCAGTCTTTATTGCTATTGTCGCTCGTGCCAAAGGTCGCCCCTACGCCCAGGATGTGGGTAGTGCCGCTTCCGCCAATCTGATGGTGACACTTCTCTTCCGTCAAGAGAACTTCGTCAACTTGGTTTATGAGATTGCGGTCGCCTGCCCACATAGTGCTCCTGTTTGGTTGCGATCCAGACTCGCAAAAGTTTTCCACTACGGTGGTGCCCACAGCGGTGCCGGAACAGCTGCCGTCGTGTGGTACATTATGTACACTGCCCTCGTTACATTGGATTACCTCGACAAGAGATCACCTGCGGGATTGGCCAATCTCATCACATCATATATTTTGGTCACCATGTTCTGCTCCATCCTTGCGGGTGCTTATCCCCGTTTCCGTGTCCTTTATCACGACTACTTTGAGATGATGCATCGTTACTCCGGATGGGTTGCTCTTTGCACCTTCTGGGTCCATACCATCTTCGCAGGTCTCCAGTACAAGGCACCAGGCGAAAACCTCGGTTACTACCTCATCCATACCCCCAACTTCTGGACTTTCTGCATTTCCACCAGCTGCACCCTCCTCTCGTGGGGTCGTCTCAGGCGAGTCGACGTCTACCCCGAGGTTTTATCCAGCCATGCCATTCGTCTCCACTTCAAGTACCGTCAGATGCCACCCTTCTACGGTCTCAAAGTGTCTAGTCGTCCCCTAGCCGAATGGCACGCATTCGCTACCATCCCCGACGAAGATGCCAATGGCAAGCCGGACGGCTTCTCCGTGTTGGTTTCCAACGCCGGTGATTGGACCAAGGATGCCATCACGAATCCTCCCAAGAAGCTGTGGGTCCGTGGAGCACCTCTTCACGGCTTGCTCTATACCTCCAAACTCTTCAAGAGGATTGTAGTCGTTGCCACTGGCTCCGGGATTGGTCCTACCCTCAGGTACTTATTGACTATCACACAATGCATTCTTGAAGCTGACGCTCGTTATACAGTCTTTTCTACGCCGATGTGACGCCCCGACGTGTCTTCTGGTCTACACCTGCCCCGGAGACTACCTTTGGCGGAGATGTCCTCAAAGCGGTGAAAAAGGCCGACCCCAATGCCAATGTTTGGGATACCCGTAAGCAGGGTAGACCCGACATGGTACTGGAGACCTGGAAGCTCGTAAAAGAATTCGACGCGGAGGCCGTCTTCATCATCTCCAACCCCAAAATCACAAGGAAGGTAGTCTTTGGTATGGAAAGTCGGGGTGTTCCTGCCTACGGCGCCATCTTCGACTCGTAATTAAATGTACAAAATCCGCGGCGCGGTCTTAGATTTGTAAAGGTGTATTGGCTTCAAAAGTGTATCTCTTTAGCATATGGTTTTCTGTTATCTACGTCACATCAATGAATAGAACATCAGTTTGAACAATCTTCATTCGTGTGCATTTTTACCGGTTCGAGAGCCGAGAAGTACTTGAGTATCTAACACTCTGGTTCTGCGTCGTCAACGCGTCGATTGCGAAGCTGGACATAGGAGATGACTTGCAGAGCTTCAAGCAATTCACACTTGATTGCTAGGGCATTAAGGATAAGTACACAGTAGGCTGACGAAACGGCAGAGCTGTCCTTCAAGCTCCTTCCACTATGTCATAGCTTCCTGGTGTAGTTCTAAATATATAGCTCACTTCGTCGCGAAATAAGGTATTCGCTTCATGTGCCTTAGAAGAAGTATCGGGCCCTCGGGAATGTTGATACAACGCACGAGTTCTAACAAGATTGGGATCAGATATAGATGTTTTACATGGTTATTCCGCTCTACACGAATGATCAGATATACGGGGGTCCAAGTGCTACGGAGCTTGGTTGAGCTTTGACATGATGTGGGAGAATGCTTAAACAGACCTTTTCTGAAGACACCCAGCGTAAACTCCACAACTAATAGAAGTACACCTCCTCCAGGAGCCAAACGTAAAACCTTCGGAACGAAGCCCTTATACAATGCAGCCGGACCTTCCTCCCGGAAGATCGTAACTAATGCGGGGTATGTCCAGTTGTACTTCGGTTTCACACCAGGCACCTTAATAGTTCCTTGAATGCGGGATTTGACGACCTGGAGTACAGATGAGTCTATTTAAAGCCAGTTGAGGTTCATGACAGCGGCTTACATCGAATCTATGACACAAAGGTTCCAACTCGAGAGCAATGCGAAAAAGAACAGTGTACTCACGGAGTATTGATAACTGTGCCTGCAAACCCACCGATAGATCCCGAAATGAAGTTGTTCAATAACTGTCCTTGTTGGGTCTGTAAAAGCGCTCTTAGCGTCTAGAATCTAAAGCGACCTAATATAACATTACCTCAGCTTTTGGTAACATGGCCCTGACCTGGAAAATGCAGCCGAAGTAGCCGCCGTTCCACCAGAAATGTCTGTACACAAAATGTGAGTCCAGAGATCACGTCGCCTATCATTCTTACTCGCCTCCAGAACGTAGACTCCATGCCAGCATACAAACCAAGGAGACCTTCCTTCTTGACAATTTGCTTGACGACGTCCATTGGTCCTGCATACGTACTACTTTTGTCTTGCAACCTACAGGAGAAAGGGTTTCAAAAATGTTCATGACGCGAAGGAGGCCAGAGTTGACCTGATCTTGACCAATTCAAAAGGAACCACAACGAAACTTTCCTGATGATCGCAATTTAATCACCAGAGTAATCTGCATAGGCGTGTTTTATGACTCACCGTGGCTCCAGCACTGCACCCTGTGAGTATGGATAGCTGTTGACTCATCTTCTTCTCCCCGGTGAGCGAAAGATACGTCTTCCCCCAAAAGTCATTTGCGGCGCTACATGCCGGATGAGCGAGAAGACACGGGTTCTAGTGAAGTTCGGTACGAACAATTTTACAGCACGCTTCGGGGCCTCAAGGAGCAGCGGAGGGACCAGACCTATAGAGTGGTTCAAACAGATTGTTCGGGGGGAAATGACGATTAAATGCGTACCTCGATATAAACGGCCAACGCTGCGTACGCATCAAGTCAATTCGTTGATCGTATGACTGAGAATTTACGCGCACCCTTCCTCTCTTATAATGTTTTGAAAGCTTCCAACCAGACCAACACTCGATTTGCCTGTAGCCAGTTGCATGCGCGTTTTGACCTGGGTACAGGTTGAATGATAGTTGCTTCTTCCGTGGTATGAAAATACATACGACATCTAGATAGAGTGGATTGTTGAGATTAGACTCAAGTCAAACAGACAACTACGCACCGAGAGGATAGAACGTCAAGATTTCAGAAACACCTGCGATAGCACCAGCAGCGAAATTCGCGACGAAAGGCAAAGCTGAAAATCCGTAGGTGAATTAGCATAGTGCACGGTCAGAATTTGGATGAGGAGACCCACGTTTCCTCTGAGATTCAGCCATGACTCTATGAACTACCTCTAGGAGATACAAAGAAGGAAGAAGGAGAAGACAAGGGACAGGATAGCGAAACTGGGGTTGGCCCTCGGTCGGCCGTGAATTTCCGAGCTATTGGCGTGACGCTATGAGTGTGACAAGTAACGCAATTGTCACAAATCCCAATCTCTCTCGTCACCGCGTGCGATGCTCCAGGGCCATGGTTTACTTCCAGTCCTGGCATGAGTTCCAAGATGCAGCAGAGGCATTGTACAAAAACTCACCCAACAAAGTAGGTTATGGTGTTCTTATCTCACTCGGGTACTCATTTACGCCGCAGACGCGATACTGTGTAAAATGGAGGGCTTGTGAAGGAAAACTCGTGCTCAAAGTTACGGATGATGTCAAAGTGCGTGTATTGTTGCTCACGATGGCCACTAAGGATCCTTATGACCGTCAAAACCATAGTGTCTAAAGTTCAAGACCTATTCCTCCATATACCTTAATCGATTCGAAGCCTTGAACCTCTCGTTGATGGAGAAGATGCAAAATCGGCGCGCAGTAGAACCCCAGGCCACGAACGTTGATACACCAAGGGACAGTCCTGTTCCTGGGACCACAAGCTCTGCAGCTGTTACGCAAGCTGCGTCCACGGCAGGGGGAGTGAAAAAGAAGAAGGCAAAGAAAAAGACCGGGAAAAGTTGAGCTGACAGGGTTACACATACTGTGAATGGGTGCGCAGCCAGACCTAAGTATGCCTTAGGTTTCTACAACTGATATTACCAAAGTTTAGATCAGGCAAGATTGCTTCCCAGGCGTAACGAATCTGGATGCTTGTAGATGGCTATCGCGATAGAATTGTGCTGGAATATCAAAAAATGACACGGAAAAAGGTCGCAGGCTTACGACTTGTCCCCATTCTGCTACCCTAGACATTGGATCCTTGTATCTTTCATCGTCGTTGACAATTGAACATCGGGGACCCACGCTTTGCCATTATCGTCTTGTCATTCGGCAGCATTACATGAGTGAACCTTCAACAATCATGATAGAAGCATCTCTTCGTGAGTCCTAGACTCAAACCATTCATTCCCAGTCTGCCTCACCCGCGGTTTACTACACAGGATACTTGACCGACGATACCAGATAACCCGGGAAGACCACTACCATTGACTACATATTCCAGATCCAGCAACGCATGAACTAGAGCCGTTCGGCGAGCTCTGTGTTCTTGACACCGTGTTATAAGCATCATTTTACACTACACCATCTCACTTGAAGCCGAGGAATACAACTAACATGTAGAGTCAAGAATTGTTACGGGATGTCGGTCATTGACACAAGAACACTCGACCACATGGCTCACTGAGTTGAGACAGAGGTTACTGCGACGCTGGTCCTCGGCTGCGCAATGGGCACCTCCGACGCCCATTGAGTCCAACTCAGTCGAGACGCCGTTCAACTCGCTCAGGTGTTGTTGGATTCTTGGACGATGGACCGAGAAAGAATGTACCCACATGGAATCCGAACTTACCAGCAAGCAGTGAAAAGTCGAGGTAAAACATATGCCACTGCATCTATGTTCCATTCCAAAGCTGATGTCTCTCGCAGGCTCGGCGTTAGATTCGAACGCATAGTATGTGTAATAACCTCAGGTCCCCGTATCCTCATGCAGAAAGTGGCACGAAATGGACCTAAAGCCGCCGGATGTGAACGCCTCGGAATAAAAAAGGTCATAGAGAACACATGTTCAGGTATGTTCAAGGTCAGCGCTCGAAGGCTCGGCGATTGAGTTCCCTACGGGGACATAACATGCGTAGTACTACTTACCACTGTGCCCACCGCTGACGCTCCTAGCACTTGGCTCCACATTGCCCGTGACCATTGCTCACCGTCAATTTCGTGGAAAAAAAAAAAGAAAACAGGACATTTCTCAAAGCTCGATCTTTTCGGGGGGCAGACGGTAGCAACGCTACCGAGATGCGGACTGGTGCAGATACCGTTCTTCCCTCATTCAAGAATAAGGCGTCGGCTTGTACGATTGGGATAACCCAAGGTGCGGTTGGTTGGCCCCTCGACGGGAGTATGTATCTCTTGGGTTAATGATTCTGATGAGCTCCCGACAGGTATTTGTGGATTAAGTGTGCTGGAGGTAGGCCTCCCACAGACCTGGAGGCTGGCCGCAAATCTGGGCGGACTTTGAATCTACATGGCAAATGTCATTCGACAACTATACGCCAGGTCTGGTGCAAGAGGCCTGTCGACGGACAACTCGTCACGGGAGTGGTGGGGATACCTTGGTGATACCGAAAAGGCTCGATCGGGTCCTACCTACCATTCAGTGCGTACGTCGTTGTCCTTACGGAAAAGAATAAAGTTCACTCAAAACGTGGCAGGACTCTGCCAAGTTCTGTGTGTTGAGCCTTCGGCATGGTAGGCTATGTAGCCCCTACTGAATGGAAATTTGTGGAAACTCGGTCCCGAAGGAGATTTAAATATTGATCCTTGAGCCATGTTTTTCCTTCACTTCATCAACAAATGTCAACCATCGTTGCGGGGATCTGCATTTCGATGTTCAACTTTAGTGACGCACGACCGATCGTCCAACACAGGCAATGGTACCCAGCACTTTCGTCAACCCTTCACGCACGAAACACCGCTCGGGGCTAAGCAGCCCAGCGGGGTCATTGTGCGTTCAGGCAGTGCTACCCACGTCCTTACCAACCCGTTCAATCCAGTAAGTGTCCCTTAGTCCGACGGAGATTTGAGCCTCTTGAAAATTTTCATCATTTTAGGGCGGTGACCGCTAACGGACCTAAGTACTAGTGGCGTATGCAGAGCGATGCTCCCTCTGATCATCATGATGCTTGATTATGATGCGTCCATTGAATCTTAATTTCTTGTTGGTAACTGAACAGCTGGCGAGTTGTTAATTTATCCGAGACGGGATTTTTATGGTAGAATTATCAGGTTAGCTCACATTCGCAAGTCGTGGAGTGATACAAACTACTTGCCAAACGTTGACTGGAGAGTTGATGGTCATTGGTCCGCCGAGTCGGTCGGAGGAGCCCAAAGACTTTCGGCGCGTTCTTACTTAATTTTGATCCGTAAGTAATTGTGATGATGTCACGGAGATCAACGTGG
Source organism: Paramarasmius palmivorus (assembly GCA_037176845.1). Lineage (NCBI taxonomy): Eukaryota > Fungi > Basidiomycota > Agaricomycetes > Agaricales > Marasmiaceae > Paramarasmius > Paramarasmius palmivorus. The sequence continues at coordinate 111,866 of JAYKXP010000022.1, read as the reverse complement.
TTTTAAACGTGAGTGGGAATTGGTGCCATGGACTATGGTCCAGGGACGGCTCGATCTAAATGTCAGTTAGTCGGAAGGCAACTTTGACAGTAGCACCCCGTGAGCGGATGCCAGAGGTGGGCTGACTTCCGCCTTGTATTTATGTGAATTTTTGGAAGAGAGGATCTTGGGGTCGGACCCTAAGGCCCCGCAACGAATGAGATGTTCTTCACGCATTCACAATGCGCACTGTGCTCGGATAAGTGTGATGTCCGAGTCCGAACTTCCGGGGGTGTTTCTTCTTCTATTTCGCATCGACAACCTGAGTGTACAGTGCAAAGGTATATAGTTCTAGATCACCCTGTGACTTGATCGCCATGGAATCTTCTACGCTCAGAACACCGGGAAGGGGGCTAAGCAACGGTTTTCCGTCAATCGGACAGGCCTAGGTCAAAGTACTTCCGCAATTCAACCTATTCGGTGATCGTTGCGATTTCCATCCGCCTTCGTCATTGAGTTCTTTCTTTATCAGCTTCCATTCCTCGCCACTTTCCTGGGATCGAGGTCAGATCTCGTTCTAAAAGTCAAATTCGGATATTTTACAGCACCCACCCTTTAGTATAGCCAATAATTTTGTGTTGAGGCAGGTACATCAAGAGGAATTCAATGAACTAAGCGCTAGGTTAGTGGGTAGTTGCGACAGGGAGCTGGAGGCTCGAGAGCTTGAAAAGGGTCCGAAATCGGAGGCTGGGTTTCTAGTCCTTGACAACCTGTTGTCGAGCGCCAAAAGGCTTTCTACGTTCGACAGGCGGCTGACAGAATCTGACTTTTTGTTGTCCGAAGACCAAGTCATGATGGCGGGAGAAGACAGAACCTCACTTGAAATTCGTTTTTGGGGGTTAGATCAAACGAGGAACTGGAAGACATCCGGGCCGCCTTATTCCAGAAACGGATGTAGAGGGGAACGCGCGGAAATGTTGGAGTTAAGGGCCTGGGATTGATAGAGTGATAGCATCTATAGCTCTCGGGTACCAAGGTCAGGCAAAACCTGGATCAATCCATCGACCATTTATCAGGCGGATGCTGAGGGATCTGTACATCATACCGAAGTGATGTAGAGATCCCACAGAGAGATTTTTCCCTTTGAGAGTGAAGGCTGGTGATGTAGGGATGGACCTTGGGTGAACCATAGGACCGTGGTCGTGTGCGAATTTGACTGCTCATGTACTCGGAAATGTAAATCGTGATCACAGACATTGCCTGGGAACCGAGTGTGCGCCGCAATGCAGGGCTGCATACGAACCTGGGTACCCAGATACCGTCTGTGGTTCAGGCGAGGAAACTATAACTGCGATGTAGCCTGCAGAAAGTGTTCGAGACAGAAAGCTAGAGTTTTGTCGGGAATAAAACGCTGACGAAGGGATTAGCCTGGATCAGCCGTACCAGTGGCTCGCAGGAATAGCACCCGGTTGAGATGGAGGTGCAGTGCAATGGACTTGATGCAGTGCAACTGTCGTGATGGACCACGGGCAAATTGAGATCTCCCCAACGTGGGCCTGCTTGAAGCCACGAGTTTCGCATCTAGAAAGTAAAGTCAAAAGCGTCCAAGTGGTTTCCATAGGTTCTCTTGTGAGATTCTTCTGCCAATAATTGCCTAGATCGAGAACTCTACAGCAGCAAGGTGAGAGCGGGAGAGAGAGTGGACCAGGAGCCATAGACCGTGGACATTTTAAGGGGTTGTGATGGATCGGGGTAGACGATCTGGGTTAAGTTGGGTTTTGTTTGGGTAAGGCAGTAAGATTGTATAACATAACCAGACATACCGAACTTTGTCGATAATCTCCTTGCCCAATGCACCCCCGTCACTCCCTTCAGTTAGATGTTGGTATTACTCCTCACGAACACGACCCACAAGAATATACAGCTCGTCCCAGGCAAAATAATCAGGATCACCTCTTAGACTTTGACCACCACCATGCCTCTTCCTCCTACTCCTCTTCTTCCCAATCCTCGTCTTCAGTTACTCCCGGTCTTCCTCGTGGTCTCTCTCGGCCTTTAACGCACCAGGAGCAGGAGAAACTAGCGCATCTCGACAGACTCAAGTTTTTTCTGGCGACTGCACCATCAAGATGGAATACAGGAAGCAGCAGTCAAACCCCACAACATCCCCATACACCTTCACATCCGGCCTTGAATCGGTTTCTACTACCCTCACAGGAGTTTGTGACCTGCGTGTTATGGAATGGGTTGTATCACATAACGGGCACGGATATTGTCCGAGCCCTAGTCTATCGGTGCGTCTGTCCGCTTTCAGCGTGGCCATGTGACGGTCGTTAACCACTTCTGTAGGTTCGAAGCTTTCGGCCGACCTGTACGGAATATGAAGAAGTTTGAAGAGGGTGTATTCAGTGATCTTAGAAATCTTAAGCCTGGGCAGGATGCTTGCCTGGAAGAGCCAAAGGTGTGCTGTTCCCTAATACTGTAAACCGTTCATCGTCTCACCCTGGTTCCCAGTCTCAATTCCTGGACCTCCTTTTCAAGTACCAGTGCATCCGAACGCAAAAGAAGCAGAAAGTCTTCTACTGGTTTTCAGTACCACACGATCGTTTATTCCTTGATGCCTTAGAGCGAGATCTCAAGCGAGAAAAGTAAGTCGGTCCTGAATTCACGTTTTCGAAAGACATCTAACATGTTATTAGAATGGGTCTTGAAGCGACAACCGTTGTTGTCGGTGAACCTGCCGCCTCCTTCGTTTATGACGGCACGTTCAAACGCAGCCTTTACGATCAATTCGTCCGCGCCGCTGGTGGAAAAGAGGGCGAAGGTGATCTCGAGCGAGCTCTCAGGGGCTTGGAAGACCCTACTGGCATCGGTTCCTCAGCAATGCACGGTAGTCGCGGAGGAAATTCTGGCGCAGAAGATGACAGTGCCGACAGCAGCGGAATCTCCGATGCTGAAGGCAACCAAAGTACCATACGGTCAAAAGCAAAGGGCAAGGCTGATCAACCGTTTTTCAACATGTTATCACTCTTTGAAGGCAGTCCCACGTACAAGCAGAGGCGGAAAAAGACCACTAGGCCCAGTCCGCTTGCCGTCGGTGATCATGTCAATGGATATGACGGCGGTGCCTACACGTCAAACGACCATTTGGGAGTTCCGATGAACATGGGAATCGCCATGCCTCAGTTACCTTCTTCAGCACCCCCTTTCGGCTCTGAATATTCGGAGCATAGAGGACGATTCGGTGACCGAAGAGACGTCGGTCCTCGGGATGCCTCCTCAATGAGCTCCGAGCGATATCCTTACGATGGCAGTCTCCACTATTCCTACGACGGCGAACCCTCTTCATATCCCAATAACGTCAAACAAGAACCAATTTCCGCCGCAGATATGTTCTTGGCTCAAGCTCGCGGTGAGCTACCAGTACCTTCGCGACATCCCTCCTCTCTTTCTCAACAGCCCGGTTACCCAGTTGATAACAAGAGCAAGAGACACAGTTATGCAGGCTCAACGCCTGCTTCGTACGGTTATGTGCCTCCGGGTGCTGTTGACCCGGCGACTGTGGGAGTTTGGTACGAAGGGAAATTTGCGGGATCCGGTGTCGATGCAGGGAAACCCGAGGAGCTCCCGAGAGCACAGAGCGCCCATGGTTACATGCACACGAGCGCCAGCGGGGCCCAGACTGATGTTGTGGACGAAGGCTCAGTTGATAGGAGGTCCAAAGCCTACGCATGTCCGCTCATGACGTGCGAACGAATGTTCAAGACCGTGGAGCATCTAAAGAAGCACTTAGCCACGCATGGGAATGCACAGGCGGGGAAGAAGGCTGATTCAAATGGTGAGCGAGAATTCGAGATGATGAATGTCAGCGAGTGGCTCAATCAAGGTATGGATGACGATGAAGGAGCATCGCCTGCTGCTTCTGCAAGCAAGGCAAAGGATGCGAATGGCGATGTCGAGATGCCGGGGGTTGGTACTACCGGCGGCGTAGGAACGAACATGAATATGTTTGGAAGTGCGGTGGCATCTGGTATGGGAATGGGTGCCTCTGTCCCGAGTGCGGCGTCCGATCGGTCGTTAGAAATGTGCGAGGTCGAATTGGAAGGGGAGATAGTGGAGGTCGAAGGTGATGAAGAGGGGCTGGTCAGGGTCTCGACTTCAGCAGGTTACACGGATGGTAGCGCTGAGCATGACGTGAACGTTGGAGATGATCAAGAGAGGTATTACGATGTATGGATATTTCTCAGCCCATCACGAAGCACAACTAACGACTTATATGTTTTTTAGGGTCAGCGTTTTGCGTTCGATGTTCCTGTGACGGGTGCAAGACAGCCACCTTCTCGAAACTCTAGCTATGAACAGGGTTTCTATCATCCAGCAAACGTGCCTCATTCCGGAGCCACTCAAGGAAACCCAGAGTGGCATCGCGCTACTCCTAGCCCCGCGTTCAGTAATATTTCCGTTCCTTCGTTCGGCACACAGCAGCGACCCCAATTCGACACTTCGCAGTCGTACACAGAGTCTCAGTCACAACGACCTGCATCACGTCCACAATCAGGTGTCTTTGACCTTTCCATATATGACAACGCGTCTAGTGGAAGCCTCAGTGCACCTTCGCACCAGGTCGCCTTTGATCATGGATCACTTTATCCTCCTGGTGTACCGTACAGCTCAGGCTCAGAAAGCGGAGGTTCAGCTTCTGTTTCATCCTCCTATTCTAGCAATTCCGGTATTCACTCTGCTATGCCTTCACCCGCAATGCCCATTCACACACTGTCGATGGACTCTGGAATGAGTGCTTCGCCTCACGGACAGTCGGCTCTTCTTGGTTCATCACTTAATGGTGGACCTCAACGAAGACATCGAAGCATGACTCCGAGTCTTTACGGAAATAGACAGCATGGACGTCCTCTCACCTCTTCTGGTCCATATCCCAGCAGATCACCTTCCAGGGGCAGACATTCACCTGGGTCGGGAGAGTACGTGGGTGTGGGATATCATCCTTATGCCAGTGGACCTACCCGCAGTGGCAGCTCTCATGGCAATGGATCGGTCATGGGCAGCGCGCAGTCAAGCCCTGCAACGGGGCAGAGGGGAATCGGCCTACCTCCACGCTCTGACAGCAGAGCGAGCAACATGATGCGACCTGGGTCGTCTGCGTCCATGGCCTCGGGATATGGCGGCGACATCTACAGGACTGAAAGCCCAACGCCTTATATGGGTCAAGTGGGTAGCGTGCCTGGGGCTGCAAGTGGCATGGTGACTGACAGTCCTGCTGCGTATGTGATGGACTTGCCTTCAATGAACGGCCCCGTTGGTTATGTCCCCCAGCAGTCTGCACACCAGCAGCACCCTCACTCACATACTATCGCATCAACGAATGATCCTGCCTATAATGTTGCCTCTTCCTATCACGGCCGTGGACACGCTTTCAATATGGAGAACGGAGGGGGGTACTATCCTCAACATGTCAGTACTCTGTGAGGAAGGGAAGAAAGGAAACAAGATGGTATGCCAACCGCACTCTCCTTATATCCCTTCGAATTAATTTGTTTCGCATTGACTTTCTAGTTGAAACGTTTTGCGTACTTGTCTACTCCTCTCTCTCTGGTAAACAGCAGTATTCAATTGCTGAAACATCAAAACGTCGAACGTTTTTGCTGTACTCGAAACTTCGGGGTGGCGGCTTGAACGGCAAGTCAATCCCATTCCGTATACCCCGCCGATAGCATGGTTATACCTCTCCTTTGACGGACGTCCATCCTACATTCTCATCCACGGACACGCTATTCACGATATCTTGGTGCTTACGAAGTTTCTATTCGTTCATTAATGACTATTTATTGCACTTCACTTTTTATTGATATTGCACATTATCCTAATACCCACGGATCAGTTAATGCTTGCTGTACCTGTTTGGCGCTCTGCGTCCCCCTTCGTTTCTTTATATCTTAGGTTTCTTGGTGCTGATCCCCAACAAAAACGAAATGTAGCCATCTGTGTTGTTACAGTTATCTATCTATCTATCCAACCCTTCTCCAACTCATCGTATACCGTTTCTTTAATTTTTCGTGGTTCCGTGTTACTTATCAATCGTACTTAATGTACATAGTACATAGCGTATATTATTCCCTACACACACAAGCAATTAACTGTTATTGTAAAGCTTCTGGATGAACATCGGGAACGTCGGGGATCTCAAGCAACAGGAACGCGGCTGAATCTACGGGCGCGCACTAGTACGGAACGGGTTTATTGTGTTTGAACCAAAGTTTCATAGCCTCAGAACCCAACAATGGAGGGCGAAGTCCGTTCATGTTCCAGAACACGGGCTATGATGAGATGGTTAGTAGGCATGAAGGCGAAGATAAAGAATAAACTCACATCTTCATTGCTGATCTGTATCTCCCAATCTATGCCCTTGCCTTTCGTCCATGGAGCAATGCTATTTTCGTATCGATCCAACCAAGCGCGTTTCTCCGCTTCCCTGCACATCAAATCAGTATTCGCAGCACGAACGAGAGATATGAACCGCATACTCTTGGTGATGATACGCGAGATGATCTACGCAAATCCTGACGAAGTTCTTTCTGCACTCTCCGCCAACATAGAAATCTCCATCTTCGATGTCGATGAAGTTGATGACGACGTAGAACTTGGGAAGAGCATTGTACAGATCCGTGATGGCTTCAGCAAGAGCTTGTTTTTCTTCGTGACTGTAAAGGCCACGAGGAATATACCAACGGTGGAATGGCATCGTTTAAAAGGCGAGTCGAATGTGAGAGGTTCTGATATGATGAACTGGTTTCTTTTCCAGTGAGTTCTTTTATACCTTGCAGAGATAGAGCGGAGTACCTACGTTGCAAAGCGCCGGGTCATTGGCTGTTTTAGTTGCCGGTGTTTCCTTAGAGAGCTAGGTCGGGCAAGGTTCGGGCAAGCCTCGGGCGTGACTTTAGTGACCGAGGAGACGAGCAATCTCGTTCAACGTATCTGACGCCGTGTCTGCGGAGAATTCAAAGCAGTATTGATATATTGATGATTGATTGACAGTGATCGTTCAAGGAAGATTGAAAACGCTTTTTAGATACAAGGGCTGGCAAGCACCCAGATCATAGTAAAGCGTATACCACCAAGTATATGGAGCATGCGGTATCTTCTTGCACAATAAGCGTTGATTAGTTGGCATTGCAAGCCTTCTTCTGGCGGTTCTCGGGGAAGTAAAGCTGGGAGCTCGACCCGAGTCCGACCACATTTGCGCGATTGACGAGATCGACCAGCTATCATTATGAGCTCCAGGATGGTGAGTTGCATGGCTGGTCCAGTATATCATGCTCGTCGCATTTCAGCTACGATTTCAACCTCTCACAAGAGCGATGTAAGACAACGGGAAATAGCGTCCTAGACACGAGTCGGTGTAGAGCTTGAGATTTTTGTCTTCGCTTTCCCGCCAGAGGTATAAAAGTCCCGTAACACATGCCAGAGTATTTCTAAACCTATTCCGAGTCCGTTTATTGAGTCCGCAAGTGTGAAAATAATGTGCGACGTACCTGCGGATGAACCAACCAACGCCAGTGAATACCGTGACTCCGTTGTGGCCCCAAATGCCATGGCAGTTGAATGGGATGGTTCTCGAGCTTGAGCATAATTCCGCCGTCGAAAGAATATCGAAATGCAATGCATGAGTATGAAGCCTGGGGATTGAGGAGACTTAGAGTGAGAGAACAACTTTGGTCGCGGCGTGGCCTCAGCCTAGCCTCAGCCTGGCGTGGCTCGTACAACACCTTATTATTGCCTACCACCATCTCGACCAGCTCGCCTTCATCGCGACGAATTCCTGGGTCTCCCAACTCTCTAGCGGATCTTATTCCAAATCATGGTTTTATGCAACATCATGGAATTTATTCGAAAAAACCACAACACCACGAAAATTCCCTGCCTTGTCGACACCATTCCAAATGTCTAGCACCTGCCGTCGCTAGAAAACAGGTCGCTGTATAAACACCAAAGGAGCAAAAACCAGATGCCATGAGGAATCCTAGCACTCAATCTCTTGTCACGCAGGTCGCCAATATCAATGCGATAGCAGAATTCTGCATGAAGTTTTCGCCTGGTGCATCGGCCATTTTTGCTCCATTAGAGCATTCTTCAGGCGAGGGTTCCCAGCCGCCGCGTTCCGTTGGAAACGACATTTGTGGCAGAATCCACAACCAAGGCATGTATGTGGATGTCGTATTTACTTCCCAACAAATTATTGACGAAACCATATATTGCTGTCTCTGATCACCAGAGAGGCTTCCCTATCCCCATACATCTTGAAGATGGCTAGAGTCTTGACACTTGACACCTGATGGTGCTGGAGCTTTATCACACATATACTGCTGCACGATAACGTCCATGAGTTGCTGTAGTGGGCTGTAAAAGATGGCGGACAGCTCGTAACCTACTCTTTCAAGAGCGAGCTCAGACTCAGAGTGACTCAGTGAGTCATCTTCCGCCTTTCTGTGACCATACGTGCTAATAGAAGATTAGCGCTCGACATGGCTACAGGAGTAGCGTAAGATGTGGGACACTGGAAGGTTGATTGGGTTCGCTTTCAGAGTTCAGAGTGTGTGCATGTGAACACACAGAGGTTCCGTTATAAGCTGAAGGCGAGGGGGTCATAGAATGAGCATACGACAGCGTATCATTCGGATTCATGGGTACGTACCAGGAAAGGTCTTCCTGATTCACGCTGAGTCCACTCCCAGATTCCCGCTATGTGATGTATACGCGTTTCTTTACTGCCTGTATGGGAAAATCGATGCCAGAATGGAATGACTGGTGTAGGTCCTCTGTCGCGGATGTTTATCGACAATAGAAGGCCTGACACTCGACGATAGGTGCAACGTAGAAGGTCTTGACGTTCTGATGCTGTCTGCGGCTCTATGTCGGCCTCCTGTGCAGCTCCTGCAGTTTCATGGAACTATTTGGTTTTTTGTGGGGTTGCGATGTTGGTTGTAGGTTTTCTCGTGATGATTAATGAATACTGACAGCCTGTTGACCTGTCAGATTCATTATTTGTTCAAGATTGGAACACCATTGAATGGTACTACAACTTCGCTGCAGCTCGATGCATGCACAGAGCTCAACGCTCAGTCCTTGTACATGGTCGGCTTGGGATGTAGATGTGGACTTTTCGGAGTCCATGTGAAGGTCTAGTTTTGGAAACTCAGATACCGTGATGTGACATTCTCAATTCGGCGGGATTCCATAACCAACCCATTTCGTTGCGACACTGGTGCTCTAGCATTCCTTTGCACTACTCGATGGGTCTTTCGAACATGCCCGTCAACAAGCCGTCACTGCGAGTACCAACTTCGTACGCTCTTCGGGAAAGCCGTCCCCATCCTTACCCTCGACCAATACATCAACTTGAAGATGCAGATCCCGGATTCTCCGTGGGTTCAACATTGAAGTCTCTCCGTTCATACTCTGATATCGTTCGCAGAGCCCACATTATCTCGAAGGCAATCACTTGGCAAGGCTCATCCTCGTGAGTTACGTCGCTTCCTTGCGTTCTGCTACCAATCAAAACTCATAATAGTCGTCAGGAAACTGAACTTGACGTGGACCACAAAGCTCTTGACAAGAGAGAAAGGAAGAAGGACATCTTGTTGCTCTTGTTCGTGCTATTCGTACGTTTCACTTTTAGTGTGCTGAACCGAAACGAAGCTAATACGGACTCTGCAAGCTGTTCATAGCACTGGTGTTCTTCAAGAGAGCGCTGATTGAAGGATTTTTACTTCGTCTCGCCAACATAAGCCTGTGATTTGGAAACTACAGGAAGATACCAATATGAGACTCGAGCGCTCATTCACCTTTCCTTGACAAACTAATCATTTGATCCGCCAGCATATCTCCTTCCCGTTTGCCTGCTAGCAGCATCAGGGCGGCCGCATGAACATGTGAGCTTGCCATTTCGCCATTCTCATGCTACTTTAATCCTTGAGGGGACCGAATACTTAGGGCCTTCGATTTCTTGGTATTCCATGTTAATTTATGTCAGCTGCGACGTTCGGACTTCAATATGTATCATAATTCTCTCCTCTTCGTGCTCCTCTTCCAAAGGGTCTGGGTCTAGGTCAGGGCAGGCTAGAACTGGAGTGTTTTCCCTACACCTTGCCGTGTTCTGCTTGTTACACCTAGTACTTAATGTCAATGAACGCTTGAACATGATGGTGCTACGCGTGTGAATCGGAGTTGGCCCTTTGCTCTTCCCACCACCTGTTGCCCCTACAGGCTCTTCCTATCAGTGTACTATCAGGTTTGCGCCTCTTCCTCACAAATCTGGTCAGCAATATTTCTTGATAAAGGCACAAAAGAAAGGTGGACCGAACGGCCCGTTTCAACGTAACAGTTTCGCTGTTGTGTTGAGCCCATAGGCCACTCCATGGTCCCTGAAGATGTAACGACTGCAAATAAGTTGATGCGGGATGCTTCTTGTACGTGTTCCTCGGTGAGGAGTCAAGTGCTCAGCTCTGATGTTTTCAAAAAGTCAGAATTCTCTCACTCACCTCTACCTTCGACGACGTCGTGATCATTGCCACACAACATTGCGAGCATCCATCAAGCTTCTATAATAGAGATGTTCTCGTTTCTGGTGGAGTTATTGTCTGCAGGTGATCATATAGCCAACAATACTCTCCCGAACGTGCCCACTGACCACTGATGAACCTCTCAGAATCGATTTTTATTTTGAGAGCAATCAAAGAAGCGCGGGATGACACACAACGCAAGTTTGGAGGGTGGTAGCCAGTGCCAGTGATCATGGGCTTAAAAGGAGTGTTGGTATGAATCGTGGTGGTGCGTACGGGTCAACATTTCAACATAATGACTCGAGCTAATATCTATCTCCACCTCTTAATTATCAGTATAACCCCTTCCCTCTCAAAAGGTGCTTTCCCAGATTGTACCACCGGGCCTCTAGCAGACAATCTAGTATGCAATATTAGTGCACCTTCCATCGATCGCGCCAGAGCCTTGGTCGCAGAGTTCACTATCCCAGAGTTGATTCAGAATATGGACTCTTCGACTCCGGGTGTTCCGCGTCTTGGACTTCCTGCTTATAATTGGTGGAGCGAAGCACTGGTAGGTCTCCCTTGCCGATATTCGTGGAAGGTGTTATTGAATCTTGCTTCAGCATGGCGTAGCCATTAGTCCAGGTACCTCATTTGCTCCTCTTGGACAAAACTTCAGTTTTGCGACATCCTTCCCGGCACCGATATCGCTGGGTGCTGCATTTGATGACGAGCTCATTTTAGAGATGGCCACTATAATCAGCACTGAAGCTCGAGCATTCAATAACGCAGAGCGCGCTGGGCTGGATTTCTTCACTCCCAATATCAACCCTTTCAAAGATCCTCGATGGGGTCGTGGGCAAGAGACACCGGGAGAAGATCCATTCCATATCTCTCAATACGTTTATCAGCTCATCATCGGTCTCCAAGGTGGTATCAGTCCAACGCCATACCTCAAGTTAGCTGCAGACTGTAAACATTGGGCTGCTTACGACCTGGAGAACTGGGAGGGAGTCTCGCGGTTTTCGTTCGATGCTCAAGTCACCCTTCAGGACCTGGCCGAGTACTATTCTCCGCCCTTCCAAAGCTGCATTCGAGACGCCAAAGTCGCGTCTATCATGTGCAGCTACAATGCAGTCAATGGCGTTCCCTCATGCGCCAATCGATATATTTTGCAAGATCTGGCAAGGAACTTGTGGGGGCTTGGAGAAGAGCAATGGATTACTGCTGACTGTGGTGCTGTTGGAAATATCTCCTCAGCTCACAAGTTCACAGATGACTTGCCGAATGCGGCAGCTGTTGCACTAAATGCTGGGACCGACATTGATTGCGCCCGTATCCCTGCTACGTATTCGCAGCATCTCGGAGAAGCGTTGAACCAGTCTCTTATTACCGAGGATCAGCTTCGCACTTCAATGACCCGACACTACAATTCTCTTATTCGGTAAGCAATACTTCAATGCAGGAGTGGTAGCTCTTTAACCTCCATATAGTCTGGGTTACTTCGACGCAGCAGATCAGGTTCCATACCGTAGCTTGGGTTGGGATGACGTGAACACGGAAGCTGCACAACAACTAGCTCACCGAGCGGCGGTGGAAAGCATTGTTCTTCTCAAGAACGATGGTATTCTTCCGCTCGGTTCTTCTGTGGAGCGAGTTGCGGTAGTTGGACCTTTTTCCAACGCAACGAGACAGATGCAATCCAACTACAATGGTCCTGCTCCATTCATTGTTAGCCCTCAGCAAGCTTTCCGCGATGCTGGTTTCGATGTCGCATTCGCTAACGGGACCGACATCAACTCGACGAATGCTTCAGGGTTTGATGCTGCTATCGCGGCGGCGAGTAACGCAGATGTTATATTCTTCGCTGGGGGCATCGACACCACCATAGAATCAGAGGGCCATGATAGGACTGAAATAACCTGGCCTGGAAACCAGCTGGACCTTGTACAGGAACTGAAGATATTGGGAAAACCTTTGGTTGTTCTGCAGATGGGTGGTGGACAGGTCGATAGTTCCTCTCTTCGAGACGACGACAGTGTGAGTCCCTCTACATCATTCCAAAACTTTTATATCTGAAATGACCCTAGATCAACGCTCTCATATGGGGAGGTTATCCAGGACAGAGTGGAGGAACTGCCTTAGTCGATATCATCACTGGGAAACAGGCACCAGCAGGACGACTTCCCATCACTCAATATCCTGCATCGTATGTTGAAGAAGTGCCCATGACCGATATGAGTCTACGCTCCAGTCTCTCAAACCCGGGCGCACGTACAAGTGGTACACGGGAACTCCAGTATTCGAGTTTGGCTTTGGTCTCCATTACACAACCTTCCATGCCGAATGGGCCTCTTTAGGCGAATCCTACAACATTCAGGAGTTAGTCTCGTCTGCTAACAGCTCCGACGTGGCGCACACCGATCTAGGTATCCTTGACACTTTGAATATTACGGTGACGAACTCGGGGACAGTGGCATCCGATTATGTCGCCCTTCTCTTCTCTCGTACCACTGCAGGTCCCTCACCAGCACCAAACAAGGAACTCATATCATATCAAAGGGTTAAAGACATTCAGCCCGGATCGAGTGGTGTAGCTGGATTGAAGATCACCCTAGGTGCCATCGCGAGGACCGACGAGAGCGGAAATAGGGTACTGTATCCTGGAGAGTATGAGTTGCTTCTGGATATTGGTGCGCAGGAGATAACGAAGACTATTGCGTTAACAGGAGACGAGGCGATACTCATCGAGTGGCCGCAACCATGAACCTGTACTATACCTCGTGTCTAGAGTTTTCGTTTTCGCTCCTACTCGTGTATACATGGTGCATAGTATATTCATACAAGACTAAAAACAACCATAAGTGGCCCACCAACGGGCCTAATAATCAAACTCGAACGCCCATGTGGTGGTAGTCGATGTCTGGTAAATAGGAAAAGATAACGAATTGCCGGAATATGAGTGCGAGACATATCCCAGATCCTTAGGTCCGTCTACTCGCCCATAACGTCCGGCCCAGTCGAACTGCAGTGTATGGACAGACATAGATCCGGAAGTAGGTAGTCCGATGGCGGAGAGGTTGTCGATTGTAAGTTGGTAGGTTCCGGTAACACGCCTACCCCCGACCAAGATACGGACTCGGTTTGTGTCTACAACCGCATACGAATCCATTTTCTTGTCTGTACTTCTGGTGGTGGCCACACGATGACCTTTCATAGTGGAGGCATAGTACTTGTAAACCTGATACTCTAGAAGGTTGTCAGTATGCTATGTTGCCCTGGTTTGTTCTGAAACGCGCAGTAAAAGTGTCGCACCTCCATTTCCATAGTATCCCGTAGCGCTCCAGGTGTTGAGATCCGGTTTGCCGAGCAAGGAAGCAAAGAAATCATGCAGCTGTGTACCCCCAACCCAATTGCCTCTCAAGCCGTACATGTTCCAACGCTCAAAGTTGGCGATCCACCAAGCGGCACCGCTGGGCTGTTGCTCATCTTGATTGGCATATTCGTCGATAACTGTTTGATCTGCTGAGCCTGTGGACCATTCAACGGACGTCGAAGTACTGACCAAATTCGCCAACATGCAAGCCATAAGAATTCAACATGTTGACCATATTGTCGTGACTGGTTTGCAAGTCGTTTGAGGCATCATTTGACTGCATGGTGTTCTAAGACAAGAACAGAACAATAAGCGTGAGTGACTTACATCCCCTTCGAGATGCCATGTGTAGACGTCAGGTGCAGTATTGTCGTTTTTGACCTTCTGTAGGAAACGGGTCCACCTGTGAACCACTTTTAAGTGCGACATCTCTTTTGCATATCAAACTCGAGACATTACCAAGTGTTTGACGTCGCAGGCCGGTAGGCGAACGAAGGGCCTGCTATGGAAACGCCAGGCAAGTTCGACCTAACGATGATTAAGCCTTGTTCCATGGTTCCATTGACAACATACCCACCTCAAGAATCGTACCGCATGGCTCCACGTATTTTCATACTGGTCTTGACCTATAATCATTAAGCAATTTGGCATGTACGATGTGTTGTGACATACTTTTAGCCCAGAAGATACTCAAATCAGGTTCATTCCATATCAAGAGCCTGAGATCAGTCATGCTATTGGCTTTGAGGTCGGACACGAGCTGGGTCAAAAAGCGGTCGTATTCGGACCAGTCGCCATTGTCGCCAGGCCATTGAGAGATCGATTGACCATCTGCGCCCCAGAGGTCGCTCATCTTCAGAATAAAGCCCCCGCCATACTGTTTGACTGTTCGGTAATTGGCTAACGATGACTGGAACCGCGCCTAGTGACATGAATCTGTCATTAGTCCCTGACAGCTGCACCAAAATAGGGCCTGTGCATACCGTATATCCACCCTTGACCCACCCTCCACCTGAAGGGTGTTGCGCGCCTCCGGCACTGAGGTAATTGAACCCCATGTCTGAGGTTCGTAGCTCGAAGTCGTATCGTGTACAAATGAACGGATTCCTCACCGGTATAGAAGGAGCCTGGAATCTGACCACCGTTATCCGGGACACCATAGAGTATACCTGGATGTACTTTAAGAATCAAGCCTAGCAGCTCACAAACAGGAGAGATTTCACCTGAAGCACGGTGCACGGAATTACCCGTGTCCGAGGCAAGATTGACGCGAGTAATTTGAGAGGAACTTTGCCTAGGTTCTACAGGTCCGCTGTTGCAGACTTGAATGCACGAAAGTGCACCGAGAAGGACCGAAATGAGACGCAGTGCCATTCTTAAGGTGAAATATGATGATCATAAGCAGAGCCTTTTAACTTGGGATATACTTCGGTATCCAATTAGTCCAGTGCTTCAAAGATGAGCTCGCGCGGCCACAAAGAACGTTTTCGGGTGTTCTTCAGCCAGTGATTTTGCGATCATATGGCCATCCAACGTGCAGTCGCCGTAGCCTGCGGACCGCGACATCACAAGGATGTGTATGTCGGTCGCTGGATGAACCATTTATGCGATGCAAGCTTCCATTGTGAGTCGAGTGGACCTGGGAGTTTCCGCTGTTGAAGCATGAGCACTTACTTAGTATGACATCCAAAATTGATTGAAGCACTGACCAGTGACGAAAATGTTCCTGGCCCATCCATTCTGCGCGTCGAGTAGAACGGCTCCGATCCATTGTTATTTCCATGGTTTCTGCGAGGTTTTAATGACTGCCTCGAGGTCTGTCCTTCCAAACGCATCTAAAGGTGGACTAATTGGGTATGCAATACGAGGAAAGTCTTTATTCATGACAGCAAGCCTATACTAAGGTTCAAATTGTTCTCACACTCCACGTGGAGACATCTACAGTACGTAACTCAAAAATTTGCGCCTTGACGCCTTCCATGGCCCAACTTACCTTTCTTCCAGTTTCCTGTTGGTTTCCTTTAGGTGGTCATGTCTCATCAGTAAGAAAGCTAATCTGTTCTGTGGAATAAATTAACATGATCACTCGTTCTTTGCATTGCAATATAGTACTGTCCGTCGAGTTAACGGTTAACGCCTTCACGGGCTATGGGGCCATGTCGTTGACGGTAACAGTTCGGTTCGTATCGCCGACGGCCAACATGAGACTAAATGGTGACTGGGGTCATGGATCTTGAACACTCGAAACGTAGTATTTATGGTACGCAGAATCCTCGTAGTATAATCGAAATTTTTCTACTAGTCCTCATTCCCAATAGAAGGATTCAGCTCAAGCTGTTTCAACTGGGAACCCACCCGGGCATCGTGCATGCGGACCGCGCGTGAACCTTTCGGTCAACTTCTCTCGTACCTAAATATTCAACAGTCGGAGGAAATCATATCTCCATCTCAACAAATCCGAGAACCATGCTTCTTCGTGGCCTGGTTATGTCAATCTTCCCCATTTCTTCGTTGCAGTCCAAAAATCGTGCACCAAATCAGCTCACTTCAGTCGAACAACACTGTAACACAGCTTTCAGGCATCAATGTCAACAGCAGCCTCAGAGGCTGCAGCGATTATACCGGCGTTGCAACCTATGGATTTACGAGAAGAATGTGAATAGTGTGAACGACGTTGACAAGTTCTAGCGACAAACTCCAATTACTTGGCACAGGCAAGCAGTACATTCTCGAAACTCGGTAAGCTTTTCTAAACGATATTCCCAGGTGGCACCCGACTAATAAACACTCCTTCGCTCCTTACCACCACTCTCCTTTTTCCTTCTTTACGGTTGCAGGCCCGTTCTTCAATGTCTGCATCTTACCAAGACGAGGAACGCCTACTTGGCACCCCACGCTCTTCAAGCCAATTGCCTCGCTCAAGGCTGTCGTCTTTGGTGAGCTACATCCCGTTCAAGTGAACCCAAAGCTGAAAATGTCTCGCTCAGGACGATTCCCCGTTCTCAGCCAGCAGCAGCAGTCGTATATCACCGAACTCGGTCGGAGACAAGGCAAGTAGTGTCATGCCGGCTATTCGCACATGTTTTGACACTCCATTCATTTAGTTCTCACTATCACCCGATCCCAACGCATGGGGTATGGACCTCTCAGGGTATGCAGAGCCAGACGATAATCTGCACACACCAGACCCCGTTCGCGACAAGAAATACGACCGAGGCGGCCATATCTTCACGTCTCGAGGGCTCGCTAATATTGGGTGCCTTGCGTTGCTGGCGGTGTCAATTGTCACCCTTTTGTACGTCAGCCTTGTAGAATGTTGCTCCGCCACTGACGCTGAGGATCTCAATACATACAGTGCTGGATTTCCGATAGTGACTTACCTAACAAAGCCCGTGATGTCTACGAAAGGAGGGTTTAATTTAGGAGGTGTTAATGCTTCGGGGCAGGTGTGTGATCAAGCCTCTTCGCTTTGATGCAGTTTCTGACAATGCAATCGCAATGTAGATCGCTCAGATCACTGGAGACTTTGGTCTCATAGATCCTGACACTCCTCCTGATGCGTATACCTTCAAATCGGTACATAATGGGCAGGACCTACAATTGGTCTTTAGTGACGAGTTTAATCGCGACGGGCGCACATTTTACCCAGGAGACGACCCTTATTGGGAGGCTGTTGACGTGAGTGAACCATTCTTGTACTTCACATGAAGGTGCTAATAGTGGTATAGTTACATTACTGGGGAACTAACAGTGAGCTCCAGATTTCCCACTTTTCCTAGGGATGTGCACAATGCTAGTAAAAACGGATGCTAAAGGATAGCGGGCGCCTGAATGGTCCATGCGAAGCGTCGCGTCATCTTTGTGGTGGTAGCGAATAGCGCATATCTGTTGCACTTGTTTTTCTTGTTTCCTTCCGACGGTTCGCATACTAAACAGATCCTTTTAGACCTAGAGTGGTATGATCCAGCAGCTCTGGTAAGTCTGTTGGCTCCTCGGTTGAAATATCGATGCTAACGAAACAAAACAGATCACTGAGAATGGATCTTTAAAGGTGACACTATCCGAGAAACCAAGCCATGATTTGAAATACGAGGGCGGTATGGTGCGTGTCAAAGCTATTTTTGAATGTTTTGGGGCTTGAACGATAAACTCGAGATGGCAACATGGAACAAGTTCTGCTTCACGGGTGGTTTGATAGTCGCCAGTGTAATGTTGCCGGGGAAATCTAACGTCGCCGGATTGTGGCCTGGTCAGTATCTTTTATTTCATTTTCGAGATGTAACCTGACCTTACTTTTCTCTATAGCGGTGTGGACTATGGGCAATTTAGGTACGTTGTGATCATCATGAAAGGGACGAAAATCAATTTGGGTATAAGGACGAGCTGGATACGGAGCTACCAACGACGGAATGGTGCGCGAAATTATTCTGGCGTTTCTCCCGTTAATACTATATTACAGTGGCCTTATACTTATGACGCTTGTGATGCCGGCACTCTCCCGAATCAAACATTCCCGAATGGCGAACCGCATCTGGCGACTGTCGACGGTGATGCCGGTTATGGCGGCGTACTATCTTACCTTCCCGGCCAACGTTTGTCGAGGTATGCCTCTGTAACAACCCCTTCTAGAGGCATCCCTAATCAATTCTACAGATGTACTTGCCCTGGGGAATCTCATCCCGGTGAGTAGGTATACACTGGAAAACACGAACTCGATGCTAACGACTTTCTCCAGGTCCTATGCACAAGGATGGAACCTATGTTGGCCGCTCTGCGCCAGAGATCGATATGATAGAAGCTCAAGTGAATTTTTTCAAGTTTTTCACCTGTAGAGACATTGCCTAAGCTCCTCTAGGTCGGCGGCAACTTCCAAGTGCCTGGCGGACCTCTGGTTGGAGAAGTGTCGCAATCAGGTCAATGGGCTGTGAGTCCATACTCGTTAAACCTCTTTTCTTGGCTCACGAAACGTGTGCTTGTAGCCCTTCAACTATAATTATCGAGTAAGGATCTTTGGATGTTTCTCATTGGTAGATTTTACTTATAACAATCCAAGTGGTTCAACTCGACTGAAAGTCTAATCATCAACGATCCCACCATCACGGAATTAAATCCCTATATGGGTGGTGTCTACCAGCAAGCAACAAGTTGTGTCTCCAAGACAAACCAGGCCTGCTACTCTCAGATGCCAAACCCCTGTTATGCAACGTATGGGTTCGAATACAAACCAGGTTCGTTTTTTAAGATTAACCCCAACCTCTAGCTGACAATACCTTCCCAGGATTCGATAACAGTGTAAGTATCTGGCCGCTTCCGAGAGTAATGCGCCTAACGTTTGAGGTGTAGTATATTACCTGGTTGAACGATGGCAAACAAGTCTGTACTGTGATGGGGTCGGGAATGGTCGCCGATGAACGCGTCGAGATTTCAGCTAGACCAGTACCTCAAGAACCTATGGTGCGTGGATGGCACACAATGTTTTATCCCGCCTCTCAAATTACTCACAGTACATTCTGATCAACCTGGGAATGTCGTACAATTTCGGTGCCGTCGACCTTGCGAATATGGTGTTCCCGGTTTCGATGTATGTGGATTGGATTCGCGTTTATCAAGATCCCAACGAAGTCAATATTGGTTGCGATCCTCCAAATTTCCCGACGAAAGCTTATATCGATGAGTAAGTGTTGTTTTCTGGTTTCATTCCGTGGTCATTATACTGATGATCCCCAGATACATAGAAGCCTATGTCAATCCGTAAGTCCTGTTTCATTCCTAAATTAGGAATAGCCACTGACAGACTACAGTAATCTCACTACGTGGACCGACGGCTTTGGGCAGCCCAAACCGAAGAATAGGCTTGTTGATCAGTGTTAGTGATGGAGCGAAGGCCGCACCTTTTTTGGTTCAGGAGTTGCGCTGGCTCGCGACGCCACTTCACGAAGTATCATATTACCCAGTTAATACTGACCACGCTCCTTTAACTTTGCACGCTAATTGTGTTGAACTCAAGAGTCACATAGACGCACGGAACACATTCATGCCATGTATATACTACGCACAAAGTAATGTTATACCCAAGCTTTCAGACTTGCAAGTCATGTTCCGTCCAGAAACGTATCAAGAACCACCAACATGCTGGCCTCCATTGATATGCAACACGCTGCCTGTCATAAAATTCGACCCTGGACCAGCGCAAAAAACAAAAGCGTCCCCTAATTCCGATGGCTGGGCGGCCCGACCATGAAGGGGCGTTTGACCGACACCCCAGCCCTATTGATCGTTCAGATGCGTCCAGAGCATTGGATTGAAAGGGTTCAACATACCTCCATGTTTTCTGCGCTACGCGAAGCAGGCTGTAAAGGAGTATAGACAGGACCAGGAGCTAGAGAAACGGTCCATAAGCTGCTAATATACATAAATCTTGTACACACCTATTGCGTTGACACGGATGCCCTTCGGAGCGAGTTGCATGGACAGACTACGAGTGAAGCTGACGATTGCTCCTTTCGTCGTCGAGTAATCAATCAGATAGGCAGATCCCTTTGGACGTGATCAGTACGAAGCATCCTATGGAATCGATATCATACAACTGCTCACTTTATAGGCAGTCACGGAGGACGTGTTGATTATCGACGATCCCCTCGGCATGTGTGGTACAGCTGCCTTTGCGAGGTAGATCATCTGAAGGATATTGGTCTTGAATGTGTCTTCGACATTCTTGGGCTATGACGGCTGTTAGACGGACAATGTAAATTGAGGAGTCGACCTACATCTATATCCTTGATTTCGTGACACATGATCTGCTGACTTGCATTATTGACGAGGATGTCAAGACCTCCAAATTGTTTGATATGAGAGTCGACGATATAGTCAAAGGAAGATCCCTCCTTAAGGTCAATCGCAATCAGATGGGCACGCTGCAAGGACGTTTCGGCGATGGTTTTCTGGACCGATTTGGCACTGACTAGGCATGAATGGGTGATTTATATTGGTGTAGAGAACCGCCTCACTCGTGTTCCTCTTCTGGAAGGTAGACAATACTAACGTTGCAGCCTTCCCGTGCAAAGAAAATAGCTGCAGAACGGCCAATGCCCTGAAAAAGAGTACAACTATATTTAGGCGGCATTGATTCCAGGGCGTAAAATTTACACGCACGCTGTCACCACCAGTGATAATCGCTTTTTTGCCCTTTAATTTGCCAGATCCCTCGTACTCCTTGAGGTAAGGTTTTCCGTTGTCCCAGTACTCGACCTTTGAGTGCTCTGCACCTGGAGAAAGATTTTTGTCCAGCCCAGGAAGAGACTGGGATTGAGGAGGAAGTTCAACAGAGTTCTAAGTCAAAGTTCAGCAAAGAAAGATCTTTGAAAATGTAGCAGATGCATGCCTTGTAAGCGGTAATTGGCTGGTCGGTCATTGTCAGATTCAGTGTCCCCAGGGCTTGCAAACCTTTTAAAAGCTATCTAAGGATGTGAATGAATCATGCCAGACGTCACTTCGAGGTAATTCTGTGGCACAGAGGAGTAATGCAATTATGTGCATGTTTCTTCAATGTGCCTAGAAAAAAGAGTGCATGAGAGAGTAGGAGAGATCCTAGAAAGGCGATAAGGGCATTCACGGAGTGTGTAATTCACTGGCTGGCAAAGAGCGAAGGGTATGAGGCGTGACCGGAGACATGTGACAACCAAAGCCAATGGCTTCAACATCGCTTTAACACCTCCCAGCTGCTCGATTTGAGTTTCTTTTGTCTTCGAAAATCGTGAACGCCAAACCCAGGAATTGTAGCAATAGGCCATGCTACCCTCCCAGACCCCAAGATACACTTTTCTCAGCTCTGGCCACCACCTATACTCCCAAATTATGCAGGCTATAGTAGCCAACTCAAAGTAGGAACAGGCGGTCGACAACAACGTAAAAGCTCGATTCACTGCAAAGGACATGGGCATTGGTGTAAGAAGGTGCTCTAGGAGATGGGAGAAAGGCTTAGATGAAGTGGGGGCTGATCAGATATCGAGAAGAGGGGTACGTACACTCTCGACTTCCGAACTTTACACCTGGTCGTACTCATAACCGCAATAAAGGCATGCATTCACGAAATAACTACAGCAAATACTCCGGTTCTCGACTTGTAACAGAGGAACCGCGATATGGTATCATTCAAATACCCTCACGCTTTCAACAACTGCGAGTCAACCGGTCAGCCTTTTGCACAGTGCTAGCCAGTTATGGTAGGCCCGATAAAACGATCCCGTACCTTGCATGAGCTTATGGCTCTCAATACGATTTTGACAATGATAATTTGCATTTCAAGGCCTCGGGACCGGGTCATTTTATCCCGCAGACGAAACCCCAATTTATGGATCTTTTCTTGCCCAATCTACGCCGAGTCCGGAATGCTGAAGATAGATCGCCGAGGCTATAGCGGTACCCAGGACCCCTGACCCTCTGTACTGGGCGCTTCGCGTTCGCGTTCACGTTCATGTGGCATTGGGCACTGCTCCGGCTTTGATTGATGCGCTTGGTCTCTGATGTAATCAAACCAGCGACAGGCTGCATGGTCGTGGGTAGTGATAAATGCAAATGCATCACCTGTACGGAGAAGTACGGAGTGATGCTTTTGTCCAGGGCTCCGAGACGAGTCGCGACAGAGGCACTTGATTCTCGATTTTTTCAACCAGACAATTTTGACGCGACGATGAATTATATCTCGTGGATCATGATCCTGCCCAGAGCTTTATAACTCATCCGCAATCATGCGGAGATGGCATTCCGTCCGAGCGCGGACAGGGAGTTGTATGGTCCCTAGCTTGCTCCATGCTGGCTCATCCAGTGTCCCGCCGAAGACCTGATGGGTGGCGAGCGAGGAATACTGTCGGGGGTGCAATGTCTTTCGCACTTCTAGACTGGGGCTGTAGTCCTGCCGCTGAAGACTATCTCTGGGGCCGAATATAGAGGTCCGCGGAGACCAATTCAAGACGAGTGACTGACGACTCCTTGACCTGCCTCGTTATCTACTGACAGTGTCGTGTTGGCATGTTTTTTTCGCTGCAGAAACGCTAATTTTGCACTCACCAGAGCACGGATAGTAACGCCCCGCTCTACTGCTCTCGTCCGCAACCATATTTTAGCTCCGAAGCATCAGGACCCAGTGTCCTTCCACTCTATTTCCGCGAGCTACCTAAGGACGCCTAGGATGGTGCCAACTCGACGTATAAGAGATAGAATGTGGGTAGCAGAGTGGTTAATCAACCGTTCTGATTCTCTCCCTTCTCTGCCCCAGCTACCTGGTGGGGTCTGTCCTTGGTGTCCTGTATGGTCTTGCGGAGTGATTTGCTAGGTGTGGAGATGCGTGGGGGGATACAAGAACTCTGAGTGGGTGGACGTGAGGATAGAGCTTAGACCGAGTCTGCGGCGGGGTCGTCGAGCTTTGGTCAGGGCCAATGTCTCTGGGTCGTCGATGACCGTCAGAAAGGTCTGTGGTTTTGCTCGAAGGAAGATAATTCTTGCATTTAAGAGGAAGCTTTTTAAGGATGTCTTTACGCCTTGCGTAGCTGTCCCGAAAACGGCAGTCATCATCTGTGAGTTTAGTCACAGAACCGTCACGCCGCATAAATTCACTCTCTTGTCTCCTCTCGACGATCCTGTTTAGTTCCTCCTCTTCTTCCATTTTATCGCTCATAATTACAATGATTCGTTCACCAAAGACTCGAATTAGGTTCCATCCCTATACACAGAAGAAACGGTTCCCAGAAGACGACGAAGGAATGCGGGCTCGGCGGGAGCCTGTTCGTATCAATGTATGTACCATCATTCATATCAGCTACTCCGCATCCATCTGCTAATTCTTATTCCAAAGGCTCGCGCTCAAGGACCCGAGGAAAATCAAATTGCTCCTCAGTTCCCCGTCGTCGAGCCTGAGCCGGAGGTATTGACGTGGCGCCTCTACCATTGCGACCAGCCTAACATGGTCTTGTCACAGAGAAGGGTCCAAGGATGGCTTTCATCATTTTGAGCATGATTGTATTGGTGAGATAATAATCTAGTCAGCTACATTCAGTGTTCTCCACTGACACGTTGTTTGTTCACAGGCCCTCTACCTCTACCTCTATTGGCGGCGCGTTAAAATCGCCTAGAGTGAGAACGAAGACATTCGAGCAAGTCACTTCGTCTACATGGTTATTTCCTATACTGACAATCACCAACAGATCCTTTTCTTGAACAATCTTCGGCGAACACAAAAATGTCGTAGACATGGACTACGCCTTATTTTCAACCTGCAGTATACCAACGCCCGAAGACTACCCCCGCACATAAGTTAACCAACACATGCCATCCAAAACCACATCAATCTTCTTGGAAATTGTGATGTAGAGCATACCGGCTCTACTTTTCTTGGTAGCACTTGAAGACACTCAGCACAACGCTGTTGTCTTTCTCGTGTTGGTCTTCGCCCTTCCCAACTCCGGTACGTGAACTTTGCCGCTTTACTCTCTTCAGTGTTCTAATGTCATGCCCTCAAAGTTCGACGGCAAAGCACTGGTCTCGAGGCCTGAGGCGCAGGCTGGGGAGTATGCCTCCGGCCGCCTACTGCTCTACGTAGGACGAAGTTGCATGTATCGCAGACGATTTGGACTGCCGGCTCCGTCCAACCGAAGTCGTTTGCGTATACATAGGCCACATACACTATATATAATCATGATACGTACACATACATTTCATCCAATAACATCACTCGATCTACTGGTGACTGTCTATCTACCGCTCGAGTGTTGATCAGATATGTGCCTGGGGAAGCATTGATGAGCTTGTCGAAGTCCTCGAGAACCCGAAGGGGATTGGGAGGCGCACCCGACTCAGCGGATGTTATCATCATGTCGTATTCTGTATCTTCCGTCAAAGCGACCACACGCTCGGAGATATACTGAAATAGGCAGCGAAAAGTTCCCTGCGTTCACGCGTCTGGCAGTGACAGCGTTGAAAGCTTGACGGATATAGTTTATTCGGACGTGCTACGTGGGATAGTCTGAATCGAATGATATTACGACGGGAGCAATTTTGGATGCAGGAACAACAGACAACTGAACTCTGGTGATATGTCGACGTGTAATGCGGGGAAGGCGGTGTCGCGGGGAAGATAATGATCTAGAGTTGCTGGCTGATACTGGGTAAAGAATGCTCGTCGTAGTATGAATAGAAGGCCACCACATTTTAGTCTGACGCTAGACCTGGCGGTGATCGAGGAATCGAAGAAGTTGATGGAACCCGTATGTGAATTTTCTGCGGGTGTGAATGTGGGGAGGACGTTTGTAATGATGATGGTGAGAGCGTCGAACGTTCCTCGCGAGGAACTGGTCCATATATAGTCAAATCGACGTGAGTTTGGGCCAGTGGCTGAACGTCGTCTACGGTCTCGTATGGTGGCGGATTGTCTCGAGAAGGTATTGAGATTGATTGTACCCGCACAGCTCTCATCTGCCCTGGCAATGATGGCGAAACCCTTTCCTGCTGCTCTCCTACTTCCTCGCATAAACCATGGTCCGCTTCACCAAACTGCTGCGCCTGCATACCCCCACGAGTCCTCCCACCCCTGGATATACGAGGAACAGTTCCGGGTACCTCGTCGCGAGACCTGGTCGCGGCTTCTGCATCCGTCTCTCTGCTCGACATACTAGATATTCGCTCTCGTTTCGCCGCATTCCGTCGCCGCCGGTAGATGGAAATGAATATACCGATGGCGACAAGACCGAGAAAACCGACCGAACCGGCGACAGCGCCAGCAAAAGTAGCGACGTTGTGTTGGGAAGTCATTCAGACTGCGCACTCTGTGAACGAAGAGGGAGAGGGAGAGTGAGGAAGGCCAAGCCTAACACAAGAGAGAAAGAAAAGGAGAAGAAGTCGACGAGGTGCCTGAAAAAGTGTATGGCGGGCTTCGGATGTACTACTAAGACCATTAGATGTGGAATTGAAAATATGATGAATGAATCAGCTACGAACCTGGAGAAGGCTTGGCAATGAGGCAAAAGTTTGATATTGCAGGTAAGAGACAACTGGAGGAGATTTATCCTGCAGATTACGCCTACGTAGTCAAGACGAGCTCGGGTTTCTGAGGCGTAAGGCAGAAGCTAAATCAGCACCTACAAACAGGGGATGCCACTTTTAAGGTCTGAATTACAAGCCTATCATGAGACCAATGAGAAGTTGACTCGTGATACCCGACTCTGCCTGATGATATCCTCTTATTGGTTCCCGCTCCGCTCTATTCGATAGAACAGATGGCGGGGTCATGGCAGAACCTGTGAATCGGGAACAAACGAAGACCGTTATACGGACCTGACCATGACCGACAGCTTGGGGAATTAACATTGTCAGAGTCAGACAGGACATACGAAGAATGAATTTGTGTTCAACCCTGTCAATCCGTTCTGAGTTCCCGTCTTTCTTGGATACTAGACCATTTCACGGTAGCGTTTGAGGCAAATATATCACCCTTGTGATTCTTTGCATGGAAGATGTGCCTTGTGCCTCTTCTTTTCTTGTCAAGGGTCGTTCGTTCGCATGCATGACAAGGACTTAACGTCACTTTGGTTTCGCTTTGATTAATTTCTTCTGTATGTCTACAACCATTCTACACGCCCAAGAGTCCATGCATGAATCAGTCCAATAATACCTCGTACAAAGTCGTTACTCAGCTCCCTCGGGACGGCCTGGACCAGAAGAATCCGAATGGGGTGCATCAGGAGGTGGTAGTCTAGGTGATTCAGTCGATGGAAGAGAAGGTGGCGGTTGGTTCTGCGAAGGCATCGGGTGCTCGATTTCGTGAAGCGTGTCATGGGGAACAGATGGTAACGTTGAAGTAGATATAGTGGAACGAATAGAGTGAGAATACGGGCTCCGTCTTTCCGATTCCGTTTCTGACTGGGACTCTCCAAACGAAGGTGGCGGCTGCTCACTCTGAGGCTGAGTAAGATACGGTGACCTCCCTTGCGAGCCCTCCACGATAACGATAGGAATACTTCCATCTTCTCCTCTCACGCTCATTCCGTATAAAGGCGGGGGCGGAACCAACAAAACACCATCTTCACCAAAGGCCGGCTGAGCACCGTCCGCATAAGGAGGTGGATAGTCTCGAGTGGTTTGCGGACTCAGCGCCACACCTGGCTGGCCTGTTGTCGGGGGGTGCACTGGTAAACCATTCGAGCCGGGGAAATACCTCGGCACGAAAGGCCGCGCGCCGGGTGTCATGCTCATCTGCGGCGTCCTCGAAGGAGAGTTATCGGCGGATCCATCATAATCTTCCTCTAATCCGTGATCCAAGTTATTGAACTCCTGGGCTTGTCCAATACGGCCCAATCTGCGGCTGCGACCGTGATTGGTGTATATCGTGCCAGGTGCGTCATTATCTTCGAGGTTATTATCCGATTCGCTGTTCGCTAGTAGCCTATCACGTTTGGCCGCCTTGAGTCTCCGGCGGTATAGCGAGATAAAGATGCCAAGAGCAATTATGCTGAGGACGCCGACAGAACCACCGATGGCACCACCAAACGTGGCCACATTGCGTGTTCGTGTGCTTGTCTCACTTTCTCTGGTGGTGAGTTGTCAACGCTTGAGTTAAACATTATCGCAGACACTTACTGGTCAGCCTGGGCAGGTAACGGCTTTTCGTCGTCCTGAGTTGTTGTGTAGACCATGTAATCAAAGATGAACACGGAATCTGGCGCAACAGTGACGAGGAGAACGTGAGGCTCCTCGGTGAGATTTCCCAATGCCAGTACGGGGACACTTCCGGAGAACGCTTCTGATGAACCTGCCGTAGGCTCGCTTGTATAATTGCCATACGACTGGTTATCGAGAGTGAATGAGACATTCGTGGTCGTGGGTGTCGAGAATGGTGAAGTCGTCGGTAGCAATGGGAGTATTGCGTAGAGATAAACAGCGGTGCCTGATTGGAAGAATGTATTGAGACACTTTTTCGTTACTGAATGGGATGATGGAACTACCTGTGAACTTGAATTCGACGTTGATAACTTCGTCAACGAAGCCTGGGTCATCAGCATCCAGTCTGCGTTCAATTCCAAGACTTCTTCCTCCATGCCCACGATCCCTTCCACCTCCATGATCGTCGTCGTCGTCATCGACATCGTCTACCTCGCTAGTAGATGTTTGCGTTGGTTGAGATGGCTGCGAGGATGTGCTAGATGCAGTGCTCATTGAGCTAGTTGGGGGGATGTCGTCGGCATCGAAAGAGACGTTGTGCATTGCCAAATGAAACGTTTGTCCGAGTGCCAATGAAGCATCTGGATGAAGGCATTCTGAGCACGCTTGTGCAGCAAGATGGTCAAGCCAGAAGTCGTTTGGCTTGTAGCTTATACTCGTATCGCTATCGTCAACGGTTATGTTCCTTGCAACTCCACTAGCCCTGCGAATAACACTGTTCCTTGATGATCCCTCCGACATATCTCTGCGAGCCTTTTGCGAGATATTCCTGGTCGGCGAAGTACTGCCCATAACGATGAGCAGTGCGACGACAAAACTGGCGTAAAACATCTGGAGGAGATGAGTGGGAAGAAGGGGGGATGAAAAGAGGCATGAGCATCTCAGATAAAGACTTTTGTGGGAATAGGCAAAGTTTCGCAGTAGGTTCGGGTCAGCAGGAGAAATTCTTGACCGAGCTGGACACTCTCACGGCACTCCATATGTTTTCTCACACTTTCACTACCAGGACCGTCCGATGAAATCTTCCGTTGACGGCTCCATTCCAGTCCAGGCTCTGCTGTATAACGATGAGGACCTCTTAGCTTCGCAGGATGCAGTCGGTATCTACGATGGGTATGTTCTACTATCTTAGGGACATTCATTTTCATTACATTTTTCAAGTTTACAGAAATCTCCAAACCATCAATCCGGTACAGTTCATGTTACCAGTCACCGGCTATTCTACATCGACCAAGCGAAACCGTCAAAGTTCTCCTTTGAACTGGATCTTGGACTTGTCGTAAAGACTGAACACTACGCTGGGTTGTTCAAGAGTTCTCCCAAGGTCACCCTCTACCTTGCTTCTCCCACTGATTCTGCCTCGGTATCAGAAGGTTGGGAATGCCAAGTTTGT
Organism: Paramarasmius palmivorus; assembly: GCA_037176845.1. NCBI lineage: Eukaryota > Fungi > Basidiomycota > Agaricomycetes > Agaricales > Marasmiaceae > Paramarasmius > Paramarasmius palmivorus. Next base: position 82,855 of record JAYKXP010000022.1, on the reverse strand, counting down.
GCATTTAGAAACCCACCAGGATTGAGCCCGTCTGCTGCGAAGATTTGTGCTTTGTGTGGGGTACCTAGATCAAACGAAAGCGCAACATCGTCGACATCAGATCGACTATCGTCGTCTCTCCCATCCTCATCGACACCTAATCTCGGGGCTAGTCGCTCAGTCTCGACAACGAAACACACGCGGAAGCCTAGCAGCATAGCATGTCCCACATGTACATTTCTGAATCATCCAGCGCTGAAAATATGCGAGATGTGCGAGTCTCCTTTACCAGACCTCTCTATGGCGGAGATGAAGTCAGCACCAGCATCCAGACCAGATTCACCGGATGAGGACGACGAGAATGGAGGGGAATCCATGATGAAGCTAAGCTTCAGGAAGGGCGGAGACAAGCCATTTTACGTAGAGTTGAAAAGATCATTACAGGGAAAGGCTTGGGCGGTTCGTACAATTTCAAAGTCACTTCCTCATTCTCACTGGGATGTTTCCAGACATCCACTGCGGTCCTAAATAGGCGCGGTGCCACAGATAACGCTGGTGGGAGCTTAGACTCGTACAACCGGTCAGGAATCAGTGAGCCTCAAATCTTAAAAAAGATCTTCGACGTGTCCTGATTAATGATTAGGTGGTATCATCCAATCCGTCCAAAACACGTCTATCAGCCGCGAAACAGAAATGCAAGATGCTCTCAAGGATCTAGAAGCTCTTATGGTCAAAGCAAAGGACATGGTACGCCTCGCTGCAGAGCTCAACGAACGACTGACTGCGGTAACCACGATCTCTACGACCTCTACACCCAACTCCTCGTCAACAACTCTTATCTCAACGTCGAGCGAACCTGAATCAGCCACATTCATTCGCTCATCGCTTGCCCAGCTCGGCCTCACAAGCATGGCGAACGCTCCAGTCACTCTTGAGATGGTCAAGGACGAGAGGCGCTGGTTCGAAGAGCTCGCAAGGGAGCTCGCTGGCGTCTTGACGGGCAATCAATCTACCAGTGAGAGCCGAGGGTTGATCCATTCACAAGGCGGGATCATTGCTCTTGATCAGGTTTGGGGCGGGTGGAACCGTGCGAGAGGTGTTGCCCTTATACCACCTGCCACGCTTTTGCAAGTTGTACCGCTATTGGAAGGATACACAGATCCGCCCATTAAAATGCGAGAGCTAAGGGATGTGAACACCAGCTCTAAAGGGGGCCAAGGTGGGCTTAAGGTGCTGTATGTCCCGAAGTACTCGGTCGAGGAGGTGAGAAAGAGACTCCGGATCTTATTACAAGACGAAGGTGAGTGTGAATACGGTTCTTTTTTGACCTTTGTTGCGTCATGCTTGCTTTGACACCGTGACCGTTTCAACTAAATCCCCCTTCTGCTATTTGGCCATCTCGGAAGGTGCATGCTCTCTAATTCATGCCAAGTGTTGTGATGGCTCGGAAGGGTCTTGCTTTGTGTTCCCTCGTCTTGACCTGGATGATTCAAGTGCCAAAATTAGCCTTTTGTTCACCTAGCCGTGATATATTTGATGTCTGTTCTATCTTTAACTCACTCTCTTTTCATAGGTTCCAAAACGACAACGGAAATCGCACAGTCAGAGGGTATCACGATTGCCCTGGCACAATTGATGATCGGGGAAGTCGAGATGGAAGGCCCCTCGGCGTCGTCTATATGTAGAGATGACTGGGATGCGGCTATTCATGCTGGTGGAGTCGTGGTGGGAGAGACTAGATGGTGGGCGAATGTGTTCAGTGGTTATGTTTGGGACGGACACCAGTTTTAAGTTTCAAGTCGCTTGGGAGAGGAGACGTCAAAGTTGACATCGAACGGTGAATACCGCGGCGGGTAGCGAGTGGCGCTGGCATGAGTTGCGATTTTGTGGGGCAGGCACGCACACTGACTGTTAGATTTTAGACACAAAACACGAATAAATTGTACAAGACGTAACACATAATGTATTCGTAGTCCTTAAGGTCACGCAAACGGTGAGATTTGTCACAAAAATGGTCTGCCACAATATTGATTCTAGTTCGTACTGCCGGAAGTTCCTCCAAATAACCACGTCCCAGTCTCGACCTTATATTCCTCACAAAACTTGGACGCTCTTGTAGTTCCCAACACGAGATTTATATTCCATTCGAGTAAGAGTGCGCCGTGAGTCCCAGAAGCTTCGGGGCCTCCGCGTCGGATTGATTTTCTGCCTATTGCTGCCTATTTAGTCTATGCAAGGCAAGGCCAGAACTAGAACGAACTTACAACACCCCGACATTGCCATCAGTCACCAAAGCACGAACTCACGGGCGCCAAATTTTGTTAGGAGTATTTCGAATTGACGTGAGTACACACTTCGTCCGTTACCATATCACATCCCGGGCTGACCTTGCCGAGTTGGTCACACTTTCCAGTGCTGCTGCAGAGAATGGGCAAGTCACACTTGGAAGCGGCATCTTAGAAACACACTCACAATGATCTATTTCAAAAGATCTTATTGGTACTCAGGCGTGCAGTCACAAGCGTGTAGGGTCTATCACGAGGTCGATTCAGGGTATTGAAATAGCGACTACCTCTCTTTGCGTCATGCAGATCTGTAACCTTCAGCCGGCTCCACCAAGAACTTGAAAGAGCACGCACCGTATTGGTTTTTGTCCAAGCGAGAGTCGACACGGAAGAATGGGTGAGACTTACTTACTGGTTCCATGACTTGGACTTCGTCGACGAATGGAGTATAAAGCACTTACTAAATGACTTGCAAACTTGACAATGACCAACTTTTTTCCATGTATGGACCTTTCATATTACAATCAAATTATCCAAAAATATAGGGTCGTTGTCGAAAGCAAAACTACTTACCTGAGCCCTATTAGAGCTTACCTTCACCGTCTTCAGTCAGGAAATATAACGGCGGTAGACGACCTTCGTCGAATGCATCAACCCAATCGCTGGCCGGCCGTCTTTTGATTTGGTTATTTCCGGGAGCTTCAATGCCGCCGCAAAGCATATCAGCTCTCCGAGTTCCTTAGCACTTTCCATTCTCAGTCAAGAATTCCAGTGGTGGGAGAAGGTTTTCGTCAAAAACCCCGTCCCATTCGTTAGCAACCTCGTGAAATTCCACTGACTTCGGCGATGCAAGCATCTTCAAGGCCGTAGCAAAAGTCATCAGTCCATCCTGCTTATTAGATTCATCCTCGTCGCTTTCGGCGTCGTATTCTTCTTCGACCTTTCCACTCACGACCTCAAAGTGACACCCTTGCCACGCGCTCTCTTCGCTCTCCTCATCGCTATCGTCGACGAAACGAACGCATTTACTTACCGCGTACATACCTTCTTCTTCATCTTCTTCAATGATGGTATACATCCTTCTCCAAGTGACTTCTTCTGTCCCCACCTCGCTTTCGTCGTCGCTATAATCGTCAACGATGATAATCGACTTACCTTTTACAATACGTATCGGCTTGCCCTCGTCTTCCTCAACGATTGTGTATAATTCCCTTGAACAAGCTTCCTCCTCGTGCATGGTATATTCGTATCTGGTTCTGTTGTTGGAGGACGGGAGGACCTATCGAGCAACCACGTAGTGAGCATCGATAGCTGAGCGGTCTGCAATGGCTTACCTGAGTAGATACTACCCTCTTTTGCAATCTGTATATGTTAGAAAAGTCCGGAGACAACTGGTAAAAGTCGAAGAAATCGGGCGTCAATAAACTTGACTTTGACAAAATAGGGAGTAATGGTACAAAACATACCTTCCCAGCCTCGAAAGATTCGTCAGAGTCTACTGGTGCCACAGGCTTAGCAGAGAGACAGATTTCTGAAGCATCGAAGTTGCGAGCGCCCCCTTTTCTGGATGTTGCGCTATGAATGACCGAAGCCGTAGTCAACTCTGCAGCGGGAGAGAGAACAGAGACGTGCGACATCGATGCCAGGAAAATTGCTTTGAATGCAGAAATCTTGGATTTCTTGAAGAACATAGTTATATCAGAGTAGATGATGGTTGTCAAGCGCAAAGAGGTAGAAGGAATAAAGGGGTAGTTTCTGGAAGGAATTTATGTTTGGGCGCATGTTTGGCGCTGTGTGGGACCAGTTGACATGTTTACACGTGGTCATGTTGAGCCAAATAGTCAAAATGCTTTTTGACGCGACCATTGCAGGTTTACGAGGACGAGGAGATGGAGGAGAAGGTCAAGACGCGTTCATGAGTTAACGGGGGAAAAGCCCGCCAAGCCCGCCATCAGATCAAATGGAAACCCCATTCAGGCGGCGTTGCTTCGCAACCACAATGATGAATGAGATCATTGACCCCTTTGGTCTGGATAGGTCTAGGTCTGATATATAGTCACTCAGTCGACAACAGATTGAAGATATAATTTTGCTGGTCAATTATCTACAAAGCTCTTCAGAAAGAGTCCGAATTCATGTCTAGATTCATTTCCGTTATCCCATGCCGCATTGATACGTTGGCCAACCACCTCGAAATTAGCCCTGATCCGGCTTCCTTCAACCGTTCTAAGCTTCGTGAGTAGCGAGGTGATCTCCTGTTTCACACCCTCAAAGGTAAATGAAGGTATCTCTACGACACCAGTATGGGAACGATATGGGATCCCAGAACTCTCTCTCCGAATCGAAAGAAGCTCAAAGCCGGCTTCGTGTTTCAAGGTAACCATTGCAGCATTGTAAGGTTGGTCTGAATGGTTGGGCCAGAAGATCCTGTCAGAAAGCAAGGAAGATTATAACATCACATCAATACACTGCTCAGCTCACTCACAGAGGGACGCGATGAATGAGCGCTTCTTGAATACTGTTCCATCCTCCATGGGTAATAAACCAACCTGTTGCGTGATGAGCCAAAATTTGTTCCTGATTTGCCCATTCCACCGCAAGTCCAATCCCACTCTCCAAGATCATTTGCCGTTTCTCTGGAGCAACCCTCGAAGCATTCGCAAGAAGGAAAGGCACACCATGAGCAATGAATACATCGATGGCTGGCCACAGCTTGTCTGGCACTGTTTGCCAGGGTATGCTACCGAATGCAATCTGGCAAGGAATCAGTTCACATAATAACTAGCTGAGGCATTGAGAACTGAAGCAATTACATAGATCACAGACCGATCACCAAACTGCTCAGCCATTTTATCCAGGAATTGCGCCTCCTTCTCACGAAAGTTGTCGATTCTTGGAGGGATCGACAAGGGCCCAACGGAGTACCAAACTTTGCCAATCGATTCATACCACTCGCGTGCGGCACTTATGGCATTCTCTTCATATGCAGAGCACGATACGTTCAAGACACCGTCGGTGTTTCGGATGTTCTCCTGCGCTTGCTGCCACAGATCTCCCAGTTGAGTTAGTCGGTAAACCTACAAAGGAGGTAAGTACAAACATAAACGAATTAGATTAAGCGCGGGCACCTCTTGCGGATGCCACTCGTAGTCAAACATTGGCGGTGCACCCGGAATCTGCACCAACTCTCCAGAACATCTCAGCGCTTGAGTACTGTGCTGGTCACCCAGTCCCCCATACTTGCTGGGTCCATTATGACGAAGTATCGATCCTGCTGGGCTAGTTCTCCAGAGGAGGATGGCTATACGGTTTCCAGCAGATTGCCTTATCGCATCTACAGCATACCCAGCAAAGGACTACCAGACCAGCTCTCAATTCGCGTTTACTCCTAGACCAATCCGGGGACCTACATCTATGACAGCAACACAAGGCGGTGGCAAACCTCCGACGGTTCGTGTGGATGTGAGACAAACGAGAGGTTTTGATCTCCACAGCGCGTCAAAGGCAGCGTTGAACTCGGGTAGTGGTGCGATGATGTCTTCTCTGTTTTCGGAAAGGTTGATGATACTAGAGGCAAGCTATATTAGCCAAAAAAAAAAATTACATAAAAGTGAGAGTGCGACTTTATTCGTGGCTCGATGCGAGCGATCTGATCTTCGCGCAGTTTCGAGAGCTCTCCCTTGATCTTGGCGTACATGACGACGGTCGTAAGGAGGGTGATCGAGACATCATCTCGAGCTTCGGCTATCCTCACAGCGAAAGCTATCAGCGGCTTGTTATGACCTGAGGCAAAAAGGTCAAGGTGTGAATGGCTTATGTTCGCGGTTTGACGTACCCCAGTGGTCTATCGCATGTAGCAGGATATGTCTGTGAATGTTAGATACCCGTGCCATGCCAGCATTTGGACTCCCTATCCCTTCCAGCTTTATATGTTCTATTCAGCCTGAAGATCCAAGGCAGAGCGGTTGACTGACGAATATGATATGACCCGAGGAAGCACCGGAAGTGCGGCGTTGACCTGCTGCACGGGTTGTAATGGGCACCAACGATCAATCAGAAGACCTGGTTCGGCTAGCGCTCCATCGGATGAGGAAACCGAAAGGGACCTTGTATATCACAACAAGATAGAGACACTCAAGACAGACCGGTAGCCTCCTTGACGCCCTTCAACTAATGAGCTTCGCGCTTCGGAGCGAATCACCAAGATGATATTACGGAGCTGTGATAGTAAACACAAGTCCAAAAACGAAGTAGAACCATAAAATAGACCAAATCCCAAGGGAAGCCGAATTCATACTGCGAATTGGTCAAACAGCTATTATAGTTCCATTCATGAAACGAGCTTACATGTATATATAGCGCTTAACGTTCGATGGTACTGTAACGATAAAGGCTGTACTGGCGTCAAACCACGAGGGGTACCGAAGGCGCTTGGACTCACTGTGACTTTCAAAAATGACGCCCTAAAGACTTTGCGCGCTCTTTGTTTAGAAGTTGAGTACGAAACCGAAAGTTGAAGGCTCGATAGACATCGCAAGCATGACCGCTAGTTGCTGAATTTACGCGTCAGATTCGGTTTCCTTGAAAGAAAAGAAGAGCGCACAACTATTATGAGCAATAGCATCGAGAGCTCTAGCTCTTCCTCTTCCTGCTCTTCGTGACCGTTATGTCCTTCAGTATCATCATCATCGACACGGAACCTTCCCGCCTCCTGTACGTTACAATGAATTGAAGTTGATGATGGTGAAATATAGTTCCTTGCCTGCAAGAAGTGAACCGCGCCCTCGATTTCGGGATCGTGACCATCCTGTGAAGAGTCTGAGTCAGAGCCGTGAAAACCCAGGCAAGAACGAGGTACGTACAGAAGGCTCGGCGTCCTCGTCTTGATACAGCGGTTGACGATAAGGATGCTGACGTACGTCAGACGAAGGTACTCGAAGAGAAGAACTTTCAGTGGCCATTCTGAGGTGAACCTTTGGCGGTGATGTGGTTTTGAGACGAGCGCCAACTCAGAGACGGTGTTGGTTTTGGAAAGAACGAATGACACATGGCAAACTATTCCTGAAGACACAAGATCAGCTTCAAATCGCTGCCGAGAAAGCACTTTCCGAACCTCTTCAGTCAATGACACTACGAATCCTGTCCTCACTGCGACCACGCACGATAACTGCTATCCTCGACGACGGGTGAAACTGAAATACAGTTAGTCCGAACATCAACAGCCATCAAACCTTGTCGCTTACACATGTTGCTGAACCTTGCTACAACTTCAAGCATAAACACTCCGAATCCGAAGCCAAACAGATGTATGGAGGACCTCCAGCGGAAACTGGTTCTGGGGTGAAGGGTAATGAGATAGCTTGGGCCATGGACGGAGCAGGTGCGATTATATCTGTATTCGAATCCCGGGCCCTTTTCTTTGACGATATTCTTCAATGACATAGGATACTTCCCGGACGAAACAACAAAAATACGCATGGATTGGTAACTGGCTAGTGATACATTGCGTCACGTTCGACATTGAACAGCTCGATTTCGACATGTCTTCGTCTTCATTCAGCAATGCACCGAACAAGGCAGCAATACAGAAGACAGATCGCGCTATATTGGGTCAGGAAATGAACTCAGGATGAGGTTGGGCCTGTCTGGATGGAACACACCTAGCGGGAGCAACACACTTCTCGGACCGGTTTGCTGCTTCATCTGTGTATATGTTCCCGGCCTCAGCATCAACATCCAGCTTACACGCCCACAATACTCTGATACAGCCTAGCATTCACTTGGTCTGCCCTTTACGTGCGCTCCTCTGGTGGTTGGGCGCTAATGGCGTGTCAACACGTGCAACGCAGGACAACCTCTGACCCACCGTTTTGACAGTCATTTTGACTGCAGACCATTTTGCAGGACATATTCATCACAATTGTTGTGCAGCGAGAGCGTGACCAGAAGTCCAACACCAAGAAGGCTCTCGAATGGACCCAGATGTTTGAGCGATCCAGCGGACAATGAAACTACTGCTGAGGGCCATGTCGTTTTCAAGCCGGATGATTCGACTGGAGAAGAACTGGGCTATTCAGCCCGTCGCCAAACAAGGAATATAAGCACGACATACCCAAAGGTGGAATGGAGCCTCGGCATCTGCTCTTCTTGAGAAACAGTCAAACCCAAACGTCTCAGAGGTGCACCATTCAACCTCACTGCCCATCTTGAAGTTCCAAGACACTTTTGTATCGCGATAGCTTTGGTCATTCACGAAAGCTTGTGGTCGTTAAGAAAGCTGGTTCGGCGGGATTCCAATAACCATGGACAATAATGCTGAAGGCAGACAACTGCACCGTTGGCAAGGCTTTGGTCCGTAACGGATTCAGCGAAGTACAAGTGGTCGAGCCCGGGGACACTACCGAGCCATTGGCCAGGGAGACATTGTCCATCCAAGTCATGTCGACGAAGTCGTGACTGAAGCAGCGTGGAATTTGAGGACCGAGGCTTGTGAAGAATTATGCGATTTTTGCAGCACTGGCAGTGTGGCGACCGTGGTGGAGGAAGGTGCAAGGGGAGGAGCACTACAAACTCAGCCTAAAACTCAGACTCATCGGTCCGAAACAGCCATGGTCTAATCGCAATCTTCCTCGGTTCCCTCTGCCTCAAGCTCTAGGCGTTATGTAAATATCCTTTGCTCTGAATATGTCTACAACAGTCATTCAGGTTTCTATACTAGGTTCCGCCATTTGGAGAGCGCTGAAGGAAGCATGGATCAAGCTGCGAATCCATGGTAAGTAGTGCAGTTCTTCCGGTATGACGTGGGCTGAACTTCGGGATAGAGCGTGTATTCCAAATCCTTCGAGTGCAATGGTGCATGTCAGCGCATCCAGTCTTCCGACGATTCACTTTTCAAGGCTTTACGCACTCCTAGTTCTTTCGACCAAGTCGTCACATTTCCAGAGTTACGCAAAATCATATACTGCCCGGCTCCCAAAGTGCCAAAGATATTTTACCCAGCAGAGTCAAGTTCCAGGAATCGAACAGCTCAAGGATTTTATAGGGCCAGTCTATCCATGGAACTGTCGCCAGAAGACCGCCCTCTTCAATCTCACCTCGTCCTCAAAGAAAACCTCTGCTCGTCATCCCCATTTCTGTGCTAGCATCAAGATCCGATCCGATAGTGCTGCTGGCGCTTGCATTGATGACCCGAAGGATAGCCGTCTTACCACATCAAGCTTCAAGCTTCAAGTTCAAGACGGGAGTCGCTGCATACGAACTAGTACCACTAGAAAGGTTCAGATTGGATATACTGGATCATGGGCACTCACGCTTAACAGTGCTTTGGACTTCGTCCATGCATTACAAGCGCGAAAACACTGAGATGTACAAGTAGAATGGTATAGTGCAATAGAAAGGAATGTATGTAGTATCCTGGAGTCCCAAATATACGTGATATCCACAAACATTGCAGCGAGCTAGCACAGCATACTCGTGCAACAGAGTGAAAGGGTCTTGCATTTCCTGTTCGTTCTCCCTTGTCGCTAACACTGGTCCACCAAACGGTTCCTCGGCATGGGCTGTTTGTAGTCACCGGTCCACGTGGTAAGATTGCTACGTCAGCCATCAGAAAACATTCTAGTCGTGGAGAGTGCAAAGCCACTTACGGATTTGTGTATGCCTCGATGTATCTGGGAATAAAGTGTTCAGTATCCCAAGGAAGGTTCAGAAAGAAGGACACCTACGTCTCGATATAGTCCTTCGTCGGGAAATCTGGAGGATCACACCCAATGTTCATCTCGTCAGGATCTTGATAGACACGGATCCAGTCCACATAATAGTACCTAAGAAGATGCTCGTGAGCCCACGCATGGAACTGTACAAGGTGGCTTACGTTGGGAATTCTAGTCTTTCCAAATCCACGAAACCAAAGTTGTGCGATAATCCCAGGTTGACGAGGATGTACATGGGTTCTTGGGGGATCGGTCTGGGTCCGATTTCGACACGCGGATCGGCCGCAAATCCAGGGCCTAATATAGTGCAGACTTTCTTGTTGTCGGTAAGCCATGTGATGTACTGCCTTGGACGTCAACGGGATGTCAATTGGGAGGAAATAGTACCTACACCCTCATCATAGCCTGGCCTGTACTCGAACGCAAAGGTGGAATAACATGGGTTCGGCATGCCCGAGTAACATGCTTGATTGGTCATGCTAACACAAGAGGCAGCTTGTTGGTATACCTGGGGGAAAGGTTAAGGTGAAGACCCCTTTTGAAAATAGAGTTTGCTTACACCTCCTCGATAACCGTTGAGCTCGGTAATCGACTCGTTAAAAATAAGGAGGTTATCGTCGGTAAACCAATCGTAGGCATAATTATAAGGCTATGATACATATCTTATGAGCTATGAAATGGGTTCAGAGGGGTTAGACTCACTGCAAACTGGCCAGACTGTGAGACTTCTCCGACCAAGGGACCACCAGGCACTTGGAAGTTGCCGCCGACCTAGAGGCGCTTAGACAATGTCTCTACAGGTGAAAAACTGAAAAAATTCACTTGAGCTTCTATCATATCGATCTCTGGCGCAGAGCGGCCAACGTAGGTACCGTCCTCGTGTATGGGGCCTTGAAATGTCTTGTAAACGTCTTTTGCGAGAGGTGGCATGCGTGGGAACACTCACCAGGATGTGATTCTCCAGGACATGTGCACCTTGAAAGCCTCTGTCCAGGCTGATATGAAAGCACATCGTCAAACTTTGAATCTCCATCAATGGTCGCTAGGTACGGGAGACCGTTCAGAGTTTGGTTCTTTAGTGTACCGACATCACAGGAATCGTATGTATAAGGCCACTGAAGAGAAATCAGACTTTTATCCACGCAACACTTTGTTTCGACGTACCATTCCGTCGTTAGTAGCACCGTAACCGGCACGACCTTGCAGCCAAATCAGTTTTCGTCGGCATTACGATGAATTCAACGTACCTAGGTTACCCATAGTCCACAGCGCTGTGAGCAGGAAAGCAAGGACGGGTTAAAAAACGAGCTGAACCAGAAACTTGCAACTACTGACCAGGCCACAGTCCCGAGACGTCTGACCGACCAGGAAGTATAACGCTAGCAATGATCAATCCACCGGTAAAGCAGAACTTGTTCCATGTCGCCATCTGCAGTTCATGAGATTTCAAGCCCAATACGTTATAGCACAAGACTCACCATTCCACCTTCATAGGCGAGCCCATGACTAGGTTTGCGACTCAAAGTAATCTTCAAGGATCCATTCTCGGTAACCTAATGCAATGTCAGCAAGAAAATTGTTGGCCAAGAATAGAGACTCGCCAGGGCTGAGGGATCATACCACTCCAGGTCTAAAATGGGTTATTAGGATGCGAACAAGAGAATAAACCGCAAAAAATTCAAAACTTACTGTTGGTTCCCCAATAGTGTAACTGCACAGCTTCAGCACTTCAAAACAAAGCAAAAGAACATTCAACGCACATCGACAGCCTCCCAATATGGGTCATCTCCTGGATAAAATGTACGTCCCTCACGGTTGAACTCGTCACTGAAAACGAGCTGAAGTGGCCGGCCATCGTGTACGGCGGAATATGTATACGCGTCAAGCGGAGTGTCGGGATCAATCAAGCCGAAATTGAGAGGGATCTCTGGTATCTGCCCACTAGCGTTTACTCCGCCCAAGTTGAATCCTCCACGAGTAGACTGCTCTCTCCGAGTGAAGTAGGTTATTAAAGGATAACCAGCGCTACCGATAAAATGTGAATTTTCGACGATTTCTGGCATGTGGAAAACTCACAAGAGAGTCAGGATCCCTACAATCAATAATATAAGACATCCCAAGTTTGCAAAACTTCGGGAGTTGACTATGAGAAGCAATATGTGAGCACGGTTTGGTCGCGGAAAACTTGGACAAGACGCACATATATCTCCGCCCTGGTCATTCTTTCTGTCCCGTGCTGGGTCTGGGTTATGGAGCTCGTCGTCGGGTTCGGTATTATTCCATGAAAGGTCTAATCCCCATGTCTTTGGGTCTGGTGATAAGGAGAACTTGCGTGAAGTGTTAATCTGAGTCGATTGTAGAGATACTAGCAACCGCACCTTGTCGGCAACAGAGGAGGAGGTTGTAGTACGCTTGCTTGAAGATACTGTATACGGCGAATCGTTCTGAAGGAGTGGACTTAGTGGTTGGTGCTATATTGAATTGAATGCATGGCGAACCAGTGAATAGTTACTAGAAGGCACTCTCGACCGCGCTCCAGAGAAATGACCCGCCACAGGCGAGTGAAGGTTTTCCGATGAATATGGGTCACCACGATACGGGGTGGACATTGAAGAGAAAGCGGGAAAAGAAGGTGGTGTCGGGAAGAAAGAATGGATCCTGTTCAACGGGAGTCTCCCATGATGTACTTTCCCAAATTGTGCTCGTCTTCTTGGTGGTCACCATTGCCAAGTGTCGGCCCACTTAGGGATTTCGTTATAGTTCTACCACACGAAATTTGGCTCAGCTCCAAGGTCTCTTCACCTCATTAGTCCATTCATCAGGACAAAATCATGGTCCATACCAATTTCCATCCTTCATATCTGCACAATAGTCGAATAGTTTAGAGCTCCGGTTGCGGCACTCGTCGGGAAGGAGAAGAGTCATCATTCTTGGCTGGATTAACAAGTATCGCCGAGAGTTCCTTCATCTTGGCGTACCTCAACTCTTGTGGTCGTAGGTCTGCCTGCTCATGGCATGTTCATTATTACCTGTTAGGTTTTATGGTGTCTGAAAGTTTGGAATCACTATGTACAAGCCATAGAGCTGAACGGAAGATGCATTCAATGGCAGCATCGCAGGAGAAACAGTTAACGCACTATAAATGCCTTGGCGGGATGCACCGCCGAAAGCCCAAACTCTTCTGAATCATAAAAGACAAGCCTTCTTTCATCTTCCGTCGCGAAGATGTCAAAGTGTTCCGTATGAGCGCTTGAGCTGCAGAAAAGGTGCGTTTGAAGGCAAGAGAAACATTTACGTCACTGAAGCTCTCTCATTCATACCATCATGTTCTCAGCATTTCGACGCGTAGTGGTAGGCTCCCCAAGTATCTCTTAGATTTCTCTTGCTCGCCAAACTGACAGAGACTCTCTTGATAGCCAGAAATTTCCATCTTGTAAGCTATTGCGTCCTTAGCATCTTCGACCCCAAGCTTTACCCAATTGTCTTGAATTTCTAGTCATAACCCTGCTTCACCTCCGTCAAATAAAGCACTTTCGTTATTGAAGGCGGCTGTGTCCGGTCCATATCCACCCGAAAAGTCGACAAATCCACCCCTTGACTTCAAGCTAGAAGTTGTAGAATCACCTCCTACCTCCGACCAGCTTCGGACAATTCTATCATATCTCTCTTCTCCTCAACAGCAAGAAGCGTCTGCACCCTCTCTGTTCCTATCAGCGCATCCTTCCTCGCCACTTTCCTCACAAGGAAACACGTCTTTGTCCAAGATAGTGGAAATAGGGTCCAAGAATCCAAACTCGTTCAAATGGCCAGTTGTTGTTAATTGGACTGCCGGCAAAGCGTGTGTGGGTGACGTTGAGTGTGTGAAGGGTATTTTGGAACAAGTGCGGAGAAAGAGAGACGGAGAAGAGAAAGAAGATGATGTCGACAAGCCCAAGGGTTGGTTCTCTTGATCTCAAAAGGTAAACGTTAATCTACGTACCGTATGCAGTTGGTACTCTGCCGACCTGTCGTATCTCACTGACTCCCCCACAGGTAACGAATGTAGTTTCCGGACAAGTATTGAAGATCGAACATAATATCTGCACTGTATCAATAAACTCGTTTTTCGTTTCGATCCGTTATGAGCGCTTAGGGGACGTAACTTCCTTTGGGCGTCGTAGCGTGGGGTAGGCGTGGCGACCATGGGATCATTCAATCTGTTGATTAATTGGATAGATTGGGTGGCGGTAAGTTCCTATGCAAACTTGTGCAACTTGTGCCACTAAGACCGCAAAGCTACTGAGTAGCGAACACTCTTTGCATAGACTGCAATAATAATCCGGAGACGTTGTGCAGACGTCCGTGAATAATGGGGCTCTCTTTGACTCGTTCGGGCCGCCGGACACGCTTGCCCTGAACTGTCATGTCAAATCCTGTCGAACTACGCTCCCATCATTCCATCCCCTGTCATTTCATTAGCTTAATCGCTCAAATGAGGTTGGAACGTGCAATATTAAAACCCTGTCCGGCAGAGGAACACAGGTCTTGGTTCTTGGTTCCTCCTTTTCCCCACAATGCCAGGAATCGTCCTTCGTTCAGGAATCGCTGCCCTTGGTTTGTTGTGGACGGTCTTAACTGAGGTTCCAAGTGTCCAGGGGCAAATTCATGCAGTTTGCTCGAATAGCACTTTCGATTGGGTGAGTGGCAGTCTTCATCGATGTGACTTTGTAGACTTTTCGTTGACTTCTGTTAACATGTAGTCATTCAATTCTCGTGGCCAATCCCCATGTCAAATTGCTGAAGCGTTAGGAGGTGTTTGTGCTGCTAGTGAGTTATCCTTACACCGGAAACAAGCGAAGTGTTCTGAAGCGGACAGACTTTAACATTCAGCCTCTCGATCCCGGTTACTACTACTCAGGGTTCAATCCCAGATTTGCAACGGAGTGTGTCTGTAATACGGTCTACTACACTTTACTCAGTGTGTGTGGCGAATGCCAAGGTGGTTGGGCTGATCAGTGAGTTTTGTCTTGTCTCTTGACCATTCTATTTAATCATTTCATCTAGATTCAACCTTTGGTCCGAGAACTGCACTACAGTTTACACCTCGTACGTCTGCCCTTTCCTACCTCTGCGGGTTGGCCCTGAATAGAAGGGTACAGTTTCCCCAAGTCCATTCCTTCGGGAACTGCAGTTCCACATTACGCGTTCCTGCCACTGGATGTGAGTCTAGCCTTGAGAAAGTAAATCACCAACTTATTCCCGTCCAGAACAATGAAAATATTGATTTGGCAGCAATTCGAGCAGACACAGGTCAGTATAGCCACACTACATAGTTCGTTACCGCAACTCACGTCACTCAAAGGTCCCGAGGCAACCCCTACCACCAGCGCGACTGGACCAGATAACACAGGTGGCTCTACAGGTGGCTCTACAGGTAGCTCAAAGAAGACCAATGTCGGCGCTATTGCAGGTGGTGTCGTTGGGGGTGTCGTTTTTCTGGCCCTTGTTGGCGGCGTTATAGCGTTCATCCTGTGGCGCCGTTCCAAGAGGAACAAGACTCCGCCATCTCAAATGACTGGCATCAATAACAATGTTTCGCAATATGGATCCCCTTACACCCCTGGGGCAGGTGCAGCAACAACACTGCCTTACACGCCAACTTCCCCGAATCCCCCAAGCGAGAAAGTTTATGTAAGTGTTCTCAAAGCATTGGCACCTCAAGTCGCTGAGGGTTTTACAGAATCCGAACGACCCAGCGACTTTCCCTCAACCAACTGTGCCATACCAACAGCCTTCGCCGCCTCTGAGTCAGCATTACCCAACATCTCCCGACAGAACCTCGAATCTGACGCCGCCGAGCCCAAACACACACACGGCACCACCATACTCGTCTCCGTATATGTCCAATGCATCAGCGACGTACCCACAAGCACAGTTGGTTTCACCTGTCCATTATTCGCAATACGATGGGAACAACGCCGGCGTGATGTCGCCTGGAATGCAGGCGCCAGCACCGCCTCAGGCCCAGGCATATCAGCCCCCAGCGGCGCCTGTTCGCTATTCAGGGTATGATGCTGGTGGTAACACTTACGGTGCAGCACCAGCTTCAGACCCTCATAGGCAAGCCTACACGAGTGGTGTACCGCAGATCTAAGGTCGAGCTGGGTAGCGATGTGTGCGTAACCGCACCTAAGTACGAGTATGATGGGTTACTTGACGTGAAATCTCTGGACCTTACAACATGCCGTTTCTTTGAGACTCGTACTACTTTTACTCTGCTCTGTATAATCCTATTCTCACAGATATAAAGACATTACGAATTGACCATCGACGTGTCTGATGTCAGTAACAGATCACCGTGAGGAATACAAGGGAATACATACCCCCTATCACCAGCAACTGTTTGATGTTGCAGAGATCACTTCTGCGGTCGGGTAAACGTCCTTTCTGACTTGTCTGGCTCCTAATAGTCGGTACGTACCGGGCCCAAGCTGAGCGCTGAGCTTCTTGAAGTGTGCAAAAGTCGTGAGAAAGGATTACCGAGCAAATGCAAATGCTGCCTGAGGCGCACACGATGGACTCGACCAGGACTCGACATCACTGTTACTATGTACTGCGATCCAACAACGGGATTGTATTGCCCAAGCAGTGGACGAAACTTACCAACTTACCAAAGGTCTTCCAGGCATGTAATTGGCTTTTCTCCAACGATCAAACTGATCTTGATCACACTGCAGTACAGTATGGACTCGTATGGACCCCCTTGTTGCTCGTTTAGATATTCGTACCCTACAGGGTCAATCAATGGCAGTCCTTTATATGACGGAATCGACACGACTATTTGGGGAAAGAAAGAGACAAATGTCTCTTGAAACACCAACTTGAACCACCAGGAGTTTTCACCGCCATCACTTCATCAAGAACGAGCATGCTACCGTTGCTCACCTATTGCGTGGCTTGGACAAGCCATACTGATCCGACGGTTTCCAGGTGTGTACTCGATACGTTGCGCCGTTCGCCATCTCTGCCCATCATCTTGACACCACAAGTCCCCCGCCATCATGGAGTGCATAGCCCTAAATAGACGCCAGTGCTCAGTACTGTTGGTTCCTTCCCCTTCGTTTCTTTTCAACTACCAACGGGTTTGGATTTCGACTTTCGTTCTCTTTGGGGACTGCAGGACGGCTCCAACACTTTTTTCACTGTCAATATTCTTCGTCGTGCTGGCATATTTTCTTTCATTCTCTTCGTCTTCTTTTTCGTTTCCTCTAACGACTCTCGCAATTTGCCAGAACACAACTCAAAGATGTCCGTTCTCACCCTAAGCAGTCCGAAACATTTCAACAAATTCTCTGCCGCAGAAAGGATATTCAATGATCCTGGCTCGTGGGGTTTGGAGGCAAGAAAGGAATGGGTGCCAAATAGCAGTCTGAATGATAGTGATGATGATATTTATGACATTTATGCGGCTGGTGCGTAGATATCTCACAATGTTATCCTCTCTACTAATGCTATGTTTATATTCAAGGTCCATCCCAAACACCCCCCAGAAAGAACGAAACACAGCGTTCGGGCGACGGAAGTCGTAAACGTAAATCTAAACCTCCCGCGTTCAAGCTCAAACCCTTCACTCACAAACATCATTTGATGCCTATCAATGATGCCTCGCTGCCGACTTCGGATTCCTCGTCGTCTGACTCGCTTTTCGATTCTCCCGATCCCAAATCGACACCAGAGTCCTCAGATTCAGAGAAGGTTGAGGATAGCGACGAGGGGTCGCTTGTTGTCACAAAGTCGAGAACGAAGTGGGCCGGTGTTCCCGAAGACGTTGGGCTAGACCAACACCAATCCCTAGCTCAGCTGCTTGAATCGAGCACAAGTATCACTGCCGAACTATTTGAACAAAGGATGTCCATTCTTTGGTCACAAGGAAACATCTTCCGAGCATTTCCGACGCCAAAAGATGTGGATTTTGGTGACGATCTCATCTCACCAGAAACAGGCATCGCCACTAGTAGCTTCATTGTCTCGAGTCCAAAGGGTCAGCATTCATTGACCACGTCAAGTAGCCGGGTTGCCATCAGGTCATCACGATCATCATCCCTCAAAATCCCTTTGCGTATTTCAACAACCACGACAACGACTACTAAGACAGTGATATCCGTGAACACCCCCTCTCCCGTCAGTGTCACTGTCATCACTGGGTCATCCTCGGCATACAGTATTTTTGAACTGTACGGTGCTTCCCCCTACAGTGACGGGTTCACTCCAGCAGAGAAGTCGAAGCTCCCAAAGACATCCCTGCCTAATCACACGATGTTCGAGGCAATATCGCACCCACCTCTTCCCAACTCCAAGTCCATCTTGGCCCCAAAGACATCTCATCCAACCACGACTACCTTCCAGACATCCTCAAGACCTCCCTTTTCGCCTCATACTTCCTTCACTGCGATGTTCTCGGCCAAGTTCACCCGAACGACGTTCTTGTCGGAAGGTGAGATGATGCCGCCACCTAAAAGTTCTTCCCAAATAGTGGAGCTACCAGAGAGTGTTTCGGTCTCTGTTCCACGACCAAAGAAAGAGCCGCCAGCGCTAAGAATTGAAACCTCAGTTCCCTCACGTTTGGAGTTGAAAAGCAGACTGGTAAAGGAAGTAGGCCCAACCGTGTCCTCGAAGAAGTCGACGGGAGGTATGAAGTCGCCAGGTATTCGTCCTCTTCCACAACCTCCTCGGAGTATCACACCTCCTCCACCGGTTCCTTCATTACCGCGACTGGCAAAGGCTGGTGCTGTTTCAGTTCCACCACCAGTGCCGTCACTTCCCTCAGTGGCGAAGGAAACTGCATCACAGTTCAAAGGCACAGCTTCTTCCATTTCGGCTGTTCCTGCGTCTCGCATTCCCACAAGGAAGCCATCAGCTCGCCTTCGTTCTCGATCTCCACCTAGAGCAGCTCCAGATATTCCTCTGCCACGTCCCAGCGTCGGTACAACGGTCGAGACTCGTCAGTCGAGAACGACCAAGGCAACGGATAAATCGCGGCTCCGGTCAACTACGCCTCCTCCACGCGGATCTCGAGCACCAAAAAAGTTGCCTCCCGTACCGAAGCTTCCAGATCTAGGTGTAGCAACAGCAAGCACAGCCGATGAATCCAGATCTCCGTCACAACCCGACGAGAAAATGTCGACATCATCGGCGGTTAGTGCGTCAACAGAAGAACATTCATCACCTTCTATTCAGTCTTCTGACGGACATGCACTATCTCAATCCTTATCGGAGGTCATGGCATTATTATCGCAATCACCGTTGCCCTCACATCCTTCGTCTCCCCATCAGATGGTAGTCCCCGAAGCTGCTGGCACTCCAACACCAGAAGTCCCTGAGGTGCCTACAGCGGAACCCATTCTGCCGAAGGTCCCGGCCGTCGACAAGCCAGCTGTTGCAGCGCCGCTCAATGTATCTACTAGTGAGCTGGCGTGTGATCTCCCGTCTTCCAAGCTTCCCGCGTTGCTCGAAGTCATACCCCCTACCCCCATTGTTCCGCCTGTGCCAAACGTCTTGGTTGCCAAAGAGAACGTTTCGCCAGGGCCAAGTCTTCCTATTGCGGGTGTTGCTGAGGCAAATACGACACTAAGGCCTGTGCACAAACGTTCACCTTCATCGGGCAGACTTTCAGCCACCGATGTTCCAAATCCAGATGCGAGCATTTTAGCTCTACGTTCCAGACGTAGAACAGCATCATTTGCGGCAGGAACTTCTTCGAGCAGGCTGTCAGATGCAGTGCGGTTGACTGCGAGTCAGCAAGGTTAGTATCTCGATTTGTGGAGACGAATGGACTAAATTCATCCTGTTTTGTCAGTGAATGCAGATGTTCCAAATGATAAGCTATCCTCGAAGCTGTTGAGTCCAAGTAGGGAGTCTGGCCGTGTGATGTGTAAGGATTTTTCACACTGTCTGAACTCGCTGACTCATTTCGCCTCAGCCCCATCTAGAATTGAATCGCCGTCAAGAGGGCGCGACGAACAACCAGTTGTTAGTCAGGTAGTCCCAACTGATATTGATGCTCCCGAGACGAGGAAAGCTCTGAGACACGCACGTTCTGCTGGCATGTTGGTCCCGCCGGGAGACGCTTCTAAGGTGTTAAAGTCAAGCCCGTCGGTTGAGAGTCTGTTCGACCATGATGCAGCGGTTTCTAACCACTCACTGTCGGCAAAACGAACAGTCAAGAAGATGCCCTCCACAGAAGGCTTGTCAGTAGATCAAGTATCAGCAGTTGTCACCACCAAAGATGCCAAGGGCCCTTCAGCATGGAAACCTCCTTTGACGTGGAATGTGGCACGCAGTCCCAACTTCAGCTTGCCTCCCATCATACCATTGAGGAGCCCTCAACGCCCAAAGCAGAACGAAGATCTTCCAATGCAAACTCTCGACCTTTCAGCGCCAGACTCGAAGCTATCGCCCCATCCAAGCCCCACTCACAAGCCAGCTTTCTCGATTGAACAGTTTTCACAAGCTGACGCAAGTGCCTCTTCGAGGGTGTCTGCTGGGGCGCAACCTTCTGTTTCCAAGACTCCAAAGTCCGACTCTGCAGGGTCCCTTGACGAACTACCTGAAGACGTTGTGGCAGCCCTTACTAGGCTGGGTGTTCGTCGACGACCAAGTCAGAAACCTACATCTAATTCCTCCGAGAGATCTAGCACAGATGCGTCAGCTTCCGACAAGACAGCTTCCTTGGATACTCCCAAGCGAACGTCTGCAGAAAATGCTGATTCAGCGGCTTCCAATGGTGCCCAGCCAAAGACTCACACGCCAGCATCTTCGGTCGAGAAACTACCTGAGAGTACGATTTCCTCTCTAGCGAAACGTGAACGAAGGCGGGCCCCCACACCAACTCCATCTGATCGGATTCCCCTGCCCTCTGACATCCCACTTCCTCCTTTGCCACCGTCACATCGTGGTTCCCCTTCTCACACTCCAAAGGCATCAGTAGACAAACCCCCGGGTTTTGATATTGCTTTGGCTAAAATGAAGCGCCCGCCCACACCCGTTCTTTCTTCTAAGACAGATGTCATGACCGACGTTTCACTTCCGCCTCTACCAGCTGGCGTAGCCGTGACCAAGGTCAAGCCTCATTCGACACGTTCACCCAATGTGTCGATCGACGGGCAGACACGGGAGTACAGGCGTGCTCCAACGCCGACGCATAGTAGATCACCATCTGCATTGTCAGACCTTCCTATTCCTCCGGTTCCAATCCCTGATGCATCGATCCTGCAGAGGAGAAGGAAGCCATCTATATCTCGGTCTGAGCGTCCCTCGTTCAGCGGCGTTGAATCAGAATCAAGAAGATTCGCCCAGCCCACTATGTCGTCTGCAGCCAAATCAATATCTAAACGTACATCTGTTGTACCGGCCCCAATAGACACCTCGACGATCAGCAACAGTCGTGGATATGCTATGACACCCAGCAGATCGAGGTCAGTGGCGGCAGGGCTTAGTGAGAGACGGGTACCTTCGGATCTACCCCCGCCTTTGCCACCTAAAGACGAACGCAGAGGCAGAGCACCAGTTCGAACAAGTTCTCCATCACGGGATAGAGGAAGATCCGTTGACAGAAGTGTAGCAGCGTCAGATCGCAGTGAGACCTTTGCTGCAAAATCTGCAAGGAGTCGAAGTGTTGGTCCAAGCCGAGAGGGTGAGGTCCTTACACGAACCAGAAAACGTACATCGTCATTATCTGCAGGAGCTCCACCACTCCCATCTGCATCATTAGCATCCAGTCCTGTACCACCTATTCCTAGTCCTCATATTCGGGGAAGAGTTTCGCCATTCCCAATGGCACGTTCGGCATCTAGACCGCCCTCGAGAGCCTTGACGGATCGGGGAGCGTTTTGAGGATTCGCATGTTTTTATTTTATTGGACTTTCAGGACTTTGCATACTTCATTTGTACCACACTCATTTGAACTTTTGTACACAGTGTTAACTTATACAGCCTGGCAAGCTTCATTGGTTATATCATATCTAGTAGGAAGGATTAACCTATGCGTGCGTGACATTTGGACGTGTACATTGCAGTAAGGTATGGGAGGTGGTACAGACTGAGAAAGCGATGCGAGTAAGGTGAGTATAAATAACACCGAAAATGAAAGTTAAATGCGTAGTCAATAGTCCCTGCCTATCAATCTCCATCGAATGGAGCCTAGTATCCCTATGCGATATACTAAAGTTATCAAGGAGATAGGCTAGCTCCATTGGATATAATGACTGTCCGGTCATTAAATCACAACACACCGTCTCTGCTTGACAATCTTTCCCCACTTTCCTTTCATGCTTTCCTTGAGAGCAAGGTTGAAAACATCCCGAACGCCTTGACCAGTCTTTGCCGAGCATTCTATGTATTTTGCACCGATTTCCTTGGCAATCGCAGCCCCTTGTGTCGGGGTGATAGTTGTTTGACCTTGCGCACCGAGCATTCGTTTAGTCTGGTCGTCTCCCCGCAAATCGATCTTGGTGCCAACGAGGATGAGGGGCGTGCCTTCACAGAAATGTGCAACTTCGGGATACCACTGAAGAATCAAAAGCCATGTTACAGAGGGAATTGGTTATGGATGAGATAGCTACGCACCTTGTCTTGTACATTTCCAAGACTTGTTGGAAAGTCGATTGAGAACACTATCAGGATCACGTCGCTCTCGGGATAGCTGAGTGGCCTCAGTCGGTCGTATTCCTCCTGTCCCGCTGTATCCCATAATGCTAGCTCAATCTCCTTTCCTTCAAAGTTTACTTGGGTCACATAATTCTCGAAAACTGTCGGAATATATGCCTGAAAGCCTCGTTGGAAGGCGCGTTCTGATTAGGAAAGGTCCTTGAATTGATGAAGACCTGCGTTCACCTCTGGGAATCTATTCTCCGCATAGACTATGAGAAGACATGTCTTCCCACAACCACCTGGTTTGGTTCGAAAGAGAAAGTTAATAGATGGTTCGACTATGACACTTGACGCGTACCGTCCCCAACAACCACGAGTTTCCGCTTCAGATCCGGTTTCCTTGTAGCGCCTGAGGGCTGTGAGGTTTGGTATGAGGTATCCATGATTGAATGAGGGGGGAGACAGAAAAGAGTTGGAATAACGTTGGCACAAGGTCGACACCAGGAACAAGAGCGACTGCACGTGGCCGTTTTGTCCGATGAGGAAACTGAAAAAATTTTGTCTGAAACCTACCCATTTTCGTCTCACTCCATGACCTTTAGGCTTTGGGCAAATAATTTATGATTCTCAAGACGGTCTTTTGGCCTCTGGACTGCACGAAAGCAGGCTTTTGTTACGGTTGGAATAAACCGACACTCTGTGTAGTTGGTGTATTCGAAATCTCCGACGTGAGCTGCGAAATTACTTTGGTGTGGAGTCTAGCTGACGACGAAACCAATTACAGGAAGCCGAAGAGGCATTAGCGTCGTGGAATAGAGAGCATGTCTCTAAACAGCCTTTGAGACTTCTTGGTGCATGTCGTTTCACAAACGGACAACCTTCGTTGCAATTTGAGGATCTGGGGTGCGTTTCACCCCCGACATAATTGCTCCTCTACTTATCTATTTCGTCCAAACAGTGAATATTACATTGTCTTCTACCACAGGCACCTCGCCAGATCCCTTCGGTTTTACTCTCTCGATATTCTCAAACTGGATGCATTGGAACGACCAGCAAACCCGCGAGCCCATCTCATTAACACGCACCTGGATCACGACTTCACCGCTCCTCGTCAGTTGGAGGAATCAGGTGGCATAAGCTACTCTGTCATTGACCAAGTTCGTGGTTTCACATGCTCTCAACCCACTATTTGACAAGAAATAGCTCAACCTAGCTGGATCCATCGATGCCATGTTACAGCCCCGGAAGCGAATTTTGGCCGCTATACCTGCTCTCTTTCAGACGGCCCTCACAGTCACAAATCCTCTTATAACACCGCTACTCTCGCTCTTGGGCAGGCTTCTATCCGTTGTCTGTAATATTCCCATATCGTTTTCATGGAACGCCTTGAACCTGCATTATGTTGTTTTGAAGGACGTCTCCGCAATGAGTAAGATTTCTGCCTAAAGCATGCTCAGAGTCTCACCCTTCGTTAGTCCAGCAACTAGATGTTCGCGCTGAACAGGCACTATTCCTCGCATCCGAAGTCGTTGCGCTTAGTGAGAAGACAGAAGACTCTCTTGCAATATATTCCGCGCGCTATACGAAGTAAGTTCTTTACGATCACTCCACAGGTATGCCGAAATTGAGATACGATACAGTTTCTTCAATATGATATGGTTAATCCTGAATGATATCACTATCGGATACGCGTTTGGTACCTTTCTCTATGAGAATGCTGAATTCCTCGCCAATTTAATCAGTGGAAGTGCGCAGAACATGCTCATCGACTGGGTTATTTGGGTGCTGCGCTGGCTTGATTCTTGGCCCGCAGGGTTAAAACTCAATACCGAGCTTAGTTGGTTTTACTCGCATACCCTGATCGATCTTGTCTCGGTTTGGGGCAGAGTCCTTCAGCAAATTTTCCCGTGCCTCCCAACAATCATACAAGCATTCGGCTTGATCAGTTCATTCGGCGGAATCGTTGGTGGGCTGACCATGATGCTATCGCTATTCTGCGATTTGTTGGCGGTCTTTACGGTGCATATTTACGTGTGCTACGTGATGACGAATGCGGTCTACGCACGTGCATTGAGGACCGCTGGGAGTCTCTGGAACTTATTCAGAGGTACGGGCCACTGTCCTTGCAGATTGTATGTTATTAACAACAAGCACAGGGAAGAGATACAACGTTCTGAGAAACAGGACTGATTCTTGGGAATACGAGATTGATCAATTGCTGTTCGGAACTATTCTATTTACGCTGTTGGCTTTTCTCTTTCCGACTATTCTTGCATACTATTCTTTGTTCGCCTTAGTGAGTGATGCATTGTTTGTGTTGTACACAACTTATTCTATCCCAAAGATGCGTCTTGGTACCATTGTTGTGCAAGCTACACTTGAAACGCAGCTTGCGTTCATGAACCACTTCCCGCTGTTCGCTTTGATGTTAAGAGTCAAGGATCCATGGAGACTACCTGGTAGGTCCCCATCTCCCCTGCCTAGCTCTGGCTAACATTGGACAGGTGGTGTTTACTTCTCTCACTCTGCAGACAAGGAAACTGTACTCATCCTCAAGGTATGCATAATGCTGCTCTCCTTTGATAGACATTTCTCACATCGCCATGAATCCACAGAATCAACCGGTTCCGCTTTCGAATATCTTCTTTCAGTACAGTAAGTGTTGTGTATGACATTTCATTTTACTGCACCAGATTCTGATGGAAGACACTGATAGTCCAGCTATGGTCACGCCTCGCTTCTCATTACAACCCTCTTCGACTACTCAAATGTGTTTTTGCGGGTGCCTTTCTATCACCAATACCTCGATATGAAATTAGATACAACAAGATACATGATGGAAATGCGGTTACAGGAAAAGACACATAGCAATCTACTACTTTCTGATGGTTCTTCGGAGCGTGCGGATGGTACTCCATCATTCATTCAGACTGGAATCGCGCTGTTGAGGAAGCTATCTCGGTCGTCCGCAGCTCAGAATCTGCTGTTTCGGGACATGGCTGCGTCGTTTACAGGTGGGCGTTGTGCATGTGCTTCTCGTGGCATTGCTCACTTGTGAAGCTTCGGATCAGGCGCCAGCTCATCAAGCTGTTTCGCGAAACATCGTCCGGCCCATATAGACATGTTAATCCTAACAGTTATGATTAGGGGTGTATGCTTAACACGATCTTGGAGGCGCTGACGGAGCTATCGGACAACTATAAGAAGCAAAGGATGAACATGAGAACTTCCAAACCATGTTCCCAGTACCTGAGCCAGCCGACTCGTCGCCTTCTCGCTCATGCATAGAGCTTAGGCACATTCCTGATGGATGTTCCTCCATATCTAGAACCTCGCCATCGATTCCTGATGACGTCCAGGGATCACCCAATCAAGATGGCGAAGGAGGCTACGGATGGATATGTGTCTTGTGCTCTTTCGTCGTGCATTTCTTCGCGCTTGGTATCGAGTCTTCCTGGGGAGTCTACCAGAACTTCTACTTCAGCTCTCCGAACGACGGCGTAGGACCGATATCAAATTCAAAACTGGCATGGGTTGGTTCCATTCAAGCAACTGGTCAGCCCTTGGTAGGCTAGTAAGTCGACGATACTTCTCTGACGAGTGATGAATCCTTACGAAGGTTGATATGGTGCAGCCTCGCTGCGATTACGATCCACAAGATTGGATTCAGATGGACGGGATTCTTAGGAACAGTGATCATGTCTACCAGTCTCATCGCTGCCTCGTTTTCGTAAGTCTACCGTTTCAATGGGAGTGATGATGCAAAGATTGACGAACAACCCTAATCAGAACTAGCCCATGGCACCTCTATCTCAGTCAAGGTATGAATACATTCACTCGGTCCGTCTCGATATATACATTCTAAGCAGTTGTCATACGGAAGGCATCATGTTTGGTGTTGGAAGTGGATTCGCTTACATTCCCGCTGTCTCCATTCCTTCCCTTTGGTTCACCAAGCGACGGGGTCTCGCAATGGGTATCAGCGCCAGTGGATACGGTGAGTACCTAGTATTTCAGGGTTTTACGGCCCAATTTCACCAATTTTTGGTTAGGTATTGGTGGCCTGGTTCTTAGTCCTGTCACGGAGAAACTCATGGCCGTCCTGGGCTTTCGGTGGGCGCTTCGAATAACGGGTATCGCGGTCTTTGTAGGTCAGCGTTTATTCAAAGCATTTCCGTCGGAGGAAGGAAGTGGCTGACGGTGACATGCGTGAATTAGTGCTTGCGGTGGTGAATGTCTTTATGAAGCCTCGCAACCAGGCATCGCATGCTATCAAGCTAGAGAAGGGCTTCATGAAGACCTGGTTATTCGCCAGCCTGTGCTCTATTGGGTTCTTGAGCGGTCCTGGTAAGTGTTATCTAGTGGAAAACATCACCGCCGAGCTAACCCCTGACATGAGGTTTCTACGTTCCAATTTTCTATCTGCCAAGTGCGTAAAATGGACTCACGAGTACAGCCATGACTAACATTACTGTCAAGCCTACATTCAGAGCAAACTGGGTCGAACGGCGCAAGACGGGGCTACAGCAGCGGCGTTGATCGCGGGGTCTTCGGCAGTGGGCAGGATAGTGAGTAAACTGCATACTTTTATGGGGGATACTCAATATTGAACAACGTTCCAGCTAATGGGCTATGTGGGGGATCGCATGGGACCTGCATACGGCGTGGCGTTATGTCAAGGAATCGCGGGCCTATCACAATTGACGCTTTGGCCATTTATGACCAACTTCGGCGGTGGGCTGGGATTTGCCGTGATTTATGGAACGTTCTCTGGAGGATTCGTTAGTCTATACCCAACATGTAAGTGGAGTTTCTCATTCTTGTGAATATCCTTTGTTGATGCTTCCTTCTCCGGTTTCAGTGGCGGCGTCTATATACGGTCCAGAAAAGCTAGCGATTGTCACAGGCGTTATGTTTTCCAGTTACATCGTGAGTCAACATTAGACTCGTGCAAGAATGATATCCTTACTGGTTCCAATTAGCCTGGCACTTTAGCTGGACCTCCAATAGCTGGTGCAATCCTCGACAAATACACTTCCGCGGAAGGAAAGATCAATTTTCTGCCCGTTCAGATCTATGGTGGGACCTGGCTCATAGGCGCCGCTTTTATGGCACTTGTGGTGAAGATCTTGGATGTGAGGAGGCAGAAAGTCGGTGGCGATAGTGCTGAAGACTCAGGCTCCAGGCCGACCGTACCTTTGGATGAGCCTGAGGTCTCTAGTGCTTGATGTCTTATACCTTTCCGTTTTCTTTGGATTTATTTAAGGGTTACTTGTGTTCACGATGGACTTGCTGTACATGACCATCAATTCTAATTTCTACGTGAGATAATTTCGCCGTTGGCACGCACTAAGCACGCAATACACAAGGCTTGAACCCGTAATATCTCCGAGCCTCGTATAAAGGTCGAGGAGAAAGGCAATACAGAGCTCTCTGCTGCGTCCTACGACTTGTACATCTCTCCTCCACAAAACACCACAGTAATGCCCCTCCATACTTGACTGCCGACAAAGGAGGTTTGCGCCGAAGTTGTACACGAAGACAGAGCCTCCGAGTCGCCTTGGTCAAATTTCAATCGGCCAAATCCGAGCCTTATCGCCTGTTGTAGTATGGCATCGGTCCTCGTCAACTACATACCTTCAACCTGTTGCAACATCGTCCTTGTCACCGGCAAAAGATATCGGCAGATAGTGCGGGGATCAGGAGATGAGCCGCGACTTGAAAGCATTTAAATTTTCTAGGCCAAGGTGGCAGCGGTTTTCCGCTCGTGTTGCAGAAATTGCATCGGACCGAGAGTATGCAGCAAACTAGGAGGGAGGAAAGGGCACCGAGGTCGTCCAAGAGGTTTTGTCGTCGTCCTGGTGGTGAGAACATGCATCACTCCTGCAATGACGATGACTGTCAAAAGGAGAAGTGTGATTGACCACACAACCTCCCTGTCCCTCGGCTCGGATCTACTCATGAATCTACCTCTCTCTACCTATATAATGGTCTGCAAGTGACACTCATCTTGCCCATATCGTCATGAAGTTCTCATTGCCTCGTCTTCGACCACTCACAATTGGGATTCGCCGCGAAGATCCTACCCGAATCTGGGAACGACGAGCTCCTTTGACTCCTGAATCCGTTCACGAGCTCGTTCAGAGCAAAGGCGTTGAGGTCCACATTGAAGGTTGCGAGAGAAGGATATTCAAGGACGAAGAATATGCAAAGGTGTGTGGTCATTGCCTATTCCATTCTATCTTTACTCTGCGTCGTATGCTGGAGTTGAGGATAGGCCCAAGAATGTTTGTGCTGGCGACTGCTCATTGACTCCTCTTCCGCGGTGTATTATACGCTCTTTCAATCAAATGCTCACGCTTTATTACCCATTGTAGGCCGGTGCAACAATCCGACCCAATTTGAACGATGCACACATAATAATGGGGATCAAAGAGCCCCCGCTGGACAGACTATTGCTCAACCCTCTTCCCTTGAATAATGCCCCCTCGAAACTTGAACGAACATACATGATGTTCTCTCATACAGTGAAGGGCCAAACATATAACATGCCTTTACTTTCCGCATTCCTGGACAATCACCCAAACCATGGCACTCATGATACCCTTCTACCCACATTAATTGATTATGAGCTACTTACAAATGAGCTGGACGGCAAACGGACGGTAGGATTTGGATGGTACGCCGGAGGTAAACACATTATACGCGTCGTTCCCCGGTTATTGGTACTGATGTGTCAATAGTCGCTGGCGTTCTTGAATCACTTTCTTCGATGGCACATTCTCACCTCGAACACGGAGTTGCGTCACCTTTCCTTGTAAGTACTGACCGAATTCGCGATTCCATATACTAATCCATTCTTAGTATACCCCTCGACCCCATACATTGCCTTCCCTTGATGCTCTGAGAGCATCCTTACATTCTATTGGTGATAGGATAGCTGCTGAGGGTACCCCAAAGGCACTCGGTCCCTTCGTCATTGGGTTGACGGGGTAGGTCATCGATCCATACTTATTGTTCCATAGGCTGACGCTCTTCGAGGACTGGTAATGTAGCCGAAGGATGTCTTTCCATCCTTTCGGAATTACCGATCGAACACGTCCGCGTAGAAGATTTGCATACCCTAGTGACCAATCCGGGTACGCTATTTCTCGCATACTTTGTTCTCATTACTCTAATTGGCATCGAACTAGACACCTCATTAAAGAAGATATATCTTGTCCATGCTAAACCTCGAGATTACTTCATGCGCAAAGGATTCTCCGTGCCGTACTCACGCGACGATTACTATGCCAATCCAGGAGAATACGTCTCTCTCTTTTCCGAGCGGGTATGTTGGTTTCTTCAAATGTTGTAATAGATACTAATCTTCCTTAGGTTGCCCCATACCTCACCCTGTTCCTCAATGGAGCCGGCTGGGCGCCTGGTTTCCCGCGTTTGATGACTAACGAACAACTCATCGAAGCCCTTGTTAAGGCAAAGGATCTACCTGGCGGGCACGCATTCCGAGCAACCAACGTTGGCGACATCTCATGCGACCCCGAAGGCGGTTTGCAATATCTGACAAACGCCTCCACACTTTCGGATCCCTTCTACAAGATAAGACCAAGAAGTGATTTGCCAGAAGTCACGATGATGGCTGTGGATATCCTTCCGACGAGCATACCGCTTGATGCGTCAAAAGGTTTTGATGAGGGAGTAAAGAAGTATCTAAATGGTGTTCTTCGGCGATATCATGGAAAGAGGGGTGAAGATGCGGAAATTGAACGTGCTTTGCGGAGAGCAACGATTGCAGAAGGCGGTAAGCTAGTCGAGAAACATGAATGGCTTCAGGCAGGTGTCGACAATTGGCGCAAAGAATCGTCAATTTCCGGGTCTTCTTCAGCGAATGGCACGAAACAGACAGGCAGAGCCACTTCGCATGCGCAAGCACCAAGAAAGATAGTTATGCTTGGTAGCGGAATGGTTGCCGGGCCTGCAGTGGAGGTTATTCGTCAGCGTGCGCTCAGTGAGGGCAGCATACAGCTGGTGGTTGGTATGTGCTATTTCTTTCTATACGTGAACAGGACTAATCTCAGCTGCTAGTCACGAACGATCCGAGTCAGATCGAGCTCATGCGAGAACAACTAAAGCAAGACGCGACCGATGACAGTGTGGTATACGAGATCGTGGATATGACCGATTTATCCGCGGTTGCGAGACTGGTTGATGACACTCAAGTTGAAGTTGTCATTAGGTGAGGGTCTTCCAACTCAGCAATCCGGATGTGTGTTCATGAAACAACGATAGCTTGCTGCCTGTTCCTTTCCATCCTTCTATTGCGGAGTTATGCATCAAACACAAGAAGCACCTTGTCACCGCTTCGTACATATCACCCCAGATGAAGTCTTTGCATGATAGGTACGCGGTTTCTACCATCTTAATGCTGATTACTAACATCGCTATGTTGCAGTGCTCTGTCGGCCAACGTCCTCCTCCTGAACGAAATTGGTCTTGACCCTGGGATCGACCACTGTTCAGCTATCGACCTAATCGAATCCCAGAAGTCCCAGAGAAAGAACGTTGTTTCCTTCATATCTTTCTGTGGTGGTCTTCCAGCTCCAGACGTCGCTGATATGGGACCTTTGAAGTACAAGTTCAGCTGGAGTCCCAGAGGTGTTCTGACTGCTGCCTTGAATGGTGCCAGAGCAAAGTTGAGAGGAAAGGTATGTTTACTTGGCTAATCAGGATGGAATCAACTCGTTTATGATTCTGTTATTTTAGGAATTCGAAGTCCCTGGCGAACAATTGTTGAAGTCCTACTTTGATCACATCCCTATTGGCTCCGAAAGGTTCAGAACATCGTTGGAAGGCTTACCGAACAGAGACAGCTTCCCATACGCCGAAACCTATGGACTAGGACCAGTGAAGGACTTGAGAACAATATTGAGAGGCACCTTGAGGTCAGTTCTTTGTTCCGCTTTCTGATCATAAATTCATGAACGTGCATATTCAGATATCAAGGCTTCTCGACCCTTCTTCACTTCTTTAACACGCTGGGCCTCCTCGAACTGAACGGGACTGTCAAAGGATTACACTCATGGACAGATCTCATTTCCCAAGCTCAAAAGCTCCGCCGCGAGCTTCATCCAGACGCTGAACAAGTCGACTTGAGTAGCCTCAAGGGTGAGAAGGAGATGGAAGCTTTGACTTGGATGCTGAGTGAAGCTACCGGTAGCGGCGCTCTATCATCATCATCGGATTCAGGCAACATTAGTAACCTCCTTCCAAGAGGCGGTCTTCCACCACTTCCCAAACAACCCGCTACCCCGCTTGACCTCTTCACGCTCTTGCTTTCGCACAAGCTACGATATGCTCCGAATGAACGTGATGTCGTCGTTATGGCTCACGAGGTTATCACTACAGTCCCTGGGCAGACAGGAAAAGAGGAGATTCATACCTCTGAGTTGGTTGCTTATGGGGATGAGATGTATTCTGCGATGGCGAGGACTGTGGGTACGCCAGTTGGACTTGCTGCGTTGGCAGTTTTGGATGGGCAGGTGGAGAAGGCATTGAGGGGTGTTGCAGGACCTGGGCACCAGACTGTTAGGAATGTGGTCCTGAAAGGATTGGCGGAGGTTGGGCTGGGAATGAAGGAAACCTCACGTATTGTTGATGCTAAATCGCATGGCTCGATGGAAGCCTCGTTGAGGGTCCCTTCATAGACGAAC
Source organism: Paramarasmius palmivorus (assembly GCA_037176845.1). Taxonomy (NCBI): domain Eukaryota; kingdom Fungi; phylum Basidiomycota; class Agaricomycetes; order Agaricales; family Marasmiaceae; genus Paramarasmius; species Paramarasmius palmivorus. The sequence continues at coordinate 50,542 of JAYKXP010000022.1, read as the reverse complement.
CTTTGTATCATAATTAGTCGTCATAGCTGTATTTGTATCGCACTCGAGCTAAGCGCTTTGAGCGCTTAATGCCCTTTCACCTTGACGGTCACCATACTTCTATGCTCCAACGTACCGATCGAATCTCCGGATCATTGGCTTCGAATTGCTGTTGTTTCTGCCACTCAAGATAGACGACGTCGGACTCAGTTGCGTGCCTCACCAATCCTCCTAGCAATTTTTTTCTTACAGGGAGTTGTTTGCGGCCGAGACAATCCCAGATGAGTGAATACATCGAACGTTAGGTATATACTTGACCCAGAGCTGGGAGCTAGAAGGCTTACATCCTCCATCCATTCTGCTTTCAAACCTCAGAAACCTCAGCATTGTGCCAACTTAGAGAGATCCAAGCTCAGGACTCTGGCAACTCTACGTCTTCAAAGCTGGCTCTCAGTGGTATAAAGATGCCGCGGATCTCCCTCAAAACGTCGGGCACAGGAACAGACATACGAACCGGCAGTACCTTTCCAGTTTCAAGCTCAAGTTTCAAAGAGGAGTCCTCCTGAAAGTCGCCGGCCACCGGTCCCCTGAGCTTGAATGACCCCTGGAACATACCAAAACAATTCATCGCATATAACCAAGCTCAGTCAACGCATTTGCAGGTTCAACAGCATCAGAATGTTCTCCAAATCATACCTCTCCTTTTTCATTCTCTCTCTTCTTTCTGTCTCCTTCAGCGCACCTCTACCGGTATGGATCTACGAAAAAGCACTATCTTGTCTGCTTAATGCTTTCCTTTGTTCAGGAAAATGCTCTGCGTGTTGTGAATTATGGTGGGGAAGATGTCATTCGAGTCGAGGTAAGGGCATCGTTTACTGTTGTCTGAAAGCTTTGGTCTAATTGGCCTCATAAAACAGTCACTGGCCAGACGTGAAGCAGAAATAAACGTGAGTAAATGACCGTCCGCTCAAGTTCCCCACCACAACGACCGTCTTTAGGAAAGGTACAGCAGTGGGGCATTCTGGCGAGAAGCCGACAGTGAATTGGGAGTAAGTTGTCTGTTCACAATCGGGCGAGTTTATGGCGCTGACTTTCTATAGGCTTGAGAGCCCGTCCAGGCGTCCTGGTGATGCAGAAATCCGTATCGAAGTCAAATTATCTGGTCGTGCTTCCATGTTGTGTACTTTTTCGGTTGTCGTTCGATGTATGGAAAGTCAATGAATCAGTACTTAAAGCGCATGAGCATGTGCAAAGCATGTGCCGTCAGTCGGACTCAATCCGGTCCAGTACAGTCTTTGTCATTATATGGTGGTTCGATGATATTGCAGCTCTCGATGTTGAAAAAAGGGAACACATCTAAGTTTGCTCGAGAAGTTGAAGCAAGCGCATGGAGGTTGACTCGTTTGAAGTTCGGAGGAATAATGTCAGGGGGGACCGGTGCCGGTGAGGTCCGAAGTCCGGATGCCGTTCGTTCCGTGGATTATGAAAGCAGGCTGCTTTTGCCTCAGACGTCGACACTCTTCTTCGTTTTGTCTTTCCCACTAGTGTCATTGTCAGCCTTGCTTGTAGCTCGGCACCACTGTTGGCATGGTCGAGACCAATGAACACATCTCTGCCGCCGTTCAGACTGCTCCGTACTCTCCTTCGCCTGTCGAGGCCCAGTATTACTACTACGGCATTCCATCTCAGCCCCGTTTAGTTGCTCGTTCCGACACCAACGCCTGGCTCGAGCCGAAAGGTGCCGAAGCATACCTTCTTCCTAAGGAATGTAGTCCTCTCGGCTTGCACCCCCTCCAAAAGATCTGGGAGGGCATGGTTGGTCCTGCTATGGATGAGTATCTGGTCTCCAAGGGGGTAGAGTATACGAGTCTGGATCCAGTTCGCATGGGGTACGCTGGCGACTCTTCCCCTTCCGCTATCGTATGGATCGGAGTTCTCCTTCGCTCTCTCTCTGCCGAGGTTGGCGTAGAGGTCGCAACTCACTGCAAGGGTATCCTTTCCGCTCACGGTATTGACGACGTCCACGTCGAAATTCGCGAGTCGGAGGTATTCCGCTCCGCAAAGATGTACAAGCCCGTCCCCACCTCTAACGCCACCGTTCGGGCCCGAGAGCCCTTTTCTACTGCCCTCGGTCTCCCCATCTGCGCTGAAGTTACCCCATCTATCGAAGGAACTGGCGGGTTCTTCATCTCCGACCCTCGTAACCCTGGCAAGATTTATCTTGTCACAGCCAGACATGTTGTATTCCACCCTGATAAGGAGCCTAACGAGCTCTACGAGTACCACAACTCCGGCCAGCCTCGCAGGAACGTGTTACTGTTCGGCGACACCGCTATCAAGAAGCGTGTCAAGGCCATTGAGTCCGAGATCGGAGGCAACCATATTATCATTGAGCACCTCAAGGGACGGCTGGAGAATGCTGAGCAGATGGATGCGGAGGACGCCGAGGCAGAGCAGAAGCAGGTCCTGCTCCACTTGGAGGCGCAGAAGGCGATCGGAGACCTCGAGAAGTTCCACGCAGCCATCTCCAGAGACTGGAAGGAGCAGGAGAACCGCATCCTTGGCTATGTCGTTTTGTCTCCTCCCATTGGTTTCGGTGTCGGAGAGGAAGAATTCACGGAGGATTGGGCCGTGATTGAAATCGACGACTCCAAGATCGACTCGGCCAATTTTGTCGGAAACGTCATCGACCTCGGCACCACCATCCCCGTCGATAAGTTCACGACCTGGATATCCCCCATCTCTCCGCCTTCATTCAAGTATCCGGGAAACCGCCTCCTCAAGTTGCACGGTATCATTTCGGATGAGGAGATGTGGAACCCTAATTCAAAGAACCTTGACCACGACAATGACCCCTGCATCATGGTTCTCAAACGCGGCAATGCCTCCGACCTCACTGTTGGACGCCTCAACACCGTCCGCTCGTTCACCAGGGTTTACTCCAACGGCAAGCCCGGTAAGGTTTCGAAGGAGCTTGCCGTCTTGCCTCGCAACTCCAAGTCTGGTGCCTTTTCCAGGCGTGGTGACTCTGGCTCTGTTGTCGCCGATAGCAAGGGTAGATATGTCGGCCTGCTCACTGGCGGCGCTGGAACCAAGGTGTCTGACTCGGATTGCACCTACCTTACCTCCATCAACTTCCTCGTCAAGCGGATGTCAGAGCATGGTCTTGAGGCTGACCTCTTCCCCTCGCTCAAGGCTTGAACACATCCGCTCTTTGTAGCTCCAAGCGTCGAAAATGATCGTCAATAGTTGGTGGGCTTCTGCGTCTTTGATAAAGGAATATTGTGATGCCTAGACTGTAGTATATAAGCCGCCCGATAATCGTCTCTCGTGTCGTCCAAGCTCAATTCCTGTTTTACGCAAATGTATTTTAGATACACACGTTTATTCATAGTCTGTCAACTCAAATCGAGTCTGTACAGTGAGAGGAATTGAGGAATTTTTAGGGCTGTCGACGACGAATGTCGCGGATCGTGGGTGTACTTCGCATGACTGCACCGCCACGCAACTTTCTTTTGATGTGCAGCGACCATGGTGAGCCCCGCAACACTTCACTTTGTAGAACACTTCTAATTCTGTCCTCGAAGTCTTCTGAACTGAGGTATACTGCAAATACTCAATTAGAACATCGTGTGTATCTTCTTCGTTAGTACCGTGCGCAAGTGACTGACAACATTCACAAGTGCATGCTCGCTATACGGGAACTGGTAAGTCGTTCATTGTCGTCTTTGAACTGCTATAATCTAATGTACTCTACAGGACATGCTGATATATCGAAATAGTAAGGAAGCTATCCCCTTTACCACTAGAATGTCCACTGATGCACCGTTCAACAGCGACTGGCTGACTCACCAACATCGGGATACACTCTCTTCAATTGTCGGCCATCCAACCCTCTTATCGTATCTTGCTATTGCTGACGGAGAGGCGCGTGGAAGAGTCAAGTTTGAGATGACAGAGGTGCGAGGCTTGCTATTACCAGTTCAGGTTCATTTGCTGACGAATTTATGAATTTCTCAGAGGATGCTACAACCATGCGGACCTCCTCCTCAAAAAGAAGACGATTGATGGGTGGCAAATTACATTTCTTTACGTGCTCGTAAGCATGTCACATCGCAATACACATCTTGTGAACATAGAACATCAGCAGAGATATGACAACTTTGGTTCCCGTGTGCATCGTATTCTATTCCGAGCAAACCAGACGTCCTATGTGTGGATCCGACCCTCTGCCAAAGCAAAGGTCCTGGCATTTTTGGTCATGTTATGGAGATCCCCATCGAGACATCATTCAGTACACGATTAATATTGGAGTAACGTCGATAGAGCCTTCAACTATCACTTGAGTCACTGCGGAACATCTCCTTCGTTAATGGAATATGATACATTAGAGGTCAACAAATTGGGTACTAGGATAGTGCATGTTCCAGGACGCTCTTCATTGTGGCATCTGCAAACCATGCATAGTACGACCGACAGCAGTCATTACAGCAAGGGCCTGATTATATGACCTAGAAAGTCCATAGTGAGTGTCCAAAGCATTGACAAATGATCCATTCCCACTCACCGTGGATCAGGCCCTCGTAGCAAGGTTAATCCCCTCCGAGACGTTGTAGGATGGCTATACACATTCTCTGGCAGCGGTTTTCCCATGTGGCAAAAGTCGCAAGTACAGGGCTTGTTACCACTGCCATGGTGATCACATCCCCAGGTTTGAGAGGCGAGCACCCCACAGCATGTCCATCTGAACCCCCGAGGCCATAACCCGAAGAACTTCTTGAGGTCCCCTTGGAATTCGTCTTCAAACATCCGCCTAAGAGCCTCCAACTCTTCATCTGAACCGGCACTCCACTTCTTGAGGGGTCTACCATTCTCGTCAGGGCCCTCCCAAGTAATTAGTTCCAATTTCCCTCCATGTACACTACCGTCCCTGCAGGCGCGGTATCCGTCATACCACACGGTAGCCTTGGTGCAATTCGGTTTGTGAGACGGCCAGTCCTTTTGTTGGCATTCCGCTCCCTAGATATGATAGTTAGAGGGAAGCGAAGATTAAATTCACGCGAAACATACACAGTACAGTGGTCCTTTACATCTCCCGCACCTTTTGAGGTCCTTGAACGTCTTCTTTGTTCTGCATACGAAGCAATGAGAGTCGTCGTTTTCGAGCCATATGCTCGACCTAGACGATGGATCTGGGCTGGTGGCAGAGGTCATTATTTCCTAAAAAAACAGCTTAGCGGTCGAGTCTCTCTATTTTCCATGTTCTCTTACTCGAATTCTTGTTGGAGACGCGTCGAGTCGTACAGGTAGTGAGATTGAAAAAAAAAAGATATGGGACCGCGTTACACGCGTGACGCGATTGACTCTAAGCGCTTCGGCCTGCTACGGTCATCACTTCTTTCCCACTGCATCCACCACATAGGCACAACTATGCATGGCGACGAGAGCGACCCAGAGCTTGCTGCGTATGTGTTTCTACCCTCTCTTGTTCTTCAACAACTCATTTCCTTGTTAGAGCGATCGCTACCAGTCTACAGGAGGCCTCAGGAAGTCGGACGCAGTCAAGGGATCCAGATCAAGAGTTTCAACGACAAGTACAACATGCAATAGAAGTTTCACGACAAGAAAGTTCTTCATCTGCTCTGGAAACCTCGTCATCGACGAAGCCATCGTTTCTATCCGAACGGGCACAAATGGAAAAAGAGAGGTTGAAGCGGATTCGAAAGGCGAAAGGCCTTCCGGAAGAAGACGAAGCAGAGAAACAGAAAGAGAAATCAGATGACGAGGATGAAATTCAGATAGTAGAGCCACCGAAAAAGAGGCAACGTGTTTCACCTTCGAGTTATCGTGGCACTCCTTCCAATACCACCTCATCGAACAGCTCGGCGTCTTCGGATGAACTGTTCTGGGACGGAGAGTTCCGACCAACTGCTACCGCCGGCGTGGATCCACGTAAGGACGGGAAACCGACCTTCCGTCTGACGCAAATACTGGGAAAGGTGCGTCTCAATCAAGATGCAAATCGGCTCATTACTAACAGCCTGCACTTCAGAAAGCAGATATTGCATTCGCTATTATCTCCACTTTTGCGGAAGACTTGTCGTGGATTTATCAGTTCTTCGAATCGGGGGTTCCAGTCATATTCGTTGCACAACCAGATAATACTGGCGAAGCAACCATCAAGAATGTTCTACCCCACTGGATCAAGACAACCGCGTATCTGAGAGGAGGTTATGGATGCATGCATATGAAGGTGGCTCAATGTCCTTCGCCGTCAAAACCCTCGCTCTAACACCAAAGCAATTCCAGTTTATGCTTGTGCGTGCTCATACCAGATCCGTCAGCTCTATAACTGACACCTTTCACGTAGATATTCTATAAGACCGGTCGTCTTCGAGTTGTGATATCCACGGCGAACCTTATCCCATTCGATTGGAGAGATATTGAAAATGTACGTCTCACTATTTGTTAGTTTCTTTAGCTTGCTAATGTTCATATAGGCAGTCTGGCTGCAAGACCTCCCTCCACTATCATCACCGTGCTCCTTTGATCGCAAGATGACCGCACCATTCCAATATGTAATGAAACGCGTTTTGGATTCGGTAAACGTCAAGCCAGCGTTGGCCACGATGTTGATGCAAGATGTAGGCGTCTGTTTGGCTATATCCTGCCATAAGCTTGACACGAGCACATAGCACCCCAATTTACCCATCAAGAACACCGAAGATATCTGTACGCGCTGGGACTGGTCTAAAGTGAGAGTACATCTCGTACCCTCCATTGCAGGAAAACACGAAGGATGGCCGAACGTTCTTTTGTAAGCGTCCCCTCTGTTTTGACCATTCGTCCTCGAATTCACTGTCCAATAGGACCGGACATACATGCCTCATGAAAGCTGTCCTTGATATGGGTCTTAGAACAGGAAAGGGCAGCAAATCGAAATCGCTGCAATTAGAGTACCAAGTGAGCCTGGATAATTGCATCCCGAGCCATTCTTACCGTCATACTGTAGGGCTCAAGTATCGGGCAATACACTACCCAGTGGCTCAACGAGTTCTTTTGGTCGGCTCGAGGTGAATCTGCGCAAGACTGGCTGGACGAATCGAAAAAGCGAAGGGAGAAGCTCCCGTTCCCGCGAGGATTGAAGATTATCTATCCGAGTAAGGAGACGGTCAGAGGTAGTCAGCATGGTGAACCTGGAGGTGGCACCAACTTTTGCCAGAGGAAAGCATGGGACGCAAAGACTTTCCCAAGAGAGCTCTTTCATGATTCGAAGAGTCGGGCAGGGAAAACCTTGATGCATACCAAGGTGAGTCAATGGTTCATTGCCGTCGGGAGATGCGTCTCCTCATTCCCGTAGACCATGCTTGCCACCTTCGACAAGAGGAAACCAGGTGATCAGGATCAAGAACAAGAGGACTCGGAGACTGAGGACGATAGCGATAGTGACATTGAAGTAATAGAATCAGCAATAGGTTGGGCATATATAGGATCACACAACTTCACGCCTTCGGCATGGGGAACGCTATCTGGATCCAGCTTTAACCCCGTAATGAATGTGAGGAATCGTTCATATCTTGATCTCGAAGACTGCTGACGAAAGAGATGTAGATACGAAATTATGAGTTGGGTGTTGTATTCCCTTTGAAGACCAAGCAAGACTTGGAGCGAGCTGCTGCCTGGGAAAGACCACCGGAGAATTATAAGTCCAAAGGGAAGGAACCTTGGGTGAGTTTCTGCCTTCAAGCACACTCTGTACGAGTTACTCACCGTGTTTGTCCAGATACAATCAGAATCACTATATTTCCAAATGCAGAGTTTACAGTAGAAGAATGGTGTACGATATGTATCAATCGTGGACTGTTACTTTGTTATTAGCACCGGACTTACTTCGTTATTATGTCGACGTTTTATCATTGACATTGGGGGTCGAGAAAATTGAACAGTGTCAAGACGTTTGCCGGGGGAAAAAAGGATGAAAAATAAAATAAATATTGAGACCCGTAGGTCTACCACTCCGGAAAAGCGTGTCATCCTTGTGCAGGGGCCATGCTAATCTTCTCTGTATCGTTCCAATTTTTTCGTATGTCACCCCGAAGGGGACATTGAAGAAGGGTTCAAGTTACCTAGTGACGACAAAAGTCTTGTTTGCATCACACCCACTGGGTTCCGTTGTAAGCGCTCGGGAGGCAACATCTTTTATCTTGCTCAAACTCCTGAGAACTAAAACCAAATTAGTCTCCTGTAAACAGACAGGTCTCTTCCTTTTTTTGAGAGCGAGGGCAATATTATTCTGCAATAAATACAATCCCACAGAGGGGTGATAAGAATATACGAGTTGCACGCGGCTGTCAGATAGCTACAGCAGACATGCTTGTCTTGACACTGGAATCTATATCTATACGCGACGCTTGCCACGCTTCGTCACCGGTATCTATTGCCCCAATGGACGTTCAATGAGTGACTCTCGTCCCCATTTCGACCCCGAGTTCTACTGTGGTTGCACGCGACGTAGTCCTGGGCTCAAGAGACGGTCGAGTTGAGGTAGGCATAGTGCTATCAAAATCTTGTCCACGGGCAACCCGAACTATGATGAGTAGACCTGCTATACCCTAACAATGCACTATCATATCAGTCACATCATTGAAGAAGGGAAGTGAAGACTGACCTGAATACTGGAAGATTCCATCATAATTAGATTCTGCGCATGACTCTTGAGCCCAAACGCAATGAGGAAAATTACGTCGAAAATGAAATAAAGGGCTGCGCTTTCCACAATCGTAGCTGTTACGAACGTGTAGGCCCTGGCGTGAGCTTTTCCGAGTGCGTCGATGATCCGTTTGCGATCCACGAGAAGACGTGCAGAGACAAGGATAGTGAAAAGAAGGTTGTAGGTGCAGGAAAGAGTGAGGAAGGCGATTTGGACTTGAATGCTAGAAAAGACAGCGGCGTGTTGAGCATAATACATTACCACAATAGAAAGTCCTTCAAGAATGCCAGGATTAGCGGTGGAAACCGCAAATATGTCACATTACGCACCAACGACAGCGAAGTACAGTGCTGTCATTAACGCGACTACCCAGACGTTATAGTGCCATATAACGAAACAGCGGTGCAGAAGGAGTAGATCCATTATCCAAATCATGATGAAGTTGCTTCAAAGTACATAATTAGTTGCGGACATCGGTGCGGCAGAGACAACGAAGACAGACCAGGCAACAGCCATCCGGTTCCACCAGAAATCGAACTCGTGAATGATCAAGTCCTCTGTAGATCGTTGACCTTTGAAGTTGATCCAAATATCCTCCGTGTAACGCGCGTTACAGGCAAAACATATTGTACCCAAGATGAAGGTGGTGAGGAGGTATACATACAGCACGCAAGCTTGTTGCTTCCTGAGACGTTTGCGAGCTGGCTGAGATCCTTTGTAGACGGCAAAGTAGGCCTGGATGGAAAGGTGAAAGAATATCCCTGTGACGAGGAGATTGGTAAACCCTTCCAAGTGATAGTATTGACGACTCAGACGTACCATAAACGAACGCAGCCAGGACTATACCATCAAGACGGGACCTCTGAAGCCACAGATCCTGCGGAGCGTTATTTACACTCGCACTACTGACCATGACACGAACAGGAGGGTTATCAGAAGAACTTGAATAATTTAGGACTGACCTTTATATGTTAGGGAGATCCAAGTGACACTGAGTTTCACTATTCGCCATAATTTAGGCGCTGGAATGTCAGCGGCGGTGGCGTCCTCCACAGCTTGAAGGCCACAAGATAAGCTGAAGAGTTTGGGGACCTGGTTCGCCGTAAAAGAAGGTATGAGGAAGCTCCGACGTACTACGTAGTGGTATAGATTTTGAGATTCTGGACCTGTGAATCTCTTCAATAGCTTCGTAGTAGCTTGGGCTGGGAGAATTCGACGTCTGCCACTGGCTGTGGGATCGGCTTGAGCGCTGCTTGACCGTGACACCCAGCTTGGAAGATCATTGGCTGTCAGACACGTATGTATTGGCCTAGACCTCCTTATCTATACACTTCGCTTTTACGGGATAAGAATTGCAGGCTGGTGACCAAAGTTGAGTGCATGGATGTCAATGGATGGTTGATGGATGGGAGTCAAGAAACAAGGAACTTGAAAGCTTGAACCCCGGAGACACCAGGTCAACGGCCGCTTCCGTGCCGGGTGTGCTTACATCACCAGGCTTTTCCCAGGCCTCTCGCACTCCTCGCACCTTCAACTCATACTGTCATGTTCTTCAAAATCCGTAACATGAATCGTGTCTCTCAGATATCGGTCTCGACGGCGTCACTGAAATAAGGGGAGCGGTCCAGGTTACGGTACTCCGATGCTTGTAGCTGGCGAGACCAGGGATTCGAGGGAATTATTTTGGTGCGTACGGACAGTTCGGAGAATATCTATATTCGCGTCAAAAGCTGATGTTAGGCATGATAGACGTGTGGAAGATCACCTCTCATTCATGTTTATTCTCAATTCGGTAGAAACAACTTCCTCGCTCAGAAAAGGAAAAGTTAACGTCCAGGCGAGCTGATGAAGAACGCGTTGGCAAGTTCAGGAAATCACGTACGGACCATACACGACAGTAAATGATCATCAGTCCTACCTACTACTAAAGATCAAATTCGCAGTACGAATATTTTTTTTCATAGGCGCAAAGACTTGAATTATACGTCATACTCGAAAGACAATGCACCATACTTTTGGAGCCCATAATGCCTCGGGGGCTATCTAAGAGCTCGATAGGAAGGAGCATTCATTATGTCTAGACTGTGCGCACATTCAAACATTGGCTTCTCTGCCATCTTTTCTATCAGTATTGATGACCTCGTGACAGACGGGAATTCGTATGAAGACAAGCTCGAAACTCGAGGCAGACCGATTATCAAACCGCCGTTCTTATCTACCGTTCATATAGTGCCAAACTGGGTTTAATGGGCTGTCCATCCTATACTAATGCATACCTGACGCATTAAGGTCCATCATCACTCCCCGTTTCACTATGTTCCCAGACAACGAACCGCGAGACCTATGGCTTCAGAGGTTTCGTCTTGATGGCATGGTGCTTGCTGCATTTGTGTATGGTATACTACAAGCCCAATCTCGGAACCTGATCTTGAAAGCTAATCTTCCCACTCTCAGGTATATACTTTCTGCTTTCTATCCAAGCTTCAATAGTCGTCCGTCGAAGCAGACGGTCCTCTCGGCTCGGGAAATGGAAGGCCCGTTTGCTGTATCTCTACATCATCGCCACTCTCCTCCTCAGTACCCTTGGGTTTGCTTGCAACGCCCGATACACAGAAGATATCTGGATTAACATGGCACACAAAGGAACACCGGAGGACCTAATCGAATATGAGTTAGATTTTTGGTGGAATCGAGTCGCAATGGCTAGGTACGCCTAGGCTTAGCTACGTCGTCATTTTTGTATGGTTAAAACTTTACGGGCCGACAGTGACTTCGTCATGATATGGGTGATGTATCTACTCCTTCTCTATCGCTGTTTCGTGATATGGAACTATTACGTGGGAGTTGTCGTTGGGCTGGTGGTGGTCTATCTTGGGGTTATTGGTATGTTGACCTTTGGTTCCTGAAGGTTCGTATTCCCAATTTTCACTTGAACAGGCCTCTCTATTGCAGTAATGCACTGCGCTCAGCTCAAGGCGGTCTTCATCAACATCAAAGCCGAAGTCGCGTTCCTCGCTCTCTCCTGCATCTTCAACCTACTTTATACCATCCTCATATCGATACGTTTGCTGACCGTACGGAAACGTGTCATCGACGCCCTCGGGAGTGCACATGCTAAGTCATACACTTCCCTCATGGCTATATTAGTGGAAAGCGCCGCACTGTATTTTGTCTTTGGCGTGGTGTTTGTGTTTGCGTTTGGCTTCAAGAGTAAGGTGCAAAACCTCGTCTTTTTGGAGCATTCGAATATCCAGGTAGGCCTTTTTGAGTTTGGCGCTCAAGAGTCGAATGCTCATGACGCGCGTTAGGGTATCGCGGAGTTGCTCATCATAGTTCGGGTTGCAAAGGGACAAGATTATGATGGTACTCTGATAACGGCAATTACTCGACAGAGTTGTACCCCACCGATGTCCACAGATATGAATATCCACACGACGGCAGATCTTGAAGGTGGATCCAGTATGGAATTCACCACAATTGGGACGCTTGGTACAAGTAATGAAGTCTGGCAAAGGTCGGATAATGGTACACGCAGTGTATGAGATAGAATATACTGAATGGAAACAAAGGTTCCTGTACACTTGACATAGAGTAGGGTAGAGTACAGTGTATGATACATACAAGAAAATAGTACCAGCAGGCACAAACGGTACAATGTCCAATGCGTGTCCATCTCGCAAAATTGTAGTCATCGATAGTACTGCCAGTCTAATTCGCCTCCTCGATCTTCGGAGTAGGCTCCATTCCTGCCTTGACGCGATAAAACATCCATTCAACGCAAACCTCAGCATAACCTTCTTCAGTCCATTGATTTGGATACCCGTTATGATTCTGCTCAAAGTAACGGAGACGCGCCAAATGTTCATCAGTTACTAATGGGTACAGCTCTTTTGCCTTTTGAGCAGTTATTCTCTAGAAAAAAGGGACTGTGAGCCATGGTCATGCAAATACTCATACCATCGAGTGACTTACGTGCTTCCAGCAATCTTTGATGGACACTTTATGCAGGGAATAAGGGTCGGCTAGTTCCTTGAAATACGGTCCGTTTGCCTTCTTCTTCTGAGGCGATGTAGCGAGATGAAGCATCTGCTTGGAGTCGGGCGGCCTGCGAGTATACAATTGGATTTCCAAAGGGACCTGTCTGCCGTTCTTTGAAACACAGCGCATTTTCCGTATATCATGCCATATGTCGTTGTGATGGTAGCAACGGCGCAGAGCAGCGCAAGTTGCTGTAGACATTTCCAGTTTGACCGTCGTGCATGAGATAGTGCGATAAAATTACATACCTGCAAGTGCTAGGTGCTCACGTATTCCTAGGGATGGATCGCCCATGATAATGTCCATAATTTCACGAGGGAGTGTGATAGGCCAATCTGCAGAGTCCTCCGTTCGAGTTCGAGAGTTGAGATATTCGTAATGTGCTTGCCACGAAGCCTTCAACATTGGATCTGTGCGAATTTTCGCCTTGGTCTCCTCGTCAACACGACGTTTGGACCCTGGATAGAACTCCATAAATGATTCATCTTCTGTCTTTTTCTTCCCTTTCGACTTCGAAGGGGATATTGCCGGAGCTGGGTGACTGCGAGGACCTTGGCCTTTGGGCATTGCCGTCGATGTAGCTGTTGAAGAGAGTTTGTGGCGAATGGCCCGGTCGTGAGAAATTCGGCGGTCGTGTCCCGTGAGCGCCTATTGTAACGCGTTTCGCCCTTTCCATCGCTACCACTGACAACCGACACCATGGCAGAGAGGTCACGGAGAACGACCCGAAAAACTGCCAAACTCCTGGAATCAGAAGGGGGTCCTTCACAGCCAACGACTTCTACCCGACCCAAGCGCAAGGCAAAGGAAGTGGAGCCTGTTAACGATGGAGAATACGAGCTAGAAGACTTGTTGCAGTTTTCTAAAAGTGTGTTGACAACCATGGATATCTCAGTGCGTATGTATCTCTTGAAGAAAGACCGTTATATGTCCGTAGATTCGGTGAAGGAAGCTGACATATTCTGTAGGACCTGGTTAATGCAACTACTTGGGAAATGCTCACACCAGAAGCTCGCGAACGATTGGCAAAATTATTACCTCCTACGGCATTCAAAGGATATCAAGCTGTCATCTCTGATGGTCATCCAGCAAAGCCATTTTTACGTGACTCAGATGCGATGGACGTAGACCCGTCGTCATCTCAGGTTCCTTCACCTTTTTCACCTGACAACCTCGACATCTCGGTTTTCACCGACCCACATTTCCTTGCAGCAGCACACACCTTCCAAGACCATATCTATTCCGGGTGGCTCACCAATGTCCACAAGGACAAGGTGAAGAAGTTTGAGGATGGCGTTCGTGATGGGAGCCTTGCTGCGCCGTGGAAGGATGAGGAATGGGAGCGAAGTAATCCCGGGCCTAGTATGGAGGATATGGACGGAACTGCGGGCGCAGATAATGCTCCGACCAACGGGGCGCCAACTGGAGGTGTGGCAGAGTCCAGCGCCAGAGCAGGGTGAGTCGTGAACGCTGTTCCAATGGACAAACTCTAATAGCCAATGCAGCGAGGCGGCCGAAATCCGTCTATACGAACTGGCTCGGAACTCTGTGGTACGTGTTGGAGACGTCCTTGCATATAGACGACATTTCAGTATGCTGGATCTTGTTGTGGAGAAGGATGTAATCGTAAGCCACAAATAGTTACGTTCCGCGCTTCTTCTCATTTGCTCTTTGCAGGTCCAGAGTATCAACAAAAGCTCACGCTCTATTACTATTCTACTGGAATCAGGGACAGCGCAGTATCTTCCTGCACATCTTCTGCTACCAGATCCACCGGAACCGGCCGCACTGACTCAGAGCGTTGATATTACCTCGCCATCAATGCTTGAAGCGGGGGTATTGGACTTGGACGGTCGCGTAGAGAGGTCAAAGAGACCGAACGGAAATGCATGGAAGTGTTTCACTGTACATCGATGGAGAGAAGGAGTGGAAGCTATGGACATTGATAGTCCAAGAGGAGGACGGGATAGTCATGGCACGTTGTTCTATCTGCGGAGTAGTTTCTACTCGGATAGGTGACTTGCTTGACTCGAGGGTGTTCTACCTCCTTTGAATTTCTTGGCCTTAAATTGTGTATATATATAAGTAGCTGTACTATACAAGGACCAGATGATGGCTAACAAGACGATTCATACATGATCCTCCGCAACCCAAGTTACCATTGAACGAAAACTAGTCCTTGACATCATTCTCGTCACGAATTGTAACTCATCGACATCACCCATCCATCTCATCATCCTCGTCGACCTTCGTCTTCTTCCGTGCCCTGCCATTGGTCTTACCGTTTGTCTTGGCCTTCGTTTTAGCACCCTTATTTCGAGGCTTGTCAATCAAGGCATCGACAAGACCTTGCCCATGAAGGCATGTAATAAATTCGGTCAAAAATGGCTCGTAGTCGTGAGTTCGTTTGACATGGTCGGTCTAAAAGCTAACAAGTCAGCAACAGTCGAATGTAAGAGAACGAATAGACGGACGTGATCGCGACGGGCTTTCGTTAATTCATCTTCGAGTGCAACTTTGGCCCTCATAGCTGCCTGAATCGCTTGTTCCCATGTTTTGAGCAATTCGTCGTGGGTCATATTGAGGATGCGCACGTCACTTTCCATCCGACGTGAAGCGAAGGTTGTTGTGAACGTAGGTAGCTTTCCATCTGGAGATGATGCTGGAGGTAACGCTGCCAAAGTACAGCATTCGTCCGAAGTGACCACCAATGAAGGGTCTATCTGCATATTGGTACTTAGCAGAATGACCTGAAAGATAAGATAAAAATGCACCTTCTCCCTCCATTTTGGATCCGACTCGTCAAGCTTTCTCTCGATAGACTTCTTTTCTCTCCGCCAGAATTCCCAATCGTCACTAGCGTGCTCGTATACGCCATCTACAAGAGCAAGCAAGCTGAAACGGATGTTCAGGTCGTTGCCTTCCTCTGCACCACCTCCGTATTTCTGCATCTTCATGCGCAAAGCAGGCCGCACAACGTCCATCCAACCATCTGTAGAAGCTATGATGGGCTCGGTGGTTTTACTCGTGGATGGAACGGAGGATGAAGTCGAAGCGTTGGGGAGTTCTCCAACTTCTAGCGGACCAGACTTGAACCCGTCAAGCTCCCACACTTTGCCATATGCAGGAACATAGCCGATGAAGTGGTAAGCTTCTTCGTCGTCTTTGGCGGTATCATCCTCATCATCTTTCTTTTTTGCCGGCTTCTTGGTTGTGGCTGTTGTCTTGGGTTTCGGAGGGTTGCGGGCACGTTTGGCTGGCTGCTGTAGTTGTGATTTGGCTTTCTCTCTCCTGGAAGCTGCCGAGAGACTGGTAACGGCGAGGGTATTCAGAGCTCCACGTCGGTCGGCAGGTCTGGTGTTCCACAGTCAGCTTTACAAGCCGCTTCGATGAGAAGAGCAACAAACCTTGCCAGGGAGTTGTGTGTGTTTCGTATGAGAGCGGAGCTTGATACAGCAAGCCCCTTCATCTACATTCCCACGTCAAGTCGATAACGAGCTGAGAGAGAGAACTTGTACGCACAACAGGTGACATCTGCTTTGTCTCCTCTCTGAACATGTTCAACTCCTCCCCAACATCCAAAGCTGGACAGTTCAATACCACATTCAAAATGGCATGGGATGCACATGCATCGTCACTGAGCTGATTGGCAAACCAGACATGCTCTGCAGCTGGATCATCAAAGTCTGCCGGTCGATGTGAATCTTTTCGCCAGTGAAAGCAGAAAATGAGGCCGTGAGGACGAAGATGGTCGACTGCCCAAGGCTCTATGTCGTACAGTTCAATGAGTTCAACATTCTTGATGCCTAGCTGACGCGTAAGAGACGTGAAAACACCTACAAAGTGACATGCATGAGTAGGTTTTCAGGAGACAATGTGGGCATGCTCACCAGGATCCGATTCTATAACAGCAAACGGTCCTCCAACGAGGTCCAAACCAGACATAGCAAAAAAGCGGAGATTCGAGCAAGTGTCCAAGATTTTCAGCGAAGAATTGACCTAGTATTTGTGAGCAAGCAGGAGTCGCAGCACATAGCAGTCAGTTATAGATATGTAGAGCACGTCGTGGGACTCGAGCGCGCGCGTCGCTGTCACACGCCGCGTTGTGGACCACCATCCTCTTCTACTTACCGCCTAAATTCAGACCCAGGAACAAGTTTAGACTGCAAATAGGGCAACATATTATTATCATACCGCAGAAACAGTGGCGGGGAATCATCGGGACTATGCTCACCTGCCCAGTCTCCAATCATCTTCGTCTGCCGAGATAATCTTCCCTCAATACGGACCGATTGTACCCTCTTATTCCGAGGGTGCGGGGCCCTTTCGACTATAAAGACTGCTCCGTGATGCAGGAAATTGATTCAGTCCCCAGCTGAACGAAGAAACTTGATTCGATAATGTCACTCCTCAAAGTATCCGGAACAAAGCTTGTCGACGAGAATGGCAAGGAAGTCATTCTGAGAGGCGCGGGTCTTGGTGGATGGATGAAGTACGTTTTTAGCTTCGTTGGCATCCTTGAAATCAGCTCATCGATGTGAACTTTAGCATGGAGAACTTTATCTCAGGTTAGTTTGTCCCAAACTGCATTACGCCCTTTTACTCAGCGGCATTTTACGCAGGATACCCTGGCTGCGAGTTTCAGATCCGCGAGGTATTGACAGAAACCATCGGCCAGGAAAAGGCCGATTTCTTCTTCGACAAGGTGCGATATTCAACAAGAGTTCATACTGTCCCGGCCTCTCATAAACTAATCTCCTCTATGTACAGTTCCTAGAATACTTTTTTGAAGATGCAGATGCCAAGTTCTACCAAAGCCTTGGTCTCAACTGCATCCGACTTCCTTTCAACTACCACCATTTCGAAGGTCATAATCTATCCGTCTAAGGCGTTTATACATAACTGACACTCAGCCCTTTGCAGATGATATGAACCCACGAGTCCTCAAGACGTCGGGATTCAAGCATCTCGATCGCGTCATTGATCTCTGTGCCCAACATAACATTTACACTATCTTGGATCTTCACACCGCTCCTGGAGGACAAAATACTGACTGGCACAGTGATCACGGAGGACACATTGCAAACTGTAGGCAACCTTACCGATGATCTCGGAAAGTACTTGGCTGACCATGTCATTTTACAGTCTGGAACCACAAAGATTTCCAGGATCGCACGATTTGGTTGTGGGAAGAATTGGCTAAACATTACAAGGATAACAAATGGGTCGCGGGGTACAACCCCTTGAACGAGTGCGTTAGCTTCTATTTTAATGTAATAAGTTCTAATCCTATTGCACCCAGACCCACAGACCCCAAGCACACCAGGGTTGTCACTTTTTACGACCGTGTCTACAAGGCCATTCGCGCCGTCGACCCCGAACACGCTATATTCTTCGACGGAAACACTTTCGCCTCGGACTTTTCTCACTTCGGCGACTCACATAAACATTGGGAGAACACGGCGTACTCCATCCATGATTACTCCCTCTTCGGCTTCCCGAATCAGGAAGAGTACACTGGCACGGAGACACAACAGCGAAGGTTAAGAAGGAGCTATGAGAAGAAGAGGGAGTGGATGGATGAGCGGGGATTGTGTGTCTGGAATGGAGAATGGGGTCCAGTATATGCCAGACCTCAATATGAGGGTGCTGACACGGATAGAATCAATGAGATTCGGTATCATGTTCTCAAGGATCAATTGGCTATCTATAACAAGGTTTGTACTTGCGTTTCGTGCATTTCTTATCTCACGCGTGTCAAATCGTAGGACCGCCTCAGCTGGTCGATCTGGCTTTATAAGGATATTGGATTCCAAGGCATGGTATACACGTCCCCTGAAACGCCCTACATGAAGCTCTTTGCTTCATTCCTTGCCAAAAAGCAACGCTTGGCCGTTGATGCATGGGGGGCTGACGACTCTGCCGTTCGTCACGTCTACCAACCTCTCATCCACCATGTCACGCAAGAGATCCCAGAGAAGTATCAACACTTGTACCCATGGCCTGTTTGGAAGCTGGATTCCCGTGTCGGACGATTGGCCAGGAATATCCTAGTTTCGGAATTCTTGGTACAGGAGTGGGCGGACCACTTTGTAGGAAAGAGTCTGGAGGAGATTGACGATATCGCGAAGAGTTTCAAGTTTGATAGCTGTTTGAAGAGGGAGGGGTTGAATAAGGCTTTGACAGATAACGCACAGTTGGTGAAGGATGCGTGAATGGACATCTGACGTTGGAATTCGGAAGGAGTGCATGTACTACTAGAATCTAAGAAATGTATCACAAGTAGGATTTTCGCGGAACCACATATGCTTTACACTGAAATCTTTGTTTTATGTCACTGAGCTAAAGAGATGCCTGCTATTGATACAGCAATGACTTCAATGTCCGTATGCAATCTAACTCGACTTGAACGCATAATTCGTCCCACAAAACTGAAGGTAGCCACCATCAACCTCACTGACATCCAACTTATCCCACTCTGCATCCCTCGAATCTACCTCCCATACTGTAAATGGACCCGGTGCGCCGAATAATGTATCCTTGCCATCTGGCGAAAGCCTCACAAACTCTCCGTTCTCCAGGACCTTCTTGCTTCCATCCACCGCGACCCGGAACGAATGCTTCACATCCAGTCTGTCGTGTTCGAAATAATTCCCTTCCCCTTTCGTGGACACGATCACCTCGCTTCCAGAATGTGTGATCGTGCTCATGAAGACAGGTTGTCTATCTTCTGACTGTGGGGTGTCGGTCTTGGATCTGAGGCCTTGGAGGTAAAAAGCGACACGATAAACACGGACATTGGCACTAGACCGGAAATCCGTGCTCAAGGCATCCGTGTCCTGGCCAGGGTAGACGGGCGGGATGGACAAACTGACCGACTTATTCTGAAGGAAGGTTTGAAGTTCCTCTGCGGAGAGATATCGTCGCTTCCCAATCCCGGTCTCCCAATCACCTGGGAACAGAACCGGCGATATGCCTGCCTCTTCTTCGCCGCGCAGAAGTAGATCATCGAGGTTTGATTTGAGGGATCTCAGAACATCGGAAGTCAAGGACAGTGGGACGTCGTTCTGGTCGATGTCACCGTTAAAGCCCGAACCGTCGTACATCTTGAGCAGATTTTCGGAGCGTAATATTTTGAACGTCAAGGCACGCTGACCGATATTGAGGTACCTGGATGGGCGATTAAGACCATTCCTCGGGTTAGAGTCATCTAATGACGCACCTCATCACTCTTGCCCGCGCATTTTCGTATATCATTCTCATATAATTCGTCATGTCCTGCAAGTCTTGGAGGTAGTCAGCATTGGCCACCAAATGACAAAGAGTCAAAGTCACCTGGACCAATGATAATCGATTTCTGTGCAGCAATCTTGGCATCTCGGAGTTTGGCTGCTTCGTCCAATCTGTTCTTGACCACAGTAAGGAGAGCGTTATAAGTTACAATGTCGTTATTTCTTGCGAGAATCGCATCCGTGAATGCTTTGAACTTCTTTTGGAGATCATCCCCAGCTTCCCCCAACGCGCCCTTCGTGTAATCCGCCAACACTTCTTTTAGCTTGGCCTCCTCTATCAAAAATCCAGGAAGATTGCCGTCCACCGTGAATTCCCCATTCTGCTCGTCTGGAGTTAGATCTCCAGTGAAATCGTCGAGTCCGGTAATGGAAGAGTGGTCGAGCTTGGATAACAAAATATTTTTGTCGACAGGAACACCGCTATCGTTCAGAACTTTATTGTTCCAGTCAGTCTCCAGCGCGAATATCTGTTTCCCATACTCCAGGGCATCTTTCGGCTTTTCCGCAACCTTCATAATAGCGTTGATGACCGCGCCAAACGTGAGACCATGTGATTCCTTGACCTTATCCACAACGTTGTCATAGGCGGTAATGAGAGCTGCGTGGTCCCGATCGAGCTCCGCGCCAGCAGCAATGACCTTTCTGTCGAGAGTGTTGAGTTGACCTACTAGCTCTGATTTCTCGTCTTCCATTTTCTGAAGGGTGGAGTCAATTGTGGAGGCGGCCTCCTGAGCCTCATGATTGACCTCCTTCTGTTGGTCGAGGGCAGCGTGATATTGAATATAGGATGCCTCGAGTATAGTGTATACGTTAATGGCGCTGTCTAGGACGGTGTTGTATGTATCCCAGGACAGGCGAGGGACCCAGTAACGGGTGTACCCGTAGAAGTCAACGTTCCCCGCTTGAAGTACGCAGAGCTGACCCATCGCTTTGACTTTAAGAGCGTCGAGCCGAGAAACGGCATTTGACGCTTGGAGGAGTGCTTGATGTTCCGCATACGCCTAAACATAAAGTAAGCTGGTGGCATGATACAGATACTTTCAATGAGACTGACCTTGTATAACGGGTCTGTCTTCTGAAGTGGAAGAAAGCTGAGTCGACATAATAGACGCTGAAGGAGCTGCACGGCTTTTTGACGACAAGTATCCGTGGCAAAGTACCAATATGTCATTGCACGCTCATACAACATCTCACACTGCTCAGGGTGCACAGAGACCAATGTCTGTGTTCGCAAAAGGTTGGCGTCGAGATCCTGAGGAAAGATGTAGGGATTAGGATCGCCAGGACTGCCTGATTTCCCTGCACTGCCCTGTGTACCATCAGAGATGCCGAGATAAGAACCACCTGCGCCGCCCTCGACGTGGATATTTCCCTGCAACTGGCTGCTGTCCTTGACATACTGTGCCTGAAGGGTTTGGCGGACCTCGTAGACAACATCTTTGGCTTCGTCGACTGTTGCGGTTTTCGAAGTATCTGTGACGCGATCGCAGAGTTCTTGTATAGGCGCCACAAGCGTGACAAGATCACCCGTAGAAGTTGGAGGGGATTGGCGCGAATCTGCTCCGGCAGTCTTTAGGATCGCAATGAGGTCGAGGTAAGCGGGGTGTTGTTCTGTGAGAGTCGACTCGATCTCATATTTGCTACGTGCAAATGCATGACAGAGACCTAAGACACCCATCATTGCGGGATATGCAACGAACTGAACGTGTCCCCCATGTCCCCCATCACCAGCAGTTGCTCCTGCCTCTCGGGTATCACCGCCGTCACCTCCCTTGGCCGCAACACGAAAGTGAGCAGCTGTCTGGGTGCTGCAACTCTCGATATAAACGGATAGTGCACCCGCATCCTGACCCTTCAACTCTGCGGGTGCTCCGCCGGGAAGGTTATCGGCTCCAGGTGCGGCAATGATGCTGAGAGCTGGCTCATCATTGGAGGAAGGAGGGTTTACGAGGACGAAGTCATGGGTAGAGATTGTAGAGGTTGCGTCTACATCAAGGTCGATGGCAAACGATTTGGAAAGCTGAATAGATTCGGCGAACACATGAAACCCCCTGCGATTCACAGCGGTGTTGGTACCGAAGTCAGAGTTTTCGCCTAGGGGTATGCCCTTTTCTGCGACGGAAAGCTGAATCGTGTATTCACCATTCACCCTATAGAGACGAAAAGATTGATCAGGAGGAAGGTTGATACGTTCTAATACCAAGAATGAGTGTAATGCTAGAGGTAGAGCGGGTGGGACTTACCATTACCGTTGGACATGATGAGGTGAGATCCTTCTTGACCCTCGACCTTCAAATGTTGCTAGTAAAGTGGGATCTTGGGTTGTTCTTCAATCCTTGGTTCGGTTGAAGTACTACATAGTATGCGAAAAGCCGTGTCATCGATACTCCGGAATCAAACTCTTCGACTTCTTTTCGCGAGAGCAACATTAGAACCCCTTGGGCAAAAGTAACCGGTATGTTTTAGTCCGTCGATGCTGTTTAGGATTCCATTCTTCCTGGCTGGCAGATGTAATTCCGACATATCTGTACCACTCGGGAGTCCAATACGACCGAGTGGTGCAAGGTAGTCTTCCATAAGTCTTCTATTACAAGCGAGGCGAACAAGGAGGAGAAGGTCCGGTGCTGACTAGAGATGACCTCTCGGACTCGGATTTGCAGAGTGAAGAGGTTTGTTTGACCTTGTTTATGCGCTTAGGCTAAACACCTGACGAGTCGGAGCGGCCAGTCCTTCAACTAAAACTTGCTTCAGGCCTGCCGCTCAGCGCTCAGCTCCAACTCGTTCTTTGAACTTTCCCTGCAACATCCTAGTATAATGAATAGAGCAACATACTTATCGATGCTCCACCCTTGTCTCACCGTCTTTGCTACTTTTGCAGTCGAATTACGATCAAAACTGACACAAGAGGTCGAATGACGGAAGTGAGGGTTCCGAGGGTTCAACGTTCAACCTCTACATTGTTGCTATCACGGTGAAAATTCGGTCTTGGTGGTCACTGAGGCACCCGGATATCGGTAAGTGGAACCTTGTCTTCCATTCGAGCTGTACCCTCATGGCATCGTCGTTTCTGCACTGTTCAGGTAATGGTCAATGGTCATCGAACACCTAGTTTGCTTCAGTTGCAGACATTCTGCAGACTCAAAGGGTTCACACGAGATTTCGGGGCGTTATTTAAGACGTCTCGTTCACCTCAGTCGCATACCAACGTTCTCCGACCACTCAAGGTGTGCTCACCTGTCTTTCGATTTGTTCATATACTCAACGACGGTAGTTCCAGAGAATCAGATGTCTTCGCCATCCGAGATGGAAACATATCTCAAAGCCATGCGTCGCGACGGCGTTACACAGAACTGGGATGTCGTTGTCACATACGACGAGGACAGCATCAATAAGCTCCTCCGGGAGCGATACGATGAACCAGATACAGGTGAATCTTCTATGCGAACTGCTAAAGAGGGATTTGACTGATCTGGTATGCCTTCAGGTCTTTCAACTAAAGTAGAGCCTTCATTCGTCACAACGGATCGTGATGACATCGAGTACACCCAATATTATTCCCTCGACCTGGGGCCACCACTCATTCAGTTTCAAGACACGCCAAACGAGCCGACCTGTGACTTAACTATGCCCATTGTGTCCGGTCGCATCTGGAGTGTTGACACCGACACTGGGAAGGAGCACCCAACTACAGAACTCGAAGGAGGGATCTACTCTATCACCATCACCAAGATCAGCTTAGGAACGATTAGTGGAGAAACGGAGGCCGGAGACATTAAGCACGGCAACGATATTGTCGAGTTCCCGCTTGATAAGGTCAGTGACGAGCAGATCGTCATCAACATCCCCGCCAGTGGGGATCTCGACTATCGTATCACATACCCAGACGACATGCCAGAAAAGGATATACCTTGGGCCATGCGCCAGGAGAACCTACTCGTCGCTCTTCGCACCTACTTTCCAGGGACGGTGAAAGCCATTCACTACGCCCTTGCGGGGGTCAGCAACGAGCCACCGACTTCTGGTGTGGTTGATCTTATTCCCCATGCTTTCCGGATTGTCACGTACAAAGACAGTGATGGCGATTCTGCGAAATCGTACCTCTCGGTTCTGATTCAGACTAGGGGGTCCACTGCCGAGGGTAACACCAAGCAGCTCCAGTCTAGTTGGAATGCAGAGTGGGCTGCCGCAAACATCAATCCAGTACCGGTGGGCAAGAGCGCCTCCATAATCCTCAATAATGGGTTCTTCATTACTTCCTTTATTACACCAACTCTCAAGGGTAGCGGCCAGATAATAGACGTAGTTCCCAAAGCTCTTGGAAGCGACGACTCTGGCTTGCAGATCGAATGCACGTGGAACAAATCTGTCAAGATTGACTCCAGACATTTTGAGGACGACGATGTCACTTTCAACGACAAACTCACCAAAGCAGACGTTCCTGCTCTTGAATATAATCCCAACGATTCCAAAGGACTTCCCCTTCGCATTAAGTTTGGGCAGGAGGTAAGTGAATATCCGCTCTTTATTGCTCTGGCCTGACTTCTGCGTTGTGATCAGAAAGGGCTTAACGAACCCGCAACCATATCTCTGGAGTGGAAATATAGCTTTCACCAGACATGGTCGGGAGTCATGAGCCACCTTGAAGTAGGTCGCGGTGGCATGGTTGTAACGGTTCATAATAACGTCAAGGGAGGCTTTACCGCCACGTTTACGCTGAAGAAGATTTTCGACATCAAGTCTTTGACTCAGGAGGATCTTAAAATCAGTATAGATTTTAGCAAAGTAAGCATGCACTCTCTCTTTCTCTCTCTTGCTGACTTGATTTGGGGGTCTACAGGATGACTGGACTGTAGAGACGAAACCTGACGAAGGTGGCAGCTTCTGGGAGAACTTTGGGGCTGCGTTCGGAGGGACTGCGAAGGTTGGGTTCCTCCCAGATTTCATCAAGGACAGCGCTATTGAAGGTATCGGCTTCAACTTTGATTTCGGCACCTTGCGATTTTTTTCTGTCACGAACGTCTTCCGTGAGTCACCGGTCTCTTACTTTGACATTCATCTTCTGAAACCGCTACAATGGCCAGTTCCGGGGCGAAAGGTCATTGACGTTGATGACAAGACAGGTTTGCGTATTCCGCGCGACCTCGTCATTGTTGGGGATGTTGTTCCGTCGACCAGCCCGCCCGCATAGGGACCTCAATTTCATAGTCTCGACTGTATAATATCTTTCGCATCTCTGTAAAACTGAACGTACTGCAGACGTGTTCATGGACAGAATCCCGGTGGACGAATAACCGGCACCGGGATTATCAGGCTCGATAAACATTCTACGGGTTCATAATTCTGAGTTCCTGGCCAGAATGTCTCCAGGCTGAAGAGGTGGAAGTCCCAGGAACTCGTTGAACAATGACAGGGTCGCTTCTGTCGTTGTGAAATTTGTACCCACATGGTCAGCCAACCAGGTCCAATAGACGAATTTCAAGTCTTCTCGCGCTTAACCGGCAACAGCCAAGGCTCTGGCAGGGAACTCGATACTGTCTCACTAAGATAAGAACGTTTGTCCGGATATTGCGTGGTGCATGGTTTGACTCGAGGGGAACACATGCTTACAAGTCGTCTTGGACACATGTGTGTCAGTATCACACTGGTTGATCTCGCTGATAAGAGGATCTTGTCTGCATGTGGCGCGGCAGTTACTTGATAAATGCGTTTTTCCTATTCGATACTCAACTAGGGGTCTACTCTATAAAAGGGTAAGTGCTAATACCTCGCTTCTTTGGCAACCATTAATCATGGTCTTCGTCAAGCCTCTAGTCGTTCTCGTTGCCGTCGCATCAGCATTGGCCGCTCCCATCGAGCGTGAGCTCTCTGGCCGTGCTCTTCCCACTCCGATTGCAGCATCGACGGCGAGGAGCTATTTGTCCACGCGTATGTCTTCTTCCTGATGGGATTTACATTTCACTAATGTCTGGTTCAGTCACGGTAGAAGCAGAGTCCAACTCCCCAGCTTACAACAGAGACTTATTCAAGCACTGGCATATCGTCTCTGGAACGTGTGATACGAGAGAAAGTAGGTTCGCTGGGCCATCATGCTTTCGGCACGTTCTGATCGACATGAAGCTGTTCTCAAACGCGACGGCACCAGCGTTGTCACCGATAGCGCCTGCAAATCTACCTCAGGAAACTGGGTTTCGGTATACGACAATGCTAAGTACACTGCGGCTAGCAGCATGGACATTGTATGCTCTTCGTTTGCCACTACTCCACAGTATCTGACACATATTTGACAGGACCACATTGTTCCTTTGAAAGAGGCAAGTTGAATTCTTCGTGACACGGTTCTCTACCTTGGTTGACCTGAGGTTTCTTTTTATAGGCATGGGTTTCGGGTGCAAGGACATGGACTGATGCTCAACGCGAAGCTTTTGCGAATGATTTGGTGAGTGTTACCTAGCTACCTTGATCAATCACAATTCATCTCACCTCGTCTTCTGAAGACTCGGCCTCAACTCGTTCCTGTGACCAGCAGCGTCAACTCCGCCAAAGGTGTGTTCCTATGTTCTATTATCTATTTCTCGGGCTCACAATTGTTGGTAGGCGACAAAGACCCTGCCGAATGGATGCCTCCTCTTGCCAGCTACGCTTGCACCTACGCCCGTGCTTGGGTTCAGGTCAAGTACTATTACAAGCTCTCGGTTGATTCGTCAGAGAAGTCGGCTCTCCAAAGTATCTTGAATGGGTGTTAAGTTATTAGAACAAGTCTTGTATAGGTATTTTGTATACATTTGTGTACTACAAAGGGATTGGAAACAAGATGCAGAGAGCATGCGGCATACAATCAGCGGATAGATTCTGGACAGATGGTGGCAGACTATTGCAGGTACAGTAACTTTGAGGGGTGAATCAATGACATATCGAATCACATTTCGAGTCCCATCACGGTACGAGCGCTCGCGTTGATTGCGGCCAGAGCTGGGTTGAATGAACTATCAAAAACAAAGCTCTCAATCAATAGCTTCATGGACAACTGCGAAAACACGCACCGGGGGTCAGGTCCCCTCCGAAGACGAAGTCCCTGGTTCGATTGTGTAACTCGTCTATAGATTGAGTCTGGAAGTGGTTTTCCCATGCTGTCGAGATCGAAACAGTCAACATCGCACATTGCATGGACGATGAACAGCCACTCACCGACAGAAATCACAAGTACAGGGCTTTTTCCCAGCACCGTGGTGATCACATCCAAAGTTTTGGTCTCCCCCCATCCCACAACACGTCCACCTGAATCCTTGAGGCCAGTAGTTGAAGAATTTCTTCAAATCCCCGTTATACTCTTCCTCAAATTTGCGCCTATGATCGCTTGCTTCGTTCCGAACAACTCCACCCCAACCCAATTCCATTGTGTAGCCGTCTTCAGTCTCAATGGTATCCCAAGTGATCAGTTCAAGTCTGCCTTCGTGGACACTCCCATCTTTGCATGCGCGATAGCCGTCATACCAGTCTGAGGCCTTTTTGCAGTTGTTTTTGTGGGATGGCCAGTCTCGAAGCTGACAGTTCTCGTCCTGGATAAGGGTAGATTATGAGTGGAAAGCGAGGTAAAGACAGAGAGTAGCATCTTACACAGTACAAAGGTCCTCTGCATCTACCACAGCGTTTGAGATCCTTCCAAGATGGTTTGCTTTTGTGGCAGTAGAAGCAAGATATTGACTCGTTTTTGATGCTCATTTGGATGCCTTGAAATTCGAAAGGTGGGGGTTGGAAGACAAAAATGGTTGAAGTCGCGTCACACGGCGAATTTACGCGTCGGACATACAAAAATGGCGGCTTTCACGGACTATTACGAATTATACAGATACAGCGTCCTTAGACTACAACCTAGCTTTGAGTTCTGGCTCCCATAAACTCCAGATTTGGCCCTTATCTGGCCCCATACCGTGCCTCGCGATATGCTCGTATTCTTTCTTCACCGCTTCGGGGCCATAAACCCGTTCCAACTTCACCCAGCTAACGCAGTCTCTCATCAGTTTCTGCCACTCTGTTTTCTGCATCTCAAACATCTCAGCCAGAGACAATTCCTTCCTCCGAATCTCGACCCACTCTGGCGTAAAGAATCGCTCGAGTTGTGGCCAGAAAGATGAGGTATCAATAGTGTCGTCCTTTCCGCCCATGATACCATTGAACGTGTTCGTGTCGGCATTCAACGACGTGTTGGAGGCCTCGGGAGTGACATTGGTCATACCCAAAGAAACGGATGTGACCAATTTGCCAGTATACGGAGAAGCGAAGTAGTCAAACACTTTTCGGTTCAACTCGTCACTCCCAGCGACATCGACGTATATCCAACGTTTGTCTTGTCCTCCCTGGAAGGTCCTTGCCGACTTCCACGAATCATAGTCGTGCACTTCATCATAGAGTCCAAGCCTCTTTGTGAACTCGATGTTCTTTTTGGATGTGAGACCGATGGTTCTGATAGTGGAATTGGAGCCTCCTCTGGCAGCACGATTTCTGGCGCAGTAAGCAAAGCAGAAAGCAGTTTTCGACGAAGCTGAGGAAACAAGGAGGGTGTCGCAACCACCGCGATAACCAGAATGTGCCAGCCAATCCTCGCACCAATACGATGTCCAGAAGAGAGGCCGGTAGAGCATCATGAGATCTTCAGTATCCTTCGTGTAGAGGGGATCTGTCGCACAACGAAGTATTTGATGATACAGTCGACGATCTGGGTGAAAATATCAGCTCAAGTAACTAAACAGAAGGTTGCGGTGACTCACCTGGAGGAAATTGAGGGCGCGGAACATACATAGCATGTTTGTTGATGTCCTTTGCGTCAATTGGTACCAGTAGATACCTCGTAGGTGCAAAGTAACCATAAAGGCGCTCTCCAACTTGCACTTTTGGATGAGATGAAGCTACAACCGTCGCGAATCCCCAGACCGGAACGACACCGTGCGTTTTCGGTGTTACTCCTTCTTCAGGACACTCCGGTGCGGGGAAAAAGTCGTAGTATCTGTTATCATCAATACTTGAAATTGTTCAGGTCAAGTTTACGAAGAACTCACCTCAGGCTGGGATGTTCTCCAAACGACTGGTATGTCACATTGTTCGCGGAGAAACCGAAGCGGTCAACCTTGAGCAGGATATGGTTCTGGGGAACCGTTGTCGGCTTGGGAGTTTTTACGACCATAGGCGACGACGAGGAACGGGGAAAGCATAAGGTCCAGTTTATATCTTGAGTCGACATGGTGGTGTATCTTCTGCTATCGCAAACACACAGGCTCTGAGGAAGAGAAAGTGGTGGTCCATTGCTGACGTTTATTAAGGGCTTCCGGCGAATTCAATCCCGGTGTCTTGTGATACCCGAATACCCGGCACCGCTCGTCCCGCCATTGGCATCATTTCACTCTTCTACCACCATAGTCATGCATGGCAGTTCAGTTCATCCTTGTACAAGCTCGATTTATACATGGTGCTGGCTGCTGTTGGGCAGGGTGTATCAAGGCTGCTCCGAGATTTGTCCTTGTACTTCAAATTAACCCTCACATGGAGATCGACCCAGATGTAGGTGCTGGCAACCAGATTTCCAGGAGGTATCTGCATTGTGGCCAGAACTGGGAATATATTGTACGCTGTGCAGACATCAAATTCTAGCACTAATCCTTCAACGCCTGCGCCGCTTCCCTTCAAATTTGTCTGTTTCCCAAGCTTCGCTCGTATCGGCCTCAGCGGTCCACGGAAGGTTGCGCCTCATGCTCCCTCTTCAAGTTATAGTTATCGTCTTCAGACTGCTTGATCGCGAGCAGATTTGTTAGGTTACCGATGACTCCTTTCAGCTCGTTCACCGACTTTGTCAACGCATCCATAGTTTCGACAATGCGAGACTCATTGCTAGTGGCAATTGCTCGTCTGGTTTCCATTGTACGACGACCCTTGCCACCACCTATCAAGCTGCAGGCTTGCTTAGCTTTCTGACAAGGAAGGCACGCGATCCCTTTCGGCGACTTTGTGCAGTGCAAGTGCTTCTGGTCGCACTGTTCACAACCTCGATCGGCTTGGTTAGGATTTTGATCTAGATACTATTGCTCCTACACACCTGGAACGTTGATGTCAAGCGTATCCGATATCTCTTTGTTCAATCTTGACTTCTCCTTCCCATTAGCAGCCCCTCTTCTGACTTCTCGTTGATGTCTTTCCTGTGCTCGCCTCTGTCTCTCCTTCGCTGCTCGTCGACCGCGATCCGCACGGAACTCTGCCACTCTCTTCTCTAATTCTTCCTGTCTTTCTTCCCGACGCTCCGCCCGCTCCTCGTTCCGACGCTCCATTCTCCTCTTGCTCCTTGCAGCAGCTTTCCTATCCAACGGCTCGTCGTCTTCATTCCATTCTTCGTCGTCAGAGATGTCAGTACGTTCGGCACCAAAGTCGGGCGTTGGTTCGCGTGATGGGTGAGACTCAGACATCTTGGGGAAAGCAAAGAGGTTGTATCTTTGTCTAATTTCAGTTCTTTGATTTTGTCAATTTCTGGGTGAACGTGGACAATGACGATTGTTTTGCGATTCTCTTTGTCTCTTTCAAGGCAATATGGACAAAGACCACGAAACCATAATAGCCCTAGAGTGCTTAAGCACCTGATCATCAATAAACGTTACATATTGAGTAACTGCCATACTTGAGTGCAAGTGTGGATGCAACAGGTACATATCTAATTCATTGGGCCTGTGCCGTTGATGAATCCTGGCCAGCCTGATCACTAGTAGTGATCGAATAATTGCCCAAACTAATGCGAGCCACAAAGGGCGAAAATGCATCAGTGTTTAAGACTTCTCCGATATCCTGTTCGAGCCGACCACACACGAGGAATCGCAGACGAATGTCTGAATGAACGCAGGCGTTAAGGATGATGTTCAGAATCCGCTGGCGTTCCACGCTATCGGTACACTCGTCTAGGCCATCAATGACGACGATCCATGGGAAATTCCATTTAAACTGGGACAGGAACTGACAAGGCTCAAGAATGAGCTTCTGGAACTGCTCCTCGAGTGATGCATAGACGATATGTCCGTTGTTCTGAATCGCCTGGCGGATTGCGCTCCGAAGGTATGGAATGGAGGTTGCCAACCCATATGCGATGTGGAGGAAGATGGGCCTAGAGGTGTTCCGTGTGGGGTCATCTCGGGAGAAGAAGAAACTGGTAGCTAGGTAGCCTTCCTTCGCACCGTTCTCTGCGAATGTCTGAGCAATTGCCGTTTTGCCTATACCGGGAGGACCGTGTAGCCAGACTAAACGATCTTCAGAGGTTGGGCTATCGATGGATTGGCGGATGATGCTCAGCACATCCTCACGACTGCCTGGATCGCATCGAGGAGGTGGGTGTCGATTGGAGGAATTGTAGCTCGCACCAACGTTTCCGATGACTTCACGGAGAGTGTCAAGTACTGTGAGAATGTTAAGAATGGTCCGAAGGGGCTTTTGGGGATGTGAAAGGACTTACCATCGGTGTTTCCGTATCGGATGTGTTGGTCCCCTGTGATGTTGAAGAAACGCGCTCCTTGTACACTGATTGTATCACTGTCCATTCCGGCAAACATATGCATCGACATGGGGTGCTGAGATGCTTGGGGTACTGAGATCTGGCGGAATGACGACTCGCATTATTTATAGTCAGAGATTAAACGCTGTATCCTTTCGACTGGCACTTTCCCACCCCTTCTTCCATCAACTTGGGCGCCATGTTCAGCGTTTGACTCTATGCAAAAGAATCCAGGGACCACCATCAGGAAGCAAGGTTTCGTGCACAATTCTAGGTCCAATATCAATTTTTCGTATACATAGAGCACCTTGGGCGCCTGACCAGCGGTACGCCCATGCTAGAGCTGCCACTTCCGTCACTGCTGATGATGGCCTAGCCTCTCACGCAGATGCTCTAGCTGGCAACATGGTATTCGCGTGTTTTGAAACTGAATGAGTGCGGGAGTTTTACAGACGAGGTTTGCATCCTGAGCAGAAGATTTGTTCGTTGAACCGGGTATAAAAGCATGGAAGGGAGGAAGGGAAGTCACGGCACTAGGTCCCATTCAGAAACGGCCGCTTTCCGTGCCACACGCATGGCATCCATCAAGCGTGCCACGGGGACTACTTCAGATGTTGGTCCGAACATGCAGGAAGCTAGCAGTCTTCCAACACCCTACATAGCCCGACAGAGGAGAAAGCTATGACAATAGAACTTGTGATCATGATCAATCTTTTTAAAGACACTCTAACCCTTACAACTGGAACCCACGCACCGTCTTCAATTCCTTTCACCTCATGAGCCTAGTCCCCTTATTCTTAGAGACTTTTCTTCATTTCATCTGACAGTAGGAGATACCAAGCATATGACCTGGAAATCGCAAGACAGTTGAACTCTGAGATCTGAGATTCGAAATCCAGTAAACGGTCGTATGAGATACTCACAGTTCACCTATGTTCCTTGACTATGGTAGTATCACCTCCAGCGAAACCCGTGAATAGAGGGTACAAAAAGATTGGCAACTTGGAGAGGCAGGCCATGACGAAGATGAGTGTTCTGGTTCAAGAGACGCGAGCGCGACTATCCTACGTCCTTATTACACATGACAAAAATCAAGCACTTCTCTGATTCAGGCATCTCGAAGTGATAGATGGTCATAATACAGTCGAATACCTCGAATGGAATAAAGTCGGGGAAAGGAAATCCTTATTCCAAACGACGTATATTCCATATGACATCGAAATTATGGTGGAATATGCTGGCTGGGGCTAGCAAAAACGTATTCCATACGACATAATATTCCACACCTGGATATTCCATATGAGGTATTCAACTGTACAAACACCCCTCGCACCATGACCCCCTGAGATCGAGCAACTAGCTATATTGTTGAATGGGAGAAGCCCGACTACAGTCGAATACCTCGAATGGAATAAAGTCGGGGAAAGGAAATCCTTATTCCAAACGACGTATATTCCATATGACATCGAAATTATGGTGGAATATGCTGGCTGGGGCTAGCAAAAACGTATTCCATACGACATAATATTCCACACCTGGATATTCCATATGAGGTATTCAACTGTATTACTATGAAGGCCAGGCTTTCCCCGTTGGGCTTGTATTTCTAAATGTACGTGCTGCGCAATAACTGATACAGAGGAAGAAGAATCACCACAAGCACTAGCAGCAACCGGGCATACTCGAACCAGACTCTATTCTTCGTAGGTGGGCCCTTGGCACCAGCCGCATCAATAGCCGCGATCTCGTCCTCGGTCAACGGTGCTACAAGCGGGTTAGGGAAGCTGCATTGTACTTTAGAACATTTGGACACTCACGAAGGTCCGCAGTCGCGAGGTACTCCTCCAAATGCGATTTGGTAGAGCTCGTGCTAATCAAGTGATATGAAAAAGACGAGGTATGAAATTATGAAGATGTTTCACTCACGTTACAATAATGGCACCTTTCGCGATAGCCCACAAGAAGATGACCTGGGTGGGGGAAGCGCCAATCCTCTTCGCAGCAGCAGCGACTGGGGCATCTACGGGTCCTCCAGGTTGTCTCGTAATTGGTCTATTCGGGCGTTAGAAGGCTGAATCCAGGGAGGCTGCTTGTGTCACGTACACGAGACTGCTGTAAGCTTCAATGACAATACCGTGTTTGGCGCCGTATTCAATGGCCGCTCTCTGCTCGTGGTAGTTGTATGGGTGCAACTCAATCTAAGAAAGTATGAGAATGACGCGAATTAGACACAAGGTGGGCGGTAAAGAAAGGACTTGCTTGGTTCACGGCAGGTTTGATTTTCGCGGTCTTGATCAATTTCTGTAGGTCTTCTACGCCAAAGTTACTGACTCCGATACTCCTTTAGATATAAGAGCGTCTGAGCTTGACAATTCCCGTATTACCATGGAAATAAACGCACCTGGCCAGGCCTTCTTCCTTCAGCTTTTCGAACTCTTTCCAGGTACTCTCGATATCTTGGTTGGGAATAGTCTTGGGGTTGTGGATGAGATACAGGTCCACATATTCGAGGCCCAGCTGATTGTAATGGTTTGGGCGAAGTGGTTACACAGAAGATCATAATTTAACGCACTTGATCCAGACTCTGCGTAGCAGCTTCTCTGACGCCAAAAGGAAAACCAAACTCCTTGCTATAGCCGTATTTCGTGGTAATAAATAGGTCCTTTCTACTAAGAGCACTCTCCTTGATTGCCGTTCCGACGTATGCTTCAGTCTTGTAGACTTGAGAATGCAAGGTGGTCAGACACGCAAGAATGGTTTGAGGAAGACACTACGTACACTGGGCAGTGTCTAGATGAGAGAACCCAACGTCGATAGCTTGTTCGACATACTCTGTCACGTCATGTCCTTTCCATTTGGATCCTGTACCGTAAGCAATAGAGGGTATCTGAAAAGGTGTTAGTCATTCGTTTCACCTTGGGGGAGTCGTCGCTGACCTCATGCCCGTCGTTTAACAATATAGTCTTGAAGGGCATTCTTCAAGCAAGAAGCCCGGGAAAGCTGAGTTATTATAGTCAGTCAGAGATAAGCTTGTCGCAACATTTTGCAATCTCATGGCTACATGTTGCGTTCACGCGTAGGTCAGAGTATGAGAGTGATCTATCTATCCTATCCATTCGTAACCCCGGACCCCCCGGATGGCTGCCGAAGGGCTTACTCTCCACTTTCATCCACTTCGGCCAGTATGAGGAATTAGATTCTTTCTTCTTCTCTTTCACTTAGACGCTATGCTTAGCTCTCGTCTCCGACCTGGACGAGTTTTACAGTTAAGAAACTACACCACTCCTCCTCCAAAGCCTCACCCGACTCGTTTGCGGAAATTCGGCAGAGGCATAGGCTATCTCGCTCTCGGTGTCGGAACCGTATACACTATCGACCTCAATTTTAATGCTTCTGCTATTGGGAGAAATCTTCGGACATTATGGACGGTGCGTACTCAATGTCTGAGTACCCATCTATTCTCACTCATTTTTGAAACAGTGCGCCCTAATAACAATAGACTACAAATTCAACTTCACGCCCGAAAAGAACGACCAAATACCTCAGCTACATGAGCGTGTTGCTAATCGAATGTATAACCTCTTCACCTCCAATGGTGGAGCCTACATCAAGGTCGGACAAGCGTTCGCAGCCAACGCAGCTCTCCTGCCTAAACCCATCCAACACAAATTCGCCTCTTTATTCGATGATGCGCCTCAGGTACCTTTATCCGAAGTCCTTGAGGTCTTTCATGCAGAGTTTGGGTGCCACCCCAACGATATCTTTGACGTGTTTGAGGAGAAGGCAGTCGCTAGTGCAAGTATAGCACAAGTGCACAAGGCACGTCTAAAAGGAGGTGAATGGGTAGCGGTAAAGATTCAAAAACCTGCCGTCAAGAAGCAGATGGAATGGGATTTGGGAGCGTATAGGATGGTTATGTGGATGTTTGAGAATTGGGCGTTTGACCTTCCAGTGTACTTCGTCGTCGGTGAGCCTGTTCCTTTGTTTCTTGTATCACTCCTATACTAACGTGGAAACCAGATTTTGTATCCGACCACATCCGAAAAGAACTAGACTTCCTCCATGAAGCCCAAAACGCCAAACAAACACGCCACTTTGTCGAATCTGAGCCGCGCCTCAAAGGCAAAGTCTATATCCCCCAAGTCTATGACGAATACACCACGAAACGCATTTTGACCGCCGAATGGATTGACGGCGTCAGGCTCTCGGATAGGGAAGGCATTCGTCGTCTCGTAGGTGCCCAGAACGACGTCATGGTCTCAAAAGCGACTGTACCTCCTGAACTTAACTCCCCCGAACTCGAAGCTTTGCCGTCAACACGTTTCACATACCCCGCGAAGCCACTGAAAGGCGGTGTGAAGTACATCATGCAAACCATGGTGGAACTATTCAGTGCGCAGATGTTTAGCTGGGGTTTCATACATTGTGATCCACATCCGGGGAATGTCATCATTCGGCCTAACCCTTCGAACCCTTCGTACCCCCAGCTGGTACTCCTAGACCACGGATTGTACGTCCGCCTCTCTGACGACTTTCGGAAAGAGTGGAGTACTCTCTGGGCAAGAGGGCTTTTGAGAGGGGACTATACCGCCGTGGAGAAGATCACCAAGAAATGGGGTGTTGGTCTACCGGATATGTTCGCGAGTGTTACGTTGTCCAAGCCGGTCAAGTTGAGTCGGAAGGACAGGGATATGAAGGAAGAACAGGAAAGACTGAGAAGAGAGTTGACGGAGTATATGGGGATGAGTCAGTATGAGCAGAGCGTGGTGATGAAGAAGAAGTTGAAGGCGTTCTTGCAGGATACGGATAAGATGCCAAAAGAGTTGGTTTTCCTGATGAGGAATATGAGGTGCGTGTACCATGTCCTTTTCCTTGAAGGAGAGGACTCGAAGTTAATATCGTTTGTGCAGGATCGTACAAGGCAACAACCAATCCTTCGGCTCACCCGTGAACAGGATAAAAATCACAGGATATTGGGCTTCCCGGTCGTTATCACGCGCTCACTCGCTCACGTTCACGCAGAGAATAGCAGAGTACATGGATCATCTTGTATTCAAGAGCGTGATGTTGTCATTGGATGTAGCGTTTTGGACAGCTAGATTCAGGCAATGGGTCTATGCGAGGCTTTTTGGGGTCGGCGTTGGAAGCTTTGAGGACGAGCTGGAGAAGACGATGAGGGGATTGATGAAGGGAAATATGGGGATAGATGTCGAGACGGGGGTGTTTAGTGGGTAGTAGTTATTGCCAGAGACACAGTGGAGGTATATTAGGATATGGAATGTACTTAATCGATTCAGCTGGAGCTTTCGCGCTTACATTATCGGCGCATATTCCTCTCGTGCTGCCTCATCCCGGCTGGTCCTCGTGTTCGTTCAGAGTCTGTGGAACCTATGTAATCTAAAATTAGCATTTCTATCCTGAAGCTAAGCTGTGTGCAGCTTGATTCGATGGATTACATTTTGGCATACGCAAGTCAATCAGCGGAGTCGTTACGTGCACTAGATTAGGGTTCAATGACCAGCTTTCCCTTCCGGCTTTCTCGGTTTGAATACACTTCTTTCTTGTACCATATGAATAATTGCATTAACATTCTCCATCGCTTCGTTCTCTTGGACCTTTTCGTGTCGCCTTCGACCTGTAAAGCCCAAATATTCTCAGCTACGCCTCGAAATTTATAAGGACTGACACACCGACGACAGCCCAATTCCTTGTGCTTGGAATTCTCAAGATGTCACACTCTACCTCCCATCCGCAATGCACGCTCAACGTGGCCAACCAAATTCGATACATTGAGTATGAACTCGTGTTACTCCCGTCTCCGCCCAGGTTCAGCCGTTTGGCGAAATCCTCTGGAGCCTCTTCATCCGGCAACGAGTATGGCAGATTGGTAGATCGCTCATACTTGACATCGAATGTCCACGCACAACAGGGGATCGACAGATACCCTGATGCGGAAGATAGAGTAGCGAGTACAGGCGTCCACGGTGTAAGTTCGTCTGCGTGGTTTGCAATGACGAATACGCCTGGGGGAAAGTATAATGTGGAATGGTCGGTGGCGGTAGGATCGAATGCGTGTACGTGTAGCTGGTCTTGAGAGGTTTGCGGGTAGGAGGTCCAAGAAGACCTCGCTCGAACGTCGATTCCGTATCCGATATAACCTTCACTGGTGAGGATGTGTGTTAGCAAGCCATTGCCGCAGCTGGGTTTGGGACATTAGTATGTGCGCAGACAAGTCATGGACCGGAAACGTACCCGAAATCAAGGAATCCGCCCGGTGGTCGAGGCCAGTGTTTCCACGGTTCAGATCCTTTAGAAATGACTTCGCTCCCCGTGGAGAATGTTTTCTTCCAGAGTAGAATCAGATATGTCGCGATACCAATATCCTGTAGGGACTCAGATTTCTGTGGCTCGTAGATAGGCAACACTGTACCTCAAATACATGTTTCAAGGGATCCGTAACCTCTTGCCAAGTATCAACCAGCCCTTTATGCCTCTCTCTCATTACAAGATAGAGATCTTGATATTCCTCTCTCGGAATGAGCACATCATGCTGAACCCGCTTCTGATAGTTCGTCATTGCTCCCCATCCGTACCGATGAAGTGTATCTAGTAGTGCTAGACATGTGCGATATAGCCGAGCATTCGGATCGAGAGACGTGTCGGGATAAGTTATCACTTCTATCTGGAGTGTACCTTCGTTCTCGTGTGATGAGTCTGATGGAAGGTACCGAAAAGCCAGGTGAAAAACAGTGGGATGATAATAAGGTAGCGGTGACTCGGGTGTGACGATAGGTGTTAAAACCAATGTAGTTGGAGTATTCGAGTCGTCCTCGGCGTCTGAGTATAGTGTACAGTGCTGCTCTAAGGAAGCATCCCGGGTTGGCCTGCGAGGCAAAAGTTTTCTGTGGATGCACTTGAGTCGTTTGTAGTTCTGCAAATTTGGGACGGAATCCGGAAATGACTCTGCATCGTTGATCTCTGCAAGAGTTTCCGAACGTAGGATGAGAGTGGAGTTGTATTCTGGATGGTTTATGAGCTGAGAAGTTGCAAGTTCAAACTGGTATCTAAATGAGAGCGATTCAACGGGAATCCAATTACTATCGACTTACATACCACTTCCACAGGGAAATTTGCAGGACAGTTGAGTAGAGGTACCCATGACTTGTCTCTGTCGCTATTTTCTGATGCCAATGGGATGTTTTGAGATTTTGAGGTAGAGCAGGGTGATGGCTCGAATCGAGGGCGTTGTGCCATGTCCAGAAAATGAAAGTTGGAAGTCAAATCGATCAATCACGAGCGTCTGTCCCCAAGTGCATAACGCCTGAGGGAAAACATCAGATATGTAGCTGGCCATGCTCTTGAATATGGGTAACAAGTATCATTATG
This sequence comes from Paramarasmius palmivorus, assembly GCA_037176845.1. NCBI lineage: Eukaryota > Fungi > Basidiomycota > Agaricomycetes > Agaricales > Marasmiaceae > Paramarasmius > Paramarasmius palmivorus. The sequence continues at coordinate 11,619 of JAYKXP010000022.1, read as the reverse complement.
TGCGTGTATCATACGTATTGGCTACTCATGAAGATATGATCGTCAAAAAAACAGTGCATCCATGAATCCTCGTCTCCTTCATGTGAATCAGACACCTTGACGATTCTCAGAGGTTGACATTGATGGGCGTGCACCCAATAGCGACGACTCCGTTCTAGAGTCGACCAATCAGTTGCGGAAAGTAACGGAAGGTAACAAATTGACGTACGAAGCTGTTGTCCTCGCAGCAGACAGTCTGGGCACTGCAGCCATTACCACCAATACCAGCAACAGAAATGGGATTGCAATCAACGCCACTAGAAGCATTCAAAATCAGGAAGTTGGTATAGATCCTCAGATCACCGAACGACTTACATTTGGGCAGTCACATCTTGGGCATTGGCACCTACGTGGTCAAGAAGTGCAGCGACAGCGGGATCATCAGCTTTCTTGACTTCATTGCAGCACTAAAAACCGATCAGGTTTGGCCAGTGAGAACAATGAGAAGACCAGAACGTACTTGGACAGGGCCAGTGTTGCACTCGTACTCCTGGGCAGCAGCATTGAGGACAGAGAAGGCCATGAAGGCAACAACAGCTTGGGCAACTTTGGCAAACATAGTGTCAACTGAGAGATTGAGATGAGAGACTTGAGACTCGGAGGAGAAGAGAGTAGCTGAAGTGAAGAGTACGGCGCAACATCTTGCCTTTTATACGGAACTTGGTCTGCGCACGCTGCATTGTCGCATAGAAAATTCTGAATCGTATGACTTGTATCCCCATAAGTTCTCAAAGGCGACTACCGAAGCAAAACCCGTATTTTCGAACATAAACGGAGACTTGAAAGTGGAGTATAAACTTCGGTAGTAAAGACCCTGCATATGTTATACTGTTAGCCGATGTTGTCCCCATCGAACAAGATAAACCACTCACTCCTCTTCGAAGCACGGGCTCCATTTCCTATTCGGAGTGAGAACGACGCCTCTATTCGAAGAGACTGCAATTAGAAGCCAATCTGCCTCGTCTGTTCAACGTTTGTGTGGCATCTATCTGCACCAAGAGTGCTTTTAGCCTATAAACCCAGGCGCGTCACCATAACGCCGAAATCAGGGTTGTATGGGGCGGAAAACGGGTTCAATTATCGCTTGGAACGCAAGCATTTCACGCTAAATGTGATCTTGTGAGGATCCCTTACGATGTGACAGGAAAGGCAGGACTTACCTTCTCAGTTCCATCAGGTTCCATCCCGCTACCACAGCGCCAAGATGTCGCTAGCCGTATGTCGCAACTTCTAAAGCCCATGGAGCACGAGTGCGACTATTCCGACAACACGGAGACAGGATTGGCGGCATCTGTACTGTGTTTTATTATTGAGATGACCTATGGCTAACAGTAATGGTAAAGAGAGGACCTGAGATCCAATTTATGAATGCTCAACGCTGATACAGCATTTTTCTTTCGAAAATCTTCACATCGGGATCGTATTCTATCTTTCTGTCCAATAGGCTCGAGGGCCAGGATGATAAGCAAGGTGGCAGTCAACAGTCTCGTATCAAGGAAGGAAGGAGACCGGAATGTCATCTGAAGAATGTTCATCAGCTTCGAAAAGTACCATTATGAAAAACGGGGAATCCACATACGACTCCGGGCGTGTACCACCATTGGATAGCAAAAAGTTCACGACGTATGCTATGTCCATTGCAAAATCACCTCTCAGCCTCCGCGGGGTCAGAAAACGCTAGAGGAGGAACTCGATAGCCTCATCAGTGTCCTGTGTCCTAATTCAAGCATCTTGATGAAGTATGGCCGATTGAATGTGTTCGAAGAGTTTGCGGACATTGAGATCCTGTGAATGTCCTGTGACGAGGCGACTCTTGAGGGAAAAGTGACCTTGCATGATTCTACTAAGCCTTGCTGCGTTCCGATAGAATTGATGTTCCGCCATGGCCCTTCCAGTCGGGTCTAAGTGTGTGTTTCAAGGAGCAGTGGTCGCAATGCGTGTTGCTCATGGAGAGTAAGGGAAAAGCGTGCCTCGGGATTTGCCGGTCGCACGTTTCCCCATTATGATTGTGCAGTTCAAATTGCTGCCCTCGAGTTCCTAATTACCTTCAATGCGATGTGGGTCTCTGGTCACCTTCCGCAAGTACTCCAAATACTCCAAGTAGCGAAGTTAGGAAACCTCGACGTTCAAGGGTTCGCCCCTTCGAGTAACCCACGTCTTGGATGGCCGGAGCCGATTGAAGTAAACTCTGTCGCGGGCACTGCAGGCTGCACCACGCTGAGGTCTCGGGCCAAGAAGAGGGTCGCGCTGTTCCGGGCATTCTCAAGATATCGTTACGGCATTCCCAAGGCTTCTCGCACATGTTCACCTGCCGATGGCAAAACACAATTCTCAATCCAGGACGCAGTGCTCCAATCGCGTTACCCGCACTCAGGCACGGCATTACGGTCCTATAAAAGACGCCTTCATACTTCTGTGTACTCCTCTTTCTTCCCTCATCTCTCAGTTCTTGCGCGCTCCGGGACTGTGCGTCCACCTGCCTCTCGGACCGCTTCCTTACCCGACTTATTTATTCCCCTTCCTTTCGTGTCAGTCTAACAAGAGTGTGGTGATCCCAGGCCATTATGCAGTGACTCTTCTCTCAGCTCTGCCTGTTGCTGGTGAGGTAAAATTTCTTGCGAGTACTTGCTTGATACTGCGCCAACGTAATTTGATAGCAATCCCGTTCCGCAGACAGACTCAGCCGTGTTTTGTCACCGGGGGGCAGTGTCGCTGCGTGCGCCTGCGGAGTTTCTAAGAGGCCCTTGCCTGCAACTGCAGTTCTGTCACTGGCGGATACCTCCGTGCGCCACTGCTACTCTCTCCGGAGTTGGATTATGGCCCGGCGGGATAAACTGGAATTAGATCTACGTGTCCAGCGGAAGCGGGCGGTCCCTGGTGTTCCTGCCGTTCTATCCCGAGTGGCATCAGCTACAGTTAGCATCGACGTCCAAAAAGTCAAATCTGTCGCCCTGTCGGCTTCGCACTGTAACGTGCAGGCAGGGCGATATCACAGTCCACTTATCCTCCATGGCGATATCGCAGTCAAACCATTGCGCGAAAAACGGCCCGCCCGATCCCCGCTAGCTGCAGATCTCAAACCTGCTTTCCATGAACCTATTGAATACCTATCTCGCAGTGTGACGCGGTACACAGGGTGCGTAGTTACTCCGGAGCTCGCGAGTCCTAGTTCTGAACTAACAAGACTTTAATCTCGTTCCAAAGTCGCCGTCAGCCAACTCATCGTGCCTGCTGGCCCTCACAGGGACCCAAGTTCGTCCGCTCAGTCCAGATTGCCCGTGTGAGGACCTGCCGACGGCGCAGCGAGACGTTGGACCGTCGCTCGCCCACTAGCCTCCAGCAATCAGCTAGGAAAGGTCACCAAGGGGCGTGAGGCAAGGTTTTCGGAGGACAAGGCACTAACCGAGACGTAACTAGAAAGCAGGTTGTGCCAGTGTGCTGCGTGAGATGTGTGCGCGAGTGCGACGCTGACTGTTGCCCTACGCACGCTAGCAGTTCAACTTTTGGGAGTAGTTCAGTACTATTTGCTTATGGTTCGAAGTTACGACGGCTGAATGACCAAGAAAGGCAAAATGGAGGTTAGTGGTTTCTAGATAGGAATCTCACGCTGGCTGCAAACACGGTATGGAGCCTGATCAGCTCCCATCAGGCGCACTCCAGCGTGTTTTCCCGTCGGTTGATGGCATACCGGCAGCTTTCCGACCGCCCTCCATGCGGTCTCATGCACAATATAACTCTGCCAGTGCACGTTGGCACGTCCTATCAGCGGCCATCTCCTCGCTACTCTTTGATATCCGCAACCATCAGCCAGCCAGCAATTTTATCTATAGCATACTGCCCCAGAATGGTCATTGTTTATGCGCTTTGGTTCCGTCGATTCAAATGGTAACCACCATGAGTGCTGACTATCTTTTCCATCGTAATAGTAAAGGACATACACTCCCCACGACTGACGAATGTAGCTACGCGATGACCAGAAGCACCGCCCGTTTTCACGCATCCCGAGATGCTTGCTATATAGTTTCAGGAAATTCATAGCGCTCCAACAGCGCCCGGATGAGAGAAGACCCAGTGCGCGACCTTTCCCCTTGCACGCTCCCCAATGCGACTGAGAGACATAGAAGCCGATACACTGGGCTAGTTCTCAAGCTCTCCATAAGCAGCGACTTGACGGCGTCAGAGTCATCGACCTGTGCTAGCGGAGACACGGAGACAATGAAATCCTGCCAGTCCTCGTTTGGTCGCCAATGGACCCATCGTATCGCGCTTTCATCTTCTCTCGAAAAGAAAAAAAATGCCTGAAATACGCGTCAACCGCGCGTCAATGCAAGGCGCCTTCGTCAGTCTAACTCACGGAAGCTCCGGCACTTCGCATTGCAGGAGACAATCCCCTACATGGAGACTGTCAATTCGCTCCGCGAACTCTCTCTCGCCGTTCAGCGAGGGGGAGGGTTCCATTACTGGTGAAAGATAGGTAGAGCCTCATAATTCGCTCTCTCACGACAACTCACGCCCCATGGCGCCCCCCCGCCCCCCCCAACCGGCGTGAGTAGTCGTGAGAGAGCGAATTATGAGGCTCTACCTATCTTTCACCAGTAATGGAACCCACCCCCTCGCTGAACGGCGAGAGAGAGTTCGCGCAGCGAAATGACAGTCTCCATGTAGGGGATTGTCTCCTGCAATGCGAAGTGCCGGAGCTTCCGTGAGTTAGACTGACGAAGGCGCCTTGCATTGACGCGCGGATGACGCGTATTACAGGCATTTTTTTTCTTTTCGAGAGAAGATGAAAGCGGCTAACGATGGGTCCATTGGCGACCAAACGAGGACTGGCACGATTTCATTGTCTCCGTGTCTCCGCTAGCACAGGTCGATGACTCTGACGCCGTCAAGACGCTGCTTATGGAGAGCTTGAGAACAAGCCCACTGTATCGGCTTCTATGTCTCTCAGTCGCATTGGGGAGCGTGCAAGGGGAAAGGTCCCGCACAGGGTCTTCTCTCATCCGCGCGTTGTTGGACGCCTATGAATTTCCTGAAACTTATATGCAAGCATCTCGGGATGCGTGAAAACGGGCGGTGCTTCTGGTCATCGCGTAGCTACATTCGTCAGTCGAGGGGAGTGTATGTCCTTTACTATAACGATGGAAAAGATAGTCAGCACTCATGGTGGTTACCATTTGAATCGACGGAACCAAAGCGCATAAACAATGACCATTCTGGGGCAGTATGCTATAGATAAAATTGCAGGCAGGCTGATGGTTGCGGATATCAAAGAGTAGCGAGGAGATGGCCGCTGATAGGACGTGCCAACGTGCACTGGCAGAGTTATATTGTGCATGAGACCGCATGGAGGGCGGTCGGAAAGCTGCCGGAATGCCATCAACCCACGGGAAAACACGCAGGACTGCGCCTGATGGGAGCTGATCAGGCTCCATACCGAGTTTGCAGCCAGCGTGACATTCCTATCAAGAAACCACTAACCTCCATTTTGCCTTTCTTGGTCATTCAGCCGTCGTAACTTCGAACCATAAGCAAATACTACTGAACTACTCCCAAAAGTAGAACTGCAAGCGTGCGTAGGGCAACAGTCAGCGACGCACACGCGCACACATCACACGCAGCACACTGGCACAACCTGCTTTCTAGTTACGTCTCGGTTAGTGCCTTGTCCTCCGAAAACCTTGCCTCACGCCCCTTGGTGACCTTTCCTAGCTGATTGCTCGAGGCTAGTGGGCGAGCGACCGACCAACGTCTCGCTCCGCCGACGGCAGGTCCTCACACGGGCAATCTGGACTGAGCGGACGAACTTGGGTCCCTGTGAGGCCCAGCAGCCACGATGAGTTGGCTGACGGCGACTTTGGAACGAGATTAAAGTCTTGTTAGTTCAGAACTAGGACTCGCGAGCTCCGGAGTAACTACGCACCTCGTGAACCGCGTCACACTGCGAGATAGGTATTCAATAGGTTCATGGAAAGCAGGTTTGAGATCTGCAGCTAGCGGGGATCGGGCGGGCCGTTTTTCGCGCAATGGTTTGACTGCGATATCGCCATGGAGGATAAGTGGACTGTGATATCGCCCTGCCTGCACGTTACAGTGCGAAGCCGACAGGGACACAGATTAGACTTTTTGGACGTCGATGCTAACTGAAGCAGATGCCACTCGGGATAGAACGGCAGGAACACCAGGGACCGCCCGCTTCCCCTGGACACGTAGATCTAATTCCAGATTATCCCGCCGGGCCATACTACTCGGAGAGAGAAGCAGTGGCGCACGGAGGTATCCGCCAGTGACAGAACTGCAGTTGCAGGCAAGGGCCTCTTAGAAACTCCGCAGGCGCACGCAGCGACACTGCCCCCCGGTGACAAAACACGGCTGAGTCTGTCTGTGCAACGGGATTGCTATCAAATTACGTTGGCGCAGTATCAAGCAAGTACACGCAAGAAATTTTACCTCACCAGCAACAGGCAGAGCTGAGAGAAGAGTCACTGCATAATGGCCTGGGATCACCACACTCTTGTTAGACTGACACGAAAGGAAGGGGAATAAAAAAGTCGGGTAAGGAAGCGGTCCGAGAGGCAGCTGGACGCACAGTCCCGGAGCGCGCAAGAACTGAGAGATGAGGGAAGAAAGAGGAGTACACAGAAGTATGAAGGCGTCTATTATAGGACCGAAATGCCCTGCCTGAGTGCGGGTAACGCGATTGAGCACCTGCGTCCTGGATTGAGAATTGTGTTTTGCCATCGGCAGGTGAACATGAGCGAGAAGCCTTGGGAATGCCGTAACGATATCTTGAGAATGCCCGGAACAGCGCGACCCTCTTCTTGGCCCGAGACCTCAGCGTGGTGCAGCCTGCACTGCCCGCGACAGAGTTTACTTCAATCGGCTCCGGCCATCCAAGACGTCGGTTACTCGAAGGCGCGAACCCTTGAACGTCGAGGTGTTCCATAACATTCGCGCTACGGTGGAGTAATAGGTGAGTACTTGCGGACTGGTGACCAGAGAACCCTCCTCGGCAGTCTAATGAAGGTAATTAGGGACTCGAGGGGCCAGCAATTTGACTGCCCAGCATACTGGGGAGGACAAGGAACGTGCGACCGGCAAATCCCGAGGCCACGCGTTTGCCCTTACTCTCCAAGGACAACACGCATTGCGACCACTGCTCCTTGAAACACACAACGTAGACCCGACTGGACGGGCCATGGCGGAACATCAAATCTATCGGGAACGCGCCAGCAAGGCTGACGCTAGAATCAATGACTAAGGTCACTTTCCGCTCACGAGTCGCACTAACGTCTCAGGACATTCACAGGATCGTCAATGGCCGCCAAACACTTCGAACAGCATTCAATCGGCCCTACTTCATCAAGATGCATGATTTAGGACTACAGGCACTCGGGAGGTACTACGAGTTCACTCCTCTAGCGTCTTTCGACCCCCGCGGAGGCTGAGAGGTTGAATTTTGCATATGGGCATAGCACGACGTCGGGAACTTGTTGCTACCAACTGGTGGTTACACGCCGGAGTCGAATGTGGTATTCCCCGTTGTTCATGGACAATGGTACTTGCGAAGCTGATGCACACATTCTTCTGATGACATTCCTGGTCGCCTCCGTCCTTGGATACGTAGACGGTTGGGAATGCCGCCTCTGCTTCTACATCCGGGCCCTCGTAGCCTATTGTGACGAATAGGATAGAATACGATCCCGATGTGAACAGATTGCTTCGAAAGAAAATTGCGTGTGATCACAGCGGGGCGCATTTCATAAATTGGGATCTCAGTCCTCTCTGTACCAAGGACTGTTAGCCAGAGGTCATCCCAATAATAAGAACACAGTACGAGATGCCGCCAATCCGGGTCCGCCGGTGTCCCGGGAATAAGTCGCCACTCTGCTCCCTGGGCCGTTCTAAAGTGTGCACATACGGCTCGCAGACAGTCTTGCGGCGCTGTGGTTAGCGGGATGGCACCTGATTGGGTAACGAGCAGGTAAGTCCTCCTTTACCTCGACTCCCATCTGAAGGGATCCTCACAATCGCTACAATATACCCGTTGAAATGCTTGCGTTCCAAGCGATAATTGATGTGACGCGCGCGCTGAGAGAGAGCGCTGCCCCATACAACCCTGATTTCGGGCGAGTATTGTGACTGCGCCTGGTTTATAGGCTAAAACCGCATCTTTGTGCAGATGAGATCCACCAGAACTCGTTGAATCAGAGACGAGCGATACGATTGGCGTCTACATTGCAGACGCTCGAATGTGTAGAGCGCGTCGCTCACACTCGCAGAGGAAAGGGAGCCCGTGCTGCGGAGAGGAGAGTGAGTGGTATCTCTAGTTCGACTGGGGACAAACATCGCGTCACAGTCATATACATCTGCACGGCACTCACTGACCGCGACAGTTGTCAGACTCCACTATTCAAGTCTCCGTTTACAGTTCGAAAATACGGGATTTGCTTCGGGAGTCGCCTTGAGAACGTATGTGGGGAGACAGTCATAGCATTCCGATTTATCCTATGCGGACAAAGCGACGTGGCGCCGCCAAGTTCCGTATAAAAGCAAGATGTTGCGTCCGTACGTGTCTTCACTTCCGCTACTCCTCTGTCTCGCCTCCGGGTACCTCAAGGTCTCTCACTCACTTCGCACATGTTTGACCACTAAAGATAGGCCCAAATCGTAGCCCACGCTTGTTGTTGCTCTTCAGGGCGGCTTCCTCTGTCCGTCAATTGCCGCGCCCAGGAGTATCGGAGTGCAACACTGGCCCTGGCCACGTCTCGTTCTAGGCTCCTCATTGTTCTCACTGGCCAGAACCTGCTGCGGTTTATAGTGCTGCAATGAAGTCACGACAGCGCTGGCACCCGCAGACGCTGCACCTTCATTGACCGCTAGGTGCCTCAATGCCCCAAGATGTGACTGCCCAATTGTAAGTCGATCGGTGATCTGAGGATCGATATCCAACTTCCGCAACTTTCTTCTGAACTGCTCTAAGTTGCGTTGATGGCAATCCCTAATTCGGTTGCTGCGGTTATCGGTGGTAATCTGGCGTTGCAGTGCCCGGCATGTCTCGCCTGCGGAGGACAACACTTCGTACGTCAATTATGTTTCCCTTCCGTCTACTGCCGCACCTGAATTGGTCGACGCTTAGACCCGGATGTCGTCGCTACAGGGAGCACGCCATCCATGGTCAACCTGAGACCTCGCGCCAGGTGTCTGATGTCCTGCATAGGAGACGAGGATTACATGGATGCCCTGTATATTTTAGACGCTCAAGTGTAGTCTTGCATGAGTAGCCATACTATGATACCACGCACATAATGCTACTTGGTACCCATATTCAAGAGCTGCGGCCACTGCATATCGAGGATGTTTTCGACTCGCGGCCGTGTTATTGCACTAGGGGACCGACGCTCGTGAATGAATCGATTTGACCTTCCAACTTCCTTTTGCTGTACATTGCACAACGGCCCCTCGATACGAGCCATCACCTGACTCCTACCACTCTCCAACATCTCAAACATCCATTGGCATCCAGACACATAGCGACAGAGACAAGTCCTGGGTACCTCTACACTCAACTGTACCCGCAGAAGTTTCCCTGTGGAAGCTGGTCTGTAAGTCGATAGTAAATTGGATCCCGTGGCATCGCCTTCGCTCAATTAGATACCAGTATTGCACTGCAACTCTCTCGTCACTCAACCCATCCAGGATATACAGGCTACCACTTCTCATCCTACTTCGGACACATCTTGCACGAGATCAACGATGCCATAGTCCAATTTCCGCGATTCTCGTCTCCAAATTGGCAGCAACTACAAACGACTCAAGGGTCATCACAGACACACTCTATGGCCTCTGCAGCCACAAGCCCGGGATGCTTGCCTTTAGACAGCACTGTACACTAGATCTATCAGGACGCCGAGGACGACTCGATACTTACTCAACTACATTGGTTTTCAAACTCCTATCGTCAGTCAACCGCAGTCACCGCTACCTTATTATCATCCCACTGTTTTTCACACTGGCTGTTTCGGTACCTTCCATCAACGCTATCACCAGAGACCGAAGGTACATGCTCCAGATACGAAAAGGCGATAACTGTATCCGCCGACACGTCTCTCGATCCGAATGCTCGCTATCTCGCACATGTCTAAGCACTACTCGATACACTATCATCGGTACGATGGGGAGCAATCGACGACCGATCAGACAGGTGCGTTCAGCATGCTGGTGCTCATCTCCGAGAGGGAATAGCCAGATTCGCTATCTTGTAAGGAGAGAGAGGCAAAACGGGCGGTTGATATACGGCAAAAGAGTTACGGCACTCCCTTGGCAACATGATATTTGAGGTAACAAGTGTTGGCCTACTACGAGCCACAGAAATCTGAGTCCCTCGACAGGATCATTGGTAGTGCCGGCAGACTAACTGATTCTAGGCGTCTGAAGTAAAACATTCTCCACGGGAGCGGACGTCCGATTTCTAAAGGATCTGAACCAGTGGCAACACTGTCCTCGTCCGATCACGCGGCGATTCCTTGATATGCGGGGTAACAGTCCTACGCGGTCCATCGACGCGTCTGCGCACATTCTAAATGCCGTCCAAACCCCAGTGCGCGCGGCAATGCTTGCTAACACACATCCTCACCAGTGAAGTTATATCGGATCGGAATCGACGTTCGAGCGAGTCTTCTTGGACCTCCTACCCGCAAACCTCTCAAGACCAGTACACGTACACCATTCGATCCTACCGCCACCGACCATTCCACATTATACTTCCCCCAGGCGTATTCGTCATTGCAAACCACCAGACGAACTGACACCGTGGACGCCTGTACTCGCTACTCTATATCCGCATCAGGGTACTCTGTCGATCCCCTGTTGTGCGTGACATTCGATGTCAAGTATGAGCGATCTACCAATCTGCCATACTCGTTTGCCGGATGAAAGAGCTCCAGAGGATTTCGCCAAACGGCTGAACCTGGCGGAGACGGAGTACACACGAGTTCATACTCAATGTATCGAATTTGGTTGGCCACGTTGACGTGCATTGCGATGGAGTAGAGTGTGACATCTTGAGAATTCCAAGCACAAGGAATTGGGCTGTCGTCGGTGTGTCAGTCCTTATAAATTTCGAGGCGTAGCTGAGAATATTTGGGCTTTACAGGTCGAAGGCACACGAAAAGTCCAAGAGAACGAAGCGATGGAGAATGTTAATGCAATTATTCATATGGTACAAGAAAGAAGTGTATTCAAACCGAGAAAGCCGGAAGGGAAAGCTGGTCATTGAACCCTAATCTAGTGCACGTAACGACTCCGCTGATTGACTTGCGTATGCCAAAATGTAATCCATCGAATCAAGCTGCACACAGCTTAGCTTCAGGATAGAAATGCTAATTTTAGATTACATAGGTTCCACAAGACTCTGAACGAACACGAGGACCAGCCGGGATGAGGCAGCACGAGAGAATATGCCCGATAATGTAAGCGCGAAAGCTCCAGCTGAATCGATTAAGTACATTCCATATCCTAATATACCTCCACTGTGTCCTCTGCAATAACTACTACCCACTAAACACCCCCGTCTCGACATCT